>OX383306.1:7234878-8452318 GCA_947523025.1 Dryobota labecula
TATTATGACCCAAAAAAAAATGCCCAAATTCTCTTAAAAAATTCTGGCACCGGGAATATTATAGTAAACTGTTGTTTACTCTGTTGTCGGGATGACCCGACATAAAAGTCTAATTTTCTGCATACAAAGTTTTAAAATGTTATTAACCATTTGGGAAAAGATAGATAGATAAATAGATAGAATACTCTTTATTGCACACCATAAAAATATAGATTTATATGTAGAAAATTTGACAAGGGGTGACACAATCTTATCGCTAAAGCGATCTTTTATAGACAACCTTCAACCTTTTTAAGAACCGATTTCAAGTTGGGTTATTATCCATAGCAGATTTTGCAGGCTCAGTGACGATATGCAAGTATCCTGATATCTAAAAATAACCATCTGACTAAAATATTCATTTATCTAGAGAGCTAAATGCCATTATGGGGGTTGTTACACAAAGTCGATAACACACTGCAATAACAACATTATCAAAATTATGGAGATTGATTATCAGTGGTAGAATAAAAATTTAACTCAAAACAACCAACCACACCGCTGGATGTGGGAAGCACAAAACCGGTCGAGGTGGCGGTGCTTGGGGGAGGCCTATGTCCAGCAGTGGACGTCTTTCTGCTGAAATGATGATGATGAACAAACCACATGAGGTAGCTAAGACATCTCTTTGAATATTTGCTGAAGCAGTAACGCCCAGGCTGCACAATACTATGCATCATTAAAAAAAACTGCAAATTAAAATTTGCACAAGCAAGGATTGTGAAGACAGCAAAATCGTATACCGTGCAAATGTTTTGGTATAATGCAAATGCCAAATATAGTGAGTACAAACTGTTGACATCAAACCACCAAAGCAAAATGATTAAAGAAAACAACCTTTTAAAACAACAGAAGTAACACTCTTAACACTTATTTAAATAAGATTTGATGGTTAGTGGACAAATTAGGCAGTAACCCACTAGAGAACTCCAAGTTATAGCAAGAGTTAGGAGAGTTTGGTCCCAAGACAGATATGGTTCTTAAGACAACTACATTTTAGATGTTTTAATATTTTCAGTACCTTGAAACAGCACTAACTAGCCACTCATTGTACTTACCTGACTATGTTTCAATACGTAAATAGACTTCAGCACCACAAGTCAAATGAATATGTGTTACATTTTCTTAATGAAAGTAAGAGTACTACAAAATGTTGATCCACTAACATGACAACAGATATGTTAATGACAGTCAGCTGTAAGATCCATAATTAAGCAAGGATGAAAGCAACCACTGCAACAACAAGAACCAAATACTTCGATCATCCTCTGATCAACATGTGTTTGAGTTGTTTCAAACAGATTTGTTTGAAAATCCTAGTGTTTGAAGGAATTCCTTCAACCATTAGTATTTTCCTGTGTAACACAGGATTACTACCGGCTCCACGCTTGTTGGCAAACATCTACTAACTAACGAAACCAACAAAATTCAAACGTGTGGATAGCAACTGCCTGGGCGTTTGGCTTGGCTTGTGTGGATGGGATTGCAAGCAGGTTTGCTGGCGATTCAATAGTGATAAGTCAAAAGGTGTCGCATCCACAACATTAATTAAAAAGTTCTCTGTGATTCACAAGTTTGTGCCTGATAACATGAGAACGAAGACGAGCGACACATTTTTTTTATTATTATTTCCTGACGGAACAGGCTAAGGTCTGAGACCATGCTACCTAGTGATCAGTTACGTGTTTGATGGTTTGTTAACCAGGTTTCTGTTAAAATTGCAACATGTATGATAAGCTCGTATAGAATTTCGGTAAATAAAAGTTTGTTTCTATAGAACGAGCGACACAGTTCACTGTTGACACCTGTGGTTGACACTGACACATAGGGATTTTTTTTAATATTCCTGACGGAACAGGCTAAGGTCTGAGACCATGCTGCCTAGACATGAGTTAGAAAGTACTTGTCTTGACTAAGGTAGATCCAATCAGGTACAATTCATCACAGCAGTATACATACTGATGTGATGTATTGTAACTGATTGGATCTACATTATTGATTTTTATTGGATTTACCTATGTTATGGATTTACAAATCCTTATCGATTTGTAAATAGGTAAATCCAATAAAAATCATTAGTTTTATATTTATTCTTAGGTAAGTAATTCCAATTTAAGTCTTTAGTATTATTTATCCATAGGTAATCGAATCCACGTAAATTCATCAGGTTCTTATTTTCCATAGGTAAAATAAATCCGTTTAAAGTCATCAGTTTATTTCAATAAAATCCATGTTTTTAAGATTTGATATTCCACAAAATCTTGTGTCACGTCCAAGTAATTTTCATTAAATGTATAAGTTTGTGGCGAACCAAACTAATTGTCTATGGTTCCCACTGTTAGATTTATAGGCAACACTACGGTGATCTAGAAGTGATGTCTATGACACACGGGATTGCGTACCTAGATAAGAGAATGAACTACAGATTCGCTATTAGCGTGCACCCACATTTTTTTTATATAAAAAAAATGCCTTTTATACTTAAACGCAGTTAGGTAAAAATAAAATAAGACAGTTGAAAGAAAAAACGTTTATTCAAAATAGATAGTCACTGACCCTTAAATAATATTAATTTATTATAAAAATTTTGGACCTTGTCGACCTCTTCAGACATTTTTTTTGTTGCGTAATGCTTCCTAACCTTCAAGAATTTCATGCAAATTGCTTTAATTAGAAATGGAAAATGGCAATCCAGAAATGACTGTTTTTGGAAATGTTGGGCAATTTGACAAAATAATTTGACGGACAAGCAATTCTTCAGACATTTTTGTAAAATATTGTGAAAAATGTTTTTCTCGCTAAAGCTTTTGTTTTGGCGGAATATTTTTTCACATATTTCGCAAATTGTTACAACATCTTTGCTGGGATAGTGCAAGCCCCCCTTATCTTTTTTTAATTGTAAGCTTGTGTACTTTTCTCTATCTATCTACGCGGGATTGGTACTAATGATCACTCATTTTTGAACAGAGATGTAAACTCTGGTATTAAAGTGTTCTGTGTGTAAACCTCCAGTATATAATATTTACAGTGCTCTGTATGATTAACACACGACATTGTTATCCTGTTTGTACAAACGTATTTCTCCCGCTGTCGCTTAAATGAATGTGCTGTGACATAAATACACACCTATAACAACTGGATTGAGTTTCATTCCTATAAACAGGGCGCCTAAAAGTTATTTTGTAAGGGCCGAGTGTCAAATCTATATATTTTTATATTTTTTCCGCAACTGACAGTAGGGAACTGTTAGTATGTATGTACAGACGCCAGCACAGCAGGTCAAGCTACCCGAAACTGTCAAATTTTCGCAATCAACCTTGAACCTTATACTATAGTGATTAAGTTGAAAATCGATTAAAGAATTCTTCTGTACCTAATTCTGTACCTACAGCAGATCATTATTTATAAAAATAAACGTAGTACATTTACCCTGCGTTCCGAGTTGCGATAATATCGATATTCGCGTGCTAAAACCCGTACCGAATTAGCGTGAGCGCGATAACGATGTCCCGTGAAACGTCATAGATGACGTCATGACATTCGCCATCTTGCGATAACGCCGACCATGCCTTTTACTAATATCGCCGTGAGCGCTGTCAAAAATGACAGTGTGCTGTTTTGTTTTGAGTCGCATCTTATCGTATCGTGGTATTTTCAAAATTGTTCTTCTGGCTACAGTTGCTACCTAACCTAAGAAGAACAAATTTTTGGTGTATATACAGAGAAATACTCTAATATCGTTTTGACATTGCGTGAGCACCGTGAGCGCGTTCACGAGCGTTCCGAGTTGTTGACAGCCCTCGGCTGTCATAATCGTAATATCTAAATCGGAACGCATGTGAGACGATGTGAGCGCTGTGAGCGATTATAGCCAATTCGGAAAGCGGCCTTAGTCAATTAGTCTCTCTCTCTGACTAGTTTATAATTATCTGTGGTCTTTACAAGTAAGGTATTGTTGAATTTGTTGATTAAAAAGTTGTACCTACGTAATGTGCAAAGCCATCACCGGTCTTTTCTAAATTTGGTGCTATTATTGATTTATTTAGAGACGAAACTTATAAATTTTATTGTAGATCCAGCCAATCACCGTTGTCTCGTTTTCATAATCATATCAATCACTTGTTTTGTCGAGAAGAGCAGCGAGTTTGATTCCTAGACATTCGTCCAGCGAAAGGTAATGTTATTAATCAAAGGTATTACTGCCGAAACGCATTATTGTGCCTCATTTGTTCATAAGTTCAACTTCAGGACTTCGGCATGTGTGAAGTTTTACAAGCACTTACTTATCTTGGGTACCTACTTAACGTTTGAGATAACCAGCAGATTGTACTCTGTAGACTCGTAAAAAAAGCTTGCTGTTTCCAAACGCAGAAATCGCTAGGACTTATTGTTAAATGCTAGTTCGAAAACGAAATGGTAAAAGGGTAGATTTTGTTGTTCTTAAAAATGTGAAAAGAACACTGTGATGTTATGGATTTGGTGGTAAAAATAAAGAGACAGATACCACGTATTATCACGTTTTTTATTTAGGTACACAGATGAATCTGTGTACCTAAACAGACACAGATTATAGATATAGTTTAGATTTACCAACAATTACATAGATAGACAGATTAGACAGTTTACAAAAATAGATACATTTAGTTTAGTTTAGTATCTATATATTTGGTTGCTTAGGTTACCAATAATTGGTGAAACTGATCAGTCGGTTAGACCATTATGATCATTACAACTTTGTTTTAGGTTGTCAGTTACGGAAGGTACGTGATAAATGGGGTAGAACCATTATCAGTTTTACAACTATGGCTGTAGGGCCAATAGTCATGGTTGAAGTTTAGTCAATTAAGGAGGGTTAGTGTTTTCAACAATCTAGATGTCCTAAAACAAGTTATTTTTTGAGAATAGTGTTTTATACTAGACTTCAAGAACTATAAATTCAATTCTATAATAATAATTCTTCAGAATCAGCATTGCCATACAACGTGGCAATGCTGCCAGCCTTTTGGGAACTTCCTGTTGACAGCGATGCGGACGAATTTTTTGAGGCCCTTTGATTCTTTCCCCTACCTTTAAAAAAAAAAAAATTGTTCATATTATTATTACTTAAAAATTAATTAACTATAATCATTAAAGTAACAATTTTCCACCTTATTTTGACTTACTATCGAAAAGCATTTTATAAACTTTTGAGATAGCTTTAGAAGTTAGAAAGATTCTGCAGAGGCTTAATTTAATGAGTTGCAATCCGCTCATAGATAGGAGTGTTAACTGGCTTAGGGTCAGTACAATAGAATGTCTCCAATCACCGGTGTAGGCCGGAGACAGAAACTAACTGCTGGGGTTAGAGTCCAACAGTCAAAAGAATATCAATGGGTAAGGCCATGATATACTAGAAACAAAGTTTTAGAGCTAACAGTGTTTTAGCAGTAATATTATGTTATAATAGGTACCGTAATCCGGGGTGATTAACAACACGTTTCCGGATTGAAATTGTCATATTATTTTTATTTCGTAGTTTTTACATAAACTGTAGTTTTAAATACGTGAGTCATGGGTTCTTCTTTAGTTGTTAGTCACCTTAGAAGTAGATAATTTGAAACGTTATGTTCTATTGAACAAAATATGTTGTGTTGCAAATTATACTTTAAATGGGGTCATTCGCAACGACATAAGGGGTGAAAGACAACACATTTAAAACTTTGTTGGAAAAATAGACGTCAAAATGTAATTTAAGCAATAAAAGTAGTTATTTAACATCCAATCAACTTTATTCAATATTTAAAAACATAAAAATAACACAACTAGACTTCACAAATTATCATTGGTAAATAGCAATCACAAAATCAACACTTTGATCACATCTCTCTCCACCTCATCTCAGTCAGAAGACCAACTTCTTTCATCATATGCACTATATCCAGATTTAACTGGGTTATAATCTTCATCTACAGCACTATCATCGCTGACAACTTGAAAACAGCGTAAACAAATAAATTCTATTTGTAAGACATCGCCAGCGCAGTTATGGCAAATTTGGTTTTTGGAGGCATTGCATTTAATCCATGTATCATCGTGTTTTTTCACGCAATGACAAATCCGACACATTAATATATTTGAGGGTCCAGCTTTAGGTTCGAAATCCGTGACAATTTTGTTTATTGCTGTAATATTTTCGTCAGTTAATACTTCTGTCTTCTTTAAATTTTCTTTCTTAGATTTCATATTTTTATTCTTTAGTAAACCCTTTGTGCTTTTACTTTTTCCTGATTTTTTTGGTCCTTCTTTAGCTTTAATTTTATCCTGTACACTGAATATTTCAGTTTCGTTGACACTTTTCCCAGGCGCAACCTCAAGTCTCTTTTTCTTTTTTTGTGTCTCTTCTTCTGCACCGTGTCTCATGTCTTTCAATAAAGCAATAACGGAGTCATTTACGACGTTTAATTAATTTCAGAATAGCTGTAACCATTTATTTCTACAAACTCAATACAATCAAAAGCATCTTTATCGTATAAGTTTGAAGTATCATCATGTTTTTTTTTTACCATAACTAATCCGATCTTTAAATCCAGTGCGCAATCTTTGAAAAATTGTCAACTGATGTCTAGTTGCAAGTGTCAATGGTAAATTTTCGCGACTAGCCATCGATTGTGCAATTTTTTTGAGCTCTCTATGTTTTGCTTCGAACTTGAATGCACTTGCAAGTATAGGAGGGCCAAGCTTTTCAATAATTCTTGGGTAGTGAATAAGTGATGTTTTGGTTTTAAAGAGCAACTGAATTTTTCAATTAAATTTTCTATTTAACTTTCAAGTAAGTTTTTTAAGTACTCTAGAGTACTTAAAAAACTTTTACACCGCAGTTACTAGTAACTGCGGTGTAAAAGTCTGAGAAGTTAATATTTCTGTTATTTCTAATAATGACAAGTAAATGCACCAAACTGGCTCATCCGGAATGAATTCTCCTACAACATATCTAAAATTTCTAACCAAACACAACATTTCAGATGCTGAGAAAATAATCTGGCCGTTCAGCAAATGTCTTTTTAGGACCGGTGGAGGCTTATTTTTTCCATTTTTGAATACGTATCATATAATCAAAATTCAATTCGTCTAGAATTCAAATTGTCAAGTTCAAAACGTTGGGAATCTATAAAATGTTTGATAATCAAACACAGCATATCGAAGTATACCTTCGCACAAATCATGCATGACATCACATGTAAAGTTATTATAAACATGAAAATAACTCAAATCATGCCAAATACATTTTTGCTTAATACTCCATTAACACAATGTGAGTCGTAGTCATTTTGTCTTCTTATGTTTTCAGGTCTTTCTTTAGTATCTACTTTTGTTTGTGCTTTGGGCGTTGTACAATTACGACAAAAGTTATTTGAAGAAAAACTTTAATCGAACCCTAAAATTGAGGTCAGACCTAAGTTATCACCAGATATTATTCCTACTGCAAACTTTACTGTGGCTTTAGAAGACTTATCACATTTTACTCTAATTCCTCTTTCGTACAAAAACTAACTCTTCAAGTAAAGGCCTAAATGTAGGTTCATTACCAAAGTCTACTCGATCTTGCGCATTAAACAATAGAACCGGCCAAATATATTCCAACCAACTACTATGATTTAGAGGAATTGAGGATATAGTAACATAAACTGCACCAATTTTTTGTCTGCCAGAATGGCTGCCTAAAGAGCTACCAGACTCGAAGTCGTCATAATAAACCGTTAAGGGAATTATGTTTTCTTCACAATTACTTATTGTTTCTTTCCAAGAAGTGCTGTTTACAATGTTTCTCAGTTCATTTGAATGGTTGGTAACATTTTTTTGAAAATTTAATATTGTTTTCAGTACATCGGGTACTTCAAGAAAAACTTATAGATATTCCTGTAAAGGCATAAAATACGACATTCTTTTTTTTAAACCATCACTACATTTCCTTGTTCACGTCTATTATCTTGAGAGATACCAATTGTTTTTGCAACAGGTTTAACAGAAGTGTCTAGTTTCTTTAAATAAGTCGTCCTTTTATATTCAGTATTAAAATTATTAAATGCATCCTGCAGCGCTGATATCCTCAGAAAACTAACATTTGAATCTTTTAATGAGTTTTTTAATAGGTAAAAGGGTTCTGATAAAATTAAATTTGACACTTGTTCAATAATAGATTGTATTACGTTTCTGGGCAAACTAGATATGTAGTTCAGTCATAAATGTTTTAGTAGTGTGTAGCTTTTTTTCTGTCCTGAATCCAATCGGTCTCTGTCTTCTTTGGTTTTAGCTCATTTGGCAAAATCGTAACATCGGTACCATTTAGTAGATACGTAGGAGCGTATCCAGTGACAGTATGCTCTGCTTCATTATATTTTCTTACACAATTTTGTGCTATGGTTGTCCATGCTACTTTGGTATCTTTTTCGTTAATTTTGCATCTAATTTTATTTACCAATGTTTGATTTAATCGCTCATTTAAACCATTCGAAAAGGGTGAATTCACTGCAGTAAAAATGAGTGGAATATTATGATTTTCCAAATATTGTTTGAATTCCTTAGAATTAATACCTGGGTATTGATCTGAGAGAATCATGCCAATATTATCAGTTTCTGCGGTGTTCTTTACTAATTTTATAAAATCATTTGCATTTTGTGTTTTAGATGTCAAAATAAATGCGTACCTCGTGAAATGATCTGATAGCAGGTGCAAGTACTTTTTTGTGGACCGGGAACCTCCAAAACCTCCAATTGTATCTATAGAACATATCTCAAAAGGTTTCGTGGCCGGGCCCAAGTGTGACATCATTCCACAATCTCAGGGCTTTCTCGTGACTTGATATCCTCTTCCTCATCCGGATTCAAGTCAATCTCAGTGCCCGGCGTCTCATACTCAAATTCGGTTTCATCCTTGCTCTCAACTAGGCTCTTGGCCCACCCCAGAGCTTCACTAGCCCTTTCCGATACGACACCCACAATATTCCCCATCTCACCTGTAGCCTCTTCAGATGATGCAGTAAGAAACTCAGAAGATTGTTGCTTTAGGTGGTCAGCAAACCCGTGCATGTCGAGTGCCTGAATCTTTTTGTAAGACTTGGAATTTTTTTTCATCTTTAATATGTGATTATCTATTATTGATGTTTTCGTTAAAGTTTATAAGGTTCCTTTCGTCGTTTTGAGAATCTACAGATTTTATTTCGTTTGTTTTTGAGTCTTTATTTTTTATTTCCTTAGAAATGTTGATTGACTCTGAATTTTTAATTTTATGTTCCGGTATTGGAATTTTTTGACTGATTTCTAAATTTTCATTTTGAATTAAATAGATTTTTTTTATACAGTCAAGCCCAATTAGAAAATCGTAATCAAAATTATCTTGATCTATTACAAAGACATCAGTTTTTTTTCGATATCGAAAATGTTTACATCAAGTGTTATTATTCCACTTGCTTTTTTTACGCCATTAATTGTTTTTAAATTAGATTTGTTGTAATTGCTTAATGTTTTATGCTTATGTTTCAGTAATCTTAAATTTATTAATGATACATTTGAGCCTGAATCATAGATTCCAAATACTTCAAAAGTTTTATTCAATACTAACCTTACTTTAATTAATGGCGGCACTATTAGTTTTTTGAGTCTTCACACTGCAGTTCACATTCCAATTCAGAATTATTAACCAGTTTGATTTGATTCTTTTCATTTTCTTTATTGTCTTTTGTTTTAAACCAGCATGAATCTTCTGAGTGATAGCGTACTCCTTTCTTTAGCTTTTCGCAGATGCTACATTTTTGCATCTTTTCTTTCAATGGCTTTATATCATCTTTCTTTTTCAGATACTTTTTCTTGTTAATCAAATGTTCTAATTTACCAACTTCATTAAATAAATCTTTTGTTTCTAAAATTTCTTCTTTGTTGATCCTATCTGTTATAAAGTCTGGCAAACCGGATGCAATTAGATCAATCAATGTCCCTTGATCAATTGTCTTTCTTACTTCAAGTAGAAGTTTCTCCTTTTTCTTGATAATTACAAGAAATGTCGTTTTATAATGGTATTTGTTCAGTAGTTAGGTGAGATGATACCGTCAATCAAAACACAATTGAGTTTCTCTGTAATAAAAGTTTTATATTTGTTATTTAAATGTTTGTTTGTCACTAATTCCAAAATATAACATTAAATTAACTATAAAAACCTTACCTGTAATAAAAGAAACTACATTTAATGCTTATAATTACAATATCAATTCTTATTTCCTAACTAACAAGTACTTAGCGTTTATAGTTTTCACAATTGGTCTAACACGACCACAGATACAATAAAGGCGGGCGACATTGCGTCTGCTACCGTAATGGCGGTAGTAGCGCGGCCTTAATTCTAATTAAAGGAAATATATTTTTTTTACATATAAATAAAATTAAAGTATAAATAAAATACTGAATCCTGATCTATAGTAGGTGAACCAAAGTAAATGTAATAACCCTGTTCTAAAATGTTTAGGAATGCAGAATACTTACCAACACCTCACCCCTTGGGTCATTTAGAATATTCTATTCTTCTAAAAATTCTGCCACACTTGGTTTGCTGGAGCATTCTCTTAGAGGATAGGTTGAAAGCCAGTACTCAATAACTTGAGCCCAAGGTTCGGAATGGTTTCTTAAGAATGCAATTTTATCTTCTTGTTTGCCAAACCCATAAAAATAAATTTACAGGTGGTTAAGTACTAGGTATACAGTAGACAGTGAAGTCCCTACATTGAAAAAGCTGAGATGAGCATGATGATGAGATGGTGATGATATGATATAAAAAGTGATCCCGTCGATATGCAGTAATTCTAATGGTACTTTGTCTAACCGTGCATTATACCAAGGTCTAAAACATTTACCTATAGGATCTTATTCTCTCTTGTGATGAATGATTCAGAAATGAAAATGTAATATGAAAATTACATATTATCGATATTGAGTAATAATAATTTAATCACAATATGTACTAGGAGAGCAGACAATACATGTGATAGTTATTTTTAGTATCTGGTATTGTTTGTAGTATCCGGTAAGACTGGCCCATAAATTCAAGGTCGCTCAGCGAGCTATGGAACGGGCTATGCTTGGAGTTTCTCTGAGATATCGAATCCGGAACGAGGTGATTCGGCAGAGAACCAAAATTGTCGACATAGCTCACAGAAAAAGCAAGCTGAAGTGGCAATGGGCCGGCCATATTAGCCGTAGAACCGATGACCGTTGGGGTAGACGTGTTCTTGAGTGGAGACCGCGAATCGGCAAACGTAAGGTAGGACGCCCTCAGGCTAGGTGGAGCGACGATCTTCGCAGGGTGGCTGGTAGCAGCTGGATGAGAGTTGCCGAGAATCGAGCTGAATGGCGTGCAATTGGAGACGCTATGTCCATCAGTGGACTGCTATAGGCTGATGATGATGATGATTGTTTGGTGTCTGAAACATTATAACTTGTTGATAAATATGTAGGTGCCATGGTATCAGTGGAATGCACATGACGTATATAATTTTCTATGCTTTCTCTACAATTCCTAAATTAAATACTTACTTTGCCTGTAACACATGCATAACAAGCGCTTGTCAACTATTAAATGTTTCTATTCTACCTATAACATTATCCAAAACTACACATAATTTGTTGTACTGTATACGTAAGTACTTAGGTAATGTTAAAAAAACCTTTCAGTTCTTCTAAATATCTGTTTTTTTTTCACACGTTTACCTTGTTCTATTTCTGTCTTACTTTTTCTTTTCGCCAGTTTTGTACAAAGTATTTCTTATTTTATCCACTAACTTTCCCTATGCAAACAATGGTTTCCCAGAAAAAGTTTTTTTTTTTTACTGGTTGAACAAAGTATGTTCCGCTATTCTCCCTGGGGAACTGCACAATTATTTTTCCTGTGATAAAGTCCTACTCTTCATGAGTAATTTTACTGAAAGGATTAAAATCGGTGAGCATTAATACTTCATCAATCAACGCAGCCTGTCGCAGTCCACTGCTGCACATAGGCCTCTCCCATGCTGCGCCACAACACCCTGTCCTCCACCTTCCGCATCCAGTCTATCCCAGCCACCTTTTTGAGGTCGTCTTTAATACTTCATGTCACCTAGTAATAAAGGATTCGATTAATTAATCACTAACCTGAAGAGTTGCCTACATTCTGGCTAAACCTCTAATAATTTAATTTATTGCGAACAATTTAGGTACACTTAGACCTCATAGCTTAACATATTCTACAATGTGTTTAAAAGACAAAGTGAAAGTGTATCTTACTGGTTAACAATCCTAGTGAATATGTGCCTCACAATGATATCCACCAATTGGTTTCTGTGCTTAGCGGTTAGGGTGTCGTGTGATTTGTAGTAGGGTAAGTATACTAATCCCACATGGTGAAGTGTTGAAAAGTGTTTTTAAATCGAAGTCCGGGAAAGGTGGCCGTACATTTGAAAATAAACTTTCAACGGATATATTATCCAAGTCGCTCAGATCCGATCATTCAATGTTATTGTAGTAGCAGTATCCGTCTGAAATATAGTACATGATATGCAACTGTCATTCTATAAACATCTCTAGATGCTAGGTAGATTGACAGCTCCCTTCACCAAAGTTGTCATTTTTTATATTTTCTGTCTGTTTATTCCAGCGTCACAAAAAACTACTAATCTTATTTTGAAAAGGTCAGCTAGTAATCAATTGATGTTCTGGTTGCACAGTAGAAAGTAAAAAATGCTTGAATGTGAACTAGAGAGCTAGTGCCTACCTACTTATATATATAAACTAAAATACTACTTGCAGATAGAATAAAGATGAGTATTGTACTTAATACCTACAACTTAAGATGGAACTTACATGTGTTGTGAAATATTCATTCAATTTTGATTTAATAAGTATTCTGAGGCCTATTAGTGGGCACAGCTCCATCAGAATTTCTTCGCTTATGGCATTTATTTGATTAAGTTTAATTTAATTTTCTGTAAAATAAAGATATCCTTAATAGGTATACAAGGTCTGCGTGGGTCAGTGAGTCGTCTCGTCGGGAGTGTTCTAGAATATCATACTAACTATTGAAAGAAATAGACCGTTATTACCTGTGGGCGTGAGTCTTAGCTTACGGCCTGTAGGTACGCTAAATTTCGAATGAGTGCGAACGAACGAACTAACAATTACGGGGGCTACATTCTGATACTTGCTATAGTCTCAAACCAACCATAAGAATATGACCCTTGAAAATTTGAAACACACACGTACGTTACATTACATACCCTCAGTAAACACCTAGTAACAAGGTACCTACAGTGATGAGAATGTATTTATCTTATATATAGATATCGGTCAATAATTATTTCTGGAACATTCCATGATCGTAAAAGTATATCTATGCCCGGGCTAGGCTCGGGGCTATCTTTATCATCCATCTGATAATGAAAAGCTTTATTTAAAACACTAGAACAAACAAACTTAACGGTTGGGTACCTACTAACAACTTTGTTCTTCAATACCTACTCACTTTTGATCAATTTGCTTGAAAAAACAACACAATGAGGCCGCCCAACAAGTCAACAACAAATGAAATATTGGGTGGCAGTGCGGCCACCCGTGACGCGGGCAAATCTGTGATACCAACCTGAAAATCTGTATAAATCTGTATTTTCTAATAGCAACTGTTCAGGTCAATCACCGAACAATAATAAACATGTCAGCGTAATTGCGACACCGCGCTATGCCTTGAATATTTTATGTATTACCTTAGTAAAATAGTCAGTACGTTTTCGGAGAGCATATCGGGCGCGACTCAATCCCATTCATTCACCTCATTAGTTTTAATCGTTATCCCATTTGTATTACTGAAATATAGTTATCTTTATAATCTTTAATCCTAGTTTATCTTAATCTCACCCCAACCCCGAACATTGGTCCTTCGAGCCTTCGGAGCGGGACCTTTACGCGTGTATCTACTATTATTGTACTGTGTGAGTGTCTCGCTTGGAACTTATTACCAGACCCTGGCATACAGAACTGAGTGAATTTACTTTTTAAAACATTTCATCATCCTGCTGATCCTATCTGACCTCGGTGCTCCGGACGAAAAGGTGCCATCATCTTGCTGATCTTAATTTATCTCGGTGCCCCGGACGGAAAAGTGCCATCACCCTGCTGATACTGAGGACCCTGGGTTTTACGAAAACATCGCGTCATCTCATCGCGCTGTTACTCCAGGTTTGTTCTTGCAGCCATCGCAAGGACATTTGATCTCGAAGCCTTCAGTACAAGTAAGGTCTCTTTTTTATCTTTATAATGTCGAAAATGGATGACATTTTAATAACCCAACAACAACTAATCGAAGCCGTAGATAAGCTCTTCACCAATTTCAAGAAGGATGGTGCAGAGCGAAAGACCTCAGACTACTTACGTCGTCGATTAGCTACCTTTGAACAATACTTTACAGAGTTCCATAATAATCATATGACTTTGCTATCTTTTGGCGATCAATCTCATGCATATTTCAGTACTAACCAATACGATCAAATGAAGGAAAAATATAACAATATTAAAACTACTATTCAAAACTATGACCCCCTCGCAAACAGACCGCAAATCCCTGAATTGAAACCTCCTACGTTCCAACCTACTGCGGAATCTCAAACCTCGAATCTCGCATCTCACGCTGCTTCTAAAACCCCTGCTCTTGAAGAGAGTAAAGCCGAAGATCTCTTCAAAAAGCAAGCTACCAACTTCAAGGCTTTCTTGAGAACATCTTCCAATATCGACCTTGATCTCATAACGGAAAAATGGGAGTTTGAAGACGTCCTGAAGACGATACAATCTCGTTGGGCGGCTATTGACTCGCTTCATTGGGAGCTAGACAACGAGTATGGCGGATCAAACCCTGAGTACGAAGAGCAATTTACTCATTATGAGAAATATTACAACAAAATCAAGAAAGACATCAATAGGAAAATGTGGTCCGTTGCGCATATTGAAAAATCAACTCCTAAAATGGAGATAGTCACCTTTGAGGGAAACTACAATAGGTGGATTTCGTTCAAAGATCTTTTTACCGAAGCAGTGCACAACAACCCCTCTTTGTCGAATGCACAAAAAATGCAGTTTCTAAAGAGTAAGATCAAAGGTGAGCCCGAAAAATTGATCCAACATCTCCAAATAAGCTCCGACAATTATCTTGTATGCTGGAATATCCTCAATCATCGTTATAATAATAAACGAATGATCTTCACTTCTTATCTTAACAATCTTATGAATATCCCTGCAAACCAGCAACAATCATCAAATCATATAAAACGCATTCACGATACTACGTATGAGAGCGTGAATGCTATCAAGAATCTGGGAGTCGATGTGTCTTCCAGGGACTCTTTCCTGGTATGTATCTTGAGGGCCCAATTTACAACAAGACCTCCAGAGCCTTATCTTGAAATGGAGACAATTTAAATACGCTTTTACAGCAGATATAGAAAAAATGTTTCGCAAAATCTGGCTACATCCCGATGATCAGAAATATCAGAAAATTATCTGGCGGAACCATCAATCTCAACCTTTAAAAGAATACCAGTTAGCGACAGTTACCTATGGCACAAAAGCCGCACCTTTTTTTGCCATGATGACACTGAAGCAACTGGCCATCGATGAAAGACCAAACTATCCACAAAGTTGCGCTCCTGACATCTTAGAACACTCGTTTTACATGGATGATCTCATGCATGGTGAACATTCAGCGAGAGCAGCTAAACAGCTCAAAACGGAGATGATCAACCTCCTCAAATCTGGCGGGTTTAATCTCAGAAAATGGCGATCAAACTTACCGGAAATAGTAGATAGTTCTGATGCACTTCAAAAGGAAGACTTTGACTTTAAGCAACCGGAGTCAACCAATACCTTAGGTCTTCGGTGGGAACCAAAAAGTGATCAATTTATCTTTCATCCTATAGATTTCATCTCACAAGACATCCTTACAAAAAGGCAATTCTTATCTCAAATATCAAAAAATTTTGACCCTTTGGGCTGGCTAGCACCAGTTACAATAAAACTTAAGATCTTGTTCCAAGAATTATGGAAATCAGACCTGGGTTGGGACCACCCTGTCCCTGAAGAAATCGCGTTAGAATGGAATACTATAAAAGCCGATCTACCACATATATCTCGTTTTAGAATACCACGTTGGATTCAAACCCAGGAGAAAGATACCATCGAACTTCATGGCTTTTGCGACGCCAGCACAAAAGCATACGCTTGCGTCGTGTATTGCAAAATACAAAGGAAAAATGAAACCCACGTGACCCTTGTTGCAGGAAAATCAAAAGTAATACCGCTGAAAAAACCACAATCAATCCCGCGTTTGGAACTTTGCGGTGCTCTCTTGTTGTCAAAACTTATGCGAAAAGTCCTCTTATCCCTATCGAGCTACAAGCTGCATGTTTATGGTTGGGTTGATTCAATGGCTGTTCTAGGTTGGTTAAATGGCGAACCGGAGAAATGGAAACCCTTTTTTGCGAATCGAGTGAGGATTATTACTGAAATAATTCCTAAAGATAACTGGAGTTACGTAAAATCCAAAGAAAACCCCGCAGATTGCGCAAGACGCAGTTTACCTGCTGCTCAATTAGCCAATTACTCGCTGTGGTGGCAAGGGCCCGACTGGTTACCAAAATATAAGCCTAAAGAATCTCATAAGATGCCGATTTATACGAGTATTACTAGCGAAGAACTCAGAAAAACCGAGCAAGTAAATACGGTCATTGTTAACCCCGAAAATTTAATAATTAATCAACTATTACCAAAATATCGCACTTTAAGGAAAGTTACTCGAGTATTAGCTTACATCAACAAGTTCATCGACATTGTTGTTTACAAGAAAAAACGCACATGTTTTCTTACTCTGCAAAATATAAAGACAGCAAGAGAAATGTTAATTAAGCACGTCCAAAACGAATATTTCAACGGAGAAATATCGCGGCTGAAAAATAATGAGCCACTAAATAAGAAAAGCCAGATTCTTAATCTTAATCCCATACTAGACACTAATCAAATGCTCCGTGTCGGTGGCAGACTTAAACATTCGAATCTTGATCCCGAAATGAAGCATCCCATCATAATCCCGAATCAATCGAAATTGGCAGATCTTATCATAGATGAATCCCACGAGCTTGTATTCCACGGTGGAGTAAAAATGACTACTGGATTAATAAGACACAAATACTGGATTCTTGGAGGAAACAGAGCCACAAAGAAACGATTAAGAATGTGTGTCAAATGTAAAAGAAATAATCCCATATCACAACATCAAATCATGGGTGACCTACCTCCAGCACGATTGATTCCTAACCGACCATTTTACCACACTGGAATAGATTATACCGGACACATCCTTATTAAGGCAAACAAAGGTCGGGGCATTAAAACCTGTAAAGGATATGTCGCAGTTTTTGTTTGTATGGTAACTAAAGCCATACATTTAGAAATTGTCTCAGATCTCACAGCGTCAGCATTTATTGCCGCGCTTCGACGAATGTCGGCTAGAAGAGGAGTTCCTGGTCACATCTATAGTGATCAGGGAACTAACTTCATAGGAGCCAACAGAATTTTAAAACAAGAGTTTGCCGAAATCTCCTACATCTTGTCTGACCAAGAAGTAACCTCAACAATCTCCGAAATGAATATTGAGTGGCACTTTAACGCCCCATCATGGCCATCTGCTGGCGGACTCTGGGAAGCTGCAGTGAAGAGCCTAAAACATCATCTCAAGCGTGTTGTTGGAGAGCAAAAACTAACCTACGAGGAATATATTACCCTACTATCCCAACTCGAGGCTTGTTTGAACTCCAGGCCACTGTGCCCTCTGACAGAAGATCCTGAGGATCTGGACTTTTTGACCCCGGCTCACTTTTTAGCAAGTGGCCCCAACTTAACGATTTTCGAAACAGAGCATGATCTCAGACCACGGTGGCACTTGACGCAAAAAATCTATCAAGATGTATGGAATAAGTGGAAGACTGACTACCTCTCGCAGCTTTCTACAAGGTCCAAATGGCAACAGCATCAAAAAGATCTCAACCTTAACGACATCGTTATTATCAAGGACGACAACCTTCCACCAGGAAAATGGAGTCTAGGCCGCGTAGTAGCGCTGCATCCTGGAAGTGACGGACACGTAAGGGTCGTTACACTTAAAACCAAAAACGGGCTCTTAAAACGCCCAGTAGTAAAACTGTCCTTACTGCCAACAAATAAAAATGATCAAGATACAAAGGCCTCAAAAGTTGATAGTAAATTGCCAGCGGCGAAGAAAAAACGTCCTATCTCATTCTCAGCTATGGTTTTATCTTTGACATTATTCTTGTTGTCACTAATAAACACCACTCAAGCATCCTACAATTTTACCCAGCTGGCAAACAAAAGTGTCTACTTCGACAAAATATCTAATATGCATTTAATTAGAGATGATTGGCATTTAATAGTATATTATGACACAAATCCTTATCAAGAAGGAACGGCGGCATTACTAAAGTATATCAAGTATCTTGAAACCTTATGCTTTACGATTAGAACACAAACACCTTGCGACGGCGTCATGTTACAACTCGAGCACGAGTTCGAAGAAATTAAACATTATGATAATATTGTCATGATGAATGACTCGTTTATGGGTAATAAGAAACGCCGGCGACGCGGCTTGCTAGACGGAGTAGGCTACGTTGCAAATAGTTTATTCGGAGTGTTGGACCAACGATTTGCAGAGAAATATGAAAAGGATATTGACCTTTTAAAGCACAATGAAAACCATTTATACAACCTCTGGAAAAACCAAACGTCGGTCGTAGAAGCTGAATTTAATCTCATGAAGAGGATGCAGAATACTATCAACAAACATCACAAAATAATAAATCAAAAGCTTAATTATCTCCAAGATTCTTATAAAAATCTCACTCAGCAAGTGCAAAACATAACTGTCATCACAGACTTCATAACCTCGGCTTTCACTGCCAACAACTTGTTGTATACCCTTCGACGAATCCAGGACTCAATTTTAGATACAGTTACTGATGTTTATAGTGGAAAATTAGATTTTCATTTGATATCTCCGAAGCAACTCAGATCAGAGCTAAGCATAATATCAGCACAAATATCCCGTCGACAACTTTAATCTTAAAGATCTTTATAGCTTGCTCAAAGTAAGAGCCAAATACTCTGGCAAATACCTAATTATAGAAATAAGAATACCACTAATTGAAAGGGATCTTTACGAGGTATTCAATCTTATACCGGTTCCACGCATTGTGAAAGATAATATGATGATGAAGGTCGAAACTATCTCTGAATTAGCAGCCATCAACATGAGAAAGGATTCGTATTTAACTATCTCAGACACGGATCTGCAGTTATGCGTATTACAAAACCCTGTGACTATTCTGTGTCATATCAGAAGGCCTATTCACCACATGAAAGATGATCATAGCCTTTGTGAGACAATCCCTGGCACAAGAACTTGTAAAACTAAAACTACCTCGTGCACGAATGACTGGAGAGAATTAACATCAGAAAACAAATATTATTATTTATGCTGCAATGAATGTAACGTCAAACTGCTGTGTGAAAATCAAGTTAAGGCATTTAGGTTATCAGGTGCTGGTCTGTTGCGTGTTGGGGAAGGCTGTTTAGTAAAAACAGAAGACTTTGTGGTGTATTCAAACAAAAGATTGTCTAGTAAAATTAGCACGACGACAAAGATTATCTCGCCAGAAATATCACCAATCAATCACATAATAAATATCACGATGCCAGAAATCTCATATGAGCTTAATCCCAATAACTCAGACAACCTCAGACAATTTGAAGCTATTAAGAAAAGTCTTGAGATCATGAAGCAGAGTGAACCTTTGAGCACCAATATCTCCTACAACGACATCCATCATTATACTGCTATATATCTCATCATATTGGGAATCTTGTTGTTGATCGCAGCTTACTGTTTTATACGTTGGCGGCAAAGACAACGTAAATCGGACAAATCGGACAATGGAAATCGTTCCGTTTCTACAGCAGAGCGGTCGACAGCCTCCGTGGCGACTGCGTTGCCATCTCCACAAACCGCTACGGAAAGTGTTGTAATTGAGTGTAGTGAAATTAGGGAAAAAGGGCAATCTAGTAGCAAATCAGTGAAAAGTGATCCTAAGCGACTTGCTCTATCTAGTGAGTGCTTGAAAAAAAAGGAAGATAGAGGTTCTTCACCGATTTTTCGCGTGTTTTCTCTTCCTGATTTACACTGTAGCGATTCTGTTTAATTTGTAATGCTACTTTCATCTAATCTTTCAACATAACTAACCCTACATAACTATTTTATTATTATTGGAACATTGTTTTCACCTTGTTAATATTAATTTCATTACCCATTTAACTATATCTACTTACTAACCTCATCTTTTTCTCCCTCGGGAGCATGTTCAGGTCAATCACCGAACAATAATAAACATGTCAGCGTAATTGCGACACCGCGCTATGCCTTGAATATTTTATGTATTACCTTAGTAAAATAGTCAGTACGTTTTCGGAGAGCATATCGGGCGCGAGCTAGTGCTTCCAAAATTACGGATTTGCTAATTACGTAACTAGTTACGCATTTTGATGCTTCAATTACGTAACTACGTAATTACGTACTTAACTGTTTTGATTTTTTAAAGCACGATAAATTCTGGGCTTATTACGTATTTTAGAAGTAAAAAATCAAACAACTTCAAATGAAAAAAATTATAATATTAAGGAATTAAAAGTAAATTACAGATTAAAATGATAATTTTAAAATTAAACTCAAAATCAAAATCGTCAATCAAATCAAAATGTAATATTTTGATTTGATTGACGATTTTGATTTTGACTAAACTCAATCAACAATTCAAACAAAACATGTACCACGCACAAATGGTTTAAAAGTAAGAAACAATATAAAATATGGTTATTTTTCCAATCTTTGTTCTTGATAATATGATCTCATAAATGATAACGAATGCAATGTTCTGTCACCAAGGGAACTTCTTAGTTTAGAACAAAGATAGCCGGCAGAAGAAAATGCCCGTTCTGCTTCAACACTAGTAGGCATTATACATAGTAAATAATTATAAGCTGCTGTTAGGAAAACTTCACGACCGCCGCCAGTGCTATCGTAGATACACATTTCAACTCTGATGATGGATTCAAGATCTGTGTTTACTCCAGATTTGTTTACTGTAGACATAGTTTTCTGTATTTCTTTTTCTAGTTGCTGTGCAACAGTCAACTCGTCGCCACAACCATCATTAGCATCATTGTCATCTGCTTCGGAATCTAAACTCATTTGTGTACTTGTAGGCGGTGTAAATTTGAGCCTTTCTAATAAGTTTGCAACATATGTTCTAATATAATCCGACGTCGGTTTTGTAAAAGTTTCTGTTTCTTCGGTTTTATAATATTCTTCATTATTATGCAAATACTGCAAGACACCAGACACATTTGTTCGCCTTTCTTTTATTCTTTTTCTAAGGGATACAGCAAGCTTGTCACTGAGCCCATTGGACTGAGCATCAAGCTTATTTAACATAAACTGAAGCGCAGCATCTGCTGCTAACAAATTCGAGTCACGGCGACACAATGCCATCACTGTAGTTTTTATTATATCTAAACTATGATGAATGTTATGTAGATCTTGTATTTCTGTGTCTGTGAAACTTATATTTGATTTTAAGTCTAATAAAGCCTTAA
The DNA here is from genome assembly GCA_947523025.1 of Dryobota labecula. Lineage (NCBI taxonomy): Eukaryota > Metazoa > Arthropoda > Insecta > Lepidoptera > Noctuidae > Dryobota > Dryobota labecula. The sequence goes on from OX383306.1 coordinate 7,256,677, forward strand.
ATAAACTTGATTTCAATTTCAGAAATCGTCCAACCATATCTGATAAGCTGTTCCATCGCGTTTTGCAGTCTAGTATAAGATCGAGGCTTTTACCATGCTCTTGTAAAGAATATTTTTGCAACAAATCGGTCTTCAGTGGTGATTTTTTGAATGATTTAACAAGTTTTCTTACTTTTACTATAATATCTTTGTACAGAAACTCTGGTTCTAGAACTCTAGGTACTTCTATGAAAAGTCCGCCATCGTTTTCTTCAATTTCTTCAGTGTCAGTATCTGAAGCTTCATCTTCTAGTTCTGGTTCAGTAGTTGTACTTTTCCGTGTCTTATATAATACGTCCAGCACTGCAAGTTGTATTCCGTGAGCAAAACACAACTGATGGTGACCATCAAAATTTTTGCCCATTTTAACCATAACACTGGCTCCGTCCGTTGTGAATGCAATTATATCTTCAAGTTTCAAATAAAAGTCATTTAGATGATTTTCTAACAGTACAGTTCCAACGTGAGCTGGCATTGAACCCTTTATCCTTACTAGTCCTAAATTTTTATATTTAGCTGGTTCTAGGTCTTTATTATGAATATTTATATTCATATACCTCCGGTTCCGGGTAGAGGTCCATTCATCAAACGTTATAGTAAACCGTTTTTTTTGGGACTTCATATCTTTAAACTGATTTATTAATTGTTTTTTTATGGCACAACTCTGTTCCAGGACAATTTTGGTAATAGTTGAAGGAGATTTCGGTAGATCATAGCCAGATTTTTTGAAAACATACCTTAGATCTTCAGAAGTACAAAATTTGCTTAATGGGATGCCATCCAATGCTGCCATTCTAGTCACTATAACGTCCAAGGAATACTCAGTGGAAAAGTAATCCGTTAGTTTAGTTACTAAACTTTTTCTTGCTTGAAAGCACGATGAAGTACTTGCCCTTTGCGCATCTTGCTCTTGTGACATCTCGCCAATATGTTTAGCACGCATATGTGTATGTAGTGCTCCAGTAGCACCACCAGGAGTCTTCAAAAAATTTTGACAATGTTTACATTGGACACTTTGCCCATTTTCAGCCCTCAAAAAGTGTTCCCATATAGCTGATTGTGTGCGTTTGTTCAAAAACTCCTTATAAATAGTCTTCTTTACTGCAGACCTAAAACAATATATAAATATTTCATAATTTAATAGTTAGGTAATACATATAAATAGCATCTATAGTTAGGCACTACACTTAAAACGGGATACATTTACATACGTACCGTGAACTCATAATCAATGTCTATTTGCACAGACATCTAACAAGCAACAATAAAATAAAATCGCACATATTTTTTTTTTTTTTTAAACGTCGCACCACACTAGGAATTACTGCTGTATCGTGGGTGCACTCACAATCATGTAAACTAACATACACAAGACACCCAGACCCGGAACACCTATCTGTAGGTCATACAAATATTTGTTCCGTACGGGAATCGAACCCGTGACCCGCAGCGCAGCAGCCAATCACTCAACTACTGCGCCAACCGTGCCGTCAACAATATAAAATCAACTACTAAATTATATGTATAAACTCTCACACAATACCCTAGAAACAAAGTAAGTAGACAAGTAAAGTAATGTTAAAATAGGTACTTACATTTTCGTTGAAGTATCTCTACTCGTGTATGGTGATATCTACTTAGAAACTTGTAATGAAAAGCTTCTGAAAACCAAGCGTCAAACTTTGCGGCACATACACAAAATCACAAAAGTCAATAAAATAAGCTTAGACCAGGCAGGACAGTATCTCGCAGGTGTACGTAAGACGACTGAGTACCGAGTATTGAGATTGTTTCTAAATTCACGAAAGTAAAGAAAAATGTAGGGAGTTCCCTTAGCTTGCTCAATCCACAATATTAAACTTTATTATCTACGAGGTAGATCAAATACTTGCGAAACACTTATAAACTTTGATTGTGTTACGTACCGAACTATCCACAACCAACGGGGATTCCCTTCGTTTCCCGATTGGTCAACAATGAACTCTATTCTGTACGACTAAGAAATTAAATCTTGCGGACTCAAATTGGAAGTTATAAAATAAACCCCGGGAATTCGGGGGATACCCACAGAAAGGGTTTTGGTGTTGTCATAATGTAAGTCGTAGGTTAACTAAATTAAGGTAAATTGTAAATACACAGATAAACCCATGCCTTTTTCCCATGGAGTAGGCAGAAACTATAGAACTAAATAAATGGGTACCTAAATTAATTAATATTATCCTATAGTTACGTAATTACGGACTGCAGCTCTTCAGTTACGTATTTGTGAGATTTCTAAAATCTGTCCGTAATTACGTAATTGCGTAATTACGTAATTACGTAATGGAAGCCCTACTCAAGGTACACCTCTTTCAAGAGCAATTAAAGCAATAACAGTGCAATCTAAAATATAAATAGAAGGTTTTAGTATAAAGTCATTAAAATAATTTTGTAATAGAGCATACATTTTATAATACCTGTGTTATTTTTTGTATCTTCAATTTGGGGCCCATTCATTTCATAATTGTCCTGGACTTCAAAATTGTTTACATCTATTTTTTTTTCTACATCTAAAATAGTCCTGAAGGCACGATTCAGGTTTATATAGATACATTTTTTAAACATTGTCAATTTCTTTTCTTTTCTTAGCCCATTTCTATACAACAGACTGAATGATTTACTTTCAATTCATACCCTGAACAAAACAACTTTTAAAAGAGAAATAACTGACTGGCTTATCACCTTAAATTATACCCAACACGAAGATCTTTTCAAAACCATGTCCTAACATAATGTTCCCTTTGCAACGCACAATTACCCAACACAACATTCTCACACTCCACATCACACACACACCGCACACATACACGCACATCTGCCTTTGCATGTATCCTTAATAAATTACTTTACTTTCTATATTTTTTTTATAAATCAATTTTTATTAGCAATATTGCAATAATATAATGTATGAGATTTTTATTTGAATAATATTATATGCGAATCAGATTGTCTCCAGTGCAACAATAAAAATGCAAAACTTTGTTTTAGGGGGCCTGGTGACCTGACATACAGATTTTGAAAAAAACCTAGTTTAGGCACCAGTCTTTCACAAATTAATTAAAATTGTGTCTGTAGACTTTGTACTAATTCTCTGTAATTTGTGGTGAAAAATAAATAAATTATTATTATTATTTTTATATATTTACATATCTCGGGACCTTGGGGCCCGGACCTTTGGAAGGCGTACGAGGGGCCGAAGCCAACTCGCATAGGCCCGTTAGACGCTTTTTAATTAAATGAGGCACCAACCCATGATAATCCCTGTACGCACTATGCAAGTGCACCCTAGGACAACCCCCGGTTGGTGTAGGACTATTGCAGGATATGGAACCAAAGATATTGGACTATGGGTTTGGGTGATTAAAATGGACTGGTTACCTAAAACTATGGAAGGACTATGGCCCCTGCCTGTTCAATGTTTTATTGTACACTGATAAAATGGCAGGCAGTGACTTGCACTCTCAATAATGGGCCCCCAGAAACGGTCGCTAGCAAAAAAAACAAAGATTTATAGGAAAAAAAAACTATCTTTTTATAATTAAAAACCGTCCAAATGCGAGTCGGACTCGCGCACGAAGGGTTCCGTATCTACCAAAAAAAAAACATCGTATCACGGTACCACTGGCTGGGATCCTTCAGATTCAGATTTATTTATTTGCCAACAATGTAGGTACAGGTATAAGATTGTAGGGGACAGCAGGGATATATAAAATCAATGTAAACACCGTGGTCGAATTGAAAGGCTATTGCCACTATATTCATATAAACTACGTAAATTCTTAAAACAATGAAATAACTGTGCTCTTAACAATGGGCGCGCGGCGTTTCTTCTTTATTCTATCAAACTTCAGCTCTTCAAGCCCAGGAGAGGAAAATAGCGTGCTAAGACCGCTATTACGAGAATAAGGGTGCCAGTGTCGTCTTCTGGAGGTGTTCTTGTGGTCTTGGTGGTCGGTCGTCGTGAATGAGCCCGGAGCTAAGGGCCAGGCCACAACAGTGCGTTGCGGCGTCGCATCGCAAAAACAACATTGCACAGCTATGCGATGCGATGTCGCAACGCAAAAATTTCATCGGATACGACATCGTACGACAAGACGCTAACCGTCAGTTCAGTTTCTAGTGAGACATGGACCGCACTGCGCGTGTTCTACTTCTGCTTGCGTTAAGGCGTATTAAGAAAAAGAAACAGAAAAGAAAGTACTGGGTGCACCCATTACTGACAATTATGAATAAAGATGGAAACCACTTCAAAAGGAAATATGAGGCGCTAAAGGTGGACGAGGTTAAATTTTTCGATTACTTTAGGATGAGTGTAGTAAGTTTTGAAGAACTTCTTAGTTTGATAAAGCCTCATTTACAAAAGAAATACATATTTAGAAAACCCATCGAACCTCTGGAGATGCTGGGATTAACTGTAAGGTAAGAAAAAAATAAACTATTTTTACTATAATCATACTGTTTAATCATTTTCATAATTTAGTGTTATTCAAAACTCGTATTCCGATTGTGTGTCATTCGTCAAATTTGTTAGTTCCTCATCGAAATGAATTTGTTCTGGCTCATTTACATCATCATTCCTTGGCGTTTGTGGAGACGATTGCATAGGTGCCGGTGATGTTTCGCATCCGCTTTGGAAGGCACTGCGTTGAATGGATGTTTGATAGCCACTCTGCATAGGCATTTGAGCTGATTGGTAGCCACTCTGCATAGACATTTGAGCTGTTTGATAGCCAGTCTGAACAGTTGTTTGAGATGTTTGATAGTTTGCTTGGACGGATATTTGTGAAGTTTGATAGTGGCTGGGATAGTATGATGGTTGGTGTAAATCACTTAATATCTGTAGGACACGACTTTGGAAAATTATTGTTTGATTATCATTCAATTTTTCCAATGATGGCAAAATTCCTTTAAAAAAAGATAAATGTCTACTTTCAGGTGTTTTTAAAGCAGCTATAATATTCTTCTCAAATTCGTCTTCGTCAATTTTTCTTTTACGCGATGCAGGTTGGTAACGTGGCATGACAGGTTGCTGGCTTTGTTGGGTTGAGGTGCTTGGTCTTATTTCTTCATCGTCAAGACTTGATGTTGTTTTATTTTGAGAATTCTTTTTCAGAAATAGGAGCTGGTCGTATAGATGATATTGTTTAATTTTTTTGGCCCCAGCTCCGGATTTACATTGCTCGTTTAATTTTTTTTCGTATTTTGTAAAATTATCCTTGATTCCTCTCCATTTCTTTATGACATCGTTACCTAAAAAAATATGACGAATAATGATTTATTTTGTTTTCTTTCAGGTACCTGGCGACGGGAAATACTTTTAAAGATATGCATTTCACATATTATCGTGGAAAATCTACAATAACAGGAATAATAAAATTTGTTTGTCGTATTGTATGGAACATTCTTAAAAGGTTGGAATTACCAAAAATTACAACAGAGCTGATGGAACAAATTGCTCAAGAGTATGAAAAAAAGACCAACTTTCCTAATTGTATAGGAGCGCTAGATGGAAAACACATTCGTATATTGAGCCCGGATCACAGTGGATCCCTATTTTTCAATTATAAAAATTATAATTCCATTTAGCACTTGTTGATACGAATTACAAATTTATATATGTCGATATAGGTGCATATGGTAAGGAATGTGACTCCACTGTTTTTCAGAACTCAAATCTATACGACTTATTAAAAAAAGGTCAATTATCTATACCTCCGCCAAAACCGTTACCTGGCTTTCAAAAAGAAATTCCTTTTGTCTTCGTGGCGGATGAAGGATTACCACTGACAAATAATATAATGCGCCCATATTCTGGGAAGTTTTTATCGATAGAAAAACGAGTTTTTAATTATCGTTTGAGCCGAGCCAGACGATATGTTGAGAGCGCTTTTGGCATACTCGCAAATAAATGGCGCATATTTCATCGACCCATTAATGTTTCTTACGATTTCACAATAGACATTATAAAAGCATGCTGTGTATTACACAACTTTGTATTGAATCGAGATGGCGCACAAACGTTTGAAGAAATGATTATTGACGATTCTTTGCAAATTTTACACGAAACAACACATGAAAGTAGAACAGGAGCTAACATAATCAGAAACGAATTTTGTAATTATTTTAATAGTAACATTGGAGGTCTTAGTTGGCAGTTAACAAAAATATAAATGTTTATAAGTACTTACCGAGTTTTGTTTTTTCAACACTATTTAACTCCTCAAAATTTGAATATAAACTTGTACACACTTCCCTCCATGCTTCTGTTTTTAAAAATTTGTCTTTGAATTGTGATATAGTTTTGTCCCAAAGGACGGGACGTTCGTAAATTAAAGATATCAGGTGGTCGACATCGTACTGCGCCATATCGCTTAAAAAACACGTGCAGGTCGTTCAAAGTATGGACACCGACTAAACGGCAAAGCGTTGTCGCATCGCAGATTTGTACGTTGCGGCAGCGCATCGGAAATTTCCACGATGCGTTGTGCGGCGTCGTTGATTTTTGCGATGCGACGCCGCAACGCACTGTTGTGGCCTGGCCCTAACGCGTGCCTTGACTTTTATAACCTTATGCGGGTCGAGAGGGTAAGTGTGCGGGGCGAGGAAAAATCACGCCACTTCTTAACAAGCACTACGTCATACCTCGGCTATCTCCCCATTGGTCGAAATATATAGTCTCTGATTGGCTACTTTCTATAGCGTCTTCACCCACCAATGGTGTGGCCTGCTTTAACGTCTCAAAGTTTATCAGATCTGCGAATCCATATACTTCCTTATGTACTCCAACGAGTTCCCTCAAGCTTCTTATAAACTGTACACGGACCTTATATACTTGTACATAGTGTACATAGCTTAAAGGGTAACTAAAACCCAATAAAAGCGATGGACTAAGTTTCAAGTCCGTATCTTCATCCCATAGTAGTAATCGGCTAACATTCCATTGTCTCGCAAGTACATAACAGTTATGAATGTACCTACTTGCTATTCCATTGCGTCGTAAAAACGTTTGTAGATGTGTTAACTAATTAGCTACGTAAATAGCTATCTATTCTGCAAGGATTAAACTATGACGTACTCGTCATCCGTAACAAAGATAGTACATCACTAAGTGTTTCCGCTACATTCTACCTTACGGCATGCAAAGTCAAAAAAACAAAAACACTGGAATCTGAATAGGACGTCTGGTAAAATAAAATAAATCCGAAGGACCTTATTAATGGCGGGAAGTGCTGTGTAGTGAGCAAGATCTTTACTTCTTGGGGATTTTAGAGGTACACCTCTAAAAACCCCAAGAAGTAAAGATCTTGCTCACTACACAGGGTAGATAAAAAAGCTTGATCACTAACCTGCATTATCCTTGCCACGGCACCAGGTCACAGCTTCAGGGAACTGCAGGGAAGCTCCGCACTCGCGGGAGAAAATGTCTTGATTTGATGAACGTAAGTAGGTACGTAACTAATTGCACGGCAATTTATATAGGTTTCGGAAAATATTCAGCTTGAGATTATAGTATTTAAACGTTTCCTTATGCGTCTATGTAGTAACCCGTAAATCATGTCGACTTCCATATCATTTTTAACAACACAGCAAAAAGAAAAAGCGCGCGGAATAATTTGTACTTGTTCACAAATTAGCGATGCGCGCGCATCAGCGTTTTTTTTTTAAGGCAAAGGCACGAAAACAGCCAGTATTACTAATAAAGTAAATTAATGTTTTTTTTGTTTTTGTTATAGATAAATGGTTGTAATTTATTGTCAAGGTTAATTAAATTAAAGAATTAAATGTTATTTTTTTTTATATTTCATAAAATGTTGACCACTTTTCTGTCATAAAAACTATTTGCTAAGATTTGAAAAAGTACCGTTCGTTTTAGACGGAGCATCTTGAGATCAACCATACGTTTTACCTTATTATAAAGAAACTCGTGCATTTTACATTACAATAACGCACAAGTACGTAATGACATACATTACGATATTGAAATTGGTGAAATAAGAGACCCTTTACGAGCAAATGTGTTATAAAATAAGTTTACCTAGTTATCAAGACTCCGATTGTTAAAGTAATGGTGTGTTTTTTTTTTTTTTTTTAATAAATCGTAACTAATAAATGTATACATAAACAAAAGGCTTTTTGTTACATAATAGATATATATAAGGTCCCATTAAAATAGGTGAACAAATTTTAACACAGCGTTCAGTACGTCTAACCAAACATATCCAAGCAAAAAAAACACTGATTAAAGTGATTTTATTTTGACCTAAAACAAATAAATTGTTGGCACACTAGAATAAACACATCCGTTATGGGTAGGTACTTGCACTCGCGCCCCGCCGCGCTGCGCGCGTGCTCGTAGATAGGTACCTACCTAGTCAGTTCTGTTAACATCATTCTGTATTTAATCATAGTTTCAGTTGAATACACATCACCTTTTTAGGGTAGTGTTCTTAGGAAAATTAAAAGAGAGTAGGCAATTACGCGCAACTCGAGAACAGGCTACGATTGAGGGTGAATAAACTTTCATCAAACACACATGAATATGAACTTTCTAGGTACTATCGAAGAAGTTCATATCTAAGCACCTTAAAGACTATTTCTGCTTGCAGCGCTCGGCCGCTATAGAAATCTCATCAACCAATAGCATCGCAGCATCAGATTTTTGATGCGTCCCTTGTTTTTGTACATGAACAAAAAAGACAGTAAAAAACCAGCTGAGGTAGTGCGTATTTTTTCAATGGAAATAAATATCAATGGACCTTCCTTCGGTCGTAGTTCGAGCACGTTTGGGACAAGTTTATGGGTTTTTTTTGACAAATAGGTTTTCTATGCTGTCAGAAAAGTATAACATTAGCATCCAAAGTTGAGTAGATTTCTCACAATTATATAGGAGTTTTTGGGTGAGAGGCGGAAAATTTCCATAAAATTTTAAAAGTGCAAAACCTTTGTTTTAAATTAGCTCTAGTCATAAACCCCTTTTCAAGGAATGCACCTAATTACAAACCTATAGACAAAGCAGTTTGATTAAATAAACTGGGAGCTTACTCATGAACCACTTAAAATTATTATAATCCGTGCCTAAAGAAACACTTTATAATAATATAAGGTCGTTTCCGCATTGGTCAGTGCGGTATCGTTTCGGTATAGTATGCTCTGCCGCAGTAACGCACTGCTTTCATTTATCAATTAGTGCAGTACTGCTTAGATCGTTGAAATAAAGGCGCTCGCCTATATTTCAACGATCTAATACCGAATCGGTACCGAAAGCTTACCGAGCGCCTATATTTTTACCGAGTATACCGAGCATGCTGTAAAACGCGTGACGTGAGCGGGTAACGCACTGGATGTTTCTACACAGCTGCAACACGAGAAATTTGTTGAAAGAAAAAGTAAAGTATAAAAAAATAAAAAAACTTTCTCATCTTTGTTTCTTTTGTTCTATTCCTAGTGTTCGAAAAAGGGTCAGACATCTGTGATCATTGGAACAGAGATTGTAAAACACACGAACAACAAAAAAACCGTTTCATTGGTCGAGGCCAAAAGGGGCGTTAAACAGATGTGGACATCGTGCTCACGGGATTTTGTTTTGAAATTGCTTAGATATGAAGTTCTCCCATAGTACATAAGTTAAGGAAAGATTCTAATTTCCCATCTCACTTTACCAGGCTTTGGACTGTCTAATTGCGTGCTGAACTGTTATCAAAGTATCAAAGCTATTGCAGTAAGTTGTAAGCAAACAAGCGCGCAGTGGATTCCATACAGTGTAGTGTTATGAAACATTTTGATTTATTTAAAGTTCGATAACAGTAAAACACTAAATCAGGCGTGGTTAAAAATTTGAATCAGTCCTATTTACAGTAATTAATTAAAATACTACTTACTCTACGCTGGTAGGTGCATACCTATTTACATTAGTTGTTGAACGTGCCTACCGTTTTGTTCGATGCACTTGCGAGCGCGTTTAATTATGTGTCTTTTCACTTTTAAAAGAGTGTCACTTTCACTTTTTATTGTTTCAAATGCAAGGGTGATTCGCGTACGTAGCTCATCCATGCTGGCTATTAAGTGTCCATTTTCACCGTACACTAAATCTTTAGCTCGACCCCAGAAATAAAAACCAAGCGGAGTCAAGTCCGGGCTCCTAGCAGGCCACGTGACTGGACCACCCCGACCAATCCAGCGGTCTTCGTACCGAGAATTGAGATAGTCTCTTACGTTCCTAGCGAAGTGTGCTGGCGCGCCATCATGCTGGAAGTAGAGGTCACGCCAGACGTCCACGGGTACATCTTCTAACATTGTTTCAACATCGTTGCGTAACAAGTCTATGTACGTATTACTGTTTAAACGGTTTAGAAACACAGGCCCTAAAACTTTATTGTCTAGCACACCTGCCCACACATTTACACTAAACCGTGTTTGGAAATGGTCCGGTCTTACTTTGTTTGGGTTCGTAGATGTCCAGTAATGAGAATTATGTATGTTAAATAACCCAACACGTGTAAACGTACATTCATCAGTCCAGAGAATGTGGCGATGGGGTTGTTGCATAGCCACCTACAAAATGTCACTCGTGGCGTGTAGTCTTCACTCTTCAGTTCTTGCACACGAGTGTAATGATATGGGTGGAGGCCTTCATCACGAAGGAGCTTCCACACGTAAAAATCGCTGACATTGAATACATGACCGGCATCGGCCGTGCTCGCCGTGGGGTGTAGTCTAAAGAAATCTAGAATGTCTTCTTCAAGACGCACCGTATAGCGCGGTCTTCCTGCGTCAACCACTGGTGGCATGAAGGTGCCATATTCACGATGGCGCTGTACTGCTCTCAGAATTGTGGTGAGACTCGGCTGAGTTCCAAATCTTTCTCGATAAAGGATTTGGGCTTGTCGTAAGCTTTGGTTACGCTCACGATAACACACGACCATTTCCAAGTATTCTTGGTTGCTGTACGCGTAATTAGGCATTGTTGTCGATCGTTATACCTACGTAACAATACACACACAATTCGCGTTCGTGCAACATGTTTTGCCGGCTCGGTTGCGCGACGAAAACTGAAATTGCGGCGGGCTTCCCGCGGCGCGGAAGGGCTATGTTCGAGTGAGATGGCATGAGTTGAACAATGAACGCTGCGAGCGCGGGCGCCGGGCTAACAAAGACATGGATGTGTTTATGCATTGGGTAACCAACATTTTTAGTGTATTTTCGTTAGCAGTTTTTTTTTTCTTGTAATTATTTTATGCGTTTTTCAATTATTTTTTTTTACCATTTTCCTTATTTTGGTGGTCTGAATTATTTCTAAAAGTTTGTCCACCTATTTTAATGGGACCTTATATTCATTCCCTTGAGTACCTAACAATCGTAACTTTGTATATTGTGCCACTAAAGTTGTCAAAAAATAAAAGGCCCGTTTTGATATTTGTCATCGCGACGTAACTAGTGAAGTAACCATACGACTCGGTATTTGATACTCACGATAAATCGATTCAAGTTTGTATGAGTATTTGATCGATTTGATTATATATTGTAAAGTGAATTGGATTAAAGTTCTGATAAAAAAAAAAAAAAATTACGTAACCTTTATTAATGTTGGTATTTTTAATTTTGCTGTAAACTTGGTCTTACCAGCCTAAGAGTCGTCCAAGTTTTCAAAATAAATATAGGATTGATTCAGGGGTAAATCAAATACTTCATTAATTTTTAAAATCAGTCTTTTAATTTGCAGAAGGTAATCAGTCTGTTAATTAAAAAAAAAATAACAATTAAATTAGACCTACTACCTACAATATTATAACACTGTTTAGACCATAACAAGTTTTAAATTTAGAACCTTTAGTGGCATTTAATTTAGTATCAATTGCAATGTAACCCAAATATTATATTACATCACAATTGGCTATGAATGGAATTCTATATCTGTCTAAAAATATCACAATGATTCAAATAAGTTTTGTTTTATTATACATAATACGATTAAAATTAGATTAACAGACTTATAATTGAGTAGAGCACAACAAAATCAACAAATATTGTAATATTACAACACTTTTTAGTATTAAATAAGTATGTTTTTATAACAGAAAATTTACTTACTTACTTATAACAGACTCATCTGTGAATAGAACTTGACTCTAGGCTTCGTCATTACAATTTTCGTGAATGCGAACGAAATTAACTCGAGTTACTCGATGGCATGTGGCAAGAAGGGCGCCTCAGGCTGGCAAGTGTGAATTTATTCCAGCCGATTTCAGTCTTCTTCTCACAGTTTTTGTGCTTACTGTAACCCCCCGACTTCTTGGAGCCTCGTTTTTACCTCAAAAGAAGTTAAGGTCCGGTTTCTAAGCACGCTGGTAACAATGAACGGGTCGTCTCTGGCCACAGTTTTCCGTTTACGTCCCTGTTCTGCGAGTCTCGTATACTGTCCGGACTGCCAATACCTCTTGACAACTCGGTGTACCACAGATTTTGATACTTGTAATGTTTAGGCCACATGTTTGTAGGTGTCCTCAGTTTCAATTAAAGTAACAGCCCTAACAACTTGAGTGGCGTTTAGATCTGGCATTCTCAGTTTATTTGCAGTAACAATTCAAACACAACACGATAAACCAGGCAAAAATGTAAACAAGGCAAAAATGTAAACAAAACCTACATTTAAACTCAAATTCTAAAGTTGGCAAAAAAATTCGCAGTATAAAAGAACGATATTACGCAATAATTACATAAAAAAAAATGAAATTCGAAAAATTAAAAACTTTCCAAAACTTTATTTTTTCATTTGCATTTACTAATGTTTGTGGCCAGTACTCACGATAATTGTAGCAAGAGAAATTAAACCTTTTTTTTTGCGTTCCTCTAAAACTTGTCCATGAGTGTATTTTAATAAATGTAGAACTGGCAAAAGATGAGCAATCCCAAATGGTTATCTGGCTATGCTCGGTATTCGGAGATATTGATCAAAATCCTGCTGGATTTCTAGTTTTAAGGTGTGCTACACCAATATATAAAGTTATTGGATTACGTGAAGATGAAACATGCATACTATGTAACTCTACATTATACTTACATTGGTAATTTTCAAAAAAATCAACTATAATAACAGCTTCATTTTCTTTAATATTGCCAACACATTCTCGAAATGATTTTTGTCGATTTATATCATATTGTAATAATGTCTATTAAAGAATTTAGCCTCTTCTGGAAATTTTTGCAATAAAATTCTCAAATCATCAGTCACCACTTCTCTTGTACTTTTTTAGTTAATGCCTAAATCTCCGCCTTCTTCATTTTTCTTTGTGTAAGGAACCGTTTTCACGCACAACTGTAGCCAACAAACGGTTTTTTCAAGACGAATCTTTAAGCTCAATCTTCTTAGTGACACATAATTGGCAATCTCCGTACATGCACTCTTTAGAATTTATATTACAAGCAATATCTCTCAGAAGTTCTCCAATTTTATTTGTTTTGAAAAGTCCAAGTTTGTATAGCTTTGTAAATTTATAAGATACTAGCTTTTGCCCGCGGCTCCGCCAGCGTGGATGTCGGTTATCGCGTAAAAAAGTAGCCTATGTCCTTCTCCATATCCCAGGCTATATCGCTGCCAAATTTCATGACAATCGGTTCAGCGGTTTAGGCGTGAAAACGTAACATACAGACAGACAGAGTTACTTTCACATTTATAATATTAGTATGGATATTTGTATGGCGTATCATAGGTGGCACATGTTTCTCTGTTATGTAGTTTTCGAGGCAACACGTCAAACGGACGGTGTCTAACTAACGTGGAATAAGATGCTTTGCCTCCTTTTTTATATAAAGTATATAAATAAAATATAGTCAGTTAAAAAAAGTATTTGCATTTTAGTTTTTTTCCTTAGATTTGCATTCTTTCTTGCCCAATAAGTAACTTCCTTTTTGTTGAAAAAGACATTTTATTGCGAATCGTCCCTCTTATTCCAATAGCTAGTCCCAATTCTGAGCTGAGAGATTCGGAATAGAATTTCAAATTCAGTAGATGTCGATGGCTGCTCTTCTGTATTTGTTTGTCGTCTTGGCAGGTTTTCGTTAATAATACTTTCTTGCTTTAGCCGGCACATTTACTTTGTCATCATGGTTTCTTGTTTTTTTAACGACATATTTAATGAATCTTGGCAACGTTTTTCTTTTCAAAGTTTGACTGTCTTAAGTTTCCACTTGTTTATAATAATATGCTCGTTTGGAATTGTTACTATATTGGCTGCAGTCGAGTCACTAATATATTCATTTTTCTTATTTTTATAGTAGCGATCAGAGTATTTAACTCTCTCTAATTGTTTTTTTCGCAATTCCTCATACTTCACTGGAAAGTGGTTTATAACTTGTCTTACTGTAACGCTTTGCAGGCAGGCTGCACAAACCGTTAACTGAAAGATTAGGATAGAATTGAAACTAGCAAGTTAAGTTAATACATATATTGAGATACAGAAGTTACACGGCTAGGTCGTGGGTAAGGTCCTACTGTTCTGAGCACTTCAGCACTTGAGGAGTAGTAGGTAGTTAAGTTACTGTCCTTGGCAATACGTGGCAGATGTGGTGCGCCTGTAAGCACAGGCTCAGCAGACGGCCGGGACAGCAGGTAGCCAGCGGCGTTAGAAGGCCGTAGAATCTGGCACGCAGTCAGCTATGCGTGCAGCTTCGTCACGCGTGTAGTGTGCAGTTTGTAGCAGCATGCCAAGAGCAGACATGCTACGCTAATAGCACGCGGTCCGGAATAGCGAGCAGATAGCAATCCCTCAGCCTGAACGTAGAACCCCTAGGTCGGAGCACGCAGTCATCACTAATCATTTGGAGGCAGTTAGCGATTTAACTAAAAATGCTTTTGTGGTGACCATTAGAAAGTTCATTGCACGTAGAGGAAAACCATCGGAAATATTTAGCGACAACGGTCCAATACCTGATTACCAATATCTGATTTTGCAAGTCAGCAGGGTATTAAGTTCAATTTTATACCTACATACGCTCCTCACTTCGGCGGCATTTGGGAAGCCGGCGTTAAATCGGCTAAATACCATTTAAAACGGGTTATTGGCAATAGTAATCTAACATTTGAAGAAATTATAACGTTGTTTTCACAAATGGAGGCGATTCCTAATAGCCGTCCCTTGTGACCTTTGTCATCCAGTCCTAATGACCCCCTCTCCTTATCCTCAGGGCACTTCATCATATGTCGGTCGTTAACTGCGCTACCCTTACCAGCCCTGGAAGAGAAAGATGGCAACCAACACAATAGATATAAACGCCTTAAAACAATAAGGCAGTACTTCTGGCAGAGGTGGCAGAAGAATATTTGTTGGAGCTGCAGCGGCGAACGAAGTGGCGCAAAGGAAATGCTCAGCACAACGTGGGCGATATGGTACTGTTGGCGGAAGATATTATACCTCCACTAAGCTAGCGCCTTGGCCGAGTTCTGCGGCTGTTCTCTGGACCAGATGGAGTGGCACGAGTCTCCGAAATCAAAACTCCTCGAGGCTGCATTCGTCGGCCGTTTACCCGACTATGTCCGCTACCTACCGCTGAGGAACTCAATGCTTGAAAGGAACCTTTCAACGGCCGGGAATATGTTGCGGCCTATTACCTCACCGTTATCAAACTCCACATCTCATCGATCGGCAGATAATTGCTAGCAATACTTTACCAGGTGTAATAGTACTCCGCTGTTCCCTCCCCACCCGTAGTGGCTAAGCCACTCCGCTTCCAACCTTGTTACTGTACGCACCATTTTTTCATTAAACCATTTTTTATGTAATTGGACTTTAATTAGCCCTAGTGTATAAGCAAAATATAGATACCTACACATGTTTTAAAGTTTCAATCACTTCTTCTTCTATTCTTCCATTTCTATTCATATTCTGTATTCTCAAAAGACCGTTTACTAATAAAGTGGGGGAAAGCCCGTTTGATTGCCCGCTTGTCTGTTATTTGTCCAACCTCCATGTTTTCTAACATAGTTATTAAGGTTAAATGTTTACTATGGATATTTCTGAAATAAAATGATTATTATTATTATTATTAAAGCCTCTTCATGCCCACTAGACACTTTCTGTTGGGTGTTTATGAATGTCTAATTTGTCCAGTCAAATTTTACATCTGCAAATCTTTTTACATTTTCTTTCTTCCTAGATTTTCTAATGTTGCGTGTTCTGGAAGGAGACGGATTATTGTTCCGATTATCGTACCAGATGGGTACATCGTTCAACACTAATTCGTATGCTTGGTGGTATAACTTTCATATTTTGGACAGCCGATCCGACGATACTCTTATTGATTTTATGTAATTGCATATGTTTATTCTCATGTTCGCAGATTTTATCACTACACAGAAAGCAGCTTAGTTTACGAAATTCAAGAAATTCGGATCCAGAATTCCAGATCACTTGGTGAACTTAACATAAGTTCCTTGAATGGCGAAATATCCTTAGGAAGAAGTTCTTTTTCCATATTTTCATGCTTCTCTACTATTTTTATCTTAACATTTTTATCATTTTCGCTAACAACTGCAAGAAATGTTGAGTAATCCCCGACGTCACACGTATTTTTCCAGAGTGCCTAAAAAAGCTGTTGTTGTCCCTGTTTATAAATCAGGCAGTAAAGATCAAGTGACAAATTATAGACCTATTTCCTTACTGCCTTCTATGTCTAAAATATTAGAAAAAAATATAAATAAGAGGCTTTACAAATACTTGGAGGATAAGTTAATTTTATCTAAACGGCAGTTTAGATTTAGGCCTAAAATGTCAACAGACGATGCCGTCCATCATCTGACCGACTATCTAGCACAAGAACTTGATAAAGGTAACCACACCGTAGGTATCTTCCTAGATCTCGCCAAAGCTTTTGATACGGTTTCTATTCCTATTCTGTTGCACAAGCTTGAAGCCATTGGTATCAGAGGCACCCAGCTAAACCTTTTTAAGAGCTATCTAGAGGACCGTACCCAATGTGTAAGGATTGGTAATGTTCTCAGCGATTATGAAAAAAACACGTCCTTCGGAGTTCCCCAAGGAAGTATTTTAGGGCCTACGTTATTTTTGATATACATAAACGATCTTTGTAATCTAAATCTAAATCACGGCCAAATTGTTTCTTATGCTGATGACACTGCCCTTCTTTTTTCGTCTGACTCAGAAGAAAATGTCTACAAGCTTGCGCAACACGGATTCAATGTTGTTAATAAATGGCTTCAATGTAATTCACTAACATTAAATGCAGACAAGACAAATTACATTAAGTTTTCGATGCGCAAGCAAACATCAACTAGGACCACAACATTATATGCTCATTATTGCGCAATTCCCAGAGATAACCAATGTGTTTGTCCCAGCATTAAAATTGCAAATATAACAAAATACCTTGGTGTTATAATAGATGAAACACTTTCGTTCAAACAACATATAGAAGTTTTAAATAATAGAATTCGCAAGTTGTTATTTGTTTAAAAAAAGTTACGCTATATTGCTGACCCTAAAATAGTTCGACAAGTTTACTTTGCTCTATGTCAATCAATATTAACTTACTGTATTTCCACATGGGGTGGAGCGGGTAAGACAAGGTTACTAACCATCGAAAGAGCTCAGAGGGCGATTCTCAAAGTGTCTACTTTCCGCCCTTTCCTTTTTCCTACCAACCTGCTATACAAATCTTGCGACATATTAACAGTTCGGTAACTATGTGGGCATTGTATTAAAACAACACACAGCTCTACCCTACAGCACTAAATATTCTAATAAAAGACGTAAAGACATAGTCTGCCCACAAAATACAACATGCTTTTGTATCCAAATTTTACCTGTACCTCGGTCCTCTCCTCTATAACAGACTAAACTTGAAAGCAAACATTTTCTCCCTGAACTACACAAACTGTAAGAGAATTCTCAAGGAAGCTCTCCAGAGGATGTCTTACGAAGATACAGAGAATTTATTAACTGTGTTAAAGTAAATATGTATGTATACTACAATAAGTATTTATCAATATTATTATTAACATAAGCGGGATATTTACCATGTTTATTCATTGTTCTGAGTTCCCGATATTTCGGCGCTGTTGCAAGCACCATGATCACGGATAAACTGAAGTCACTGCGGGTGGGTGTTTATGAGCAGACAAAATGGTCTACCCTCTTTCTTGTTCGTTTTTTGCACTCAGTACCGCTACCACTGTCACTCGCAACTCGATTCTGTTCCCGACACACGAAACTCACTGTGTCCGCTCGCGAACTTTTTTCGGCACTTCTTCGCTTTTTACACAGCTGAACCACTGGATTCCAGGCTCTCGACAGTTGAAACCCATCATCATCAACAACAAGAAAGAGGGTAGACCGTTTTGTCTGCTCATAAACACCCACCCGCAGTGACTTCAATTTATCCGTGATCATGGTGCTTACAACAGCGCCGAAATATCGGGAACTCAGAACAATGAATAAACATGGTAAATATCCCGCTTATGTTAATAATAGTATTTATCAAATTTAGAAACTAAGAGCTACTGAACATAATTATATTTGTCTATTGACAACTTTTAGATTATTTATTATTTTTTACAAGACTGTCTTAGTACAAATAAACGGTGTTAATTCATTGGGTTTAAAAGTCAAAATGGGTGTACCGCAGGGCTCAATACTGGGTCCGTTCCTCTTTTTAGTATATATAAATGATTTACCTTATTTAGTGAAAAACCGACCCCAAATGGTGTTATTTGCTCATGACACATCACTGATTTTTAAAGTAAACAGACATGCCCAGGACCTTGACGACGTAAATAACGCTATGATTAAGGTCCATAATTGGTTTACTGTAAATAATTTGGTATTAAATGAGAAGAAAACTAAATGCATAAGATTCGCTTTACCGAACGTTAGAAGTAATGAATGTCACGTTGTATTGAATAAGGAGATACTAGAATTCGTCGAAAAGACGGTTTTCCTGGGGATTACGCTTGACTCAAAACTACAGTGGGGTCCTCACTTTTAACATCACTTGCAGGGCGGCTAAGTTCAGCCGCTTACGCTGATTGGAAAATCCGCCAATTAACAGACGTGGATACCGCGAGACTGGTCTATTTTAGTTACTTCCATAGCATCATGTCTTACGGTATTTTGCTGTGGAGACGAGCTGCAGATGTTACTTCCATCTTTATTCTGCAAAAGAGGGCTGTCAGAGCTATCTACAACCTCCGCAGACGCGAATCTCTGAGAGAGCTGTTTAAAAAAATTAACATTATAACGGTACCTTGTCAATATATATATGAAAATATTATGTATGTTCGAAAAAATCTACATCTTTTTAGTAAAATAAGTGACAGGCATAATTTTAACACTAGAAATAGGAACAAATTAGATCAACCACGCTTCAGATTGTCTAAAGTACACACTTCTTTTATGGGGTACTGTGTAAAATGTTATAATAAAATACCACTCGATATTCTTCAACTAAATGAGAAGAAATTTAAAACGTGCATTAAACGCACACTATGCAGACAAGCATATTATAAGTTGGATGATTATATCGTAGATAAAAATGTTTGGCTAAATGCTGGTCCTGCTCCACTGCCACTTGGGCTCACTAGATAAAATTTGAATACTTAGAAGTTGCTTCCCCCTTTTTTTATTTTATTTTATTTTGTGACATTACGAACTTAATGTTTATTTTGTTTTTATTTAAGCATGTTTTTATTGATGAATACTCCAATAGATAATAATAATTTTCTTTTTGGTAGTAAATTTTTATTAATCTCTCAAATACATTGCAAACTATAGTTCTGTATAATTTAGCAACATTTTTTCAATTTTGTAAATGTGAATACCATGGAGTCGTTTACTATGTTATTATGATTTATGTTGACTTGAAAGAGCATGGCAGTTGAGAGTATGTCATGCTCACTTAAATGTTTCACTGATGGTGACGCGTGTGTTGGATCATTCGGTTCCCTACAAAATGGTTGAGCTGGATGGTGCTGATCCATGCGTCATGTTCGTGAACGGGCGCCGTCAGTTGGGACTGGTCATCTCTTGACTGCCAGGGCTTATTTTTAATTTGTAATTTTATATTTTGAATTGTTTTATTAGTTTTTACATTGTCTCACATATAGAAGCAACAAGAATAATGTACCCAGGATTATGTAATATCTTGATTTAAAAGAGTGTCCTTGGAGTTTCTTGTCCGTTCTTCCCCATAGTGATCTACGTATTGGAGTGGGCATCTAGCTTCAACTTGCCGACTCTGACTAACTGACCGTCTCTTTGACAATTCAAAAGTGCCTGTAAATGGTTTAATTGAAATAAATGCTTTGAGTTTGAGTTTGAGTACTTTTCGCCTGAAACACAGGATTACCTAGTTCAGGCACGTAAGTCTTAGGAATATAATTTACATTTAAGCAAAACTGTACTCATGTTTATACCTTGTAATTTTTTGAATAAAATCTTATTTATTATTATTTATTATGTCCTAAAAATGGGTAAAAAGAAGGATAAGAAACGCGTACCTTCTTCAAACTCCAGCAGCAGCGGCATCAGCAGTGCGAGGAGTCCGTCATCATCGCCCACTAGGAGACGAAGGAAGGGACGAAAAGTACCTCGCAAAAATGATCAGCTGACTGTGAGTACAAGCACCATTACTCTTCATAATATGATTCCTATATTTGACCCGTTATAAGATAATATTACTGCATGGCTGAAAATAATAGAATCCTACGCAAAGACATTCACTTGGGCCGACCGATAGTACGATCAGTTATCAGGCTCTAAATAAATTTTCAGGCTCTGCAAAAACATGGTACGATTCACTGTTACGTCATGAACATTCGTGGACCATGTGGAGGTGGAAGGATTGGCGCGATAAAATGAGATCAACGTTCCAAGTAAAACGCAATATATTTGAGTTGCTTACGGATATCATGGACGGTAAACCAACAGAAAATCAGTCCTTGTACGCGTTTTATTTTGAACAAAAATCGAAAATTGATAACCTTTGTCAGAATTTCTCGGAAGACGATATTATTTCGATCATTTTAGGAAACATACATAAGTGGCAGTAACATCAGTGCCTCGGTAGAAGCTAGCAATTTTAAGTCTTGCGAAAGTTTGGCAGGATTTTTATTTAATCGAGTTTATAAATCAAAGTCCGGAACAAAACAAGTTATACCTCTGAATTTAGGTCGCGATAATAACATTAGAACACAATCATCCACACAAAATCATGCTTCGAACTCACATACACCCAACACTTCAATTACTTCAAACACTTCAACCAGTCAAACGCCCATGGTTAATAATAAACAACAAATTGGGGGCACTTTTCAAAATCGTAAGCCCCTCGAATGTTTTATTTGTGACGGAAATCACAAACGAATAAATTGTAATATGAAGAGTGACTTTTGTGGGAAACGGGGACATTCTGAAACTACTTGATTTCACAAAAAGAATACTTCTATTTCCGAGTAAACAGATAAACAAGAAACAAAATGTGTCTCTGTGCCCGATTATAGAGATAAATTCTGCAAAAACATCCACATTAATGGGTTCATAAATAGCGCATTTATTGATACGGGTGGTAGCTGTTCTATTATTACCGAAAAGTTAGCTAGGGAGTTTTTAATACCAATTATGGTAACTCTGACAACCCCAGTTATCTTGCAAAGATTTTCTAGCGACAGCATAAAAACAGTTAATGCAAAAGTTAATGTTAATATGGATTCGGTTAGTCAAGATAAACCATCTCTTAAAGTTATTGCTTGCTAAGCCAGCTCTGTGTTTTGCCAAGCGAAAGGAGCTGCAAAACAATACAAAAAGTCGATTTAGTGCCGGGCATTAATGAAAATATTTTTCAACATTTGAAAAAAAAAGTGTCTAGAATGCCAAACAAACACAAATTTTGCTCAATTTTATTTGATGAAATGTCAATAGCACCAGCACTAAGTTACGACCAAGGAACACGATAAAATATCAGGTCCTGATTGCGGTAATTTAAAATATGTATAATACGTGCGCGTTTCATCTCTGCTTGAGTTCCAGTAGCAGTCCAGTCGGTGCGGAGTTTGGTATCGCGGTAAAGTTCACGTGCTAACAAAGATGAAACAAAGTTGGAACGCAATTGGGCTGTAAGCAAATATAAAATTTTAGAGATGTGACTTTAGTATTGATGAATAGTGTGCTTTTTAAGTGCAGTCGACCGTCGATTTGAAGACTTATGGGTTAGCTCTACTGCGTTTTGACAGTTTGAGTTTTGACAGGTGCTTCTCGATCGATGTTTTTTTGTTTGTTTTTGTTTTTTGTATGCAACTCAAAAGTATGCGAGTGTTTCGAAGACATTTATAATTTTAATTTATATCCTACTTGGAAGTGATTTTAAGTGGAAGTGATTCAAGTGGTTTTAACGATTAGGAATCTAGTGAAAGAATTTTGTGCCAGTTGTATAGTGGATTTCAACAGCTTTGGTAAGTGAATTTATGTTCAATCATTAACCCGAACACTTTGTTTAAAAAGATAAACGGAAACATTTGTAGGTTAGATCATGTAACTATGATTTTTCTTTAGGAAATGGAAGAGCGACGCAGGTGCACAACAGTCCGGCAGCTAGAGGTAATGCTTGAGTTCTTGGAAGGACATCGAGACCTCGCCCTCGGTCGGGTGAGATCCAAGGAGGCAAGAGCAGTTGCCCAGCGGCTCTGGCAAGAGTGCGCTGAATTGCTTAATGGCTTAGAGCCTGCACGGACAGCAAAAGAATGGTCAAGGGTGTGTACTTTTTTAGGTCAAATTAGAATTGAATTGAATTATAATGCTTGAACCTCGCTCTTTCATAATTAATCAAAAGTGTGTATAATTTTGATCATTCAGATTTCATGATGTGGTGGGAAATAGATACCTAATCTAAACAAATGAGTTATGTTATTATATAGTCTAATTTTCTTATCTTTCAGGCGTGGAATGACCAAAAAACGAAAGTTAGGGCGAAATTATTAAAAATTAATGCCAGCCAACGTGCTATAGGAGGTGGACCCAGCAATGCTCCCACACTGACCCCGCTGGAGGACAAAGTGGCCAATATTATAGGCAGAGATGTTGGTCCCCTGCCAAATGTAGCGCAGGACCATTTTGCAGTGAATGAAGTTAGTAAACCTATATTTTGTAATATGATCAGGTTTTCACCATTTGTGTTTTAATATTTTTTCTTTCTACTTCAGGGTGATGCTCTGTATGAATCAGAGCACATTGTCATACACGACATCACTGTAGACAGTGATAACATTGAGGAAATGCTGGTAGAAGGTGGAAATATTTCACCATTAGTGTAAGTGTTTTTTCTCAATTTCTTAAAAAGACAGTTATTTTGGGTTTGTAGTAAATATACAAAACCAAAATAACTGTCTTTTAACAATAGATAAATGTTATTATATTTATTTTTATTGTTACAGATTGAATATGGAAACTGCAGAGCATGAGGATGAAGTAGAAGTGCCTTTGCGTCAGCCTGTGCTTCAGGAGGAAATAGAGCCCCTCCAATCTCAATTGGAACCCTTGGCCACACCAACAGCAGGTACAAAATAATTATATAACTACCACAAAATGAGTTAAGAATGTAGGTTAGTTAGTTAATAAAATTGTTTTTATCATTGTGGATGTTTTCACAAACAGAGCGAGAAGAACAAGGGAGCATAGACGATCAGTGCGTGCTTCTCGGGCTCCTACAGCACAGGCGTCGGTCTCGCATCAGACCCGACCAGCACCTCAAGTACAATGTAAGATAAATCTTTAATTTTATTACCATAAAAAATATGAGTATAAGGACTTTCAAAATCAAAATATTTTATTTCACATAAACCTACATGGGCACTTATGAAACGTCAGAAGCTAGGTGCACGGTTCGAGTTAGTCGTTTCCTATGGAGAAGAGCCGGCAAGAAACTCCACAGTTACTCTTTTAAAAATAATTGGCTTTACAATATTATTAAATAAACAGTGATCATAGGTATGGGAGGACAGTGTAGGCCTTTCAACAATTACCAGGTACTTAACAAAATAGAAAACCGCCAACAAATCTACACTCTACTAGGCCTACAACGTTCTCACATTCACAAAATATAAAATAATCTAAGTATATAAAATATTAATGACATGATTGCAATTACAACTACAGTAACATATCTGAATAAATATCATTTCCACAAAAGCCACTAATAAAGAATTGGAATTCGATTTGTAGGTAAATAATGTCAAATAATGAAAAGATTATGTCAAGGAAGTATGTAAAATAAAAAAAATAAAAAAAATCTAAATTAACATCGTTACTTGGGAGCAGTTAATAGACATTGACATAGTTATGTTGTTTATGAGGTACCAGGGAAGCCACATGTGCAGAAGGCATTATTGCCAAACTTCCTTGTCTTCAACGTAGTCTTTTATCTTATAATATGCTTTTTTGATAAGGACACGTTTGATGTGGGTTTTGAACTTTCCGTCGCTAAGTTCTGTAACCGACTTTGGCAACTTGTTATAAAAGCGGATACTGTTTATAAGAAATGACTTGCTAGTTTTAGTTAATCTGAATTTGGGTATCACAATTTCATGTTTACTACGTGTATTTATATTATGGAAATCGCTTCTTATTTTGAAAAGTCCTAAGTTTTTGCGAACATACAAAATACTTTCTAAGATATAAAGAGAAGGCAAAGTTAGTATATCAATTACTTAGAATTTATTTCTAAGGGACTCACGAGGACCCATTTTATAAATCGCGCGGATTGCTCTCTTTTGTAGAATGAAAATGGAATCTACGTCATATTGTTTACTTCAGTAATCAAAATACTAAAATTAAATCTAAATATTCACTTAGACCCAGGCAACTACCCAATCTAATAAGATCTAAGGATAAGAATATTATTATTATTTGAAGACTATTAAATAATTAACCATGTTTTAATTTTAGCTGCCAGAAGTGCTTTAGATGAATCCAGGAAGATGGTCATAAAGATAGAGGAATTAAAAGCGCAAACTGCTTTAGAAAATGCACAAGCTGCCAACAAAAATGCTCAAGCTGCAAAAGATCAGGAAGAAAAAGAAAATTTGGAACCTACAGATATTCCAATTGATTTAACGGAATGTGAATATTTTGTTGAGGAACAAGAATTAAAAGAATGTGATTGGGTTATAGTTCGATTTTCTACAAAAAAGAGCTCGAAACATTTTGTTGGCAAAGTATTATCAATAATGGATAAAAAACCCACAATTAAATTTTTACGTAAGGTAAAACAATCTAAGTCTGATAAAGGAACTACGTTTACGTACCCAACTGTAGATGACATTTGCACCATACAATATTTAGACGATATTATTTCGGTTTTGCCTGAGCCAATGATATCTAGACGTGGTCAAATAATATTTAATGTCGATTTTAGAGATATGGACATACAATGAAACTTATGTTTTAGATAAACCTACAACAAATAATTTAAGACTCCTTATATCCAAAGAATAATTTGATTAGTACTTAATGAAACATATACTTATTTTTTAATAAATATTATTGTTAAGTTTAGATAGAGCTTTACATTTATAGACTTTCTGTCTGCTGATAG
This sequence comes from Dryobota labecula, assembly GCA_947523025.1. Classification (NCBI taxonomy): domain Eukaryota; kingdom Metazoa; phylum Arthropoda; class Insecta; order Lepidoptera; family Noctuidae; genus Dryobota; species Dryobota labecula. The sequence continues at coordinate 7,282,348 of OX383306.1, forward strand.
TTGAAACTGATTGGGCTGCTAGTGCAATATCAGCGGAAAATGATTCCCACATTGCTAGTGCCATATCCTACGAAACAGAAATGACAATAGCAATATCTGAATCATCTTCATAGAATAGAATACTCTCTCTCTCTTCATACTGATTAAGATTAAACTATCGGCCAATAGAAAGTCTGTAGTCTGCGGGAGCCTTACCTACAACTTCAACTAGGGGTAGTAGCGATATTGTAATGTTAAGAACAGTACTATAATTTATAACAATGTTGATCGATAGTATCTGGCTGAATATTGTTATATTCCTAGTTTTGATGTGATTTATCTACTAATTGTGATTTTGTTCCTCATAAGCTCTAGAGCTTATATAATGTTATAAAAGGTTTTTATTACTGTGTCTTACATTAGATTAAAGTTTTCTTATTTACTTACTTGTTGATCAGTTTTACTGGTGATCAAGTCATTGCGTTGAACGCTTATTAATCTAATTTCTTTGATTTAGCATGTACAGCTTCAAGTTGATGTTATTGAAGTGTTCAGAACAGAACAAGGTATTGATTAATATTATTATTATTGACTGAATATTGTTACGTTTCCTAGCGGTGATTTTGACTGTTTATTATATACCATGTGATGTGATTTATCTACTAATTGTGATTTTGTTGCTCATGGGCTCTATGCATATGGAACTTATAAAAGATTTTTATTATTGTCATTAGGTACTTACTTGTTGATTTGTTTTGCTGTTGATTCAAGTTTGGACATATATTGATCTCATTTTTTGATATAGCATTTACAGCTTAAAGCTGACGTTATTGAAATGTTAAAAATAAAACAACGGTATTATGTCGAATTGTCGACGAAATTGGAATAAACATTTAATTTTGAACACAATGTTTCATTTAATTACCATTTTAACGTCTATTCATATGCACCCAACACCCACAAAAGAAAAGTGAAAATAACATTTATTTAATAATTTTACAGGAATGTGACAACCCTTAAAATCTTAAAACCGTTTGTTGGGCCTTGTATGGAATAGGGCACTAACCGCTAGGTAACATTGCCCAGTGTTTTTATCACGAAAATATTTAAACTACAAACAGTATTTTAAAACTTAGGTCAAGATTGCCTTAAATTGTAGTCGTGGTGCTTTCTACGTATTTATAAGAGCTTGATTTGCGTCAAAAATCGAAGTGGGCAATGTTGGCTACAAGTCCGGATTATTTTGCCCACCATCAAAATCGAACAAATCATGGTTTAAATTTTAATTTTTTAATATTTTACATAGCAAATGCGTGCTTATGGTCATACAGTTGTAGTAAATGAAAAAATATACTTAAGTCCCATAGAAAAAACTTGTAATATATTCGATTTTTATTTATTTAAGGAAAAACAAACAGTAGCACAATAAGAAACAGTCATAATATCTTAAATATTACAATTTAAACAATTATGCTACCCACTACGTTCTCCACAGATTACTATTTAAAGTATTTAAAAACTAGCTAGTAACACAGATACAATACCAATACAACAAATATTATTCCAGAACTCATAACTGGATTTATAAATTTATGAAAGAAAAAAAACAAAAGAAAAAGTAAATTTGTGTGCGTACAATATTAATCATTACGTCATTATACATTACTTTGCTTTGATTTTCTTAAAAAAACGGGCAAGGTTGGCTTGTTTGACGGTACATAACAATCTGCTCAAAAAAAATTAAAAATTTACCAAAGATGGCAAGGTACGCGTGGCAAAATGGTCGCAAATCGAAAATCTTTGCCAAAGAAGTCCAACATTCAGGGGTGTAAAGAACATTAACATTTAATTTACAGAAAATGTTAGCTTGCCAGAGGAAAGCGCGGAAACTGCAGTGTTAATAATGCTGTTAGACGATCACTTCGACTCAGTCAGAAAATATATAGATCTGCAGTAACACCAATCTCATCCCATTTAAAATTTTGGAACTCTGCTAATTTTAAAATCGATGAAACATGTAATCAATAATGATAAAGAAACAACAGTGCCTTCTCTTACCAGCTGGGTGAAAACAATTGAAGGTTTCAAATATATTGTTAATTATTTATGGATGTAAGGAATAAACTCTATATTATTAAGAAATATGAACCAAGACCTTCTTGAAAACTTGTTTGGAGCCATAAGAGCTCATGGCTATAGTAATATAATGCCTAGCTCTACAGCGTTTGAAAATGCATTTAAAACATTATTAATAGATAATATCACATCCGCATACTCCCTATAGACACATTGTGAAAAGGATGATAGTATTTGCTTGCAATCTTTGAAGTCATTTATAGAAAATTAATCACCCAGCAACGAAAATGATGATGGTAATGAGATAAGGCACATAGAAGATTATCATTTAAATATTTAAATGATTAATACTCATACAATGTTACAAAGTCGTTCTCGTGTTGATGTAGAAAAATGCGCTGCTATAGCATATTGCAGTCGATGGATGGCCACCAAAGCCAGAAAGTTCGTTTAAAAATTATGTAACGTGTGTAAAAATAGTTGCATTAGCGAAAATATTCAAGATTTTCAAATGGTCATTATAAAAAAAAAAAAAATGTGGCAAAAAATGGTTGTGTTATCTCTCCCGGGCATTGTTTGACTACTTTGCCCAAGTGGAACACATCACTTTAGAGGTGTTAAAAACTGATGCACATATAAAATAAATTGCACAGTATATGAATTTAATTGTAACTATACATATTGATTTTAATTTTATTACGTACAAAGACCATAGAAATACACTAAATGAGTATTGATACTCAATGGCAAAGGTTACTTCACCGTAGGCTACGCCGACGACATAACCATAATAATAAATGGCACCCACGAAAATACGCTGTGTAACCTCATGCGCCAAGCCTTGAAAATAGTAGAGGACTGGTGCAATAAACACCAACTCTCAGTGAACCCCTCCAAAACTGAATTGATTCTCTTCACAAAAAAGAGGAAACTGACGACACTACAACTTCCTTGGAACTACCCTAAGCCTATCAACTGAAACCAAATACCTGGGCATATACTTGGACAAACAGCTGAACTGGGCAAAACATACTAACTACATCACTACAAAAGCCAGCATATCCCTGTGGCAGTGCAAGCGACTGCTCGGCAGGAATTGGGGAATTAGCCCCAAAGTTACTTACTGGCTATACACCACAGTCATCCGACCAACTATCACACATGGCTCACTAGTCTGGTGGCCCAGAACAGACCTGAGCACAGCCCAAAGAGATCTCGAAAAACTGCAGAGGTTCGCTTGTGTAGCAATCACTAGCTGCATGCGAACCACGCCTACTGCCGCTCTACAGGCAATGCTTGGGCTGCCGCCTCTACACCTTATTGTGCGAGAGGAGGCGGCCCTGGCCGCCTTTAGGCTCAACGTAACAGGAACTCTGAGCAAAGACTCTAGAGTCAAGCACATACGCTTAAAGGAGGATGCGATCAAACGCCAGGCAATGATGGCATCACCCTGCGACAAAGCCCCGAAACTGCACTACTTCCATAAGCACTACAACATTATACTCACAGAAGAACGATGTGACTACTCAGGCCCAAATGAGCTGAGAGTGTACACTGACGGATCAAAGACCGACTCCGGGACCGGAGTCAGAGTTTTCTCACAAGACCTTAACATAAACATATCCAGCCCGCTGGGAATGTTCAACACCGTCTACCAGGCAGAGTGTGTGGGCATCATACAAGCAGCGCACGCCATAGAAGCCAGCAGAGTCACGGACACCCATATTCGTATACTCTCCGACAGTGCTTCTGTTCTCCAATCCTTAGGGAAAAGATATATTACCTCAAAACTGATACTAGAATGTCACAATGCACTAGAACGAGCAACGGTGCCCAACCGCAACACAGTGACACTGCAATGGATAAAAGGACACAGCGGATCCCTGGGTAACGACGCAGCTGACGAACTAGCACGAAGGGCATCTAGCACGTCAGTCCGTGGACCCGAGCCTATCATACCCATCCCCTTCAACCAATTACGCAGGTGGTTACAGGACTTCACCCACACACAAGCGGAGAGCTGGTGGACCTCAACACCAGGCTGCAGGCAGTCCAGAGAAGCAATGCCATCCTTGGATGGTAGGCTGATCAGGCGCCTTTTACGGCTGGACAGGAACGGTCTGCGCCTGGTGACGGGGACCATCACGGGACACTGCTCGCTAAACAAACATTTCCACACAATAGGAATAACGGACAGCCCTCTGTGCAGAGCCTGCATGGAAGCCGAAGAAACCGTTGCACATGTGCTCTTCGAATGTACAGGCGTCACCCAGATTAGAACAGATACCCTCGGGGCACCCAGAGAGAAGTGCGGAAACCAAACCCTCTAACATAGAACACAGAAGTATTGATTGAATAAAAGGGTTGTGTTCTTCATCATGAACTGGTGCAGAGAAGTCAGCAATGGTCTCACTGGCAAGAGCTTTTATTATTTTACTCAAGCAGTAATGAGATGGATGCAATTATCCTACAGGCTCGAGAGCATTACAATAAAAGAAAGGGTAGAAAACGAGAAAGGCAAACTGGAGTACTATTAAATGTTAAAAAAATATAAATTTTCAATATCATAATTTTGTATTATTACCTGACTGTCTAAATATGATTTGTATATTTTGATATGTAAATGTAATGTGTGTGTAATGTATTTTGATATGTAATGTTATTATGTAATGTGTTCTTAGTAAAGTAAGTTACTTCACGAAATATTGAATGTACTGATTTGACCATTTTTGAATAATGTGGCAAGGAAAAACAAGGTGCGTCAGATAAAAGAGGAAGAAAGGCTTCTGTGGACAAAACTAATACGACCGTTGCTATTTTCGATTTAGAAAAGTACTAAGTATACAATATTACCATTTACAACTCTTAACAAATCAGGACACTGTCAACATTCTATCGCCAAAAGAGGTTCTATAGAAGTTGGTAGCTGCTTTGCTCAATTCATCAATGAAGAAAAGACTAAAGGTATCAAAACTTTATCATTCTATTCAGAGTACCACAGAATACCACCATAATCAGAACACCACCATCTTATCTGAGTCTCGCTATAACAACAATGTTAACAGCATTGCTGTGTTTCGGCAGTGAGAGGTAAGATGGCCAGTTCCTCTGTGGATGAGGACATAGGGCGAAACTCGCTTCCATCTTTGGCCTTATCATCACTTACCATCAGGTAAGATTAAGGCCAAGAGCTCCCCCGTTGTAGATTAATATTATTTATATATTGTTTCAGGTCCAAGTGAACTTCTTCAACGCTTCAATTATTTTCTTCCGATGATTAATGTGATGTGATTCTGCAGTCGAAGCAACAGAAACCGTCCACAAGCAAGCGGTCCAAAGCTGCTGTTGGATACAAGGCCTATGGATCGAAGAAACCTCGAATAAACCCGGTTCCGATAGCTGATAATTAGTTGACGGCGCGGGATCTGTTCGGTAGTCAAAGCGACGAGGAGGAAGAGAAGGGATCCACATCGAGTGGTAAAACATCACCCTCGCTTTATTCCTATTTCACAAAGAAAAAAAAAGCAAAAGGCTCCGCTAGGAAAATAAGCGAAACAAAAACAGAGCCGTACTACGTAGAACTAAAGATTACCTGTAAAGAATACCACCGGTCAACAGGTAGCGCCACTCTATAGTTACTGTTAAAACAAAAGTTGACGGAGATACTGACATGTGGCGTCGAAGATAAATATTTCCGCAACTGCCCAGTTACTCTTATTAAACTAATCGCTGACGTGGCGGCTGAAAATGCAGTAAAATCAGTCAAACGGGCAATTAAAATGGCAATACATGAAGGTGATAGGTTCTGTATATTTATGTAATAAAATACGAACAATAATAAATAGCATAACATTCCTTTGTTCTGTTAAAAATTAAAACTATCAGTCACTAATTTCAAATAAACAACTTTATCAATTAATATCAAAAGTAAATTATGTACATTACTTTTACGGAACTTCCGGTGTGAAATATTATTGTTTGTTACAAATATCTGTAAAGTCAAACTAAAATATATTAATTGCAAACTATGAATTATCCACTTAAAATATAATGTAAGTTAATATGTGATTTAAAAAGGTAAGCTATTATCTACTATTTTTATGTTTGTTATAAGTTTATAAGTTGATCAATTGAATTAGACGTTCGGATATAAAAGCGATGGACAGTGCGCTGTCTAGTCGAGTTGCTCGGTAGATGTTCAAGTGGTTGGTTCGTCCAGGTGTCACGTAAGTTATTTGATATTATACCTTAATTATTGCCTGTTATGATTATGTTGTTGTGTAAAGTATATTATTGCCAATATTGGTAATGTGTTAAATTGTTTAATGGAATACTCATGTTCCTACCTTTATATTATTATAATAATGTTGCTATTAATCTGAGTAAAGGTCCAATAGATAGAATTATCTGTTTTGAGATAACGGTAATTTATGATAGAATACTTAATGCTGTTTCCGTGGAGTTTCTATTCCGTTCTTCTCCACGAAGACCTAGTTTTGGAACGGACAACTAGCTTTCTCAGTAACGTTACCTTGACAAGCCCAAATTGAAATAAATGCCTAGTCTTGTCTTTCTGTGCTTTTCTTTATAAAATCCTTTCCCTACACACCATATTCTTAGGGACTTTCATACATAGTAAACTACTAGTTACCATTCTGATACACAAAGCTTGCTAATAAAGTGGCTATCAATACCTATAAATGTAGTTTAAATTTAGAATCTGACATCAGAAGTGGGATAGTGCTCTGTCTTACAATAGATCTAATGAATTTTATTTTACTATTTTCATGATCAATGCTGGAACGATCGGTGCTCTGCTGGAAGCCATTGGTGTCGGCGGGTCCCCGAATCAACTCTCACCATAAGGATGACATCATGCTGCAAACTCTGCGCTGGACTGCGGAGCTGCAAATTGCTGTTACATCTTCAAAAGCCATTCACGGTTAAACTGACCAACAGTATTAATTGGCTAAAGTCGGTAAGGCCTTAAGAGGCACTGCTTTGATATTATATTGAAATCTGGGACAATCTCCAGCTGATAGTGCACCATAGGAAAAAACTTATGTAAGATAAAAACTAAAATTTAAAAAAAATATGTTTTCATTAAAAGTTAAGCTTCAACTGATAAATAAAACGACTTAAAAAAATAGAGGTTTTGTTATGAGAAAATGATGACTGGTATTTGGATAAAGTTTCCTATAAAAAATAAAAGTACCTACCTACAATTATTAAAGTTATTAAGATACGTTGAAAGATCATTAATTACCTAAAGTTAGCTTGTAAACATTTAATTGAAGCTTAACTTATAAAACCAATAATTATTATGTTAGTTACTTAGATTATAATTACTTAAATGCTAGTTCTCACAAAGATGAGGCTGAGAATAAAATGTACAAGTGTTCACAAAAGCGAAACTTGGCATGAAAGGTATAAGACTCTAGTGATTACACAGATGAGGCTGAGAATAAAATGCAAGTATTCACAAGATGAAACTTGGCATAGCAAACATTCTAGTATTAAAATGATACTGATTGTTGAGAATAATATTATTTTTTTGTTATTTTATTTTTACAATTTTAAGAAAACTTAGACTAATACACGTAAATGGTAACGAAGTAGTAAACATCTGACAATTGCTAATTATAAGCTTCATAAGTTACAAGTTTTCAGAAATAAAACTCAGTGTTGCTGAAATACTAATTCTGGGTGTTAATAAATATTTTTATTTTGAAGATACATTTTGAGGAAATTGGAGAACTGATTAACATGACTAATAAATATTTCATAATATGGTACCTAGTAAGAAGCCAGAATTTAAAGTTGGTACTAAGTCATAGAATAAATGAAATATAGAATTTTTCTTTGATCCGCTATACTAATATGTAAGAAATAGTGAATATCATTTAAATTGTAAAAAAAAAGCAAATATGACAAGGTCAAAGGTTATTAGTAATTCTCTTTATTCTATTGTTTTTCACTTTCAAAGTGCTTACTGGTAGTATTGTTAAAATAAACTTTTAATTTTCTTTGAACCGCTACCCCGGGTCTTGATGATTTTGTTTTGGATTATAACCTTTTACTTTAAGAGAAGTATGTGCTTATAAGTTCACAGTAACTATGTTAAAAACTGAAATTATTTAATAGAAAATGAAATAAGGATTATCAAAGTCAAAGTCAAATAATTTATTTCAAATAGGCACGAAGATGCACTTTTGAACGTCAAAAATTACATGAATAGTTAATTGATTCTAGTTGCGCCTTCCAAAATGTAGTTAGTATGGAGAAGAATGGGCAAGAAACTCCATACTTACTCTTTTAAAATGTTAACAATAGTTTGTATACATTAGTTAATATTTATAGGTGAAGACTATGTACCTAGAATAAAAAAATAAAAAATATAAAAATTTCATCAAAATTACTTACCACAATTGGTAAAAAGAATGAAAAGTGAAGTAATAACAGAAAAATTAATAAATGCGATAGGTACATGGTGCTCATATATTTACAAACATTGTATATGATTTCCCAAAAAATTGTTTGATTGATTTCCCAAATTATCAATACAATTTGCAATGATATTGTCAGATTGGCCGAGCAATGTGTTGTTTTGATCTTATCAATAATAATTAATACTGGATATTATTTGATAAACCGGGTAAATATACTAATTATTGATTTTCATTTATTTTGTAAACTGAGTATTAGATACTGCTCTGAAATGTTTATTTATTTGATATAAATTACACTGTTGGTTGACTATTTACTTGATTCTATTCTTTGTCACCAGCAGCAGAGCAGGAATCTAGATAAAACCTAGTAATTGTTATTGACTTGTAATCTGATCACTTAAACTAGAAACGTAACTTAAAAAGTTGAAACTTTTGAATCTGTCACTATCACTTATTGATGTTGTAGAACAATAAAACACACATGAACGTTAGCTGTCAGAATAAAAAATGAGATCGACATATGGAAACGTTCCATTTCAACAATATTTTTTAAACCTAAAACTTACGTTTCGAAATAAAAGGGTTTTAATTTAAAAAATATTATTATGGTATTTGCATTTCTGTAATTGATATTTCGTAAACCAATGAGGTTATATTATACTAGAAGAGCAGCGTCCTACTAACAATTTCTGAAAAACGTAACCACTTAAGAGTTAAAGCCGTAGCTTTGAAACGGATACATAAATTATTTCAATCTGTCAAAATAATCTGTTTATCTCATTTCTTCTTCCGTCAAACTAATTACGTTGGAACGAGACAAGACATTGTCATCGGAAAAATGGCCAGAGTTGCTAATGACCAACGTAACTACCCCAGAATTAATGGAGGTATTTATTGAACTAATTACCGACTATGAAAGATTGTATTATGGAACTTTCAATAGATTAAATATTGAAATAAATTGAAAGATTTGGTAAATATAGGAAGAAAAAAAAATGCGTAAACGTAAATAATATATTTCAAAACTATTAAGACTGTCAAATAACCATTGTTTAAAATGGAATGATATTATTTAAATGTTTATGACAATCATGTATACAAAATAAATTACAATCTTAAATTAATTAAGGTGATTGTAAACAATTTTAACCGCACATTTCACCATTTTTATATATTTTTTTATCCTTAAACTATAGCTCACTTGACATCGAGTTGACAACTGAAGTCAGATATGCCTGTGGACATATACGACGTAGTAACGCGTCGGTGCCGTACAGTGCTGATCTAGTCCTATATAAGATCATTGTCTATGACATCATTGTATTTTTCCATTTGCTACAAGGTTATTGTTTACATTGTTAGATTTTGTTTTATGCGATTATTTAAATATGTTGTTCTTTTAATGATTGGTTGTCTAATGTGATCAAGGAATAAGTAATTTGATGTATAACAGTATATTACAGTTATATACTTAAAAATCATTGTAAAATTATACAAATATTCATTATTTATAATTTGTGTGCAGCAAATGATAAAACTAATGTTGTGATGAATATGGAATCTGAACTGCTGAAGTCAGTTGTTTTGTTCTAGCTTAACTCATGTGCAGCAGGTGTAGTGGCTAGATTGATGACCAAAACAACTGACCGTTGTTATTTCGCCATCTTAATGTGAGAAGACTGACGGTAACAATGAAAATGTATTAAACAAAAATTATTTATATATAGGTTGATGATCTTATGTAATGTTTATTTCGTCATCTCAATGTGAGAAAGAGAAGATTGACGGTAACAATGAAAATGTATTAAACAAGTGACCGTTGTTATTTCGTCATCTTAATGTGAGAAGATTGACGGTAACAATTAAAATTTATTAAACAAATTGTTATATATGTTTATGATCTTATGTAATGTAATTTGTACTTCGAGAACGAAGTACATGTCAGTATGGCCGTGATAGGTTCTGTATATTTATGTAATAAAATACGAACAATAATAAATAGCATAACATTCCTTTGTTCTGTTAAAAATTAAAACTATCAGTCACTAATTTCAAATAAACAACTTTATCAATTAATATCAAAAGTAAATTATGTACATTACTTTTACGGAACTTCCGGTGTGAAATATTATTGTTTGTTACAAATATCTGTAAAGTCAAACTAAAATATATTAATTGCAAACTATGAATTATCCACTTAAAATATAATGTAAGTTAATATGTGATTTAAAAAGGTAAGCTATTATCTACTATTTTTATGTTTGTTATAAGTTTATAAGTTGATCAATTGAATTAGACGTTCGGATATAAAAGCGATGGACAGTGCGCTGTCTAGTCGAGTTGCTCGGTAGATGTTCAAGTGGTTGGTTCGTCCAGGTGTCACGTAAGTTATTTGATATTATACCTTAATTATTGCCTGTTATGATTATGTTGTTGTGTAAAGTATATTATTGCCAATATTGGTAATGTGTTAAATTGTTTAATGGAATACTCATGTTCCTACCTTTATATTATTATAATAATGTTGCTATTAATCTGAGTAAAGGTCCAATAGATAGAATTATCTGTTTTGAGATAACGGTAATTTATGATAGAATACTTAATGCTGTTTCCGTGGAGTTTCTATTCCGTTCTTCTCCACGAAGACCTAGTTTTGGAACGGACAACTAGCTTTCTCAGTAACGTTACCTTGACAAGCCCAAATTGAAATAAATGCCTAGTCTTGTCTTTCTGTGCTTTTCTTTATAAAATCCTTTCCCTACACACCATATTCTTAGGGACTTTCATACATAGTAAACTACTAGTTACCATTCTGATACACAAAGCTTGCTAATAAAGTGGCTATCAATACCTATAAATGTAGTTTAAATTTAGAATCTGACAAAGGCAAAGATGTAGATGCTGCCCTCTCGAAATTTTTGTTTCAATATCGAAATTGTGAGCACGCCACTACCGGAGTGGTACCAGCAGTAGCTGTGTTTGGTAGGAGAAATTCGAGGTCGGTTGGACATTATAAAACCGTCCACTGAGTTAAGATACGTAAATAAAAGCGATACCTCAACGACAATCTTCTCAACCAGCACAAAAAAAAAAAAAAAAACAGTAAAACTCAATTTTTACTATCAGTTATTCGGCATTCTGCAAGCTAAGACCTTTTTGGGTGCTGGTACCTGATTTTCGATCATGAGACACGTGTTTATTCAAATTGCATACTAACAAGGATTTAATCGTCCAGGGATTGTACCAGAGGAAGATACTATCAGCTAAGACCTCCCAAGATCTCTTTGCTATGTTGCGACGTATATGATGTGAATTGTTTGCATAGAACGTGTTCAGCGTGCAAGATAAGGTAGTCTGTTATCAGGAATTTGATAATTCTATGGAAATTACATATTGGCAGTGGGAGAGGTACGACAAGATAAATAAGAACTACTGAGAAAATGAAAAAAGAGATGAGCCTAAGAAATATTTCGAAAAATTTGAATCAACTCAGGGCCCCAATTCTGTATGGTATTTCGATGGCAGCAAAGTAGAAACGGACATTTTTTTTTTTTTTGTGAAAATGCTTTTTTTTACAAAAATGAGCTTATAAATCACCCTATCTATAAGTCCATATTAAAATTATTTTCAAATTTCAAAATAATTAAGAAATTCTAGCACGTAAATGAAGACATCTACATTCGATTTAAAAAAAAAAACATCGCAGTAGAAACGGACATTTGAATTTGTCCGCCTTTACTTTAGAGCTTTGACAAATGAAACGTCAAAAAAGACATCAGTCACTTGTCACATTCTAGCGTGCACCGGTTGTTTTAGTGCCTTTTAATAAATTGACATTGTTTATCGCATTCTATCATTAAAATATCAGTTATTATTTAAAAATGAGTGCCTCAAGGAATAAGTTACTTTTAAATATGGCCCAAAAAGGTGTAGAGAAGGAAATAAATGAGATTTCGGATTTGTCAAACTTAAAGAAAACTATGCAAAATGCGTACGAAGTTACCTGCTGACTGCGACACAGTTATTTTATAATAATGATAGACAGTTAAAACTAAAATAGGACAATTACAAAAGGTAGCCAGAAAAAGAACGCTATAAATTCGCATGAATAGGTTGAAGGTATCTAATATTATTATACTACACGTACTAGTCAATTTGTTGTAATTTATATTTGTAGCAAGTGTCAGTACCGTAAAATGGGGTGATAGAGATATAAATTCAGTAATTTGATAAAGTTGTCTCTAGATTTTTCTAAAGCCTGGTAACATGTGAGTATTTCTATTTATATCACGGCAAAAAAAAAAAATCCTTTAATTTGGCAACGTTCTATCTATCACATCATTATCAAATACGACTTTCAGACTTGATCGTATAGCATAAAATCGATCTCGTATCATTGCATCAGCAATTATCTTAATTTTCCATTTACGATTCCAGTAAAGGTCTATCATTGGATAATTGATTGCTGACATAAGTAAAGACATGCCGATTAACATTTTGAGTTCTTTCAAATTCAAGCCCAAGGATCTTCCTTTAATCTGCACATAAGTCTGATTAGACGCGTCGACCATCTTTGTCAAAATGTCATCATCTATGTACTCTTCAAAAAACTTGTACCACTTTGTTTCGCTAAAATTTCTTTCAATACGACAGATATGTGTGGCGGCGACGGCGGCCTCAGCTGCTGGCTGTACCTCGTGGCCGGACTAATCTGGTAAATGAGGCGCCCCTGACTCGGGCGCTTCGCACCCTTAACCTTGTAGCAGAGGAGATAGACATTTTTGCTGGTACACTTTCACAAGGATAACATTTTATGTAATAAGTTTTAGAAAATAAGTATTGGGTTTGCTTCGCTATTGCATTGGGTTTTGTACCTGTAATAATAGTTGTAAGTGATTATATAAATAAATAAATTTAAATAAATAATATGAATGGTCATTGAATGGACCATGGGCTCAAAATTAGTTACCTGCCATTGATTTGCTGTGAGAAAAGTATCGTTCCCTGCTCTTACCGTCGAATCCACTCGAAAAACTCTGCCTCTACCCCTTCGCGTCCGTGACGTATGTAGCTCTGATTTGTGCACTTCGAGCGGTGCTGATGTTGATTAAGGAACTTGATGGTGAGGGCACCGGTACTGGAGATGGAGGAGCTTCCCTTGAATCTTCCTCCCCATCGGTGTAATCATCAGAAGATTGACTTCGGATATCACCCTGCTGATAGGTAGGGTCATCATCAGAGTCTTCAGAAAAATCGTGCTCGGAATCGTCCAAATATTCTAAAACTGGAACAAATAATTTTAAATGTAAATCGCATAATCCGCACCCAAAATACTATGCATAGTACATCAAAGTTTTGGCCTTGCAGCGAAATAAATATTGATGGCAGACCTAAAATACTTGTTATTGAAGTAAATATTAGCATTTACTTCAATAACAAGTGAACACATCAAAAACAATCCATAAATATTCGTAAAAAGAATGTATGAATAACGATTAGTTACTTTGCTCTGAGCGGAGACGCGATCGTCTACGATGGGCGTCCTTCTTGAAAAAGAACTATTTGTCATAGAATTACAGCAATTTTTTTCTTTCTATGAGTTGAGTTCTGTTACACCCTTCATCTGCACCCTTTCTGGCTCTCTCAGCAGTCTATGCTGCATTCTTGCTGCTGACGCAGCATCCTCTCACTCCTCTCTCCCCCTCCTTACAGTCCAGCACGCCAGTAGTCTCCCATCCTTCCTACCGTGCACATCATATCTCGCACTCGTATCTTGTCATATTTAAAATTAATATAAAGTATATTTTAGCCTTAAGTGGTTTCTTTAAAAAAAACCCAATTAGGAACCCGGTTATAACAGTTCGTAAACCACACATTTGCACAGTATACTTTAAGAGAAATTGATTTACTATTGTGCGGGAATTTTATACGCCAGGTCTCAGGAAGGCAAATGGTACCAAACCTTAGATAGTAGACCAGGCTTTCCGAAAGAAGCTTTTAGCGCTCTAAAAAACAAAGCTGCCCAATGCAAAGGAGAATTAATCGCCACTTTAGTGTTTGATGACATTAAAATAAATTCCATTGCTGAATACATTCCCTCGACACAACGCACTTTTGGTTATGTGGACTTAGGCGAAAAAATCCAAACCAATTGCTCCAATGAATGTACTGAATGAAGCATTGGTATTGCTTGTTGTTGTTGGGTTAAACAAACGATTCAAGGTACCTATAGGGTACTTTCTTACAAACGGCACTAATGCTGAACAAAAGCATAATCTCGTGATACAGGCCATTTCTTTATGTCATGATAACAACGTTACTATTAAAGCCATAGCATTTGATGGATGTCCGACAAACATTGCCATGGTAAAACTATTAGTCTGTAGTTTATTGGAACAAAATATGAAGAGTTTTTTTCCTCATCAAATAACTAATAACCACGTTTTCATATTCTTATGGCTAGTTTACACAGTGCGAGCTAGCGTACGAGTCAGCCTGCCGAGTAGCTGCACTGCAGTAGCTCGCACTGTTTGGACGTAACTTACGAGTAACTCGTACGTGCGAGTTGGATAGTAGCCCGCATCATAGTTACTTTAACATTTTTGTTTTCACTCGCCAATCGCATAGCAGCAACTCGCACATGGCAGCAGCTCGGTCATCACGCGCGGTGTTTGGACGCGTTCGGAAGTGGCTCACCAGTGCGAGCGGGACAGCCGTGAGCGGAACCCGTGTTTTTTTGTGTGCTACGCGTACGTCTACGTACGAGTGTTTATCGAATACAAAATGGCTGCGGATAGATGGTCTTCTGATAATAATATTTCATTCATGAAAATCTACAGAGAACAAGAAAACCTATGGAATTGTTAGGATAAAAACTTCCGAAATAGAGACATGAGAAAAGCATCTTTGGAACATATCGCAAAAGAAATGCATATAGGTAACATCAGCGAATTAATTAAGAAAATAAAAAAAATACGATCCACCTACAACCAAGAAGTGAATAAAATTGAAAAAAGTAAGAAGAGTGGAGCTGGCGCAGATGATGTATATAAACCATTCATAAAATGGTTTGATATAATGGATTATATAATGAAAACAATTAATTTAAAAGAAAAGAAAACAACAACTAATCTGGTAAATTCTTTATTCGACTGATATAGTTGGTTACATTTAAATATTATTAATCATATCATTTTGCCAGGAGACCGCACCCTCATTACAAAAGTAATTTTTATATTTTTCCCCCAATTTTTCGGCAACAGCTTTTGATCTATTATTTGTTCGCGAACGGGCGATACGCGGTAACGTATTTATTTCTGATCTCTACGTTCCAAGGTTTACAGTGAAATTTACAATATCTTCATAATCTACACTACCAGGTGGAGTGTAGGTGTGTGGTGAATATTTCCGTAACCAGTTGTGCAGTACACATGTAGTTCGAATAATTTTTATTATGGTCTCCCCTTGCAACTGGATAGTTTTTCCCAAAACACGGAATCGAGATGCTAAAAAACCAAATCCTTTTTCTACTATGCGTCTTGCCCTAGAGAATCTGTAATTGTAAGTTTTTTCAGCAGTCGTGGTCTCATTAGGATAGCGTTTCATTAAGTATGTCTTAAGCGGAAAAGCATCATATCCCACTAGTGCACCTTGTAGTTCCACCTTGTGGCAATAATGACCCATTTTCCAACAATGGATACAACGAGGAAGCTTGGAAAACACCACCGTCGGAATTTCGCCCATATGAGCCTATGTCCACATATTTAAAGCAGTAGTCATGATCCACGACCGCTAGAAACACCAAGCTGTTAGTTCCTTTATAGTTGTCGTATTCACTACCACAATTAGGGGGAGCTTGAATCACCACATATTTGCCATCGATGGCTTCACAACATCCTGGAAAGTTCCACCTGTGGTGAAATCCTACTTGTATGTCTTCCCATTCCTTTCTACGAGTATTTGGTACCTGAAAAATATATTAATTTTGAATTCTAACTGCAGAAGGAAAACACACCGTTGGATTTAGAAAATTCTGTTAGTCAAGATATTGATGATAATACTGATGATAAAACCGATGATAAAACTCTTGATAAATCTGATGATAAATCAAACAACTTCAGTAAAAGCACATTGATAAAGAAAAAAAACAAGGGTAAAGCCATAAAATAACAAAATATTGCCCAAGAAACGCGTAGAATTGCATCAGCTATTAATGAGCTGAAACAACTAAACAATACTATAGAGTCTTCCAGCTGTTCTCAGCAAGATGACGAGTATGATCTTGTTGGAAAACACGTCGCTATTCAATTGAGACAGTTCCCATTGCTCGATTTTATAGATGTGTGTCTATCGGCCGAATACTGAAACGCCACTCAAATATTTAAGGACTGCTTAAACGTTTGAGCAACTCCTGAACTTTAATTTCGTATACCCAAACGTCTTTTTTGAGGATCTGTTAAATATAAGTGCTACTTAAAATAAATCATGCTCAAACACCACTCAGTTTATAAGTCGTATACAGGAACACTACTCAACGTTATTTATCTGTCAAATCAACTGTCAAACTGATCGGTGCAGCCCTTAGATCTGAGAGTGGTCGCGAAGTCCCTCAAATCAAGTTAAATCTATTTATACTTTTCAAATAGTGATAAAAATGTCTCTATCGTCCTTGTCTTCACTTTCGGATCACGAAAGACCAACTGTGAGGCGCAGAAATGAAGAAAAGTTAAACGCTTTTGAAAAGTACGATGACAGGGAGTTCGTTTCACGGTTCCGCATCTCGGAAGAAACTGTATTGTATTTGGACTCTGTATTCGGTAGCACTATCAAACCCTTGACCAAAAGAAACCGAGGCATACAGCCAGTGGACCAAATTCTTATAGCTCTCCGGTACTATGCGACAGGCAGCTACCAACGCGTAATAGGGGATATTTTTGAGGTTGAACAACCCACGGTGCATCGAATAGTACATAAAGTAACAGCCAAAATAGCCAGCTTGAAGTCAAGATACATAAATATGCCAACAGCAGAAGAATTTCCAGTTGTGGCAAATGAGTTCTTAGCAATAGCAGGATTTCCAAGAGTTGTGGGAGCTGTAGACTGCACTCATATTAAAATAAATTCTCCAGGTATGTATTACCAACTCCACTGTTAATCATGTGCCTAAAATGTCTGATTAATGATAATATGTATTACAAAGTAACAACAATTAATAAGTCTTGTGTTACATTAGCAATTATAACCTTATTTGTAAAATTATTTCTACAAAAATATGTTAGTAGGTACTATAGTAAAGTTTATTGTCTCACAATATAACTAGAATTTATTTTATTTTTAGGTTTTGCCCAATCTGAAGTTTATCGGAACAGGAAAGGTTATTTTTCTTTAAATGTGCAAATGGTATGTGATGCAAATCTGCGCATAAGGAACGTTATTGCAAGATGGCCAGATTCTGTACATGACAGTACCATCTTCAATGATTCACCACTATGTGCTCAATTAGAGCGTGGGGACTTCGGGACAGGTATTATTCTTGGGGACAGTGGATATCCATGTCGGCCTTACCAGCTAACTCCATTATTGCATACAAGGACGGCTGCTGAAGAAGCTTATAATCGATCCCAAATAAGTACCAGGAATCCTATAGAAAGGCTCTTCGTTGTTCTTAAAAGAAGATTTCCTTGCCTTCAAAACGGGATGGGCCGAAATATAAAAAACATACCACTGGTCATTGTACAAGTAGCATGTGCAGTGCTTCATAATATTGCCCTGTCGCGACCGGATGAACTTTTGGAGGAGGATATTTTTTTACCCTATGTTGAAGAAGAACCCACAGAACAACAACCTATAGGACTTGAGGCAAATCAAAACTTTATTGTAAGGACCAATTTAATAAATACACATTTTTCCACTTAAAAATAGTTTTATTTCAATGCAATTTAGATTTCAGTTTCTGTATTCTCAATTTCCAAAATTGCATTTCTATTTTGAACTTATTTATTTCCATTTTGTTCTTGTTAATGAGGTATTTGGTGTCTAATTTGGCATTTCTTAGTTTAGTCCGGAAATATTGCTGTTTCATAGTTATATGTGTAAGTTTCAATCTTCCTGAAAAATGGTATTAGTATAATATAAATATATTAAGTATATTAGTATAATATTAATAAAAAATTCATACCATTAGCACAAAAAACAATAATTAGATAATTACCAGCAGAGGATGTTCTTAGAGGTTTTTTTTTCTTGGGTTTTGATGACCATTGCAGCTGGCTGGTCATCTATGTAAAGGAAATGCCTTTATAGTAAAATATCTAATTAGTTTACCATATAATCTACTACAATAATGAAAATGTTTACCGGCTATATTTATTGATGTAACTGTACAAGGTTTGCTATTGTCTACTATACTCGTGTAGGCCATAGTTGTGTCTTGGTGATCTAAAAAAATATCCACTTACCTATAGTATACAATCAATAAATCAGGGAAATATTAAATAAATGAAACTAAATTTACCAATGGTCTGGATTATGGCAGATGATGATGATGATGAAGATATAACTTCACTATCTGGTTCTGTATCACCTATTAATAAAAACATGATAATTATTATTTTGTGATGTCAAAGTATAAAGACATAATATACATTTTAATATTACACAAACCAAAATATATTGCAGCATCATCATAGGCATTAGGTAACGGTTGAATTTGAGGAGCGGCCATGGCTAAAATCTGTGCATCTTGTTCAGAGAGAACACTTTTATAGGCTCCACCACCAGTGCGATTGATTTCTTTCTATAAAAATAAACATTACAATTACAAGATGTTCTTTATGGTCTATGTTACTTTTCCAGAAATATTTAATTTATACAAACCTTATCTATTGATGCCTTCTTTTGTATCTCTTTAGTGTTTTCGTAAAACTGAAGACGCTTAAAAAATATTTAAAGAAATGAGTAAATAAAGAAATATTATTATAAAATAGTGTAAGCCTAATTAGTATAATGTACGTCTGATTAATATTATTCTCTATATCCTGGAATTATTATACCTTTAGAAGATGTTGTATTGACTTTATTAAGTAGCAACAGGTAGGCAGATGTTTAAGTTTAAATATTTTTCTTTTACATTGAAATATATTACATTGTGAATCTAAATGATAATAATTAAATGTAATATTAATTATCAACTAATTGTAAATGAATAATCGTTTTGTTGGCGATCGCCGTGCTCTCTTTAAAAAGTTAAGAGTGACCTCACTTGAGCGGTACGGTGGCTCACGGCGAGGCGAGATGCGTGCGCTGCTGTATCCCGAGCCGCCGGACGTAAACATCGATAAGATAGGGTCAAAGGTAGGCTCTTTGTAAGAGACAGTCGTCGTGATCGGCAGACATTGCGCAATTGTTGTAAAAGGAAAAGGGAAATTTTGTGATTAAAGTGCTGTGGAGATATTACTGGATTTTATTTCTGCAACACTTCTGAGGCTAACCCAATAATAGATATCATAAAAAAAATCAAGTATACATTTGCTTTGGCTATATTCTTTTTAGACCTCTGTTTGAGGTTTTCATAGAGGTGCCGGAGTTGTTGCCATGTCCTATAGCCGCTCAAAGCGACAGCATTATACAATTGGCACACTCTATCCCAAGCCTCTCGCTTCTTTAAAATTATGTTGGCATTCGTTTCCTTATTTTCAATTATATTTTGATATCTGAAATATGTAAAATATTATTTACAACATGAAACAGTTTGGAATTAAAATTAAGATCTGTGAAATGTTCAGCTGAGTATGTGTAAACGTGCATTATCTGGCCGTATTTATACTTGTAGGAATAAAAGTACTTGTACATAGACATAAATCATGTATTTATCCTGAGCCTTTCAGATGGGAAGTGGTCACAAGTTTCTGTGGGTAAGTAAGTGCTTGATACATACAACGGTTGCCCTGGCCACCCCTGGCTATGTACGAGTATGTTATAGGCATGTATTGTATACTAACAAACTATTACATGCACCAGGCTCTTGCGGTCAAATAAGTATACAGTATTTCATTGTACTTACTTCTTTATCAGTTCCAAGAGCATATCTTTCTCATCAGGTGTATAATTGCAACCACGTTTCTTCTTCTCCTCCATCGTGAATCAAATAAGATTTTGCTGATTTTGTTAAATAATCGCGCGTAAAATGACAAGTGTGACGTTCCAATCTACGATAATTATCTCAAGAAATTTTCTTTTATTATGACGTCTTCTTTTGATATTTATGTAAATAAATACATAATTTCAATCGTAATTCAAACCAAACTTACATTACGCTGTTATATTTCAACTGATTAATAATTATAGAAAATATTTGTTCAAAGAAGACTGCGTAAAACGAATACGAGACGTAAACTTAATTAATTTGTAACTGAGAACTTGCTGATAACAATTTTTGAGCAGGATGTTGCCATGATGTAAACATTTGAGGACTGCTTGACTAATCATGGTTTCGAATTGCTTGAGAGGCGTTTGTGTATACCATTTAAATTTTAGGGATTATATTTAGGTAGCTTTTAGATGATTATGAGATTTGAGTGGCGTTTCAGTATTTGGATGTAAGAGACCAAGGGTCCAGTTCTTAAAAATATAAAAAAACGCTTTACAAAAAAACCACTCAATTGGTGCGAAGAAAGTTACCTATGCCAAGACTGCTGAAGTTGAAGTGCCTGAAAAATAAAAAATAAAAATATTTGCCGACTACACTTAACACTAAGAAACGCATACCGATATTTGCTGTTAAAAAAATTAAAAATTATATGAGATTATGCGAACACTTTTTCATGGACGGTACTTTTAAAGCTTGCCCGAAAACATTTTATCAGCTTTACACCATTCACGCAGATGTTGGTAGCAATGACGAGTACATCAATGTAATTCCGGTTATATATGCAAGTACAAGTGCCACCGGATTACCGAGATTTTCTTTTGGCTGACTATACGTACAGTAACACAAGAATCATTGTGGGCCTTTCTCTACTAACAGGAAAATCATGGTCCAAGCATTTTTTTTTTTACTTTGGCTATATTAATGCATAGCTATATTTATTAAAACACATAATATAAAACCTGTTATTTAACCCTTTGACGTAAAAGGGACACCCGTGTCCCCAACAATCATTCGTATTTATTTCAGAAACCTAGTAATCTTTTTTAATTACAAGGCTTTTAAGTAATTACTTTTGCACGCATCTTTTAATATTTGCAATGTTGGCAGCAATGGCGGCGCGACAGAATAAAAAAAAATGAGTTGGAGTTTGGTGATTTCGCGCGCTTACAAAAATTTTCAAAAACTGTTTTTTATGTGATTTCGTGATATCAATAGTTATTGGGTGCTTATTTTTGTACAATGGTAAGTTACAATTTATGTTTTATTGTTATATTTGATAATATGTTTGAATGTAGTTTCTAAATTACGAAAATTGATGAGTGGGACGAATATGTCCCAATATGCATATTTGATCTATTATTACATATTTTTCGCATATGTTTTATAAGGTATTTGTGCATTTTATAATGTTTCAAAAATATTGTTTCTATTGTTTTAGGCTCATAAGGGAACTAGAATGTTTTCTCTGACAGAAACAGAAGTGGAAGAATACCTAATGGCTGACACTAGCGACTGTGAAGATGCCCTTGTTTTAGACGATGAAGACCAGTCGTTCATAGAACAAGACATGGAAGCAGGAGCACAATTAGTCATTATCGAGCCTGCAAATGCAACAGAAACTCTTTTGAATTCTACTTTACCCGACGAACCCATTCCGTCATTCAACAGTGCTGTTCCTATTTTCCGGTGGAAAAAAAACACATACCATCCGTACACCTTTCCCGAGACCAACTATGATTTTGGTAAGATAAATATACTACATCAATCTGGATCACTAAAACCAATTGATGTATTCCAAGCAGTAACAAACATCAAGGTATTGATTGAAAGTATCATAATACCAGAGTCCATTCGTTATGCTCATCAAAATGGTTCAGTATTTATTACTGATCTTTCCGAAATGGCAGCATTTATTGGCATGAACTATGTTATGGGTTACCATGTCTTGCCCAGTTTGAGAAGCTATTGGTCCACAGAACCTGACATGGGTGTTCCATACGTGGCCAAGGTTATGCCACTTTCGAGATTTGAAGAAATAAGACGTAATCTTCATTTTTGTAATAATGAGTCGCAACCACCACTAGCATCTCCTGATTTTGATAGGGCGTACAAAATTCGTTCCGTAATGACTCATTTCAATGCGAGTTTTGAATCAGCTATGAACAATACCGTCACTCAATCCGTAGATGAACATATGGTGAAGTTCAAAGGACATAATATAATGAAGCAATATATGCAAAATAAACCGGTGAAGAGAGGATTCAAAATGTGGTGTCGTGCTGATGCCAAGACAGGATACTTATTTCAGTTTGATCTATATACTGGGAAAAAACGGTCTGGTCCCGAAATAGGCCTAGGTGAATCAGTTGTCCTCGATTTGACGAAACCATTGGAAGGTCTAGGTTGTGAGGTATATTTCGATAATTTTTTTAATTCAACTTTATTGCAATATAAACTTGCCAAACAGAATATCAAGGCATGTGGCACCGTTCGTACCCAGCGTAAAAATATTCCTAAAAATTTGCCATTAGATAAAGATATGAAAAGAGGAGATATCTATACTACGAGCTTTGAAGGAATATCTTTCGTCAAGTGGATGGATAACAAGGCGGTACATCTTCTAACAAACTTCTTGTCGCCGATACCGATACAGATTGTGAAAAGGAGACAAGTAGGCTCAGCACGAAGACTCGAGGTGACTTGTCCAGATATTGTTACCAAGTACAATCAAAACATGGGTGGTGTTGATCTCATGGATCAGAAGAAAGTAACGTACGAAGTCGACCGAAAATCTAAAATAAAATATTATTTGCGATTGTTTTTTGACCTTTTAGATATAGGAATGAATAATGCCTATACTATTTATTTGAAATTGCACGAAGCGAATCATATTGAAGGAGGTAGACTATCGTCTTTAGAATATCGGCAGGTAGTTGCCAGGGCGATGATAGGAGATTTTACTATTAGGAAACTTACCCTGCCTACTATGTCTATGACAAAAAAAAGATTGCAAAATGTCTCTGTCTCTGGTCTCACAACTTCGTTGCCATCCCACACGATGGTAAAAGGACCAAATAGACGTAGATGTGTGCATTGCGCTAAGGATCGCGTAGAAAATCGGACAAACAACATCTGTACTATATGCAAAGTTCATTTGTGCTTTACAGCTGGACGAAACTGTTTTGCAGCCTTTCATGTATAAAGATTATAAATAAATACATTATTTTCGTATAAAATGTACAGCTTTTTATTTTTAAATATACTAATATATGTAGAAAAACATACTTTTATTACACTATGAAGTACCATGAATGTCGGCCTTTACCGCATTTTGGGACATATTTGTCCCAGAGATTTCCAAAAAATCTACACAAAAATAAATATATTTTCTAATTTTCACTTATACAAATCATCATTATAAACATAATCATGCACCTAATTACCGAGAAATACTTTCCTATTAGTTTTGTGCGTCAAAGGGTTAAGGAGTCAAGCTTAATCAATATTTAAAATCATAATCATTTCATAAATTCGGTCTAAAGGCCATTAAAAACAGTCCTCTGTTATGTCCTAATTCCGGATCGAGTATGAGTCGGTTCGGTTTTTCTAAGTTCTATTTAAAAAAGTAAATCTTTGAACACTATAAAAACATAAAGAATATTTAATGCATGTGAACAAAAAACAATTATTATTTTAGATAATTTTTTAGTACTAAAAACTAGTGTTCGAATTTTGTCCAGACATTTTTTGAACAGTCCTGTGTCATAATTTCAATGTCGCGCCACAAAAATATTAAAGACAATTCTGGTTACATTGCCCTTGAAACCGAACGTTAACAGTGTGAAGTTTGCTCGGTCGCCATGCTAAACAAATCGCCGGCATTTTGCGCAGTGACAACTCCGCGTCGGTGTGGTAGCCACGTCTCTGTAGTGTTGAGTGAACATTCCTCTGGTAAGTCTATTTAACGGTGTTTTATGTGTTATAATTATATTTATTTAACAAAAAAATTGCTTAGTGTGATAATTTAAAGCTGTTTCAGTGTTATGAAGTAATATTTAAACTGATACGTGGTATGACATTTTTACGTAAAAAATAACAGTCCTCTGTGCAACAGTCCTATGGAAATTTATAACACGGAGGACTGTTCAATGTGACAGAGGACTGTTTTATTTGACGTCCGTGTATTTTATTAATATTCCTTATAGTCTGCACTAACCTACTGCTTGTCGATAGCCTCTTTCTTTCTTACAAAGGCATGCCACGCTCATTCAGGTCTTGTTTTCTATTATTATGGATTTTGAAATATACAATAATACGTAACTACCTGTTTTTAAACCCTACCGTTTTAAATTCAATTTTGAAAGTATATTTTATTGTTTTAGTATTGACGCAATGCCACCAAAGAAGAAACCTAAAACCAAAGAAGAAATAAAAGAGCAGAAAAGAATTGCTGAAAGGTTAAGATATCAACGGCTAAAAAATGACCCTGTAAAAAGAGAGCAATTGAAGGAAAAAGAACGACGAAACTACCAAAGGAAGAAGGAAAAAGGCACAAGAAAGCTAGTTAAAGATATGAGTCGACGTGAACACAAAGCTGTGACTAAAGAGTGGTGAATGCACTGTGCTACCTATCGCGCAAAAAAAAAAGCTTTGAAAGAAATTACAAACCATTTTGTACGACAAAATACGCCCGAATCCGAGGGTTCTCCTCCTCCTCA
Source organism: Dryobota labecula (assembly GCA_947523025.1). Classification (NCBI taxonomy): domain Eukaryota; kingdom Metazoa; phylum Arthropoda; class Insecta; order Lepidoptera; family Noctuidae; genus Dryobota; species Dryobota labecula. The sequence goes on from OX383306.1 coordinate 7,307,718, forward strand.
ATGTTCTGTCTCTCCATCAATACTACCTATGAGTCCTATGACCACTCCACGAAGTGATGCAAGTAATGCGAGAAAGCGTAATGCTAGAAAGAAACGTGACAAAATTATAAAGGATAAAGACAAAAAGATCGAGTATTACAAAAAAAAATCCGAGAAGTATAGGAAGAGATTAGAACGTTTGGAAAAAGCTAAGACAAAGGAAAATGTAGACACACCTAACACTAAACTTATCAAAATGTGTGATTCGCCAGTATCTCGCAGAGAAGTAGTCAAAAAGGCGCTATTCGGTGAAGTGTTGAATGTACAGCTGAAAGAAAACTACTCTAATTTAAAAACCTGCCAAGAAAAACAAACTTTCGGAAAAGTCGTGTCCGGTAAACTAATTCACAAGTACAAGTTATGGCGGAGCAAAGATAGTGCTATATCTTATAAAACAATTCAGAAGGCAGCACGTCAATCAGTTTTAGTACCCAAGCTTCGGACTCGTAAAGACAAAATTTCATCCGATTGCATAAAAACTGTACGAATCTTCTATGAAAATGATGACAACAGCAGACTTGGCGCAGGAAAACGAGAATGCCTGACCAGAAAAGGAGTTAAAAAACAAAAAAGATATCTATCGGATAGCCTCGCTATACAAGAAGTTTCAAGCTGAACATTTTAAAATAAGCTACACAACGTTTTGTCGTCTACGTCCCTTCTGGGTCATAACACCAAATGTAAACGAACGTGACACGTGCCTTTGCATAAAGCACGCGAACATCAATCTGAAACTGTCAGCATTGCACAGACGAAGAATTTTGACTTACAATAGTCACACTGCACTGCTTGAAAAGACATGTTGTAATCGCTATGACGAGCTATGTTTGTCACGAACCTGCCAACGCTGTATGAACAAGAATCCTAACTACAGGGAGTTTGATGACAGCAAGCCTATTGAATTTGAAAAATGGATATCCGAAAAACAAACTTACAACGACCCAAAGACCAAGAATGCTCGAACAGTTACCAAATACCTAAAGAAAACGTTTACGGTTCGCCCTCGAGAACTAATAGCTGAACTACACAAAGATTTGGAAGCCTATTTTCAACACGAGAGAAACATTACCCATCAATACAATGCTATCAAGAAATACAAACAAAACCTTACCGACGAAGACGCTATCCTTCATATGGATTTTTCAGAAAACTATTGTTCCAAATACGGTCAAGAAATACAAGCATTTCATTTTGGAGATTCGAGACTTCAGCTTAGTCTTCATACTGTGGTAGTGTATACCAAAAACTCTATCAAGTCTTATTGTACCGTTTCCAAAAATCTCACACATTCGCCAGCTGCTATATGGGCACATTTGCGACCAATCTTTAAAACTCTGCCACCTAACATAAAGATTATCCACTTCGTCAGCGATGGGCCCGTTACTCAATACAGAAACAAAACGATGTTCTACATCCTGGCATCAAGGCTTCAACAAGAGGTTTTAAATGTAAAGAAGTTTACGTGGAACTATTCAGAGAGTGGCCATGGCAAAGGTGCCCCTGATGGCATTGGAGCGACCTGCAAAAGAACCGCTGATGCCGTCGTCGCTACAGGAGGTGATATTGATAGCTTGGAATCATTTGTAGAGGCCATTCAACAAAGATGTTCCGCAATTACCTTGCTCACAATCGACGATAAAGCCATCCAAGAATTGACAGACGACCTTCAAAATGGAACAGTTAATTTAAAAAGCTTTAATGGCACTCTAAAAATACATCAAATAAAGGCTGAAATATTAAGAAGTCCTCTGGAATCAGCTCCAAGTTGCGCTAAACTCATAATGAAAAGTTTAAGTTGCAATTGTGAACACGAGTGCCAGCATTTTAATTTAGGAGCGTTACAGTACAAAAACAAGACAAAACTTAACGTAGATGATATTTACACAGACTCTGAAAATGAAAACATGGACAACTCACAGGATCCCACCATGAAGACCGACGACGACGCTGCACTAGCTGGACCTAGTTCAATTAACCAACAGAATTACACCATCGGTGATTACGTCTTGGTTAAATTTCTAGTAAGGAACACTGAATATTGTTATGCTGCAGTAATTAATAAGATAGATATGGAAGAAGGCGAACTAACAGTAACCTTCTTAAAAATTTGTGATGACAAAGGACACACGTTCAGAGTCGATGAAAATGATGTTTCTGATGTGTCCTTTGACCAAGTATTAAAGAAGTTGCCAAACCCAGATATTGCCCTAAAAGGGAAACGAATATTTTATTATTTTAATATACCTGTACCTGTTTTTGAGAAATAAGTCTGCATTGATAAGTAAACAAGGCTGATTCTTAGTACCTAAGCTTAATTTTGATTATAATTATTTTAATTTGTTACTCAGAGAGCTAAACTCGCAATTTCTTCCTAATAAATATAAGTATTTCTGTATGTGATACAGTATTTAATAAAGAAGATAATTTATTTGATTACATTTAATAACTAATATTGTGTTTTTATTCATATAAACATTGACTTAAACTGTTATGTGGGTAGAAAAAAACAGTCCTCTGCCGCGTTTTTTTACAAAATTGCCTATAATTCGACAAATAAGGGAAAATTACAATGGTTTCTTGTTTAAATATATTTATATTATAACTATCTATCGACTTAACATATTATATTTTTTATTTTTTAGAAAAATAAGGTTAGGACAACTGTCAATAGACAAGTTTCCAGTTAGTAGAGAATGGCCCTTGTATTTTGTACAGAAACAGCAAGGGAGATCATATGTCAACTAGAAGATTTTTACGCAGATGGCACTTTTAAAAGTTGCTCTCCTCCTTTTGACCAGCTTTATACTATTCATGGGGATATTGGAAGTACGGCAAACCACACAAATTTAATGCCACTGGTGTACGCTCTCATGAGTAACCGTACAACTGAATCTTACAAAATATTATTTATGTTGATAAAAGCGGAAATTCCAAAATGGAGTCCGAAAAAATTCAAAACAGACTACGAGAGAGCAGCCATGAAAGCCATTGTTGACGTTTTCCCTTGTGTTGAGCTCAAGGGTTGTTACTTTCACTTTAACAAAGCAATTTGGGCTAAAGGTCGGGAATTGAGTCTTACTAATACAAAAGACATAAAGAAAAGACGTTTGGTGGCACTCAGCGCAGTTCTTCCTTTATTACGTGCGCCATGAAAATGACGATTCAGCTGTGAAAAAGTTTAAAGCTTATATGTACCAATATGGAATGCATTCGGGGAGAAACACAGAACTACAAATTCTTTGGAGTCTTGGCATCATAAGTTAAACTGTACTGTAGGTAAAAAAGGACCCAATTTGTTGCATTTACTGCACTGTTTGTATGAAGACGCTGCTTTTTATTCAGTACGAAATCGTCAAAGGCATACTGAGACGCCAGTGACGAAAAGAATTGAAAAATATATGATCAAAGACGAATTTATACAGGACGCTCAAATAGAGTTAATACATGGTGATTTGACAGTTGGACATTTCCTTGAAATGATGCGAAGTTAATTTAAAAAAAAAATGATGCTACTGATTATAACTCTTGAGGTGAATTATATAGGGCTGTCTATGTTTATACGTAGGCTAAGTCATAGAAGCAATGATATTGTTTACAATATCATTGAATAGAAGTCATAACTTTGAGTCCCTATGTGATATAATTGAGTACCTATGTGTAACGAGTTGTGTCTCTGTGAATCTGAAATTTACTTTTATAGGACAACAAATTATTATGTAAATTATTGAAAACATGTGATTATCTGTGATAAAAATGCTTAGGTATTTACAACGCTTTAATTAAAATAAATATATAATAATTATTATATTATTATATATTTATTTTAATTAAAACTTAGGTATTTACAACGCTTTAATTATTATTGTAAAATAGTTGATTATCTGTGATACAAAATTCTTTATTTACTTGATTATCTGAAATATTTTATTTTTACTGTTTTTAATTAGGTATATTTTAATTTTAGGTACTTAATATAAAAATATTAAGGTTTATGGTTATAGTTTCGTTATTTAATTAGTGTAAATTAGATGGTTATCTGTGATACATAATAGTGTACTTAGTTTTCATTAGTCACTTTCTCAACTATATTTGATTATGAAATGAAATCGTTTATTCTGTAAATAGGATATCGGAATCACTTTTACACGTCATATAAAAAATATAAAAACAAGCTTGAGGAAGTCGACATTTCCTAGCTGACTATCCCTGAGAAGAAATGGCGAAACAAACTCAGGGGTCAAAGTCTCTTTTAAAGTCCAGACATAATCTTGGTCAGATGTTGGTGGATGGTTAAATCAGTGTCACAATTTTATTACTTATCAAAGTGTAAAATGGTTATTATGCACATGATAAGGCCGTTTTTTTTATTTTCTAGTTAATTGTGTTTTAAAAGATCTAACATAATCCATTAAAACATTTTAAAAATCCATGAAATGTTTTATTTTTATTTCCATATTTTAAAAATAAAAACCAGCATTCATGGACACTGCGAACGAACGAAACTTTTTTTTCCCGATCGTCAACAGTGTTGACGACAGGAACGAAAGGTGTTAACGAACGGGAATTACCCGAAATAATAAGTAGCGTTCGTCAACACTGTGAACGAACGAAACTTTTTTTTCCCGATCGTCAACAGTGTTGACGAAAGGGTGTTACCGAGCGGGAATAACCCTTGTCTCCTACAAACTGTATAAACGTCTCGAACGAAACGGCGTAAGTTTTGAGAGGGAGGTTATGTATTTAACACTAGCCGACGGACTACCAAGGAAGCAAGATGTGTTTACAGTTAAGACGACTGTCAATCTCTATGGCCGAGATGTAGCCACGTCATTCGATTTGCCCTTAATATTGGGTCAAAATAATTATTTAATTAGGGCTAGAATTAAGTCCCGCCATGTGAGTAATAAAACTCATTACTTTTATTTATTGATAAGAAGATGAAAATAGGGCAAATACTTTAGATAGTATCATTGCATATTTTTGTAACTGTCTATTGGGTTACCGTACAGTAGGGTGTTGTGCTCATACTATGACTCGGCACGAAATGGCAACACAAAATATCCTTCATCGAGAGGCACCATTTTGCTTTCATTATCAAATCTAATTTGTGGCCAGCGCCATAAACTAAAGTTTGTCGAACTGTTCTGTGATTCAATTTCTTTGCTCAGGTATGTGACCAAGTTTTACTGTACTTGGAAAGAAGGAAAGAATTCATCCTAAGAACAAACTTAATATTGTAGTTGGTAAACATAATCTCCCATCGTTTCAACTGCAAATGTAAGTTTGTACGCACAATATCGAGAGATTTACCATGTTATTTTTACACCATAGACTTCTTATAGATTTTCCTGTAATCTATAAGTATAGAACTATTTTCTGTATGTTTTTCAAAATTTTAGGTTCAGTAGTTTCGGAGATAAGGGGGGGAATGGTCAATTTTCGTCTATTTTCATTTATAACTTTAAAAAAATATATTTTAAAATTATAAAAAAAATATATTTGAGACCCTCACAGTAAGCCCTTTCATTTGATATATCACAAGGTACAGTCTGCAAAACTTATTTTTTTTAATTATCTTATTTGAGAAAGAAAGAAAGAAAATAAATTTATTTGACGCAGTTTAAGGCACACAATACTGACACAGAACACAAAAAAAGACAGAAAAAACTTAAAATAGAAATGTGTGCCTCGCGGCTACGCCAAATAGGTCCAGTTCAGCATAAATGCCAGCCAACTAGTGCCTGACGCTGGTTTTCAACTGGACCTTGTGTTGCGAAGACGTCTTACGGATGTAAATCAGTTTTATAATGTGTGTAATATATAATGTGTATAAATATTTAAGTAAAAAATAGATTTGTGACTGTGTAGCGAAATAAAAATAAACTCGACTATATATTTGTTTAAAAAAAAAAAAAAAAAATGATTAGATATAATTATATAGTGGTGTTTAATAAAAGAAATAAAATAGTACTAATAGTATTTGCACCCCAATATTCTAAATTCATTTATTTACAGTTCACATCCGTATTTGGGTCACTCAAATTGATATGTACACCAAATTTCAACTTAATCGGTTCATTACATTCGGAGCAAATTGGCTGTGAATGAGGGACAGACAGACAGACAGACACACGAGTGATCCTATAAGGGTTCCGTTTTTTCCTTTTGAGGTACGGAACCCTAAAAAGCAGAAGTAATACTTTACACTCAAATTTAAATAAAGTTGGCTGGTAAGTGTGCACATTAGGTGGTAACAAACTAGAGAACTCCTAGTTATAGCAAGATTTAGGACAGTTTAGCCCCAACACTGACGTAGTTCTTAAGACAACTTCATACACATAAATTTAATATTTTGAATACGCTAAGACAGCACTAACAAGACACTGACCTTACTTGACTATGTTTCAATATGAAATAGCCTTCAGCACCACAAGTCAAATTTAAACATGTTAAATTTTATTTTTACGAAAGTAATACAAATTGTTCATCCACTACATGACAAAAGACATGTTAATGACATAAAGATGAATAAGATACATTAACAGGAAAAAAAAACAATAGCAACAACCAAATACGACAACCTGCCCCTGAATCTGACCAACGTGTTAGCGTTTCAAGAAAACAACATTTTACAAACATTCCTTCAACCACTGGGAGTTTTCTGTGTAACACACATAGTAGGAATACTGCGGGCTCCACACGCTTGCCGAACCTCGACAAACCAACGACACCATCAAAAATACCAAGTTGTGGAGAAGACTAAAGAAAGAGCCAGGGCGTCTGGCGGCAAGCAAGTTAGCTGGCGTTCCAATGCATCCACAAGTTTGTGCGTTTGATTGAACAGTATCATTATTCTGCAATACTCGAAGCTCAAGGTATAAGGTAGTTAGGTAACTTCCTAAGACAACAATTTTGAAGTAATTCGATAAATCTCCTTAACGAGAACGAGCAACACAACATACACAAAGCATTTATGTTTAATTAACAACCTATTCAATACTACACAACTTTGCTATTTTAGAATAAGTACCTACTCTATGACAATGAGATTGATACGTATTGACATTTGATTGTTGACACTAGGAGTGAGCGTTGCGCAGGTTGCGACGACGAACCGTTTTCAAAGACCGTTTTGTGTTATGCGACGATGAAACCGTTTTACGTCCTGGGTTGAAACAGTCTTCGTTGCACAAACCAGTGTTTGAATTATTTTGTGCGATTTTTTATTTTATGTCTATGAAAATACAGTCGAAAACGCAGTGAGTCAACTACCTCGTCCATCGCGTCGTCGTTCCGCGTTTGTTTACAAAACAGTCTTTACAATATAAAGTGAACTTTATGTCAATGAAATACAGTCGATAATATATTACCTTACCCTATCTACCAGTTGTCAATGCTGTCGTTCGTGATGCGACGTTCAAACCCGTTGATAGATGTAAGAAACTGCAACTACCTATTTCACTCGACGAAAACGCAATTTTATTGCATGTTGGATAAGTTTCGTCGTCCGTGGTCCGTTTACAAACCAGTTTCAACAACGACCGTTTTTTGCAACCGTTTTCATCGTCGGGAAAACAGTTGCGTTTCGTCCGTCAAAAATTCGACAACGACCCACCACTAGTTCACGCCATAGACTTTTTTTTTATATTTTGTTCCTGACGGAACAGGCTAAGGTCTGAGACCATGCTGCCTAGTCTACAGTAAACACACCATAGACTATAAACTATTTTATTTTAGAACTCTAAAGGTTGACACTTGACAGCTGAGGAAATTTCTGTGATCTGCATGGAATTAGTATACTCCCCTCAGCCGTCGCGGCCATTTTGCGAAATTTGACGCGTCCGTCGCGGGTGGTCCCGCGGAATCCGCCGCGTATAAAAAAAAAATGAAAATATGTCTCTGTATTTTTGTATGGCAGCTACATAAGAAGAATAATTATGTCGTTGGAATCGTCACTAAATTTGCTAAAGTTTTTTCCGTATTAAATTCTCCATTTTAATTTGAAATCAGTGAATTTTTCTAGAATTTTTACAACGATTAAAAAAAAAAAAAACTTAAATAACCATTATTTTCCACTAATCAATAAAAAACCCACACCTTCCCATACATTTTTTTCAGCCCACACGCTGTACAAAAACATGCATTTTTTAGGCGATTTAAGTGCCGGATTCTGAGCACACTGTAAGTCAAGTGGCTAAAATTAATCAGATCCGACTATCTGATAAAAAAAAAAATCAGCGCCTGTCACTACTCCATACAAGATAAGACGTACTAAAATTACGTCAAAATACGTCAAGCGCTGATTAATTTGACAGGACTAAACTAAAATTTATCTTCTGTCCTTTTCTTAATGAAATAGAAAGAAAAAGATGCACTGAACTTAAATTTAGTTTAGTTTGTGAACAAGGGAATCGGCACCATTGCCTTTTGCAAATGCATCAGCGCAGAGAAAATTCAGTCTACTAAAAAACCTGAAAACAGAATATCAAAATGGCCTACATACAGATACTGAGTGACGTTGATGGCTAACAGAAAAGATTTAATCCTTCCTTATTTTTTCAATTTGTCTACCGAAAAATATGACACAGTAAGACAATCGCACCATTGGTGCCGATTCCCTTGTTCACAAACTAAACTAAATTTAAGTTCAGTGCATCTTTTTCTATCTATTTCATTAAGAAAAGGAAAGAAGATAAATTTTAGTTTATTCTTGTCAAATTAATCTCTTCTTCATCAAATTGATTCTCTTGAACACCGACCTAAACTATCACTAAAATTCCTTACTTTTGGCTATGAGAATCTTTAAAAAGCTATTCTGCAAACAAAATGCTCTAAATTTAAAAATAATTTTAAGACAACTATAATCGAATTTGACAATCGTGACTCCACTTGGTATTTTTTTTTTTTTTTTTTTCATTTTGCTACGCAACGTGATACTTGTTTGCTCTACTCCATGAATTTTTTTAGAGCTGGAGGCAGGCTCGACGTGTTTTATATGTAATTTTTCACTTTTTGTATGGCAATTAAGAAAAATTATTACCTACATGTTGAGTTTTTTTGGGGTATAGGCGATTTTTAAAGGGTCGTAATTTTCATTATTGTTTAGATAGGACACACAATTTTCAAGATATATGCAAAACAAAAGAAAAAAGGTACAGTACCCTGTTTTTGGACCTGAAGTTGAGGTGTTGGTGTGAATTTTAATGACAACTATTTTTACTCCACTCTTTCTTAATCGCGATTAAAAATAGATTTAGTTATGCCGAAAGTCTCTAATTCAGATAATTTATGTAAACAAAGTAATGTCAAGAAATGTCACTGTCAAAATGACAGGACAGTAGTACAAAACATTTAATCATATTTTTTTTTTGTAAATAGTCATCGCTAAATTAAAGTGAATTAATTATAAGAACTATGCAAACAAAATACCGTAGCCAAACAATGTTTTGTGTAGTATGTCGGAGACACGGCGTATGATCGCCATAATCAGCCCTTTTAAGACCAGTGCTAGACGTAGGCCTCCCAAAATCGATTTCCACTCGAAACAGTTTACAGCCGTTTTCATCCAAAATATGGCTAGATATGCTACTTACAATATGCACCTATGAATGAGAGTTGTAACATTAGTGTTGAAGAAGATGTAAAAAAATTAAAATGTCTAGATCTCCTGCATTGTTGCCAGTATCATAAAATATTTTATACCAGAAAATCTCCTTTTTTTAATAACTTTGTTTAAACCCGAAAATTTATAAAAAATAATGACGGTATGATTATTTTTTAATTATTATTTCTTAAAATCAGTACTTAAAAGAAAATTAAACCTCTTTTTACGCCATTTTATGTGAATTACCATTACGGAGATATTTTTTTGCTATGTTATTCCCTTTGTTTACATAAATTATCTGAATTTGAGACTTTGGGTTATACAAAATCTAAATTTTAGGTGAAAAATGTCAATTCAGAATTGCAAAATTGCCATTTTCACTAAATTAAAAACTCAGTGCCATCTTAGTGCTGTCAAACTAAAATAATTATAGTTAAGTTGTATCACTTTAGTCAATTTCAGAATGTGAAATCGTCGTTTGACAAGAATAAACTAAATTTTATGGCAAGAGAATTGGCATCAGTGTCTGAATTTTTTTTTAACCTATTATTAAAGGTTATATTAGATTCAGCTGTCAATTTTTGTAGTTTGTTATCAATTAATTAATAATTTGATGATATTTTTGTGTAGTAATGAGTTTATTTTGTGGGAAATAAAGATTTTGTTCTCCCCAAATTCGGGGATTTTTACCAATGCTTTTAGGGAATCTGGAAAATAGGCATTGGCAATACTGGCCCATAGACTACGGACCGTCTGTCCCAATATGCTATAACTTGACTTGTTCTCTAATTCTCTTTATTAGGCTGTGTGTGGCTATATGGTCTGTGGTGTGTGTCATGTAGTCTGATGGCGTTCAGTTATTTGTTGTGGAATATTATTGTTTTTGTAATGTTTTAATGATTTTCTTCTCTAATTACGTGTTAGGATGATTAAAGGGACGACACTCATAAAAAAAAATGTAGATCCAGCCAATAACCGTTGTCTCGTAGTCATAATCATACCTACCAATCACGTGTTATTTTTTCGAGAAGAACAGCGAGCAGCGATAACTTGCTCAAATAAATACCCAGTGAAAGGAAATGTTATTAATCAAAGGTATTACTGCTGAACGCATTCTCGTGCCTCGTTTGTTCATAAAGTTCATCTTCAGGACCTGGGCATGTGTGAAGTTTTGGAAGAACACAAGACTAATCTTTGGTATCTAACGGTTGATTTATGCAGCAGATTGTACTCTGTAGGCTCGTAAAAAATAGCTAGGACTTATTGTTAAATGCTTAGTTGGAGAAAGAAATGGTCTGGGTAGATTTTGTTGTTGTTAAAAATGTGAAAAATAAATACTGTTGCAAGTATTATTTGATACATCGTGGTTGTTTTCGGTCTTGGAAAGTCATTCGTTTAGTATAAACAGATGGTCTTGATACTAGTAAAATATTGTTTTAGATGTTCTAACAGGTCCGCTGTCACCTACAAAACAGAAGTTCAAACCGCTTGGCCAAATATGTTAACCGTGTTTAAATGCCTAGCACGTATCGGTGCGTGCACTGGGAATGAAATTTTCATTACCAGTCCCGAAGAACGCATGGGTGCGTTATCAGTTTAGTTATTACAAGATTTATGGTTGATTAAGAATAATACACATTTATTTATTTAAGAGAGGTGTTTATTAGTTACTTCTTGCATTTGTTAATGAAAAAAACAAAATAAACATTCAGAAAAAAAAAAAAAAACATTTCCTAATTGAACCCTACCTAGAAATGGCACGTATCAATGTAAATTAAACATCTATTAAAATTAAGTGGAAATGGCATAAAATTATCAATCAAACAAATATAATTACAAAATAGTTATAAACAGTATACAAAAGCATGAATTGTGACACTTACAGGCCAAGTTCTGAGTGGTAATTGTCGAAACACAACACCCAAAATCCAGGTTTCAGTCACTACGCTTTTTATTCTTGGTTTCACTGGCGGCATGTCTTTCGCTTGAGTCGCCCATGCGATCTAATGTTAGTGGTTTTTGTTATCATTATGAGAATTGCCCGTCACTAGACATCTTAGGGTATTTGAAAGTCTATTTTCGGATAGATTTTCTGGCAGCAGCACTTATGCTGAAAAGTTGGGTAGCTAACTTAACTATCATTCTTTCATTTTGGAAGTTAATATGGCGGTCTCAAAATTTATTTGAGAAATGAAAGGTTTCGTCGCATTGTAATTTGTTCAGTTCAACTAGATGTTGCCATTGAATTTTTTTTCCATCTTTGTCTACTAGAATTTTGTACATTTCTAACGTGTTTCTCCATAATTTTATCTTATGACAGGGATCTAGGACTGCAACTATTAGGTCTTTGGTAACCGGATGTTCAAATTTAACATGTTGTTCTTCAAAAGAGCAACCAAGATGTTTTGCCATGGAAATATTCGCTACACAACCATCAAAAGTGAGAGCAACTATCCTAACACCAGCCTTGTGAATTAATTCTAAGCAGTTTTACGAGGTCAGCGCGCTGTTCTCCACTTACACCATCTACCAGTCAACAGGAACTTAAAAGTTACTGTTTAACGCAGTAATTAAAAATACCAAGGCTTCTTTTGCCTCCGCCAAGTGATCACCTTCTACTTCTGTGCCCATATTAACGTATCCATGAAATTTGTGCCCTTCCCATCCCACACGGTGACGAATACTCATTTCATCCAGAACTAAGGTGGCTAATAATGGCTGATTAGACATCTCAGTTTTCGGTTTCAAAGCAGCTAATGACTCCTTGGTAAATCCAGGCTCTCCTCCGACTTTCGAGTAACAATTATTTAATGTACGGGTATGTGGTAGGCTTGTATGGAAAGTCTAGCGCACGTAATCATACGCTTTAGGCGAGTAATGTAATGTCAGGTCAAAGCTGCGAAGTGCTGGCGAATACTTTCTCCTTGATATGACTCCTGATTCCGTGTTTCCAACTTCTCTGGCGAGCAATTTTTGAACTTATAAAAACACATTTTTGAACATTCACACTTGATTCTACCTACCAATATTTATCATGAGTAAAATGATGTAAAATAATGAAAACAAGCCTCATAAATTAGTATTTTTGAGGCAATCCAAGTTTTCTTTGGCCATGGCAAATTTTCTTCCAATCGCAATAATACTTCATCAATATTATTTATTTTCTTTTTAAGCTTTACATTTCTCGATTGCAATCGTTTTATTTTTAGACCTTGTTTTACAATTTTACCATCGCAAAATCTTAGCTGGCCTTTTAGTTTATTTTTCCTCGACGTTGAATAATTTGAACCACCCGTAACATCAATAATTTTAACTGTTTCTCCTTCGAACTGTTTGCGAAATGAAACTGCACAGGATTCACGTCATCTCCTTTCTGTATAAAATTTTGTTCAACTTTGTGTGTATCCACGAAATCTTCATGAAGTCGAGTCTTCTTTTTTGGTTGAGACTTACAAGTCAGAGCTCTCCGAATCACTTTGTCTTTTTGAAGAATCTGCAGTGGCTACATTAACATTTTGCGGCTGAAACCAAAATAATACGATTGAAAATAATAAAATAAAACTGCACAGAAGAAATATTCATTAGTGTTTATGAATTAGATTTGATATTTAGTTAGTAAATGCTGCTTTTTTCTGGTAATCGAATCCTCATACAAGTATATAACAGATAGGTGCGTTGTTTAGTATCGTACCATATCAAGTATTTTCAATCCTTATTTTTAAGTAATAAAAGTAAAACATGGTAACTTACTTGATTAAAAAACTTTCGTATCTATATCCCTTATTTGATATGAAAAAATTGACTTCTAAAAAATGTTCAGAGCATATCGTGCTTGATTTGGATGTCATCCAATTAACTCTACCCGTTGCATTGCATCTATCCATTTCTTTTTGACGCTACCGTCTTTGGGAAACCTAAAAATATTCCAAAGTCGTCACGTCAGTAGCGTAAACCTCATATTTTAAAAGTCCCTATAAAAAAAAAATCGTAGTGTTAGGTCCGAATCGGCCAATCCACTCCTCTCCGAACACGTCAGTGAGGCGCTGCCTGGCAGCCACTACTGAATGAGCAGGTGCTCCGTCAAACTGGTACCATAACCGGCCATTTGCACCTAACGGTAGTTCATCAATGTAATCCGTCACTGGGCCGTCAAGCAATTCCACAAACTTGGCCCATTGAGGTTGCCTTCGATAAACACGGGACCAATTATGTGATCTCCGTGTATTGCAGCCCAAACATTTACAGTAAATCGGATTTTGTGTGCGGACTTGCGGATCAGGTGCGGATTTTCTCGACTCCAGTATCGAAAGTTCTGTCGATTCCAAATCCCATTGAGAGTGAATGTACTCTCGTCTGTCCACATTGTGTTGGACAAAAAAATTGAGTTATTTTCTACTTTGCTCAGTAGCCACAGGCTTCCCGGACTGGCTTACCTCTTCCTAATAAAGCCTGTACCTTTTGATATTTGAATGGCCGTTGCTTCTCTCTTTTTAAAATTTTGTGTACAATCCTGTGGTGTAATCGAATTAAGCGAGCTGCTCTACGAAGACTTGCACTAGGATTACGAGCGAAATAGTTGAGTATTTGCTCTTCCTAACCCACGGCTATTCCCAGAGGAGTTTCTAGGTGGTGTGGAACCAAAGATTAGTTATCACGTAATCTTTGGACTACCCGTGGAAAAATCCGTAAATCCGTAGGACATACACATGTGGTATTATACCTCTCTCGGTATGTTCGTAACGCCAGCGCTGCGTTTTGATTTCATTCTCCATATATCAAAATCATATCGGTGTACTCCGATGATGTGTAATTGTTACGAAGCATCTTGAGAACACAACACAAAAAGGAACAATAAAAGCGTCTGATTTCGCATGAGCTGTTACACCAATCCGCCCCTAAGACGACCCACTGACCTCAAATAAAACAAAAAAAAGGTAAAACAGTAAAAGCGTCCAATCTCGCACTGACACACATAACACTTAACGAATCTACAACTAATAATAACGTATCCTATTACTAATATAACAAGAAACTAAACCAAATGTCCTCACAACAACAACAAAATAAAAATACGAAGGGCGCGTGCGCGAATAGACAATTCTAAACTATCGTCAAGGATACCGGCACCGGACTGAGTTAATCGCACGCGCCGGAGAAATACGAATTTTGACGACACGCACCTCCGTACGCCATCCCATTACGCACGTAGAGAATTATGCCTTAATAGATATTTAATTCCTTGCCAGGTTGTGTGTGGCCCCGATTTGACAATTTGTGATGTAGTAAGCCGTTGGAGAAGTAGTACCTACGATGCCCGCATTTTCAGAGAGAGTATAAATTAAAAGGAGGTTTTAAGCGGGTGAATTAAGAGGAAAACTATTAGGAGACAGTGGATACCCTAGCTCATCATATTTTCTCACTACAGTTTTACGGCCACAAACAGAAGCTGAACAGCGTTACAATAACCAACACTTACGTACAAGAAATTTAGTAAAGCGGTGTTTCGGAATCTGGAAAGGAAAATTTAGAATATTGCTAGAGGTTATGCGTGGTTCTTCTGAGACAATAAAAACCACAATTATAGCTTGCGCAGTTCTGCATAATTTGGCTATCAAATGGAATGAAGTTAATGAAGAAGGTAAGCTATGTGAAGAACTCCTTAAAAACCAACATGGCTGATCATAGTTGAGAAGCCCGTCCTCCCAAGCACCTCATAAACACTACCCAGGTAGCATGGACCCACCTTGTCCCAAACCAACAAAGTTTGCATCTCCTGGTTATTTTAATTCATGTTGTTGTTTGCCTGCCTAGTGGAATTCTATATATTACCATTAAAACATTTTTTTTCATTTCATAATAACAAAGAATAAATTATTTTACAGGTATTGCTGCTTCAGAGGGAAGAGGTGGATAAGGTGGTGAAGTTGATGAAATAAATGAACAAAGCATTACTCGAAACATTTTTATTGATACTTATTTTCAATAAAATAATATTAACTAGTTAGAAAAAAAAAAATCTCAATATTCCAACTCTTTTTTCATTATTTCGATTCTCATTTCATGTTCTTTTTGCATTATATTGACTTTTAAGATATGCTCTGCTTCTTGATAGGCAATTTGTTTTTCTCGTCCGGATTTGGCAATTTCGAATAACGGGCATGGTTGTGACCTTTAAAAATAATAAATGATAATTTATTTTCACCATCATTTTATATGCAGTATAGTGCATATAAAATAGTGCTTTGGGTGGCTCAAAGCAGTGATGGCTCAATTCGACACTATTATTTGTGTTTTATTTAGTTTAACACTTACTTTTTTTCCCTGATACTACTGTTTCTTTGTTGTGTTTCTTTCTGTGTCCAGTCTTTGTTCATTCTGTTCTGAATCTGGTCTGTTCATCTGAAATATAAGAGCAAAAATTATAGATATACACAACTCCATCATTTGTTTGAATAGATGTACAATGAAAGAAGAAATGACTAATACAATTGATCATAAATTTTCTAACCTTTGTGTTTGACTTTTCAAATCAATATCATTTTTTTCCTGAAACAAAAGAACAATTTTAGGAGTTTTATTTTGTTAATACACCGGCATTGTAAAAAAAATAATCAGTAGTAAAGACACTAACCTTTGCATCACAGTTAAGCTGTCACTATCAAAGGCATTATGTACCTGTCTCAAATGCATGAGGGAGGAGCTCAATTATTTCCACATCTTCTGGTGGTGGACTGCGAAGGGGTGGACCACCACCAGTCGCAAGAGTGTCATATTGAAAATCCCTCTTCTTAATATTATTTTTAGTGTTTCTCCACTGATTAATTAATTGGTCAGGTTCCTTTGCGTATGATTCAAATCATTGAAACTGAAAAGATACCACACAATTAATAAAATTGTTATTTACACTATATCCATGGTTTCGGGATACAACCAATCTATGTTAATAGGCTATTTGTGAATTCCCACAAAAAAATATGTGTTTCATACCTTAATGATTTCATTTCACAATCGTAACGCATTTTTTTTAATATTCATTGTGCATACAATCCGAACTTTAAAGCTTCATTATTATGTAGATATGGAGATCAATTTAACAAAATACAACCGAATTAGGCATAACCTGAGTACTGTACCTTTGCAAAACGTCTTACCATGCAGTCTTTTTGGTGAGGTTTGGTGAGGTCTCAGAGGATAATTGGACCAAATGAAAGAATCATGGTTGGCTCCTGGATTACTAGCATCTACACTAATGATATCCATATCAACATTACAAATCTGGACAAATCTGGAAATAATTAAGTTTGGGTTAAATTATGTTAAACACTGTTTGAATGTGTTCTGGTGTGTTCGAACTGCTTGTTTAGCTATTACTTTTGGGCTTTCTAATGGGTGTTTTTTCCAATAAAACAAGTTATTGTTACAATGGTCGTTAGCGAATGTAATTTTTATTTCCAAAGTATACAGCAATCGAGGGAAAAGGGACGGGAACAAACGGGCCAATCACAGCAAGCCATCACGTCATTTAGCTGTGCTGTGATTGGCTTACGATGACGCGACCGAATTCCGTTTGGATATTCATCCCAAACAAACACTATAAAATACCTAATTATGTTTATGATACAATGGTTGTGTTGTGATCATATGAAATACTATACTGAATACTAACTATAGTGAATACTAAAATAACTCATTTATAAAAATATACAAAAATATTTTTTTGCTATGGAGAAACCCTTCAACTCTTTTTTCATTATTTAGATTCTCATTTCATGTTCTTTTTGCATTATATTGACTTTTAACATATGCTCTGCTTCTTGATAGGCCAATTGTTTTTCTCGTCCGGATTTGGCAATTTCGAATAACGGGCATGGTTGTGACCTTTAAAAATAATAAATGATAATTTATTTTCACCATCATTTTATATGCAGTATAGTGGGTGGCTCAAAGCAGTGATAGCTCAATTCGACACTATTATTTGTGTTTTATTTAGTTTAACACTTACTTTTTTCCCTGATAATACTGTTTCTTTGTTGTGTTTCTTTCTGTGTCCAGTCTTTGTTCATTCTGTTCTGAATCTGGTCTGTTCATCTGAAATATAAGAGCAAAAATTATAGATATACACAACTCCATCATTTGTTTGAATAGATATACAATGAAAGAAGAAATGACTAATACAATTGATCATAAATTTTCTAACCTTTTGTGTTTGACTTTTCAAATCAATATCATTTTTTTCCTGAAACAAAAGGACAATTTTAGGAGTTTTATTTTGTTAATACACCGGCATTGTAAAAAATTTAATCAGTAGTAAAGACACTAACCTTTGCATCATTTTCTTTATTAACAGTTAAGCTTTCACTATCAAAGGCATTATGGTACCAGTCTCAAATGCATGAGGGAGGAGCTCAATTATTTCCACATCTTCTGGTGGTGGACTGCGAAGGGGTGGACCACCACCAGTCGCAAGAGTGTCACGCCTGTATTGAAAATCCCTCTTCTTAATATTATTTTTAGTGTTTCTCCACTGATTAATTAATTGGTCAGGTCCCCTTTGCGTATGATTCAAATCATTGAAACTGAAAAGATACCACACAATTAATAAAATTATTATTTACACTATATCCATGGTTTCGGGATACAACCAATCTATGTTAATAGGCTATCTGTGAATTCCCACAAAAAAATATGAGTTTCATACCTTAATGATTTCATTTCACAATCATAACGCATTTTTTTTTTAATATTCATTGTGCATACAATCCGAACTTTAAAGCTTCATTATTATGTAGATATGGAGATCAATTTAACAAAATACAACCGAATTAGGCATAACCTGAGTACTGTACCTTTGCAAAACGTCTTACCATGCAGTCTTTTTGGTGAGGTTTGGTGAGGTCTCAGAGGATAATTGGACCAAATGAAAGAATCATGGTTGGCTCCTGGATTACTAGCATCTACACTAATGATATCCATATCAGCATTACAAATCTGGACAAATCTGGGAATAATTAAGTTTAGTTTAAATTATGTTAAACACTATAAAATACCTAATTATGTTTATGATAGAATGGTTGTGTTGTGATCATATGAAATACTATACTGAATACTAACTATAGTGAATACTAAAATAACTCATTTATAAAAATATACAAAAATATTTTTTGCTATGGAGAAACCTGTTATATTAAATGATTTGTTTAAAGTAATTTAAGAACTTATGAGAAATAAATTCCACTTACTAATTCAACATTCAAAGAGTGATAATTTTTCCTGCAAAAATACCTTTCTTCATGTTCCTTAGGTCTTACTATAGCTATGTGAGTCCCATCAATGCAACCTATAACACCTGGGACGCCAAACTTTTCATAAAATCTGCAAATAAAACATTGGTACCATGTAATGACTTCATAGTATAAATAGTATCTTATCACCATTTTAACATTTCAATTAATAACGTTATTATAACTATAAGTACCCTAACTTATTTGCATTCCGTTTGGCTGCGGTTTGAGGAAATTTAATATATTTGTTTTGCATTTCTATGTGGTTTAAGGCAGCAGTAACTTCTGCCAATACTGCAGACACTGTTTGCTGGGCAACTTGTTGAGCACTCCCAGTGGGTTTCTGATAGGACCCATGTGCATAAACATAGATTGCAGTTAAAACCTGTAAACATTTAATATAACCTATTTTTAGGAAAGTAATGGCATATTGAGTGTTCATGGTAAAGCATAATTATTATTTCATAACTGGCGAAATGTGGGTTTACTGTAGGTACACCTCTGCCTAAACCTTTGGGGAAACAAGGTGTGATGATGATGATGACCCACCTAGTGTTGGTACTTAACACATTTGTGGGAATGCATAAAAAAAACCACTCACCTTTGTCTCTATGCTCAAATCACTAGACTTCTGAGGATTTGTTTTCATTATAGGTTCCAAATCCTCACACAAACCACGGACTAAATCTTTTGATAACCTTGTAATATATTAAAAAAAATCGTATTGTGTACTTAGTTTACATTGTATACCTACTTAGTATACCTACCTAAGTTATTGAGTTTTAAATAAAATTGGTTATTTTACATGCGCTTACCTATATTGATTTATAAATTCCCTTTCATTCATTTCAAAAGGGTTATTTATTTCCTTTGTGCGACGCCGTCGGTTTCTTTTTTCTATTCGATGTTCACTCTCCAAATATTCAAATATTTCGTACTCGTCACACATCTTTGAAATTAGAGGAATATTTTAAACCCTTTGTTTGTTGTAAATGTAGGCACTCTCGTAAGAGAGTAGTAATATTTTTTTTTATACCAACTACTTCACAACGTTATCGAATCGACAAAATTTTAAGTGGGTCCTCCTTCACAACAGATTGCCTACCTCGCGAGGTATCATTAAGTTGTTTAGAGTTAAAAATGTAACAATTATATATTTTTCAACAAAACAATGTTGAAAAAGCTTGTTTAATAGTAACTTTTTCAAGATGGTTTATTTTTTCGTTACAGACGTTCAACAGTCGTTTTGCTTCTGTCAATTAGCGCGTCATGGTATGAAACGTCTATACAAAAAAAAAAAGGTGAACGGTTTTCGTAAACGTCAACGCAACAAGCCTGCTGCAGGCCTGCTAATATTTATTTATTTATTTATTTACAACACAAACTATCTTTACAGGTTAACCTAAAGTGATAGAGTGGTACAGAACACAATTAAACTAAGATATAATCTTAAAACTAGGTACTTAAATCTAACTATACATGCAGATCAGAATAACACAATACTCTAGTGGTCGCCAGAGTAAAATCGTTCAGTGCACAAGAGAACAGGTCCAAGCTCATAGCTACCGCGTTGAGAGTGCACAGCGCACGTGTAAACGGGGCACGGCGGAGAAGGTTGGTGCGCGCTTTCGGTACCCCCAGCAGCCGCGGCCGCCGGCGCCTGTTTACGTACTCGTCAGGTACCCACAGCTTAATTGTCTGTAAAATGTCAGGATTGCAAATTTTTCCCCTTATTACTTTAAATAAGTATGTGGCTAATGCAAGCTCCCTCTTTACTTCTAATCTAGTATAACCTACCATGCCTAATACAAACAAGGTAGGATACAGCAGTGGGTATCCCGGATACACTCCATACATCTTATGGTACATAAACCTGATATATTTGTTTTGTATCCGCTCTAACATTGTATTGTATTTGGCTTCGCTAGGACTCCAAATAGCTGCATTGTACTGTAGGTGGCTCTTCACCAGTGCTTCGTACAAAGCCCTTAAAGCGCTCATATTAGTAAACTGGTAGGCCTGCCGTAAAAGAAACCCAAGGTTACGGTATGCCTTTTTGCAAACCGCAACAATATGTTTTCTGAACTGCAAATCTGCGGCGAAACAAACACCTAGATCTTTGACCTCCGTGACACGCTGCAGCGGTTCACCTCCCATAAGGTACTGGTGGCGACGCGGGGTGTGCGCGCGGGTGTATGACAGCACTGAGCATTTTGACACATTGAAATACAATTTATTTTCCTGACTCCAATCAGTGACCCTATCTAAATCTCGTTGCAGTGTGTCATGATCGGCAATATCTTTCACCACATGAATCAGTTTGAGATCATCAGCAAAAAGAAGGCAAGTTGACTCCTTAACTACTTCCGGTAAGTCGTCCACCACGAGGATAAAGAGAAATGGTCCTAAATTAGTTCCCTGACTTACGCCCGATCTAGTGAAGTAAATTTCGGAAAAGCTCCCCCCACAGTCAACATATTGACGTCGGTTGCGCAAGTAATCGGCAAAGAATTTAATAGTGTGTGGAGTAAATCCCTTGTTGGCCAACTTCGACAGCAGCACATCATTGTCCACTGTGTCAAATGCCTTCCGGAAATCTAGGTAAGCTACATCCACCTGTAGTCCAGCGTCAACAGCAGGCACCAGTTGCGTCATCAAATTTAGCAAATTGCCTGTTGTACTCCGCCCAGGACGGAACCCATGCTGCGCATCGGACAAATGTGCGTTCACCTGCTTATATAAGCTATTGTGAATTGCTGCTTCGAACACTTTAGCAGTAGCACAAAGGACCGCCACTGGTCTATAGTCGCTTGCCTCGGAGCCGCCACTACCTTTCGGTACCGGCACCACTCGGCTAAGCTTCCAACGATCGGGAAACGACGCTACAGCAATACAGACATTGAACAAATGCAGTAAGGGTTCATCCAACACCATGCGACTATCCCTTAAGATAAAAGGTGGTATACCATCAGGTCCAACTGATCGTTTAGGCGGTAGGCGGGCTAGCGCGCGACGCACTTCTGAAGCTTCAAAGCAACCGAGGTGAACCCACGCGCCACTTGGCTCCGCTGTTTCACTACAGGTGTCCGCATCTAACGTAGCCGGTTCCGGGTTATACACAGAGTGAAAAAATCGTCCAAACTCCTGAGCACATTCTTGGTCTGATAGAACTTGCCCGTCCTTATTCAAATTATACTGACTTGAATTTCCTCTTTTCGACCTAACGTAACTCCAGAAAGCTTTCGAGTCGGCAGCAAGATGGCTCTGCACGCGATCACGATATCGGTCGTGGGCAAGAGCAGTCTCCGCCTTAACTCTCGCCCGACACCGCGAAAACGCCTCGTAATCAGTAGGGGATTTACTTGCTTTGTATATTTTATGTAGCCTGTACTTCAATTGAATGTCCTTGATGATGTCAGAGGTATACCACACTGGGTATGTATATCTATTGTTATTGTTAGTGATTTTATTTTTAAGAGGTATACAAATATCAAAAACTTCATAAATCTTACTATAAAAAAAGTTTAAAGCTAAATCCGGATCGCATAAACTGTACATTTCATCCCAGTCTATTAAAGCTAATAAATGGTATAATTGATGGAAATTTGCTTTACTGAAATTCCATTTCTTGGTCAATATTTCATTTTGAGGTTCTAACTGTGCGTCTAATATGGCGGGTTGCGGCAGCGGAGAGGACGTAGGAACCGTGACCGCGAGCGGCGGGTGGTACACGTCCACGGGCAGCAGACCCTCATCCCCCGCGCACACCACCACGCCACTGAGCCCGCTCAACACGAGGTCCAACTGTCTACCATTGCAATTAGGAACTTTGTTACACTGAACGACTTCACAAAATGCCACGAAATACTCAAAATCGTCACAAACATGATTTGGGCATGAAAATAGATTAAAATCTCCTAATATAACTACCTTATTTTTATATTTTACACATATTTTTTCTAAAATATTAAACATTACTGAATATTCTTTTACATCAGTCTGTGGTGGAATATATAATACACAGCAGGTAACTAAAAAACGGTTTTGTGAATAAACTGTAGCACAAATCAACTCGAATTTATGAACATCAATATTAATATCATCGGGAATTGTTACCTGCCGCAATTCAAAACGCGGCGTGGACACCAACAGTACGCCTCCTTGCTTACGCCCATCGGCTCGATCACATCGCAATATCGAATAACCAGGTAACGTTATTTCAGCGTTCTGTATTGACTCATTGCATCCGGTTTCCGTAA
This sequence comes from Dryobota labecula, assembly GCA_947523025.1. Lineage (NCBI taxonomy): Eukaryota > Metazoa > Arthropoda > Insecta > Lepidoptera > Noctuidae > Dryobota > Dryobota labecula. Next base: position 7,330,901 of record OX383306.1, read on the forward strand.
TTGCAAACAAGTCCGAACTAGAAGATTCTAACAGTGATAAGAACTTCGACGACTTTGTTCTTAGACCTCTGACATTTTGATATAGAATAGATAAACTCAAATTAAGCTTGCGGTTGTAGAGTGACTGGCGTGGCTGGACGACGAAAAAAAATCCACTCACTTACTTCTACATTCATAGGCCATACTTCAGGAACACAAAGTTTCTCAAAATTGCTTTCAGTCACTCCAATTTTGAACGAGGCATAGTCCCTTTCAGTTTTTGGCTGTATTTTAGTAAGAACTAACTCTGAGTCTTCTCCTAATATCTTTTGAATGTACTCCTTTAAATCGACTTCAGTCGTCGTTTTCTCTAACCTCCAAACATGAAGGTATTTTTTCCGTTCAACTGCTTTTAGAGCTACTATTGATCGGTTTCCACCTCGTATTATCGGGTTCAGTTTCTTTCTTCCTTTCACTTCTATCCAGTTGTTTTCCATGTTCATAGAACCTCCACTCGAAACCCCTGAATAACTGGCGACACTTGCGTAACTAACATTTGGCTGCGGCATCGGTTTCGAGTTGCTGTTGTCGCTTAAAGCGATTACCTCCGACGACGCCTCTGCTACTGATGCAGGTGTAGCTTCCGTATTTTGCCTATGAGAAGTACCCTTAGTGCCCAATTTTCCTTCATTAATTTGTCTAGTCTTTTTCTCCATAACTTTCAAAGTATTGATTTCTTTTTCGTAGCTTACACATTTGCTATTAGCAACACTTAACTCTTGCCTTAATTTGCTATTTTCGACAGCCAAGGCGGTTACCGTAATCTTAATTTCCTCCATAAGGTTTTTTTCCAGAGAGTTTAGCCTTTCAGTTATGACTCCTTTTACCATTTCCATAATATTCGGCAAGCTATCCAGGTTAAGTGATGCTGACGTACTCAAGTCAACTTCCTCACACGGATGATTTGCATCCTTGTCCGGACAATCCGCTGCTGCCCGGACACCGCGTACTGGGGTGTCGTCAGTTACTCTCACCCGCTGCGTAATGTTCGAGCAGGCCTCGCACTTAAAAGTACTTTTCAAATGCGCATACTGCTCCGTAAATACCGCCGAAGTGACATTCAAACATGCATAATGATAACACGTTTTACAACCAACACATCTGAGCAGCTCTCCAAGAATGACTTTCTTTTTGCACGCAAAACAAATCATTATGTATAGCAAAAAGTGTTACGAAGTGACAAATTGCTCGCAGCTGGAGAGTAGGCGCTCTGCTGTACTCGCAAACTTGTCGCACGATGACTCAGCGGTGACGTCGCCAGCGCGCGCGGCGCGGCGCACGCAGCGCGGTCGCAAATTTTACCTTAGTGGCGCAGAGGCGGGACGTCCGGCCGCGAATCCAAACGTCGCAGGTTCAAATCCGGATGGATGAAGCACACAAATATCTATTTGTTTCTTTCTAGGACCTCCCACTAGGCGGGACCAGTCCATAGAAACAGTTCAAGCGAAAGCGAGAAACGCTTTTGAGAGCCATCAACCAATCAAAAATTAACACTCTCCAAAATTCAAAAACACGTCTACACTGTACCAAGTCGCTACGGTGAACTATATGATGTCATAGTACAAAAAAGCAGTGCAGTTCAACTTCTGTCCTGCTTTAAGAGCTCGTGGTTAGCCCCCTGAACACCAGCAGCGTTCGCAAACTTAGCTCCAACCGCCGCATGCGATCCGGCACGTCGGCGATCGGAGCCAATAAGTACCGTATCTGTAGAAACAAAACAAATAATGAAATAAAATGCACTATATTGAATTGAACGGTGTTCCCGTAAAACACTTATATTTTTACAATAATCGCTTACAAAAATCAATGACCATCGATCCAAACTCGCATCCACCAAAAAAAGGTGTCCGGTTGCCAACATTCTTGCCATCTTAAAAATAATACTATTCATTTAGTAATCGACTAATTAATCAGCTCGATATGAATGAACACAATATTAATATAAACATTTTATAAATAGTAAATAATATGAATTATTAACAATGTGTACGTACGTGTAGCGTTTCGAGTGACCACAAAAATGTGGCGTGTATTATTATTATTATTCCGTTATTAACTTTAATGTAAAACTATTGAATTATTTAACAGAAGTGGCACTAAACAATCAATAACGATATTACCTCGTCCACCGCCTCCACCAGCGACAGCAGCGTGCTCGCCGTGTCGTTGGCCTGGTGCTGGTCTCCTAACGTGTCGTATACGGGTCTGAAATGGAAAAAAAAAATTGTAGTTACCTAATCAATACAATATTGCTTACATGAAATATTATTTCAGATACTTACTCATTGGTGGACGTTTCTGGTGCACCAGCACCAGGCCCACAACATACGACACGACTAAAAGAGTATAGTAATATATATGCGAACGGTAGTCGAATGTATTAAATGGTTTACATACAATTAATATAATAAATGCTTATACATGTACAACATCTATTGTATAATAATTTATAAGCCATTTTAAGCCACCCTTCGCTTGATTGAAATAAAACAGATGTGGGCCGGTTTAACCGTTATAAATTTTTAAAAGAAGGGGTAAATGGGGAGAGTCCTCGATCCCAGTTTCATAGTGGGTTGAATGACCCCTAACCCAAATGATCATGGAGTTGAAAAGTCTAGCTTATAAAAAATGGTAAATTGCACTCGTATAGAGAGCTCCCAACTAGCCTGTGTGAAAAAAAAAAAAAAAAGGAACTGGAGCTCTGTAATATTTATGGGCGGACCACTTTGGCCTCGGCGGCGACCAATTTGGCTTCTGCGGAGGTCACTGCAGCGCCCCAACGCTCGGACAGAGTCGCCAAGTCGGCGCTGTCCAACGGTCGCCGCCGCTCCTCAACGAGCTCCGGCAGACGGAGGCGCTGATACAGGCGCAACCGCTACGACATCAGCACCCGCTCCTGCCGAAACTCCTCATTTGAGAGGCGGTGCGGCGTACTGCTGATGATGTAAAATATTTAAATGTTTTGTTCATATTATCTACCTATATCATGATAAAAGAACACACACATATTCCTTTTTAGGGTACTGTACCCAAAGGGCGCCAATGGAACACTATTAGTAAGACTCCGCTATCCGTTCGTCTGTCAGTAGGCTGTATCTCATGAACCGTAAGGTAAACAGTTGAAACTTTCACAGAATGCGACTACGAGGGCTGCACTAAAAGTATCGGGAATGGAATATTACCACTGTTCCTGTCATATTAAAATCTTTTTAATTGAAAACTCCTTGGTTTTAAAAATCGAATACCATTTATTTATTTAAAAAAAGATTCTCGGTCTTGTCACATGGTTTTGTCAAACTTGTTTAGTTGTTGAGAAAATGGAATTGACTCGAGAAAATTCAAGAGCGATGATTTATTATGACTTTCGAAGTGGTTTAACACAAAAACAGTGTGTTGACCGGATGATTTCTGCATTGGGTGATGAAGCCCCATCCAAAACCACAATTTATCGCTGGTTTGCTGAATTTCAACGTGGACGTGTCAAGCTCAGTGATGATCCCCGTCAAGGTCGTCCTGTGCGTAAGCTGATGGAGGAAGATCGACATGTGACATACCGCGAAATTCAGGCAACTTTAGACATTGGCATGAGTCAAATACAAATAATCTTGCATGAACAATTAGGTGTAAAAAAGTTGTTTTCCCGATGGATACCGCATTCGCTCTGTGAAGAGCAAAAAGCGGCTCGCGTTACTTGGTGCGTCAGAACTCTCGAAAGATTCCACGCAGGATCCTCAAATGCTGTTTACAACATCGTATCAGGTGACGAATCCTGGATATATGCGTACGAACCCGAAACAAAAAACTAGTCACGAGTTTGGGTGTTCGAAAATGAGTTAAAGCCAACAAAAATTGTTCGTTCACGGAGTGTTGCAAAAAAAAATGGTGGCCACGTTTGTCTCCAAAACCGGCCATGTTACGACTATTCCTCTTAAGGGACAAAGAACGGTTAATGCTGTACACGGCGATAAGGTTGATTATTGCTTGTTATAATTACTCGGAATAAAACTTCGTGTGGACTGTTTGACGGTTTATTTCTCACTAACGAATTTAAAGTAGTGTGGACTGTAAATACATGCATAGGTACACATGAATAGCTATGTATAGGCTACCAACATCATTTGCTGTTGCGCTTGGACAATGCAGAACGGTATGCTAGCATTTGTTTGCCACAGGTCGTTTCTGAACTCCGTAAAGAGAACTGCAACCGCCGCATCATCCTCCATCACGACAATGCGAGTTCTCACACCGCGCACAGAACAAAAGATTTTTTAGAGCAAGAAAACATAGAATGATTAGACCATCCGCCGTACAGCCCCGACCTAAGCCCTAATGATTTCTATACTTTTCCTAAAATAAAGAATAAATTGCGTGGACAGAGATTTTCATCACCTGAAGAAGCTGTGGACGCCTACAAAACGGCCATTTTGGAGACCACAACTTCCGAATGGAATGGTTGCTTCAATGATTGGTTCCATCGTATGGAAAAATGTGTCAAATTTCGCGGAGAATACTTCGAAAAGCAATAAATACATTTTTAAATAGTAATGTTGTGTCTCTTCCTTGATTCCCGAAATTTTCAGTGCCGCCCTCGTATAACAACAAATAGTAAAAGTTAATTATTGTAAACAAGCAGGTACGGAACCCTTCATGTTGGCCGGTTTTTTCCTTTTTGTATTGTACATTCTAGCAAGAAGTAGTGCAGAGTATACCATAACGAAGGGAGGATTTAGACCAGTAGTAGGCCTGTATAAATTAACTATGGATAATATTGAGTCATCCTGGACATATTTCAGTCCTATAATAAAAATTCACACTATAAATACCTCTTGCTCTTGCTAGGCAGAAAATGAAACTCAAACTAATTGCAAATAAAACACTAAAATCAAATCAAATCAAAATCGTTTATTGCAATCCATAATGTACAATTACAGGTGGTAAATAATGAAATAATAACAGAAACAATTATGGACCCTGACGGGCACAGCAAATTTTTAAATAAGTAGAGAGAGGAAGAGCGCTTTATTAATTTCCTTGTTTTCTGATAGAAATATTTTATAATTATGCAGGTCGTCTATTAATTTATTATTTATTTAATTATGTTTTTTATTGCTTATTTCTTTACTCGCTTAAAAATTGTTCATTATTATTAATGTAGGGGTGCTAATTAAGGCAGCTTCTTTAAAATGTCATTCTCGTCTGCAAATATATTTAGTTGTCTAATGAATTAATAGGTCAGCGACGAACTTTTAGCGTCTAATAAATGGTTTATAAGCGACCATATATTGTAAAACAAGCTACTGTTAATATGACGCAACATGGTGATAATTCTTAAGCAACTAAATTTGTGATATGTCTACTCATTGCCAGCTTCTAATAAGTGTATCGACTTCATCTATAAAATAATATCAACGTACTCTAATTTCATAGAGTCACCTTTATTTTTATACTTTAGCATAAGTAATTGATGAGTGAATCTACTATATTTGAACATAAAATTTCCTTATTATTGTCATCAAATAATGGTCAATGAAAGCTCTAATTTCATGTATTCGCCTATCTATTTATAATGTTACCATAAGTAATTGACTATTATACCTACCCAAATGAACATACAAAAAATATTGTTATCATAAACAAACATCTGCAACTCTGTGTTTGTTTGTGTTTGGACACACCTTAGGGAAAATTAAAACCAAACGACTATTTTATTTGTAAATCAGATAATTTTAATGGCAGTAGCATAGGTTTTTATGTTAAGTATAATTGTACTTATGTCCTAAGTTACAATAATGTAAGGCAATCAAATAATGAATAACATTGTTATTTGTCACTGAATAATCAGCGCAGGTTGTGCTTTACCTGGTCTCCCACGCTTCCTCTTTACACCATTTTTTTGTGTTTTTGCTTCTGGCGGCGGAAATGCCTATTTTGTTTGAATTAATTCTTCTTTCCTTTGATAGAAGAAGCTTGCGCGTTGGTAAACCTTATACAATATTGACGACTACTATGAATCAAAATGCTTATTGCGATAGGTAGGTATTATTATTATTATATTAGGAGAAGAAAAGCAGTACCGTTTCTGGTCACTGTTCTAAGCTAACCTAACCTACAGTTCAGAGAAATTATTATTATTCGACTAATTGCATTTTGCTTGTTAAACATTTTCATCTCTAGTGAAAACATAAATTCCCTTATAATTCGTAAACGCGTGGACCGATTTGCATAAATGAAAGTTAATTATTAGTTTTATGCCTAGATCTATCGTTTAAAATTAAAATAATCAAAATATGTTCATAAACAAAAAAACACGTTTTCAAGTTACGTAATTATATTGTCTACCGACAACAATCTCACAAAAAAAATAAATGAAAACCTAACAATTGTCATTAATGTAAACAAATACACGTGAACTCGTTGCTGCACGCACCGAATAGAGCTCGCTCATTGGTGCAAATGGCCGGTCGCGCCCCTCTGATTCCCAACGAGCGTCAGGTACACTCCCGCGCTTGTGTTGCAAACTTTCACGAAAAAAGAATATGGTTTATTAAGGATGATGACCAAATTTGTATGAGACCTGTCCCCCCCCTTCAACAGATATTTTGTATGTGTTAGTGGATTCATAAGGATCTATAAAAAGACTAGCAACCAGTTTTAACTTCAAAATCGATGGGTTTAGAAATAAAATATTTTTTTTTTTTCTTTTCTAATTCGTTACAAACATGTTACAAAAAATTAAAATAACAGTATTAAGGCACAACATTGTAAATCCAATTATATATTGTATACAGGGTGTCCAAGAACCTGGCGTCCAACTGGATTCCCACGATGCCCCAAGTTCTAACAGTACTCAGAAAAATATTTTAAAAAATCCACCCCATGTACTTACAGAATTATACTGATTTAAAAAAAAAAGGGGAAATGAGCACCCTGTGACATACTTTTGAATGCTGTGACTGCTAATGCTGATAATTTCGATATTTCTTGGAGGTTTTGTAATCTAGGGTATTGCTGTGTCTAAATAGAATGTAAAAATAATGTACTTATTGTACCATTTTAAAATAAAATATTATTTTAACTAAAGGTGATATGGAAAACTATTGAATTTCGCAACTTTGACCGACTGTAGTGTAAAAAAAATGTACCAAAATAGTATGGCAAGTGACGTCAAATTTTGACGCGTTTATTCCTCTTTTTAAAAAGGTATAATACTTACACATTAATTTGAAAAAAAAAATTTTGATAATATTTTTACTCAACAACCCAATTTTTACGAAGTGCCTACCTACTAACGGTAACTGTCGGACCCTTTCTTATCTTAGAAACTGTTATGTTACTACTATTATTTACTTCGGTTCCAAGAGTGAGCAAGAAGGAAATACACACAGGTAGATGGGTTCCCAGTAGAATAAAAGCAAAGAATGTTAGTTTAAAGATATTTTATTACAATAAATGTTCAAAATGTTGACCACCCGCGGCAATACAAGCTCTCACTCTCCTTAAAAAGGACCGCTTTATGTTTCGCGAGTAACTTTTTTGACGTATCACCTGCACTGCTTGTGTTATCTTCTCACGAAGGTCAGCGATGTCATTAATGGGCTTCGCATAAACGAGCTCCTTCATAGTTCCCCAGAAAAAAAAATCCAGCGGATTTAAGTCAGGTGAGCGGGCTGGCCACGGGATTGTTCCTGATCGCCCAATCCACCTGTTCGGGTATTGCTCGTCCAAAAACTCTCTAACGGATACGCGAAAATGTGCTGGACAGCCGTCGTGTTGGAACCACATATCTGGTGGGGTCTCTTCTAGTAAGTTTGGCAAATCATTTTGAAGAAAATTTAAATATGATTCGCCAGTCAAATTCTCGGGCATCTCAAATGGACCAATAATATTCCCACAGAGAATACCGGTCCACATGTTCACTTTGAACCGGTACTGGGATCTATCTTCTCGCATCAAGTGCGGATTTTCCACATGCCACTCGTGCAAGTTGTGTAGGTTCATGTAGCCATCCTTCTTAAATGTTGATTCATCTGACCACAAAATTTTGTCGATAAAGTTTTCGTCTTCTCGATGTTTTTGCAGGATTGTTTCACAAAACGCGACTCGGCTCGGATAGTCTCGAGGTAAAAGACTTTGCACTCGCTGTACGTGGTACGGATGATATTCTTCTTTTTGGAGAATACTGTGTGCTGTGCTCTTCGGTATCCCCGTATCAGCTTCTATTCCTCGCACAGAGATGCTTGGATTTGCCGACACCGCCTCTAAAACTTCATCGCGTATGAAGTCATTTACGGGTCGTCCTTCACCAGCTACTTGATTGGGGAACCGCCCGTCACATAGTGATCTGTGCACATTAATGAAAACTCGATGGTCGGGATATCGCGTAGCCCTCGGATACCTTTCTCTGTAAAGTCTCGCTGCAGCTCGTCCATTACCTCTACATTCTCCATAAATGTAGTGCATATTTGCGTATTCTTGCGGAGTGTAGGTCGCCATGGTAGCACACACAAAACACAAACTGTCCAAACACAGGCAAAGGTCGTCGTAAAGAGTTCGTTTCAAAGTCCAGAGCACAAAGAGTAATCGAGTCCAATAAACAAAGCTTTAAATCGTAGTACGTGATCAATGGTAACAATAAGAGAGAGGTGCGTAGTAACGGCAGGAGGCAGTGACGCGTACTGACCGTACTGTTATCCTAAATAGCACGATCCCAGATAGCGTCACTATCTATCTCACTCGCACCTCTAACCTTTTTCTCCCTCACTCTTACCTGAATAATGGGGTACCATAAAGAAGAACCAGCAAATCGCAAAGATAGTTTCTGTCTTGCTCCCTCCTGTTGTAATAACGAATCACTATGGTGAGATGCATGCACATACCGTCCCTTACGGTCTAACCTGTTTTTTGAGAGGCCTGCAATTCTTTAGAGGTTAGATTCAATTCGTCGTAAATTTTTCTTTCTAAGAATTCTGTAAGACATCGTAAAAATTGGGTTGTTGAGTAAAAATATTATCAAAATTTTTTTTTTCAAATTAATGTGTAAGTATTATACCTTTTTAAAAAGAGGAATAAACGCGTCAAAATTTGACGTCACTTGCCATACTATTTTGGTACATTTTTTTTACACTACAGTCGGTCAAAGTTGCGAAATTCAATAGTTTTCCATATCACCTTTAGTTAAAATAATATTTTATTTTAAAATGGTACAATAAGTACATTATTTTTACATTCTATTTAGACACAGCAATACCCTAGATTACAAAACCTCCAAGAAATATCGAAATTATCAGCATTAGCAGTCACAGCATTCAAAAGTATGTCACAGGGTGCTCATTTCCCCTTTTTTTTTGAAATCAGTATAATTCTGTAAGTACATGGGGTGGATTTTTTAAAATATTTTTCTGAGTACTGTTAGAACTTGGGGCATCGTGGGAATCCAGTTGGACGCCAGGTTCTTGGACACCCTTATATATTGGGTTACTTTCATATTAAAAAAATACGGAAAATAGGCCTATTGGTTATACATTATTTATGATTTGGGTATACTATAGGTAGACCTCTGCCTAACCCTTGGGGGATTACAGGCGTGATGTTATGTTATGTGTTATTTATTTATTTATTTAACAATTTATGTACACACATATAAACAGACAAGAAGAAAGGAACAGAAAAATACGTACAAAGGTGATGCTTATTTCTAATGAAATCTCTTCCAGCGTACCTGCGATAGGAAAGTAGATATAGAGATGTAGACAACATGTGTAAGTGTAGAACAGAAAAAAAAAAAAAACAAAATCAAAATAGCTATACACTAATATAAATACTTATAAACATACAATAAGAGAATATACTTACATACATACTTCTAAAATAATTAATATTAATTATAAATTAAATTATATTAATTAATTATTAATTATCATCAATTATAATACTGTTGAGCAGTTCCGCCGGAGGATTAAAATCAATGTAACGCCCTAGCCATGTGGCTAGGGCGTAACATTGATTGTTTTTTTTTTTGTACCACACATTCGAAATTATATGTGCGCAGCTTCCTAGAGTTCGATTTCCTGTAAGGCACGTGCAATACCAGTGAGCAATACTATTTCTATTAGACGAATCACAATGTATTAAAATATATGAATAATAAATGCGTGACCTTACATGCCGCGATTGTGCGCGAACTCGGACCAACCACACATTTCTTTGTAGTATATTACATAGATGTAAGTCACTCAGCTCAGTTTATCTTTATAATTCGATGTAGTACAGTCCATTGCGTAAGTGCTCCGCACAATATGATTTCGCAAGCTTGATATGATAGCTTCCTAGCAAAAAGAAAAACATAGTTTTCGGATAATAGAGGAAATTCTTCAAAATGAGGAATATTTGTTTCCATTGGTACAAAAACCACTCTTAGTCTTTCAAGTTTTTCATTTGTTCATAATCATACAATAGATTAGGTGTGTTGATTTGAGAGTGGATTATGTTGCCAATCTCAGCACATTATGCATCGTGCACATTGTCTACAGCGACACGATAAAATGCATTTATTATGGCCGCACCAATTTTAAAATCGGTGAACATATTAGGTAACGTTTTATTAAAATATTTCTGTCTCAACAACTTAAATCTATTTTTGAATTTGCAATTCACCGAGTAGAAACTACCCATCGGCAAATTGTGACTAAGCGGGACTTATTTGCCTGTTCAGTTGTCATTAGGGTATTATTCCGGTCCTTTGAGGGAGGCATATGGGCTTCATATTGGTATGACTCTATGCCATCGATGCTATCCCGAAATCCCCAGTCCAAAATGAATACGACACCAGGGTTTAAAAAGCAATGCAGTGCATGTTCTTCATCGTTCATTACGAGTATTACTTGCATTATTGACGCATTGGAAGTAGTTGCGGCATATGGGCCAATTACATCTACGATATATCCATCACTAAACACTATCAAAAATGGTTTCAACAGGTTTCTAAACTGGTGATGGTTATAGCTTGCCCGTTAGAACAAAAAATTCGCATGTGTATATGTATACGTTCCATCACAAATCAAAATGGCCTTTGTATTCTCGTCATTTTCGAAAATCCGTTTTGGAATTAATAAGTTTCTCTCGAGAACGCTGTCTCTAGTTATGTGATCCATCCCAAGATGTCTTGAAACAAAATCGTCGTTTATATATCTATCTTATGATATATACAGTATGTTAGTTTAAACGAGGGACGTATTGAAACCCACAATAGTGCATGATTATATGATACTAATAAAATTATGAACAAAAAAAAAAACACTGATAAATAACAGACAGAACCATACCAAAAATTTCGCAAAAGTCTCGCAACGTGTGTACACCCTTGCACATGTGCGCGGGTTCAATAACCTTTAGGTATAATCCATTTTCCCTTCATACTTTAAACCTGGCTTAGGACAGGCAAAAATATCTAGGTACTAAAAACATCAAAAAAACTTCAATGCAAATGTGAATTGTGATACGCAATAATTTAAGACAAAGATAATTATGATGAGACAAAGTTAATAATTATGTACTTAGTATTTTTGGCGTATTTAAAAAATGGAATCACACCTATTTACAGCGATTAACTTATTGACTATTTACAACGATTAACTTGATTGACTATTTACACAGTTTTAGACGAATCTTAAAAATTGTTCAAAATGAGCACCTCCTCGTGTTATGCACAGTTCAGCACGTTTTCGCATATTGTCCTTAACGCGGTTAAGAACAAAAGGATCACTTCTTACACTTCTAAAAGCGTTCGTGATACGTACTTTTAACTCATCCCTGTTTGAGTACTCCGTAGCGTACACAATTCTTTTTACTTCACCCCATAAATAAAAGTAATGGAGTGAGATCTGGAGAGCGTGCGGGCCAAGGCACTGGCCCACCGCGACCTATCCACCTGTCACCAAAATTATTATTTAAAAACTCACGTACGCGCGCGCACCTGATAGTGCGCGGGAGCTCCGTCATGTTGGTAAAAGAGGTCTCGATAAACACTAAGAGGCACATCGTCCAACATTTCATCCACCACACTATTTAAAATGTTAAGGTATGATACACTATCAAGTCTTCCATCAATAAAGTACGGGCCTATTAAACAATTATTTAAAATACCTGCCCACACATTTACACTAAACCGGTGTTGATAAGCGTCCTGTCGCGTAACATAGGGATTTTCATTACTCCACCAATGTTCATTATGCACATTAAATATTCCCATTCGTGTAAATGTGGCTTCATCAGTAAATAAAATGTTTTTGTCTAGATTAGACAAAAACCAGCGGCAAAAATTCACCCGTGGTTCGTGGTCGTTGACCCCAAGTTCTTGAACGGGTCTAAAATGGTAAGGGTGCATTCCTTCTCCATGCAGCAGATTCCACACAGTCCAATGCGATACACCGTACCGTCTTGCCGCATTTCGAGTACTTTCTCGTGGGTGATGCTGGAAGTATTCAAAAATGGCTTCTTGTAGGTGCACTGGGTATGGCTCCCTTCCTCGTCCTTGGGCATGCGTCGGTACGGTGAACTGACCGAATGTTCGCAATCGTTGGTTAACACCTAGCATAAGATTGTACGAGGGAATCTGGCGGTTAGGAAACATCTCTCGGTACAAAATAATGGCTCCTCGCACACTATCATTAGATAACACGTAGGCACGAACCATATCCCAATATTCTTCATTAGAATATCGATAAGACGTCATTTTTGGTTATTAAAAGAACACAGGACACACTTATCCCGAAGTAAGCGGGGTTGTTTATGCGATACGCGGAAGCGCAATATTAGACATGCGGAAATAGCGGCGCACTCGCATAGACTGACTGCGGTTAGCCGGGTCAGCGCGGGAGTGTGTCCTCTTGTCGGTGCAACACAAAGGGAAGGGGCGGGGTTTGCGCACAAGCTTCCTTTTCGGCAGGATCGGCGCGTGTTTTGCCGCGTGATTATTTTACTGTTTACAAGTTCACTTCTTGCGCGCTCAGTGTTCATGAATAATGTATTTTATTGGACAATTACGTCACAAATTAAGGTTATAGGTTTTTTACATATTTGGGACGAGAATCGAATACTGAATACCCTCCCTCAATAAGTCCCTCGTTTAACCTAACACACTGTATATATCTTCTGAAGTCTTGGGATGGCATACGTGTTCAGTACAATAACATCTACAGACACCTAATGGGATTGAAGCGCTACTGTAGTGCGTCTGGAATGTTCGCGGAAGCAAGGCTGAACGCGTTCAACGCCATTCAGAGAAGCAGAATTGCATCTTTCATGTCCCGGGTTGGTACGTGTAGAAACAGTATGGTTAAGGAACTCGCTGATAGGATGTATGTTACCAAGACCTACAAGCGTTGGTTAGAAATAGCCGCGTAAATGTTTGTATGTCATTTTATTGTATTTTTTTTTCTTTTTGTAACTATTTTATTGTGTTTTTTTATGGACCATGTGGTCTGCAATAAAGATTTTTTATTATTATTATGACATTTATTTAATTTTTAATCCATATGAAATACATTTTTAAATATTTCTTAAAAAAGATATAAAAAACATTTAAAAATATAAAAAATAGAGGTCCGCCGGTGTCGGGAGCAGGGTCCAAGCTACCGGTGGTTAAGGTTGCAGAGACAGGAACCTCCTCACAATGCGAGCCGTATCAAGGAGTACTGCCTTCTGAATCAGGCCCTTGATCCAACCACCCAACGAAAGTCTCGATAGATGTTGATCGAGGCTTTCGGCCATCAGGCCATTGGCCGTCACGACAATCGGCACAATGATAGCTGAGCTCACATTCCACATGTCGACAACCTCGTGTGCTAAGTCGAGATACTTTATTTGTTTCTCTTTCTCAGCTTTCACGAGGTTCTCATCATGTGGAATGGTAACATCGACTATCATTGTGCGGCGCGCTAATCGGTCTATCACCACTATATCAGGTTTATTGGCGACAATAGTCCTGTCAGTAATGATAGACCGATCCCAGTACAACGTGACATGGTCATTTTCGAGAACTGGGTCGGGCACATACTTGTAATACGGTACCTCAGAATTCACAAGTTTATATTTCAAAGCAATTTGCTGGTGAATAATCCTGGCTTATTATTATTATTATTTCCTTTATTTCATTTAAAAACATATCATTTACATTTTTAAATATTTTTATAAAAACATTTAAAAAAAAAATATATATAAAAATAGAGGTTTATTATTATTATTATTATTATAGTCTGTTTTAGTATAGTCCTTAGTTTTGTCAGTAGATGAACATGCCAAGAACAATCCGTGGATGACAATCTCTTTCTGGCAGTGATGGTGTTTCTTCCAGATATTATTAAATTGATCACTGGTTAGACCGGTCCACAAATGTAGCTCATTTTCATATAATCTCGTAAAGGATTCAAAATCGAACCTTGGGCTTTTATTGACTGCTTGTATTCACATATTCGTCATATCTGTAAGCAACTGTGAGTTGAAATAATGGGTAACGTGGACAGCATCAAGCAACTCCTCAAATTCCAAATGCATCAAATGACGTTCACACAGTCGGACACTCGGTGGCACATATAAGCGATAGTTACATACGGCATCCAGTTTTATAGAAGTTGGGATTCGTCTCAGATTTTCATTACCGCATTGCTTCTGCAGGATATGTCACCTTTGCCGTAGATCGCGGACACAAATCACATCGGCGTCCGGTTTCCATTTTAATTTAAAAAAAAAACAAAGTCCCTTAACGTGCCAGGTTCAAACGAGAAGCTATAGATCAGGTCCAATAAACATGCAGGCAGGCATCAGTCGAAAGTAAAACAATCCAATAGTGGACAGAATAACATCGTCGCGTCGTGGACAACGAACGACTAACTTCAGGAACAAGGATTATTATTATAGAAGAGGGACGGGTGACAGCGTTTGCGTGGTAGAAGAAAGGGGTTGCGGAACTTGCTGATACCGTGTTTTTCAGTTGCGTATGCGTTGCTCTAGACGTCACCGACCGTATATTTTTTGGCCGATTTCAGTAGAGTCATTGCCGATAAATAAAATTATCACTTATACTAGATATTCTTGTTTCACCTCAAAGGACCAATAAGATTTTACATAAATGTTTTTTTTTATAGATGTAGGTACAATAACAAATATAATAATTGTTATAATACTCTAAAAATCAAAGATTATGGTTTATAACATGTTATTTTGTTCCAAAAATAATAACATTAAAACTTATATTTTCTAGCGTATTTTTGAGAGATGTCGTCATAGTAAAAATTTATCATCTTACCAAGATGGTTTAACTGAGATACATTTCAAATCTGTTGGTCGGTGTAAGGTTTGGGGGGACGTTTTGACGCATCGTCCTTTAGTTGTTGAATGAAAAACATTGATTGCTAATTTTGAGGCTGGAATTTGATTTTATTAGCAGACAGATGTTGAATCTCTAAAATATATAAAGTAGCTCACTTACAACATTAGTCGCTGAGTTATCAAATCAGAAGTAAATTTATCGGTAGCTCGGAGTCATATTAATTTACGCTCGTAAATTGACGCTGGTTTTTTGATATTCTGTTGGAATAGTAAAGATGATGAATTAATATAATTGAAGCTGTTCTATTAACTCGTCGCCTACATATAAAAAAAGACGCTAGGTTGCAGGTGCTAAAGAAAACTTTTGTTGCCGCACATATAATTTCCCTTAATGTAGTATACTATTTACGAGTTTGCTTCATCGTCCCACCACCAGACATCTTGGACAATAAGAGGCTCGGTTCTAAAAAATATTAATTAGTATTGCCTTTGATTTTTTCGTCATTATTAACTGCATTAGTCTGATTTAAGTGATGACATGTCAGGTAGTGTATTCTATATGAACAAAAAAAAAAATATAAGTCCTAAAACAGTTTATACTTGGACAAGGAAAAGTAGTCAATTCTTTATGAAAAACAAAAAAAAAAATCATATGGGATTTCAACTGTTTAAAACTGGAAAACGATTGTTCCAACTGCGCAAATAATCATCCTGAGTTGTTTGACAAAATGATTTTAATCTATAGCATTCAATCGGGACATAAGTTATCTCAAAGGAACGCCTTCGACGTCATTTTGAAGTCATTTTGAAAATAGTGAGTTGTATTAACATCCAACACGGTGTGGCTATTTTGGGGTATGCACAGTCCAAGGCCCAGTACATATTGTATATGTGCTTTATACCTGCACAAATTGTAGGTACTTGGTACTGTATTTCTGTACTGATTACAATCTCATATTGTTGTATATTTGCCCAATCAGGACCAACCGCTAGGATAAATGGCTGGTTTGGAATACCTTTTTCGCGACAGAGCATCTCTCTTTGGATGCAATATGTTCCGATTTCAGATGCGGTAGCAACTCGTGGCAGGAAATCGTTCTTTGTTTAATCTCTT
Source organism: Dryobota labecula (assembly GCA_947523025.1). Lineage (NCBI taxonomy): Eukaryota > Metazoa > Arthropoda > Insecta > Lepidoptera > Noctuidae > Dryobota > Dryobota labecula. The sequence goes on from OX383306.1 coordinate 7,347,378, forward strand.
GACAACCTCCATATTTTCTTTTTTGGTACCGCTATGATGGGCATCTGTCGGAGAAGGGTAGCGATCCCCAGCATCGCATCTATATACGTTTGCTTTTTCTTCACCAACTGTATAAGAAACAGAGAATATGTAGGCAAGTACATTAATTTAGGAAGTTTTGAAGTATAGGTAATAGTGCATGCACGATGGAGATTAAGCCCGGGTCTTCTTTGTGAAACCCACGATTTTGTACAATGTTCCACAACCGCCATCTACCCAACCAAATCGACTTGAGTGATTCTACTTATTAAAATACAGTTTACTTACCAGAAGCAAATTCCAGCAAATACAGTGATGTTTGCTCTGCTTTGTTGGATTCTGCCGTTTCGGCGAGCAATTTCAGTAGCTTTTGTTGACTTATAGGAAACTTTTCTTCGAATTCGCGGTTTGATTTTGGTTTGAAATTTCGCGCACTTGATTCCATTTTACTTTGTCCCCATCTTCATTTTTTTACCATTTGTGCTGACTAAGTATAGACTTAAAATCCAAGATATCATTTTGATTTATCTCCACAACTTCATAGGGTTGATCGTTTGTTTTACTCCAGCGTACATAGTACCACTCTTCAGCCGAGAAAATCATTTTATTTTTGGAGGATCGTTCGATTAATGCATGAACGCTATCACCCATTTCTTGTGTATGACCCTTTTCTGAAAATCTATGACAAATGCGAACACCAAAACTTTTGGCCACATGTAAATACATAGCAAAAACGATACGGTAACGGTTTTGGCCTCCGTAATTATCCGACCATAAGCGTATATCCTTTACACTTTTCCCTCTTGGCTTTTTCTCTTTATGTATTTGTAAAGGCAACTAGATACTTCATTTGACCCCCTTCTAGCTGTTGTCTCATCCCACATATAGCAAATAGCTTTTATTTAGAACCACATCAAATGCAAAAAAAAATTATATTGAAGTGATTGATTGAATATTCCACTTGGTCAAGACATTGCGTGATTCATATATGGGGAAACTTTTATATTCTTAAAATTTGTAAATATTTGCTTTGTTATTCATTTTTCTTCCAAGTTTATATACTCACAAACCAAGGCAATATCTGTTCTTGCAATGATATAAATTCTCAAATTTAAGACAATTATGTCTTAAATCTAGAATATACTCTTCGAAGTTACGCTTGATTACTCCTCTGAGTATGAAGAGTAATATCTCTTATCAAGAATATGTTATTTATTGGACAAGAAATGTCATTGTTTCTGATCAAGAATATATCTACCTACCTATTGGTCAAGAATTTCCGTGATTCATATATGGGGAAAACAATAAATGGTTTTATCAAAACACAATTATTCTCAATGCTAGTAAATAAATAGTTAAGTCAAGATATTTGTCTTCCTTCTAAAATTTACATACTTGTGATTAAACAATATATTTGAGAATAATGCTTTTCTCAGTTGAACACTTTGTCAAACGGATCCCGGAGTTTTCTTACACGAAAATAAATTCTCAATATGAAAAATAAATGACTAGTAAGAAGAATAGTATTTACTTATCTGTATGCTACGGCATATTTCAGTGAAGTAGCTTTAACTCTTGCATCAATTAATTATATTTTCACACTGAGAACAATGTATCTATAGTGAAGAATACCAACAATCTTAATTACTAGTTGATGCTCTTCAGTGAAGAAGTTTTAGCTACAAGTTCAATAACAATTAGTTATTCTCTGGAGATCACGTTGTTTTAAAAAGATAGTCTTAATGTTCTTAGTTCAATATTTATGCGTATTTCAGTGAAGAAGCCCAGTTCTTAATTCAAAAATAATAAGCAATTGATACGGAGATCAGATTGTTGGCAACCAATAATGTTAATATTGTTGATTTAAGAACGTGCAGGTACTTTACTGAAGAAGTTTTAGTTTTTGATCCAATTCATTGCATGTATCATTCGGAGATCAGAAGGCCAACTCTACTAATTAAAAAACGTTCAAATTCAAGACGCAGTGCCGCAAAAGTTCCAAAATGTCACAAAAGGTATCCTACTAAACCAGAAAAGTAAGTTATACGTGTCGTTTACTGCAATGAGATTGCGACTAGATCGAAGAAAAAAAATGTACCAAAACGGTATTCTGCTAGTTTCGAATTGACATTGTAAAAAACATTGGTATTCCACTATAAATAAGAATGTCAAAACTGACGTAAACATGAAATTATTTGTTGGCCGTACTGTGACAAATAATTTTAGCTTCTGCTAGTTAGATAAATAATTTTATAATATATAGCTGAATAGTTTTATGCGTACTTTATAAAAAAAATGTTTTCTGACTCTTTTCTATTGTAGGATAGGTTTTTTGGACAGACGTTTTGTGTATTTATTTTGTTTGTGAAGTGTTTGGATATTATTTGTATAGTTGGATATTTATTTTAAAATGAGTGGTTTTGGTTTGCGATTATTGTATTTATCCCTGGCGCAACGTGCAGACAATGCAGCGGCGTCAGAAAGACGGAGAGAACGCCGCCTAACCGTTCTAACCGTCGACGTCGCCTTGCAACGGATGCATTTTCCATGAGCGACCGTGAGTTTGTGAAGACCTACAGGCTCACTAAGTCGCTCGTGGCAAATTTAATAACGGATCTGACGCCGCACATCCCTCGGGAAAGGCGCAGAGATGGACTCGATGCTGCCGCCAAGGTTAGTCTTAGTTACTTAAACGGATATTACACAACAACAACAAGACAGCCAGATTCCAAACATTTAATTATCTACTTTTTCTAGGTACTGATAACCCTGGCGTTTTACGCCAGCGGGTCCTATCAGACCTTGGTAGGGCAGCACTGCTCCCATTCAGTTTCCCAGCCGAGCGTCTCTAGGGCGGTCAAACAAGTGACCCTAGCTCTGAACCACCCACATGTTTATAAAAAGCATGTGACTTTCCCTTTGACAAGGGAGGCCCGAGAAAGGGCTAGAAGTGGGTAAGTCTAAAGACTCGCGCGTATATTATTGCCATATACACCAGAATACAATCAAGTTAGTTATCCGTCGAAATCGTTTGCAACAACTTAACAAAACATCAATATTTCTTTACTATACCTACGTAATTTTAATTTTAAATAAATTCTTTAAATGATGGTTGAAACCGCATTAAGGCTCGTACAGACTAGTGCGATATCGCGGGCGCGACGCGACACTAGTAGCACAATTTCTTTGTCGGTGCCTGTCGCGGCCGCGATATCGCGCGAATCTGGACGAGCTTTTAAAATCCGTTGCGTAGTTTAAATGAACAACGCGGTCTGTAATGTGATGATGATTCACGGCATTATTGCCAATACAATATTATCATTTTAGATTCTATGCTAAATTTGGATTCCCGGGGATGATTGGCTGCATTGATGGTACTCATGTCTGCATCATAAAACCATCAGACCACGAAGAAGCCTATTACTGCCGGAAAGGCTACCACTCGCTGAACGTGATGATAGTAAGTGTTAAGATTGATGTAGCTACTTAGTACCTACTACCCAGCGGCTACAATAGCGGGGTTCGACGCCTATTCTGTCAGGGCGGCTATTAACTCGTGAAGTCAAAAATATTTAAAATCACGATCGCAAACGGCACGATGTTTGCACTGTTCCACTTAAATTCCCATAACTAAGTATTTTCTGCGTTTTGTATTGTGTGGACGATTATATTGTTTTTTTATGCCGCAAACTTTTTTTCATTTGATTCAAACTACAATAATAATTTTCAGATATGTGATGCAGAGATGAACATACTCTGCGTCGATCCATCTAGTCCCGGGAGTTCACACGACTCGACAATTTCGAGGGATCACCCTCTTAATAATTATCTCGAAGAGCTTAATGAGGCTGGGGAAACAATTTTCCTCTTAGGTATCAAAATACAATTAATATAATTTTCAAGTACTCTCATGAAATTTAAAAAAAATCTGTCAGCCTTTATAAAAAATAACATTCTTACAGGTGATAGTGGGTATCCACTCAGGAGGAACCTAGTGACTCCCCTTCTTAACACCGAAGTGGGTAGCCCTGAGCACTGGTTTTACAGCCAACATATAAGGACGAGAAACGTAGTGAAACGGACAATAGGTGTTCTGAAGGCTAGATTTAGGTTAGTCGGTAAAGAAATGGTAAAATTAAATGATAACCATTGTGTACATACAAATATTTATCGATCAATTTTACGCAGGTGTCTCTTGGTTGCGCGGCAACTGCACTACCGGCCAGAGATGGCCGCAAAAATTGTCAATGCTTGCTGTGTGCTGCACAACTTGGCCAATAGGTCAAGGCTTCATGTACCGGAGCTGGCGGCACGTGAGCGCGAAGACGAGCAGCGGCTGCGGGTACAACAACACCACGTGGAGGCAGCGTTGGGGTCCGCTGCGCAAGCCGCAGCCGCAGCTATCTCCGAGCCTGCTCGCCGTCACAACCAAGCTTTGGCACAAGGCAGGGCCTTGCAACAGAGCCTGGTCCAATGTTTGTGGGCCAACAGATATTGAAATCCCCTTTAAATATATATTTGTCCCCCTCATCCTCTTTTCTTAAAGCAAATCTACTGATGGTCGTGTTTTTTTACTTTACGATCTCAATTTTTTTTTTTTATATTTTTAAAACCTGTCTTTACCGTTAAAGTTTTTGCAGTAATTAATTTAAGGTACCCCGACCGCGAATGGGTTAGGTTAGGTTAGATCGGTGATCGGGAGGAGGCACGGCTTCGGGAGGAGGCACGGCTCCCTGTCGTTTCGGGTGACGCAGGTGCTCTCGGGGCATGGTTGCTTCGGGAAGTACCTGTGTCGCATAAACAGGGAGCCGGACGCCCGGTGTCACCACTGCGTCGACTGTCGGGAGGACACGGCGTGGCATACGCTGGCAGAGTGTGCCGCTTGGGAGGAGCCGCGCCGTGCCCTCATCTCTGGAGTAGGCAGTGACCTCTCGCTGCCGGCCGTCGCTCGTTCGATGGTCGGCGGCGAGGAGTCCTGGGACGCGGTGGTTTCCTTCTGCGAGACAGTAATTTCGCAGAAGGAGGCTGCGGAACGGGAAAGGGAGATCTCGTCCACTAACCCGGCCCGCAGCAGGCGCACCGGGCGTCGGCGGAGGGCGGACAACGCCCTCTTCCAGCCCCCCTAAATGGGTCCAGGGACGACGGACTAGGGGACGTCCGTCGCCCCCCATATATCGGACCCGAGGTGGCGGCGCGTAGTGTTCCACGCGCGCCCCTCTGAGACGTCGCGGGGGGAGTCAAACACCTCACTCCCCCCCTCGACCGGAGGAGAGGCCTGCAGTGGCGGGCCGGCACCAGTCGGGGGTCGCGGAAGTATGTTCGTTCCCGTGACCCCCGGCGTAGGTGTGAGACGGAACACCGGGGTGGTTTTTAGTCAGTAAGAGTCTGACAGACCCCTCCGCCCGCCCCAGGGCGGAGGACATCCATGAGGATTTTCCACCCCGGAACAAAAAAAAAAAAAAAAGGTTAGATCGGTGAACCCGACGTGGCGGCGCGTAGTGTTCCACGCGCGCCCCTCTGAGACGTCGCGGGGGGAGTCAAACACCTCACTCCCCCCCCTCGACCGGAGGAGAGGCCTGCAGTGACGGGCCGGCACCAGTCGGGGGTCGCGGAAGTATGTTCGTTCCCGTGACCCCCGGCGTAGGTGTGAGACGGAACACCGGGGTGGTTTTTAGTCAGTAAGAGTCTGACAGACCCCTCCGCCCGCCCCAGGGCGGAGGACATCCATAAGGATTTTCCACCCCGGAACAAAAAAAAAAAAAAAAAAGGTTACATCGGTGACCAACCACAACATCTATGTTGGCAATAGGATAGGGTACATCATCCGAAAAAGATGATCAGTGAGCATATGACTTATCAATAAAAATAAATAAATAAATAAAATATTCTAGCAGCCAGTGTACGTGTATGACTGTATGAATGTGGCCGAAGCAAAAAGTGTGTGCAAGGATCGTAGCAAGTGACGGTCTTTAGATCCGCTTACCCCGTGGGAAAATGGCGTGAGTTTATGTACTTATGTTTTCTTTGGTTACCAACTATCTTGAGGTCGGCGTCCAGTTTTGGCTTCAGCGCGAGTGACATGCGTAGCTTAACTTTGATCGATGCCTCACAGGTAATGTTTAGTAAATAAGATTGTTTTTTTTTAATGCATATTGTTTATTAATTAACAAAATTAAAGTTAAAAAAAAAAAATGGCGGTAGTGCGTCGCTTGCGTGGAGCACGGCGCCGCAGCGTCAACAAAGCCCTGAAAGGAAACACAATTTCGTTTTTCATTTTGTACATATTATTTATTAAATAAGATTTTGTTTTATTTTAAACTCAGCGTTTTATTTATAAACCAACAAGCCAACAAATCGTAGTGGAAGGCCACAGGCCGGGAAGTATAGGTATTCAGAACGTATACGTTCTAAATATGCTTGCTGAAAAATCCTAACAAAAGTGATGGACAGTTCAAATGTCTAATTCTAATAATTAGTAATATGTTCACAAATATTCCATTTACATACCTTGGCCATTATTGGTTACTCGGCAATTCTGATGCTGCTGTCGCTTGAATTCTAAAAACAATCAATTTCTTACAATAAGATCCTATTGCGAGTATGATTGTCTGATTTATTATTATTCGCCTTAATACTTACACTTGCGTTACGTCGTTGCAGCCGAAGAGTTTCCTCATAGAGGCCGACAAAACGGTTTGCAGCCTCTGCTATTTCCTCCATAGCAGAGGCATGCCTGTTCATGGCTCGTGCCAACTCTTTGTCGACCTCTATTCGAGACTGCTCCATTTTTATAAGTCGTTGTTGGGCAGCTTCAAATTCTTTGTTTTCTAAAACCAGTAATTAACAGTTGCATTATTAACAATAGTCAACCAATTAAGAATATACTTACATTAAGTATTTAAAAGAAGAAGTAGTGCTTGGGGGATGTCTATGTCCAGTAGTGGACGTCTTTCGACTGAAATGATGATGATGTGATTAAAAGACAAAAGTTAATAATATTATAAAGCTTGTAATAAAAAGGTATTTCGTAACCTTTGGGGGAAGGCGAGCGACGACGACGACGACGCACTATGGAAAATGGTAGAACAAGCGCATATCAAAAATGCTTTTTACGAATATCATAATTTGGCTAATATGGCTATTCTTTTAGGTTTTCTAATAGTCAAATTATAATATTCATTACGATTTTTTTTCTTAATACGCGAAATTATTTTTTTTTTTCTTAGATAGAAATACATAGAAGACAGAAGTGCCAAACTCAAGTCTTTGCGTATACATGTTTCAATACCATATTGTGAAAAAAATACTTGGTACAGATATGCAGTATTATACATTTTTAGAAAGGTTATTTTATGCTTTTTGCGATACAGCTTAATGATTTTAAAAGTAAAGAAAAATATTTCAGTAATTACTTAAAAAGTGACATACCTTTTTTTTCACTTGTATGTTTTTTCGTCGAAGGTTTTCAGTATTACCCACGTTTGCCCAAGCGCTACTTTTTGTGTCGACTAGTAGTCTAACTATTCATAAATAGAATGCAAAAAAAATCAGCTGCGGATATTTGCGGTTTTAGAAGATATGAGAAAAAAACTGATAAAAGTCAGAACCCGAAAATTAGTATCTTTTGCGGTTTACCACTGACACCATTCACATGAACAATATAGAACTTTTTGGATATTTTCTTCATTATTTCGTGATAACAAAGGGACCTTATCAAATTTGCACTCGGTTTGCGTGGGAAATTACAAGATAATAATGATGTAGGTACCAATTCGATATTGTAAAATGAGTATTTAAAGGGAAGCAAAAACTATTCGAACCATCTACATCAGTGTAACTTCAAGTGAAGCAAATCTCATCTACGCCTATTATTTCTGCAGATTGTGAAGTGTTAAAATGTCTTCCTTCAGCTGTACCAAACGAGACTTCATAATCCCCTATATAGAGGGCGGCAAGACCATGGAATCATTATCCAAAGTTTTAGTGGAAAAGCTGAATGTTTCTGAAAACAACTTGTGTTTTATAATTAGTGACATACAAAGGCACATTCTTCCTATTTTCAACAAACGCTGGGCCCTGGCATCTCGGAAAAAAGAAACATTTTTACAGAAGTATTGTACTTGGTTGGACTCAAGGTATTCGTTAAATTTACCGGATTCTGAACAATATTCTACGCCATCAACATCTGGCCAACGAGGACGAGCATGCGTGGCTTATGGAGACTCCTCAGAATCTACCAAGAAGAGGAAAAACACTCTTCTACTCCAAGACTATGGCTTCGAGCATATAAAAAACGCCTATCTGCAGGGACTACGGGCTTTACGTGAGTACACAGAAGCTCATCTTGTCGAAGAATTAAAAACCGCTGACACTCAAAAGAAATTAGATATCTCAAGTAAGTGGAACGACTCAGACCAGATGAAGATTCTTTCCGATACGGAAGCATTGAGTGCTTTTATAGATTTAGATCTAACAAAAGCACAATATATGTACCTGAAAAACTTAACCAACGAACGAAAGTTTTGTATATTCCCGCCTTCCCGCGTCGTCAAGGGTCGGGGAGGGCTATTATTATTGACGATAATAATAGAGGGTCGGGGTGGATTTCGCGCGGGACCTCTAAAGCGAGGTCGGAATTTGGATCGTGTGCGTGTTGTGTGTACTCTGCGAGCTGTACTAGTTTCCCTACGACTCTCCTGGATGAGAGTGGTGGGGTCGTCTGGGTCGGTCAGTGCGTGCCTTGGACGGCGGATCATACTAATGCGAGAGGGGGTGTAATTGGCGGCCTGCACAACGAGAGTGTTGCGGTGGGTGGCGGCAGAGTCAAAGAAGCGCTTGGAAGAGCGTTTCAGAAATTGGGCTATTGTAGGCATTCTAAGCTCTACATGGAGGTTTGTGTTCCGAACGAACCAGGGGGCTCCCGTGCATTTACGGAGGAAACGATTCTGGATGACTTGCATCTTATGGATGATATACGGTTTTGCTTGAGCAAAGACTGGGCTCGCATAGGTCATGATGGGGCGGATGCACGCGGTATAAATTCGCAATTGGCACTTGAGTGACAATTTGCTATTTTCATGGACAAGGGAGTGAAGCCTATAGAGAGCGAAGGCGGCGCGCGAACGCACCTTACTTACATGCTCAGAAAAGGAGAGGTGATGATCGAGGATGACACCTAGATATTTGGCTCGCTTCTCCCAGGGGATAGGCTTGCCGAATATGGTGACAGGTTTGGGCTTTGGGGGGATTTTTCTCGGTTTTACGAAGAGAACCGCTTGGCTTTTGTCAGGATTGACTTCGATCCGCCACTTTCTAAACCACGCACCGAGCTTGTCGGCTGCAGTCTGGAGAGTGTTGGCAATGACATTATGACACTTCCCTCTGTAGTAAACGGCCGTATCGTCTGCGAACAGAGCCAACTGAGCCTTTTTAAACTTGGGGATGTCGCTGGTGTAAAGCGTAAAAGCCAGGGGGGATATCACAGAGCCCTGAGGGACTCCTGCGCGTATGGGATGGGGGGAGGAGAGGGCTCCCTCTATGCGATAGCGAAAGGTGCGATTCGACAAAAAGTCTCGTAAGATGAGCACGAGACGCTCGGGCACACCGAGTTGATACAGCTTGTAAATCAAGCCGTTGTGCCAGACTTTGTCGAACGCTTTCGCTATATCAAAGAAGATAGCTCCTGTCATAAGGCCGCGTTGAAAGTCGGCGCTTATGTCCTCGACTATACGGTGGACCTGATGGGTCGACGAATGTTTGGTACGGAATCCAAACTGTTCGTGGGGGATAAGGCCCTTAGTCTCGGCGTAGTCTCTGAGACGCTTATGAATAAGCCTCTCGTAGATTTTGCCCATGACTGTGAGCAGGCTAATGGGGCGGTAGCTCGCGGGCTCCTTCTTGGGTTTACCGGGTTTGGCAATACCGATTACTGTGGCCTCTTTCCACACTTGCGGGAAGATGTTATTGTTCATGGCTCCATTGAAGATGGTGGCCAAGAGCATTATCAGGTGGGCGGGGAACAATTGGACCACCCTATTGGTGATACCATCAGAGCCAGGGGCTTTACGTGGTTTCAGACCCTTTATGAGCTCGTGCACTTCCGCCGGAGTGACGGGAGCCAGAGGATACTCAGGGTCTTCGACGGGCGGACGGGAGGCTCTACGTTCGACTTCAGCGTTCACCTCATCGAGGTGCGCCTGGTCTACTGGTTGAGAGCTGGGCGAACACTGGGCCTCTAGACTGTCGGCTAAGTATTCGGCTTTGTCGATGTCTTCGAAAGCGAGAGACGCGTCTGGGCGGATCAATGGGGGCATTGAGGCTGAGCTACCTCCTCGGGGATTGAGTTTCCGTTGGAGTTGCCAGAATGCTAGATGGTTCGGCTCTAGGCTGCTCAGTAGCGTATCCCAGTCGGCGTCACGCAATTCCTTCACGCGGTTACTTACAGCACGCTGTAAGTAGCGCATGTGGATTTTGTTAGCCGTGCAGGGAAAGCTACTGTACGCACGGACGGCTGCGTTCTTCTCCGTCATCAGTGCACGTACATCGTCCGGCAGTTTCCCGCGACGGTTATCCGTCGCCGGAACCTCCCTTGAACATGTGTTCAGGACAGATTGTACGTGCTCTGTGAGAGAGTCGATCGCGGCCGTCGTGTCTGCGATAGAGTCGAACTGGTCGGGGATCGAATCCAATTGGGGGGACGTGTTAGCTTTCAAGCTTTCGCCTACTCGCTTCCAGTCCGTTATCCTTTTGGTGCGCGGGGGGATTTGGGGTCGTGAAGACCTATGCGAGGGGCCATTTCTACGAGGACAGGTCGGTGGTCAGAGTCAAGCTCGTGATGCACTTCTATAGAGACCAACCGTAGGTTGATGTTCTTTAGAAGTGCCACATCGAGCACGTCAGGGGCATGGTCAGGATTATGCGGATAGTGGGTGTGACTCATCGGGGCGATGATATCAAAATTGAGGAGGGGGCAGAGGTCAAAGAGGATTTTACCCCTATGGGAGGTGAGTCTACTATTCCAGGCTGGGTGCTTGGCATTGAGATCACCCGCCATGATGACGGAATCACTCATGCTCAAGAGGGTATTAAGGTCGTCGGTCAGTAGTCGATCTTGGATAGGATCAATTGTAACGAGTGGGGGCAGATAGGCTGATATTATCGTTATAGATGGGTGGCCCGTCATACCGATTCGGCAGATCGAGACTTCTAATAGGGACTTTAGGACAGGAGGGTCTATGGGCGTGCAATAGAGCTCTGATTTATAATAGATTAGAGTACCTCCCAGGTGGCACCGCGACCTATCGTTGCGAATTATACGATAATTCGCAATTGACGGATTACGGTGCCTGGGTTTTAAAAAGGTCTCTTGAATTAGGAAAACGTCTACCTTATGATCGCCGAGGAATTCGGTGATCTCTGAGTTTTGGCCGTCCAAGCCATTGGCGTTAAAATAGCCTAACATTAGGGATCGGGGTTTGTTTCTAGCGGGGGACCTAGTATCCATTAAGTGGTCTAGGGGTGTTGTTCGCGAATCTAGACAGTGCTTGCGTGATCTCGGGATACGCATTGTAGATTGCCTGAATTTGGTATAAGTCACCGGCGTTGGTCGCGGCGACTATCTCGTCGGCCATCCTCCTCGCGCGGGGGGTGAGGAAGACCATATATATGTGGATGAGATCACCTGGAAGGGATCTACTTTATTGACACCGGCCACGGGAGTGGGGGTGTGATTTGGAGGGGGGCGCGCGTACGGAGCGGTGGCGACGGGCGCGGGCGCGGGCGCGGCGGCGAGGGGCGCGGGTGCGGTGGGGGGCGCGGTGGACGCGGGTTTCGATTGCGAGTTTTCGAATCTGGTTCGCGGGTCCATTAATCGGGGTAGAGTGGCCTGGGGGGCCTGGGGAGCGACTGCCTGAGGGGCGGGTCTAGCCTGGAGGCTTGGGAACGCCTGCTGATGGTGCAGGTAATTCGTGCCTCGCCACATAGCACGCAGCTAGGTGGCTCGGTGCAAAGTGCACGGTCCTTGGGACGTTCGCATTCCGCAGTGCTATGCGAACCCAGGCACTTTACGCACCTGGGTGTCGCATAACAGTGCTTCTGCGTATGCCCGTAGAGTTGGCAGCGATGGCACTGCGCAATTACACTAGATTTCCTGGGTTTCTCAATTTCGAGACCGGAGAGACTACAGATCGATTTGATCTGGAAGATCGGGTTATAACCCTCGGAGGGTGGGCAGATCACGAGGATCATGTCGAAGGCCTCACCGCGTCGCGCGCGATGCATACGGTGGACCTCGTTTACGGGGACGTTTTGTGACCTAAGGTCGGCTATTATTTCCGAGCATGGGATCTCCCGGGGGATCCTGCGGATGACGACACGTGTTTCCTTTTCCTCGGGGAGGCAATACGTGTGGAAAGACACGTTTTTTGAGCGAAGCATTTTTGTTAGGCTCCTGTAGTCCGTAGACGTGGGAACCGTAACCTTTATACCGGTCTGGGTGGACTTTGCATGCGAGTAATTTATCCGGAGCTCGACACACCATTTGGAGATGTCGGTCCATTTGGACTTCTCCTGGATAAACACGGGCGGTGGGAGGGGGATTTTCTTAACGGGATTGCCGTTAATGAGAATGCGCGGAGTGGGGGCCTGCGACGTGGACGCGGACGCGGAGGGCGCGGGCGCGGCGGAGGACGCGGGGGTGGGGACCTGCGGCGCGAGGGGCGCGGACGCGGTGGACGGGGCGGGGGTCGCAGGAGGGCTGGAGCCCTCTGCTTTTCCTTTTTTGGCGGCCTTTCTCTGGGCTTTCGTCTTCTTCCTCTTGCCCCCCTGCCCCGAGACTAGGCTGAAGCCGTCGTCCGAGGTGGAGGGGGAAGAGGCAGAGGACGCTGCCGACCGTGTCGTGATGGTACGGTCCGATTCTCAGTCGGTACCGGCGGGACGCGGGGTGTCCGCTCTTCCACTGACTGCCTCTTCTGTTTCCATGTCGGATACAGATGAGCCAGCCTGTGACAGAGGCGAACGAGAACGCGATCGAGAACGAACAGGAGAAGGAGAGCGGGGGCTATCGGTCGAGCGGGCGCGAACGGAGGCCGAGAGGGTGGCAGCCGCGAGGGCTCCGTATTCCTGTCCATATTTGGACTGGAATACGGGGTCCTTTAATACGACTCCGATTAGAAATTCTATCAAAGCAGTCCCGATGACGGGGTTTTTCTTATAGGCGGGGGGGGCCATGATGGTGGCGGGGAAGTTATCCCTACGACTAATATCCCTAACTCCCCGGGTGGGTTTGCCCGGGGATGAGTGAAGCCTCCCTGCCGGGTCAGGCAGGGAGATGTGTGCTAACGGTGAGCCCTAAGCTTGTAACCCGTCGCCAGTCTTATTGTGCGAACGGGGCCCTACAAATCCGGTGCGAAGGGTGTAGACACACCCTAAAGACACCGGGTGAGTAGCTGAGGAAGGAAAACTGTCACCAGAGCCGACTAGGAGATCCCCCAAGGCCGGTTAACTCTGGGACCCGTCCAATTGACTGCCTTGCCCTGATGGGGTTCGGCGGGTGTGATTGGGTCAACACCCCCTTGGATTCGTTATCACCGTTAGGTTTCAACCAAGGACCACGAAACTGTGGTTTTTCCCTGACGGGGTAAAAACGCGCGCAACGTTTTAGACGACAGGTTTAAAGAAACCAATACCAACCTGTCTTGAAAAAGACAATAGTTGATATTATTGTTAGTAGTCGGACTACTAGTGCAATCGTTACGACTGGGCGTAACGATTACCGGATGGCGGCGGCGGACACTTGAGACGGCACGGGCGCAGCGAGCCGGAGCTGCAGCACACGACCGTTCCGAACGGTGTCGCAACGCGGAATGACCGAACGAGCGCACCGGGGCGGGCGCAGGGAGCGGGAGCAGCGTAACGACCGTCCAGGACGGAGGTCGAACGGTGAGTGTATTCGGGAGCCTTACTACAAAATACAAGAAATAAAAAGATCCTGTTATCCACCATCTTCTACAATCGAAATCACGAATACTTATGCTAAAGTGATTAATATACAAGATTTATTGGATCATACTGCTGCTAGAATTTTAAAAATCGATTCTGTTTTCCAAAAACAACATAGAACATTGATCCTTTATTCTAAATGGGGATGTGATGGTTCATCTGGTCAAAGCCAATACAAGCAAATACTTGCAGAAGAGTCAGAAACAATTTCAGATGCCAATTTGTTCATCACTTCATTAGTCCCCATCAGATTAGATGATGTGCAATCGGGATCCGTTGTTTGGCAAAATCCGGTACCTTCATCTGTCCGTTTTTGCAGACCCATTTCTATTGAGTTTTGTAAGGAAACTCCAGAAAAAACCAAGGCAGTTGTTGATGATATTAAAAAACAAATTAGGGCTGTTGTAGTAAATGTGAAGCATGAACTATTTCTAACGATGATCGATGGAAAGGTGGCTCAGGTCCTTACAGATACTCCATCTGGTTCCACATGCACGATATGTGGGGCTACTCCACGGCTAATGAATGACCTATCGAAAGTAACTGCCAGACCCGAAAACGAAAACGCCTACCAATACGGATTGTCCACCTTACACGCCTGGATTCGCTGCATGGAAATGATATTGCATATTTCCTATAATCTTTCGTTTAAGACTTGGTCTGCTTCAACTGAGGAAAATAAGAGATTAAAAAAAGAAAAGAAAGAAGTTGTTCAAAAACGTTTCAGGGAGGAGTTGGGATTAATCGTCGACAAACCTCGGCAAGTTAGCGGGAATACGAACGATGGCAATACCGCACGAAGATTCTTCTATAATAGCACTTGCTCATCGGAAATAACAGGTGTAGATGAGGCATTGATTAAACGCCTATACATTATCTTGCAAGTTCTTTCTTCTGGAATGATGATCGACCCTGAAAAATTTGGGGAATATGCAATAGAAAATGCAAGAATCTATGTAAGTAATTACGATTGGTATTATATGCCATCCTCCGTTCATAAAATACTCATACACGGGCAAAACGTTATCAAACATTTTGCGGTGCTTCCTATTGGACAGCTATCGGAAGACGCACAAGAGTCTCGCAACAAAGACTACAGAAACATACGACTTCATCATGCCAGAAAATGTTCCCGATCTGCTACAAATGAAGATGTCTTTAAAACGCTTTTATACACGTCAGATCCATATATAACAATTTTGAGAAAACCGTACGTAAGAAATGTGAAAGAACTTGAAGAAGAGGCACTAAGTCTTTTAAACGTGGCACCTGAAAGTGAACCCACATTTACTGACCCTGATCCTGAAGTGGTATAAGTTAAAAATAATATTTATATTTAGTTATTACTTATATTTGTACCTAGCTACATCATTTCCTGAAGCCAGAGTATAGGATGTACCTATTAGTAATATGATTTTAATTTAGTATTTTTTTTTCATATATATATATTTTGTTTACTTTGCTTGTTGTAATTAACCATGGTTTAATCTTTTTAGTCATTATAAACTTGTATTCCACTTGAAATAAATTTTTAACTATTTTTTTCGTGATTTTTTCCCATTTCTTTCATTCTATGCAAAAAAACATACATAGATATACAAGAAAACCCTATAAACTACACATCGTTCGAATCTCCGAACCTTGCTGCATATTTGTGCCAAATTTCATCACGATACAACAAAAATTCATGAAGTTACTGATTTTTGATCCGATACCGACCTATATTTTCCATAGTGCGACGGCCACGCTTCGGAGGGTTTCGGTCCCTAAAAATGTTTACGTATGTATTATTATTTGATTTTGTGATGATTTTGAAGACTTAAATAAAGACTGTTCACCTTATTGTTTCCCGACTTTCCCCAGCTACTCCATTTCTACAGTAAAAAAGACAGGAATCGTTTTAGATATAATCTTGAAGTATGTAAATAAAAATACTTAATAAATTTAAGTTCTTGGGTTAACTTACTCAGAACAGCTGGCAGCGTCAGAAAGAACTTCTAAATATCTAAAAGTAATGGTTTTCATTATAAACACATAATTATAGTACCTACCTACTTATTGTTTTAGTTTTGTGATGTTAAACTTTACTGTAAACTCACTCTATATCTATTTGTCTCGCAGTAGACATGTCAGTAGGCGTGAGAGTAGGCAGGTCGGCATCCTGCTGCACAGTGGTTTCGTCAGGTCCACCATTCCCATCAGTTGCCGGCTCGAAGGACTAGAAAAGCATGTACTCCTAAGAGTTGTTATGTTCCATATGTGAAGACCACCAAAAAAACTACCTATAACTTAACAGTTTTTACCAGAGCATCCAGTGGGTTCTGCCTGACTGGTAGAGGCGAACTGCATCCTCCCACGATGCTGATTAGGCGCTCTTCCATGGGGAACAAGGAAATTTGGGGTGCTGTCCCACCACCCGTCCTTGTTCGGCCCTCCTTTATCTTTCTTAGTTTTGCCTTCGTCCGGCTTTTGTACTGGTTGTAGTACTGCAAATAAAATAAATGATGTATTGTTGTTTTCCGACTCTCATGCAAGCACAGCTAGTGGATATAATAAGTTACTTACCTTCTTCCAGTCCGGCCCAGATTTGGACAGTCCACCGGCATCAGCATTCAAAATGTCGGCGCACTGTCTCCAGAGCCTCTTGGACAGGGCATTGCCCTCTCTGCCTCTCACCTTGCCCAACGCCAATGATTGGTGCTCCTCCAAAAAATCAAGGAGGAGCTCCAATTGGCGAGGCGTCACTTGGCGGGCCATAATATTAAAATCAGAAAACAGAAAATGATAAATTATGTTGGGTTTTCGCGCGGATATGACAGAGTTGCTAGTAAAAAATCGTCTATTATCCTACAACCACGATAAAAATACTCACTTTTTACTTGACTATCTGTTCCATCATAACTCTAAAACCAAACCAAAGAAGTGGGTAGGTAGACCTCAATGATCTCTAACCCCAAAATAATAAAAAAAAGAAGAAACTTCAGTTACCTTAACCAAAAAAAAACGGTTTACAATAACCGAAAAATGGTTCTAGTTTTCTACTTTCTCATTCCTTAACATTCGTTATAAACTCAATCAAATTTATCCCAATCAGAAACGATTTGATCACCGGTCGTCGATTATTGGACCGTATGCACTCTATAAATAAATTATAAGTCCGATTCTACTGTCCGATTATGTCTGTTTATTTATAAATTCAGTCGTTCTAGCTTCTGCTAGTTCGAGCGTGTGGCCTAGCAACTCAACCCGCTCGCTTGCTCGGTCGCTTAAAGGAGCAGATAGAAAATAAGGGCGAAAATACCTTCAGACAGTCTGATGGACAATAAAATCGAAAACAGCGTAAGTGCCGTTTCTCACTGAAGTACGATCGGCCTTTAGGAACGGACGTGTTTTAATTTATCGATTTAATACAAATGTAATTATTTATTCAGTCCTTAATAGCTTTATCCGTAGTATCACACGTCTAATAACTGAATTTACCCGCACATCGGGAAATTATTCACCAAATGGCAACTCTAATTTTGACGCAATTGACATTTATTCTGACATACAGTATTGAAAAATATTGCGAAGGCTGAGAAAATCAATTTAGTTATAAATAAAATGTAATAAATCTTTATAGAATACTTTCGGACAAAAATCAATTATTTAAAATTGAATTAAAGGTTGACGATAGTAAAAAAAATGATGACGTCTCTTTTTGACATCTTTAATCATTCGCTTAGCGCTTGCGCGTCGCGATTACCAATACGTTCCATGTTAGCTTTCTAGCCGATTATTTATTTTAATGATTTTGTATTCGCAAAGATATAAAATAACAAACGGGAAACGAAAATACTATGAGTTTGCATTTAATCAACCAAACTAATAAAGACATTACAAAAATCTGAAAATAAGGTTGCTAAAAATTAAAGTATCACTAAGTATCACAATATCGTCTGCGTACATTGAACCAACATGAAAATAAGTTTAATTTCGTAAACGAGAACAAAGTTGACTGCTATGGGACTAGACTGCAATGATATTGCGACCGGAATGTGAACAAACCGAATTTTAAGATTAGCAGAATACCATTTTTTGGTCTATTCACAATGTCATCGCATTCTGGTCTCATGTTTTTCATATTGCACGTTAATTAGTAGAATTGACCTTCAGAAATCTCTTAGCTCATAATAGTGTATTTCACTGCAAGAAATCTCAGTTCTTAGTTCGTTCGATGCATGTCATGTTTCAGACAGTGGCGTGCCTAAGGGTCAAAATTAGGGCAAGCCAATATATCTTTTTGTTAAAAAAAAAAAAAAAACTTCACTACAGTATCACCTGGCAAAGCGGCGCCTACCGACTGTGCCGTTTAAGTACTGCCTACATTTTCATAATTGAAGTAATTGCTAATAGTTATTATTATTTTTTCTTATTAAGTATATTTAAATATGAATTAATAACAAATCCAAACACAACTTGACTATTTCATTTTCAAGTTATCAGTATCGTGTAAAAACATGTGATACGTATAAGAGCCATCTATTAATAATATTGGCACAACAGAGCTCTACAAATTAATTCATATTTCACTCACTCGCAAAGTCGTAACAGTCGCTATAGGCAAAACATTACAATCCGGCTACTAGATGGCGCATAAATAATTGATTGATTGGTGATTTCTAACTATATATTGTTAATAATCTTTATAATTACTCACAATGCGAACAGCTATAACTCTTCATTCTTCTCTTCTTTACCACATACAGATGACAAACATCAAAGCACACGGAAGGCATGGTATTACTAGATAGATTTACAGATACATATCAGCAATGACATACCTTTAGTGGCTTTGATAAAAGCCGTTTGTTGTCAATTCGTTAGAGAGCATGATCCTGGCGCTTGCTTTGATTTGTACAATTAAATAAGCGGGACTTACAAAATATAAAAATTACTTTCTGTATTCTAAATCAAAACGTCTATCTTTCTGTAAAAATGATTTCATTACATCAGCGTAAAAAGTTGGTGAACGTTTTAATTCTACCAACAGCTGTTTTTCTATTGCAATTATAGATAATTCGGAAAGCCGCTCTTGTCCTTGAGTATTTCTCAAATATGTGTGAATACGTTTTAAAGATGAAAAAGCACGTTCCGCGGAACAACTAGTTGCAGGAATGGTCACAATTAAATGAGCTAACTTTAAAAGTTCTGGAAAGGCATCCTGAAGGCAATTTTCATGTATGAAATCGATTAAAGTGAAAATATTGCGCTCCTTTAGTTCAGGTGATGAATACAAACTTAATAACTGAATCTTTAAAGTTTCCCTATCAAAATAGTCTGCATAAACGCTTAATAACGAATCTAATGCCACTGTCGGAAAAACTCTATTATAATTATCAAAAAGTTTGTTATTAAGTAGTTGGAAAAACTGTAATTTAAATATTTCTGAATATCTATCATTAATTTCAGAAGATATGTTATCAATTATTTGGACATAGAGCCGTTTATATTCTGTCCGTGCGCACGTGACGTTACGTCTTAAACGAGGAGCTGAATTATGCAACAATGCAGCTTCATAAATTTCGTTGAATTTGGGAAGGAATTGTACATGCAACCATAACTGAAACTCCTTTATTTTATTGATAGAATAACCGACATCGACTTGTGATTTTTGAATTATGTTGTACAAGCCGTCGGTCTTTTCAAATATTGTGTGAAACACGGAAAGAAAAAAATTAAAATTAAAAGATGTTAGCAAATTACAAAAGTACTCTGCGTGGTATTTACTATCACCATCCCATTCCTGCGTGTTGTCAGTCATTTCAGTAAACAGATTGATAAGATTAAGTTTTTGTTCAGACACTGTGTTTACAATTCGCGATGAATATGACCAACGAGTTGCAGAAAGGTGAGGCAACCGTTTGCTACAATGGCTGTCGTAAAAAGCAGCACGTTTCGTACTGTTACTGAAAAAATTAATCATTGCCTGAAGGGCAGAAAAAAACGAACTCACTTCACTAATCCTACCACATGATTTGGAAAGCACTAAGTTTAAAATATGAGCATTACACCAAACAAAAATAGCTTGAGGACAAACGTCCTTGATTTTTTGTTGAACTCCATTTCTTATGCCTGACATTACGCTTGCACCGTCGTAGCTTTGTGCTACTAATTTTCCGGTGCAATTGTATTTATTTAGAGAATTTAAAATTATTTTAGATAAAGTTTCCGAGGTTCGGCTTTCAGATACATTAACGTATCCCAAAAAACGATCATGTATGTCGCTGCCATAATAATACCTAAGAATAACGCACAATGGCTCTGTTGCTAGCATCGGGAGTTTCATCAACTATAATAGAAACAAATTTTGTCGTATTAATCTCGAGTTCAATGCGAGATTTAATAACGTCAGCTAAGGAATGAATAATATCGTTTTGAATTTTATTCGATAAGTAACTGGGCCCCGGTTTGTTGCCCACTTGTTGCTGTGTATGTTTCTCTAAGACAAGGTCGTATTTAGACAGCAAAGTTACAAGTTCTAAGAAATTGCCTCTATTTAATGAGGTTTTAGACTCATTGTGACCTCTGAAAGGAAGTTCCTGTTGTGCTAAATGACACACAACATCAACTAACCTTTGAAAAACAGCGCGATTGTGATCGACGCGCATATTGTGTTTAGAAATTTCGTCATATAACTGACGAGATAAAGAAGTCTCGATTCGTGTTTTACCAAAACTACAGAATGAAATAACAGCATTCATGTGCTTTTGAGAATTCTGATGTCTTTTCATGGCACCAGCGAAGTTATTTAAATCATCATAACCTGATGTATTCCAAGCGTTCTTATCTTTTGAGAAAAATATGCAACACCAACAGAATAATTTGTTGAAATGAGAGCAGCCTACAATCCAATGAGTATTGTATGCTGATCGACTGAAATGCCTATTATGTGATTTAGATTTCTGAGAAATATTCAAATCAGGGGTAGGTTTAGGTGAAGTAACGAGATAATATTTGTCTGTAAAACTCAAAGTATTTACCTTTCCGAGTAATGATTTCACACACTTTAATCCTTCACAAGGAACAATCGCATGCGTTTCCGAATTCATTTTAATAATAAGAAACTTTTTAATCACTTCAAAACAAAGGTAATCACAGCAAAAACTAATCAAAACACTTAAATTCACAGAAAATGAACAAAAATATCAAAACAAAAAAATGCACCAGTAGCCGCTCAAAACAAATTTGAACTAATTTGAAACTGTATCATGCCTTCTATCGAAATTCACATTCATCATTCATTCGGTCGTGCGCAACTTGCTTCTACTACGATTCATTTCATTCATAAAAAAGTCGAAAGCCGGGCTTAAAAATTAGAACAATTTGCAAAATGAGTACATACTTTACTATCAATAAAGTTTACAAATTTCTTCGATGTCTAGAAGCCCGATATGAAGCCGGCGGGTGTGAGCGAGAAAGCTATGCAACATTCAACAGAGTCGACGTATTCATTCATTAATACGATCTCGCCTCCTGCTTAACGCTATAGCAATAGAGCGAGATCGCAACTGCGGCATTGGAGATGTTTGGCAACTGTGCGTGATGAAAACGGCGCGGAATTTAAATATTATTCCTCAAGTATAGAATTCTGGCAACGTTGCAACTTACGTAACTAGCGCGCGGCCGGTACTACATGATTCAAAAACCGAGTTTTTTATTCTTGTGGCCGGTACTGTGCGGCGACTCGCGGATAGTTTAATGTTATTATTACCTATTTATTCTTGTCAATTCTTGCGACATTGAGTTCGTTGCCTACAAGTTTACAGGTGTAGTATGTTTTTTTGATAGGCTCTCTTTTGAATGAAAGCCGGGCTTTTCGGCTTTAGTGAAAGGAACGCCCCTGGTTTCAGACGAAGATCAGATTGTTTCCAACGTATAATGTCATTATTATTGATCTAAAAACCCTGTACTTCAGTACTTAAGTTTTAGTTCTTGATCTAATTAATTACATGTTTCATACGGAGGTCAGAAATCTCTTGGCTCAATAATAAAGTATTTTACTGTAAGAATTTTCAGTTCTTGATTCAAATCATGGCATGTTTCATACGAAGGTCAGATTGTCTTATTTGAAGAATTCTGACTAAACTTAAGCTTGAATAAATCGAACGATGAACTGAAAAATATTTACTGAAACGCATCTTAACCATTGAACCAAGACTATTGTAATTCAAATAAGACAATCTTAATTCCGTATATAACAAAGTTCTACATAGAACACATAGAACTAAAACGATTTCACTAAAATACCATGATTATTGAGTACCATTTAAAACATGAAATGAACAAGAAAAAGCACTAAAACTCACTTACAGAATTTCGAGCCTGATGCACCGTTACATCTTTCAATCTGATCTCCGCGTGCCATTTCATGCCTGAAAATAGAGGTAGGTAAATAAGTGGGAGGTACTCAAATTAATAATAGTTAAAATAATACAATGGATTAAATTCTATGAAATCATTTATTAAAAATAAACTTCCTAAAAAAACAGTATTGATCATTTTATTTTAAATACATTATAGGTATTAATCATATTAATGTTATTACTGTGAATATTACATAAAGGGGTATCGCAAACTATTGCTTACATTAGCAGCCTAGCTTCACTCGTGAGAAGTATAGATTAGCGCTGCCATTTAGGATTTGTTTCTTTATTGGACCTATACCATCAGATTCTTATATAGTGTGGCCATTAGTGCTGTGCACTCCCTGAGGTATGCGCGGCGAGGTGGGAGGCGAAGAAAAAAGTGCATGAGTTCACATGAGATCGATACATGTCGGACAGATCTTACGATATCAGTTTGCATTTCTAAGGCAAGACTTGTGGCGGGACGATGGTCGGAGGCTATCTATCTGTGTGTGTGTGTATCTGTGTGTGGGCACTCGGCGTCACAAAAATCGCACCTCTTCAAGAATTCCCTTCAAAGTCATTTTAACCCTATTAATCAATGGTAGACATATGACTATAAGGTATCATTGGAAAGGCAATTTGTTTAAATTTCTGAATAAATCAATAAATTTGGTTTTTTATTTACCAGGGAATAAAAAGGCAAGCTAATGCAAATGATTAAAAAGTTAAATTTTATTTTATCAGCAAAAATTACAAAAAAGTCCTTAAAAACAACTTAAAACCTAGTGTTACCCCCCCCCCCCCCCCTAGCCCTGATGACTGCTTCCATGCACTCTCTCAATTAATGTGACAACAGTCTCTTCAGGAATGTTGTCCCATTCTGCAACGACGGCATCTTGGAGATCTTGGAGAGTACTAGGGGCAGGATCACGTACCCGTACTCGCCGTTTCAGTTCATCCCAAAGGTGCTCAATAGGGTTTAGGTCTGGACTTCGCGCCCGCCAGCGCATAACAGGAATCCCAACTTCTTGCAGGTAGTCTCTTACAATTAATGCGGTGTGACAGCGGGCGTTATCGTGCATTAACGTGAACCCACTGCCAACAAAACCCGCATAAGAGACAACCTGCTCCTCTAAGATCTCTGTTATGTACCGAGTAGCAGTCAGCGACCCTTGCCTGCGAGCACTTCCAGTCCGAGAAATACACACAAGGTTCGTTTTGTCGTCGATTGATATGCCACCCCAGAACATGCACGAGCCAGCCCCGTATTCCACTGTCTCTTGAATACAGGCTTGTGCGAATCGTTCCCCTTGCCTCCTGTACACTCTTCTACGCCTGTCGTTGCAGAAAAGACACACCCTCGTCTCATCTGAGAACAGCACAGCCCTCCATTGGTCCATTGTCCAATCCACATGGTCACGGGCAAATTGCAACCGGTCTGTCCTATGCTGTACAGTCAATTTTGGCCCTGTAGCAGCCCTGTGAGCTGCAATTTTCTTCTCCCGCATTCTTCTTCTAATCGTGGAGACGCTCACAGAAGTTCTGCGAGCTGATCGCAGTTGTTGTTGCAGCTCAACAGCATTGGAGAACCGATTACGTAAAGACGTCGAAACAATAAAGCGATCGTCTCTTTCGGATGTGCATCGTTGTCTTCCAGATCCACGTCTTTGGATATAGCCACCAGTCACTTGGAAGCGTTGAAAATTCGTCGAACGAAAAAACGACTCAAGTTCAGTTGCCGAGCAACATCACATTGCCGCATTGGTCCTCAATCGAGCACCGCTTGATGCCTACATGAACCTTCTGCACCTGCATGCAGCATTTCTAGAGCTCTGGGGAGAGCTCCAGGACAGGATGGCATTCATGGGGGTTCCTTGCGCGTTTCCTATAACGCACCTTCATGGTCTGTGCATCCACAGCGACGTTCTGCAGAACATGCTTGTTCTGCGCTTTGAGGAGATCTACGATCTCCCCGTCGTCGCGACGGGCCAAATGTGATTCAAAAAATCGTATTCTTGCATGAAGAACTGAGAGTCCAAACTTAAGCGTTTCTACATTTACCTCTTTTTTAATTAATTTATTGAAATCTTTCGATGTCTGTCCACAAATATAGCATCTCATCGTGGATGCAGTATCAGTTGCAGCATTGCAGACTTTGCCGTCAATCATTGTAAGTATAAGCTTATGTTTTATTTTGCCTGCTCCATCCACTGCTGTCTTCTTAAGCTAATCGACTTGGTTCTTGATGTGTAGGATTTCTTCCTTTGTTACATCTTTTGATTCTTGTATGAAGCGTATTCTTATAGGTCTACAGTACCTTACTGAAGATGGGACTGGGTTTTGCCACAATATTTTTTTCTGTTCCCCCTCAATAATAACGACCAGTCTTAAAGGCACAAGTGAGCTCTGAAAAATGTTAGCGTCACTGTCAGTGCTGTTTTCAAATGTTTGTTTATACTGAGTTTCCTGTGACCCATCACATCCCCATTTAGCTATTAAAACCATGTTTTGCTTTTCTTGCTCTGAACACGTTTCTACAACCTCTGCTACATATTTGTGCAGGCGCAATGCAGTGTGGTCAAGTAATGCTTGAAGTCGAATCTCAGAGCATGTCTCAGTCACGAGCATGGATTCTTTATCAGGATAACACTCCGTTTTGGCCTTTTGAATGAGCGAATAGCAGGGGTAAATGTTTTTATTAGACTTGTGTATTATTTCCCACTCTCTCCTAGTAAAGTCGCCTTCAACGAAGATGGCCAGTGCTTCTTCAGGTGTATGTTTCTTCACAATTGTTTGCTTTCTGGACCTAGTAATAACTTTGCGGATTTTTGTAGCTCTGGTTGGTGAAGCAATAATTTCTTTAATTATTTTTGATGCGTCCGTATTTCCTGAAATACGCTGACTCACGCCAGCTGCATACGTCAACTCCTCCACAGGTACTTGCTCCCGTAGCTCTTCAGTTTTTCGTCGTTTGCTGCGATCGCAAAGCTCTTCGAATGTTTTTGATGGTCGTCCTGGTTTTTGAGTAGGTATTTCCGTCCAGTAAGGCAATTCAATAGAAGATGTGAGCCAGACTTCATTAGTTTTCAAGAAACGTTCTTGTTTGTAAGTAGTATCTTTCCATTTTTTCTTGAATGTAGTCTTGAAACACCTCAAAGAACGAATAAAATTAGATTTTTCATTATTTGGACAATTAGCCAGTTTCAGAAGTCTCTCTGCGAATAATAAAAACTTTTTATCCATTTTCTTTCCTTTAAATTCATTCAGGATGTTATACAATGCTCTTCTGGTAAATTTCTTGACAGTTCCCGAAGAATCTGTACAAAAAAGACATAAAAAATAATTCACATATTTCACTCATTAACTTTGAAGTAATACAAAACAAAATGGCGGACGTGGGCGGACTGTTTAACTACGGTGTGCAATTGTCGAAAGACCGGTTATTATGACCATGTATAAATGATAGCGGGACAAGACAGGACACATAAACAAAAACACTGTTTTCTGATAAATTTAAGTAAAAAAAAAAATACAAATTGTGTCTGTTATCATACCATTTTTAAACATAAAATTTAAGCAGCAAATCAACTAATTGATATTTCAAAATACAGTACATACCTTCATCTTCCATATTCAAAACTTTTTCTTTTAAAACTCCACCACACGAGAACACAATAACAAAGCAAAGTAAGACTGCAACCGAGAGCGCCGAAAACAAAGACATGCGATTCTGCGAACGAATGAGTTTCGACTGACCTACGTAAACAGGTTTGAAGCTTGCGGGGATTGAATGGCTGTCATTTGATGGACCGGTTACCTGGCTAGATGAACAATAGATTCAGTGAGACTTTTGACTAATTTGCTGATTCCGCCTTTGTCCGGTTTTATTAGCCAAATACTCCTTAGTGCGTCGCTGTAGCTGGACAGAACCCCTTTTATACATACCAGAGGGTTTAAAGGTTTGGGTTCCTGGACCTTGAGCCCTAAGCTAAACTGGACTCTGTCCCTGATCTTGTTGAGGTCCGATCTGCTTGCGCATTTGAGGACTACCTTTTGGTTCTGCGCTTTTCGGACGTTGTCTACTCGGGCTCCGCTCGTTTTGAGGTCCAGGGCTGCCGTGATCCTCTCGATGACGCTGTCCCCGGTGTGCTGGGGGTTCGTCGACGAGATGATCAGAGTGTGGTTTGGTTGTGTGGGTGGCTTGGGTGGCTTGGGCGGCTTGGGTGGCTTGGGCTTGCTGGCGGCCTGTGCGAACGTCTGTGGACCCTGCTGTTGAAGAGGGGGTCTGTCCGCTTTGCCCAGTTCCGCTACCCCCTACTGTATGTTTGCGAGGGTCTTTTTTACCTCCCCGACGGCGAGCTCCGCCTCCAGATTCAACGCCGGGGGCACCTGGGTTGAAGGCTCCTTGTCGCGCAGCACGCGGAGGTCAGCCGAAACTATTTCCAGCCTTTCCGATAGTGTCTTTAGGTGCTGTGTAATGTTGAGTGGAGGTTGTGGTGGAGGGGGGAAATTACAGGCCTGTTGGCGATGGCCTGTACGGCGGTTTTGAGTGCCTCGATGGAGGTGGTTAATAGGGGGCCAAGGTCTTGGCTGGTCAGGTCCGGGTCGGTGTTTGTGGGGCTTGGGCGGTCGAGGTCCTCCTTTATCCTCTCCAGTGACTTTCGGAGCACGTCAATTTGATTCGACACCCTGGTAACATTAGTGTCGAGGCGTGCAAGATTAGCCCTCATTGTCTCCCGGTTGGGATCCCCCGGGGCTCTCGCTCCTTCCTGCCTTGTCTTTTCGTGCTCCTTTAAGTTCCGCTGGCTGGCGGATGCGACCTCGCCCTTCAACTCTTTAATGCCGTTTAGGGCCTCCAAGGTTTCATGGCCGAGTCATTCTCGGATCCCTTTAGCCTCCTTTTTGGTTTCGGAGACGTCCGTCCGCATTAGGGAGAGCTCCACCTTTGAAGTCATTAGCTCCCGAGTGTGAGCCCTCTCGACTCGCACAAGCTCGTGTGCATGTCGAGAGCGCTCCTTCTCGAGATTGTACTTATGGCGGGCTCTCGAATCCGCCAGTGACAAGACCGTCTCATACAACCCCTGCAGACACTCGTGGGTTACCGCCTTACACTCCCGCTTCATATTCCCCGCTGATTCCAGGGCCTCTTTCCCTTTCTGAAGCAGGTCGTTTGCTTCACGTGTGGCTAGGTCCATCTCCACCCCTGTGCCTCGTCTCGGGCTTCAGTATAGTATGCTTTTCCTTCCAGCCACGGAGCGATCCGTCTGGCTTATGGAAGAAGCCTCAGAACTTTCCTCATCCGAGACGATCTGGCGGGGGGGGGGGAGATACCACACTGGGCCCATTCTATGACCGATTCGGCGATCCGGTCGATGCTTCTGTCGGTGTTTGGCGACTCGGACACTGACGTTAGCGGAGGCGGCATTTTAGTCACGTCCGGCTCCGACGCTGGCTTTGACGCCTGCGGCGGTTCTTGCGATGGACGCGCCGCCTTTTCAGAAGTCACCGACTTGACTGACTTCGCCGTGTTTTGGAGAACCTTCTGCCGAAGAGTTCTCGGGGCCTTGAGTGAGTCCGTGGCCGTTTTCCGGGAGGTGGTAGAGGAGTTGGAGTTGGTAGATGACATGGTGTGTGGGTGAAATTATTATTAATAGGGTAATGTGGGTGTTTGATTTATGAGGTGATATATGGTTTGGTGATGCCTGTGTATGTATTAAATAACTAAAACTAAACTTAGACTAACTTATTACTAAATCGGATGGACTCACGGAAGTTTCGCTGGTGGTCTGCGTCTGCTGTCCGCTGGTATCCGATGAGTAGTCCGACGTTTGGTTGGGCCCGATGCACAGTGTGTTATTTTGCCTTAGTTGCGGACATGCTTGTTTTATGTGTTTTTTGAAAAGCTAACAATCAAACATCCACCACATTAAAACTCCGCCGGGTCTAACTACCATAGTTTAAGAGAAATTAATAAAATCGAGAAAAATCCTTAAAAACCATAGAAACGCAATACCTCGTTTTTGGATTTAATTTTTGCACTAAATGTTCTAAGGTATGATAGGAATCGAGTATAGGAACCAATTTTTTCTTGAAAACTTTAATAATCTTGCTCACCCAGGCGTGAATATTTTTTTTTCTATGATTCTGAAATTATTATTTTTCTGGCGAATCTCTTCATGGTCTCGTTTTTTTTTTTAGGCTTATATGTTGATAGGGTTGTCAAACAAACCTGTGTCCAACATACAATGCTCAAACAAACATTACTTTTTGACTCAGGTATTAGCGCAATTACCGGTTTAAATTATGACGTGCCTAGTTTACATACTCTAAGTATATAATTATGGAAAAATATTTGAACAAAGTTAAAATTAAAAATTATTTACGGTTGAATTTTGATCATTACTTTTGTTTATAATATCTATCTTCGATGAAGGATATTATGTGGGATTGGGGGTTGAAGGGGTCCGCTCTCGTTAGGCAAATGCTAAAACCCAATTCCTATACATAATATCTGGAGAAGCGGGGGTGAGGTGGCATGGAGCCGTCAAAGACCCATGGCACTGCTTTGCCTCAGCAGGCACTGACCCGTTCTGCTGGGGGATGTCCGTCTGGGCCCCGACCAGAGGACTTAATGCAAGGGGGGCATGAGGACGCCAACCCTCATACTGGTCAGCGAGTGGCAATTATTACCGACGACTAACGCCTGAATACGGATCCGAACAAGCTTACGAAACTGGATATTTATTATTAATTATCTTAGGTATAGAGACATGGCTGGTGGATGACCTGCATACTATTTTAGTAGTGCTATCAAGTGGCTTAATAATAGATGCTGCAAAATTTTACGACTTTTGTAAATCTATAGCTGCGAAGTATGTAAAAAAATACAATTGGTTCTATATGTCCGTTACTATGCACAAAATATTAATGCATGGCCGGCAAATCATATACGCCAGCACCTTACCCATAGGTATGCTGTCTGAGCAAGCAGGAGAGTCTAGAAATAAATATTGGCGCTATGATAGACAACACCATACCCGAAAATTTAATAGAAAAACCACAATTATTTTAGACTTACTTCACCGTGCATTAGAATCATCTGATCCTTGGTACACGTCAAAAATACAAAAAATCTTTGCCCTTGTCGCAATCAGTGCTTCAACTTTTAAGTGTAACAACAGACAATGGTGCCGATTCTCTTGTACACCGAACTAAACTAACTAAACTATCACTAAAATTCCTTACTTTTGGCTATGAGAATCTTAAAGCTATTCTGCAAACAAAATTCTCTAAATTTAAAAATAACTTTGACACAACTAAATCGAATTTGATAATCGCGACTCCACGTGATATTTTTTTTTCTTTTGGCTTCGTAACGTTGTACTTGTTTGCCGCCCCATCATCGTGTTTTTTTTTAGAGCCCGAGGCGCGCATGAGCGGGCAGCCTCAACGTGTTTTATATGTAATTTTAACTTTTTGTATGGAAAATAAAAAAAATATTACCTTCATGTTGAGATATCAGGGTTTGCGGGTTGCGAAGGGGGTCGAAATTTTCATTATTTTTGCGATAGGACGCACCATTTACGAGATATAAGCAAAAGAAAAGAAAAAAATACACAGTACTGTTTTTGCACCAGAAGTCGAGGTGTTGGTGTGAATTTCAATTCATTACAACTAATTTTATTCCACACCTTTTTAATCGTGATTAAAAATAGTCAGATTTAGTTAGGAAATCTAAATTTTAGTTTAAAAACGTCAAATTCAGAATAGCAAAATTGCCATTTTCACTAAATTAAAAACTCAGTACCATCTTAGTGCTGTCAAACTAAAATGTAGTTAAGTTGTGTCACTTAAGGGGCCGTGCACAAAATCGATTGATTTTGATCAATTTTGTTCATTGTTTGTGAGAAAGGGACGAATAATTTATACAAAATTATTTGTGATTTGAAAAGTCGTGTTCTTTGTTTTGCATGTGGCGGAAAGGGATTTTTCAAAAAAAATAAGTATTCACGGTAAATCACTAATATTCGCAACAAGTTTTCCGAAAAATGACGCGAGACTGACATTTGATCATCATTCTACAAGAAACTCCTTTTGATTTTGAACATTAAAAAATATCATCAACAGCATTATATGGTTTACTTGCATGTGGCGGAACCACTTTTTTCAACTTCCATACAAAATATAGTAGAAAAATAATATTGAAAAAACAGTTTTTTTGTTTTATACCCCGTCAGTAATATATTTTTTCCTATTATTTAGCAAATCATATCAAGAAATTTAAAAATCACAAATTAGACTTCAGCTATCCTTGAAATATAATCAAAATTTTATTTAATTATTATACAATATCTTCATTAAGCAAATCAACGGCGAAATAAACTATATTTTGGAGTGCACAAAAATGATGAAATTATTAACAGCTGCTGTGACTGACACGAATGGTTTAGCACCATGAAAACTGTACTTTTATAGTTACACAGACTTAATGTTTCGATTATTTCTAGTTTTCTCACGATTAGATAAGAAATTGACAAAAAACAGTTTTTTTCGTGCACGGACCCTTAAGTCAATTTCAGAATAGGAAATCGTCGTTTGACAGGAATAAACTAAATTTTGGTGATTTTTAATCTAGTTTAGAGAATTTTGTGACAAGAGAATCGGCACCATTGTTTACTACAGCAAATCAGAATCCGAAGAGTTTGAAGCAAATGATGTCACGCTGACGACTGACGAAATGGTTTTTGAATCTGATAGCGAGGATATTACCATTCAGAGGATAATAAAAAAACAAAAAAAGGTTGACTGGTAGAGAATGCCTTGTGGCATTAAGTCCGCCTATGTATCACTATTGTACATGAAGTTTAAATAAATAAATAAATAATGATTTAATCGATTGGTAATTTTTTAATTAACCTATTTTGTCCCACTGCTGGGCAAAGCCTCCCCCATAGTCTTTCAAAGGTATTTGATCTTTGCCATCTCTAATCAATCCGTCAAAACGAGTTGAAATCGATTGAATTAATCGACTTAAATGTTTACTAGTTTGTGACAACCCTATTTCCATAGAAATTAAAAAATAACTTAGAAACGCAATATCTCCGAGATCTCGCTAGATAAATATTTACAATTTTCTCGAGTTGAAGGTACTATACATAAGTATATTCTGCAAACAAAAAAAAAATGCGACCAGTTAACAGGTTGACTGCCACTTGCAAAAATTGAAGGTCACCGGGAGGCCAAATATATTTTTTTGTTTGATCGACTTTAAAGTGATTATATAAGATTGTAATTATACTTAATTATCTATATAATATTTTACAGTATTTTAAATGAGGAGGGCAACTACACCGCACCGGTGCGTGCTAGGCACTGGGAATGAAATTTTCATTCTCAGTGCCAAAGAACGCACGGGTGCGGGTTATGAATTTATTACGTTTTTATGGTTAATTAGGAATAATACGCTTTTATTTATTTAAATGTGGTTTATATTAGATACTTCTTGCATTTTTGTAATGAAATAAACTGCAAAATCAACATTAATTTAGAGAAAAGTAAAACAAATAAATATTTTCTAATTGAACTTTACTTAGAAACGGCATTACACTTTGGCATCA
The DNA here is from genome assembly GCA_947523025.1 of Dryobota labecula. Classification (NCBI taxonomy): domain Eukaryota; kingdom Metazoa; phylum Arthropoda; class Insecta; order Lepidoptera; family Noctuidae; genus Dryobota; species Dryobota labecula. Next base: position 7,379,401 of record OX383306.1, read on the forward strand.
ATGTGAATAAAATATCTTATAAAACAAAAACAATCAGAGAAAAACGCAGAAATTATCAATCAACAATGTCATATTTAAAAAAGTTATAAAACCATGAATTATAACATTTACAGAGGAAGTTCTGAGTGGTAATTTTCAAAACATTCCACACAAAGTCCAGGTTTGTCAGGACAGGTGTCACAATACCAAGGAGAGTCAGTACGCTTTTTATTCTTGGTGCACTGACGGCATGTCTTTCGTTTGAGACGCCCATTTGAAGTAGTTTCAGTGGCTTTCTTTATTTTATGAGTTTGGGTATTTGAAGGTCTATTTCCTGGTACATTTTCGGGCAGCAGAGCATTTATGACATTCATGCGATAATCATAGAGAGACATTTTACGTTGCCCTGAATATTTATTGTACATCTTCATTGAATTCAAGAAAAGTAATTGGAATGTGTGGATGGCTAATTTCAGATACCAGCGTAAAGTTTTTCTTTCGCAAGGATAGTACGCTAGAAGCTGATCTTGCATGTCTACTCCTGACATGTAATCGTTATATTTCGAGATAGCTTCTGGCTTTTGAGTAACTTGGCCACGTTTATTTTGGACTGGAACCATTCTGTCTTTATACTGGGTAGTAATATACGTCACAACGCGTTTATCTTTCCACACGCCAACATGCACTCCTTCACGAAACATTGAGATATTTTCTCCTTTCTTAATATTTTTTTTCCTGATTTCCTGAGGATTTTCTTTCAAGTCTTTACGTAGAGTGCCCGTACAATAGGTGTTGTGATCAAGCAGCTTCTTCGCCAAACCAAAACTATTATAAAAGTTGTCCATGTACAATTCGTGGCCATTATTTAGTTTTCCCTGAAGCAGCTCCATGACAACTTTCTCAGCGTGACCCTTCCCAGATACGTCTGTATCTTTTCCACCTGCATAAACACGGAACTTCAATACCAATCCATCTGGTTCAGTTAGCATATATAACTTTATGCCGTATTTGTGGCGTTTATTTTTGATGAACTGCCGAAAACTCAGTCGCCCTCTCTATAGCACCATACTTTCATCCAGAGATAATTGTGCTGCAGGATAATAACATTCAGTCATTTTGTTGTTGAAGTAATCAATGACACTTCTAACCTTGAACATTGGATCCTCACTTTCTTCCTCTGAGGTAAAATGCAAACATCTCAGTATGAGGAGAAATCTGTTTCTGCTCATTTGTTTCCCAAAAATTGGAATTGAAAACAGCCTATCTTTTTTCCAGTAATCCTGTAAACGACTGAGAGGGATAGTTCCCATGTGGAACAGCAAACCAAGGAAAATTTTCAGCTCGCAGACAGTGACCTGTTTCCATCCAGAAATCCTGGCAAAATCTCTACTTCGTCTGCTTGAAACTTCCTGATTATGTCTACTTATCAACCTCTGTGCCTGTGCATTTGTCTCAGTACAAATCATCGTCAAAAAATCTTCAGTAAAAAAAAAATTAAAATAATCAATAGGATTTGCTCCTGCAATTTCACCATAAAATTCGTTTGATTTTGTAAAATAAATTTCTCTCATCTCGCCAGTTGTAGTCCATTCAGCGGTTGAGCCTACTGCAGAGGGTTGGTTCAGCTGGGCTTGACCTTGAGTGTCTGATACAGATGGTGAGTTTGGCTGCAGGTCTTGATCCTGAGCTGTAGGTGACACTAATTGACGTGCTGGAGAGCGTAATTCGATATCTAAGGGGTGCTCCTCACCTTCACTCTCTGATGCTGACTCCTCGTCACCAGGCTGATAATCGTCTTCAGAATTATCAGAAAACAATACCTCTTCTATATCACTGTCGTGCATAATAGAAAACAATTGTTTTCGCTGCCTTTTAGGCCTAGAAGGGCCTTCTTCGCAATCCATTTTACTTGATATTTATTTCTGCATAAACACTCAACCGTCAAACATACGAAAAAACCAAAAACACGTTACGAAAATTTAAAATTTCAAGCGCAGTGCCGCTTCAAACACAACGTTCTTGGCCCAGTGCCGGCGCCAAACTGAGTGTATGAATCTACTAAGGCGCGAGACCGCACCGGTGCGTGGTCGGCCTCTCGCATGGACACCCCTCCCCGCACCGGTGCGGGGGTGGCAGCGAACGTGTTAATAGTTAATTTTATAAAATTTGTTTTTGTTTATTTCGAAAATAATTATTTACTCTCGTTCCTGTTATGTTAGGGACTTGAAATTTTGACACCAAATATATTTCAAACCAACAATTAATCTGTATTTTCACAAGAGGTTGAGATTTATTTTATTCAAGAAATACAGACCTTTGACCTTGGTGACCTAAAAACCACGTGTTTTTGGCGATTTTCGCACCTTAATACCTCCCAGATTCCTGCTCCGATTTTCCTGGTCCTGGTTTTGTTGGACTGGCCTCTGCCGCGACTTCCAGGATTATTGTTGGTGAAATGACTCGACTGACCTTGGCGACGTTATTATTGCTAGAAGTTCCCGGGGTCCTGTTCCGCAACCCGTCGACGTAGACACTTGCCCACACTTATCCTGGTGACTTGACACTACACTATTCCACTGGTAACCTTTTTGTGCAATTAACTCAACGCGAACTATTTTAGCGAATTTTTGTTCGCGGAGCAGATGTTTACCTTCTGTACCTTCTTTACAGCACGCTGTAAATAACGCATGTGAATTTGGTTAGTCGTGCAGGGAAAGCTACTGTACGCACGGACGGCTGCGTTCTTCTCCGTCATCAGTGCACTTACATCGTCCGGCAGTTTCCCGCGACGGTTATCCGTCGCCGGAACCTCCCTTGAACATGTGTTCAGGACAGATTGTACGTGCTCTGTGAGAGAGTCGATCGCGGCCGTCGTGTCTGCGATAGAGTCGAACTGGTCGGGGATCGAATCCAATTGGGGGAGACATGTTAGCTTTCAAGCTTTCGCCTACTCGCTTCCAGTCCGTTACCCTTTTGGTGCGCGGGGGGATATTGGGATCGTGGAGACCTATGCGAGGTGCCATCTCAACGAGGACAGGTCGGTGGTCAGAGTCAAGCTCGTGTAGCACCTTTATAGAGACCAACCGTAGGTTGATGTTCTTTAGAAGTGCCACATCGAGCACGTCAGGGGCATGGTCACAATTATGCGGATAGTGGGTGGGACTCATCGGTGCGATGATATCAAAGTTGAGGAGGGGGCAGAGGTCAAAGAGGACTTTACCCCTATGGGAGGTGAGGTTACTATTCCAGGCTAGGTGCTTGGCATTGAGATCACTCGCTATGATGACGGAATCACTCATGCTCAAGAGGGATCTAAGGTCGTCAGTCAGTAGTTGATCGTGGTTATCTATTGTAGTGACAGGGGGCAGATAGGCTGATACTATCGTTATGGATTGATGGCCCGTCATACCGAGTCGGCAGATCGAGACTTCTAATAGGGACTTTAGGACGGGAGGGTCTATGGGCATGCAATAGAGCTCTGATTTGTAATAGATTAGAGTACCTCCCAAGTGGCATCGCGACCTATCGTTACGAACTATACGATAGTTCGCAATTGACGGGTTACGGTGCCTGGGCTTTAGAAAGGTCCCTTGGATTAGAAAGACGTCTACTTTATGATCACCGAGGAATTCGGTGATCTCTATTTTTTGCCCGTCCAAGCCATTGACGTTAAAATAACCTAACATTAGGGATCGGGGTTTGAATCTAGCGGGGGACCTACTATCCATTAAGTGGCCTAGGGGTGTTCGCGAATCGCGTGAGTGCTTGCGTAATCTCCGGATACGCATTGTATATCGCCTGGATTTGGTATAAATTACCAGCGTTGGTCGCGGCGACTATCTCGTCGGCCATCCTCTGCGCGCGGGGGGATACCATAAAAGTTGTCGAGATTATATGGAACGGATCCATCTTATTATTATTGACGACAGCGGCCACAGGAGTGTGAGGGGTGTTTTTGGGAGGGAGGGGGGTTCGCGCGTTCGGAGCGGCGGTGGCGGCGGGAGGCGCGGGCGCGGCGGCGGAGGGCGCGGGTTTGGCGGGGAGGAATGCGGGGGGCGCGGGTTTGGCGGGGAGGAATGCGGGGGGCGCGGGGGCCCGCAGTGAATTTTCGTAACGGACGCGCGGGTCCATTAATCGGGGGATTGTAGCCTGAGGGGGGGCCTGAGGGACTGGGGATCTAGCCTGAAGGTTGGGGTAGGCCTGCTGGTGATCCCACGCTCCGCGGCTGTAGTGATTACACTGCAACCCGGAGCCGTTGAAAGGGGCGTCACTTATAAGGCGGTTCTGACGGAGGCGAAAGCCAAAGTTGCGTTCCCGGACCTTGGCACACCGTCCGGCTTCAGAATGAAGCCGGCGATGACGGGGGCGCGGCTGCTAGAGGTGTCGGGAGTCTCCAGCGGGGAAAAGGCGGACATCCTGGCCGCCAAGCTTAGGGAGGTCCTCAACCCGGAGGACGTCCGAGTGTCCAGGCCGATGAAGACCGCAGAGTTGCGCGTCGATGGCTTGGACGACTCGACGACCCCGGCTGAGGTCGTGGCGGCCGTCGCCGTGGCCGGCGGATGTCCACCCGGGGATGTGCGGACGGGCGACATTCGCGCCGACGCTTCCGGGCTCGGCACGATTTGGGTGCGGTGCCCGGTGGCGGCGGCTAGTAAGGTCGCCGACGGGGGACGTTTGAGGGTGGGGTGGGTTGCAGCGAGGGTCAAGCTGCTGCAGCCCAGGGCTATGCGGTGCTACCGATGCCTGGACTTTGGGCATGTCCGGGCGCGGTGCACCGCCGAAACGGACCGCAGCGAACAATGTTATCGCTGCGGCCAGCCCGGCCACAAGGCGGCCCAGTGCTCCGCGGCGCCAAACTGCAGCCTCTGTACAGCTGCCGGGAGGCCCGCTGGGCACAGAGCTGGCGGAAAAGCCTGTGGCGCACCCACCCAGAAACGGAAGAGAGGGGGTGCCAAGGCTGCCGGGGGCTCTTTACCCCCCCCTCAGTCTGGCAGCTCGTCGGCCGACTCCCGGCCTAGGAATGGTGCGGAGGGGATGGACTGCGCATAAATGGCGCTGTACCATTTCCTCCAGGGCAACCTCAACCACTCTGCTAGAGCTCAGGATCTCTTCCTCCAGAGCATGGCAGAGTGGTCGATTCATGTGGCTGTGGTCGCCGAACCGTACTTCGTCCCCCCCCGGGATAACTGGGTGGGAGACCTTGACGGTTTGGTGGCCATCATTGGCGGGGCTCTTGTCAACCCGTCCCGAGGTCACGGCTGGGTAGCCGCCCTCGCGGACGGCATTGGCACGGTTGGGGCATATTTTTCGCCCAACAAGAGTCTCGCCGACTTCGAGAGGTTCCTTGTCGAGTTGGGTGCCGTCGTGGGCCAACTCCACCCTCGCCCCGTGCTGTTGCTCGGAGATCTCAACGCCAAATCTGCGGCGTGGGGATCCCCGGTGACCGATGCTAGGGGTGAGGTATTGGAGGAGTGGGCGGTCACAACTGGCTTGACCGTCCTAAATCGGGGCTCGGTCTACACGTGCGTGCGGCAGCGAGGCGGCTCTATAGTGGACGTCTCGTTCGCTAGCCCCGCTGTTGCGAGCCGTGTCCGCGACTGGCGGGTCGCCGTGGAGGTGGAGACGTTGTCGGATCACCGATACATCCGTTTCGACGTCTCCGCCCAGACCACTGGCGGCCGTGCTTCGCCAGCCCCGCGAATGGACGGTCCGCACTGGGCGCGTAAGCGCATCGACAGGGAGCTTCTCGAGGAGGCCGCTATCGTACAGGCCTGGAGCCGGGAGTCGGCAACGGCCGGACCCGTCGACGTCGAGCAGGAGGCGCTGTGGTTCCGCGGGGCGATGACGCAAATTTGCGACGCGTCGATGCCCCGGGTTCACGCACAGACAGGAAGGCGCCAGGTGTACTGGTGGACTGCCGAGATCGCGCAGTTGCGCGTCGCGTGCGTGGCGGTCAGGCGCCAGTACACCCGATACCGGAGGAGACGTCGTCGGGTCCCTGACGAAGAAGCCGCGCTGTATGAGGTGTACCGCGCGGCGAAGGAGACTCTGGGGCTGGCCATCGGCGAGTCGAGGACGCGAGCCAGGGAGGAGATGTTGGAGACTCTAGACGGGGATCCGTGGGGGCGCCCTTATCGCGCGGTCCGAGGGAAACTTCGAGCCGCGGCGCCCCCACTTACGGAGAGTCTCCAACCCGAGCTGCTGGAGGAGGTAGTCGCAGCCCTCTTCCCGGCAAGAGCGGAGCATACTCCGCCGCCGATGGCTTTGCCCACAGCCGCAGAGTCTACAGAGGAGAACGCCATCAGCGTCCCGGAGGTGACACAGGCAGAGATGAGGGCAGCCGTGATGCGGCTCCGGGCCAAAAATGTGGCTCCGGGGCCTGACGGGATCCACGGCTGCGTGTTGGCCCTCGCTCTGAAGGAGCTTGAGCCCCAACTGAGAGGACTCTACACAGCGTGTCTTGAGCGGGGCCAGTTTCCCACTTTGTGGAAATCTGGTCGTCTGGTCCTGCTCAGGAAGGCGGGGCGCCCTGCGGACTCGTCGTCCGCGTACCGGCCCATAGTGCTGCTAGACGAGGTGGGTAAGCTGTTTGAGCGGATAATCGCAGCCCGCCTCGTCGGCCACTTGTGCAGAGAGGGGCCGGACCTGGACGACAGTCAGTTCGGGTTTCGGCATGGGCGCTCTACCATCCACGCTGTGTCGCGGGTGAGGGTCCTGTCGGAGGAGGCGGTGTCCCGGGGTGGGGTGATGTTGGCGGTGTCCTTGGACATCTCTAACGCCTTCAACACCCTGCCCTGGAGTTGTATTCGGGAGGCACTGCGGTATCATCGGGTGCCTCCCTACCTCTGCCACATCGTTGGGGCTTATCTGTCCGAGAGGTGTGTCACCTGCGTGGGACGTGATGGCGTAAACCAGCGCCGCATGTCGTGCGGTGTTCCACAGGGCTCGGTCGTAGGGCCGCTCTTGTGGAACATCGGGTACGACTGGGTGCTGAGGGGTGAACTCCAGCCGGGCGTGGATCTGACGTGCTATGCGGACGACACGCTGGTCACGGCCCGGGGGAGTTCGCACAGGGAGGCAGCGTTGCTGGCGACGGCGGCGGTCTCACAGGTGGTGAGCCGCATTCGGCGCCTCGGCCTGGAGGTGGCCCTCAACAAGTCGGAGGCCATGGCGTTCCATGGTCCCCGGCGGGCGCCGCCAGCCGGATCACACATCGTGGTCGGTGGGGTTCAGATTGCTGTCGAGTCCACCATGAAGTACCTAGGATTGGTGCTCGACAGCCGGTGGGACTTTGGACCCCACTTCCGGCAGCTGGCGCCCAAGTTGATGGGCGCGGCTGGGGCGCTGTCAACGCTGCTTCCCAATCTGGGGGGCCCGAGCGTCGCCTGTAGGCGGCTTTACGTGGGGATCGTGCGATCGATGGCCCTGTACGGGGCCCCGATCTGGGCGGCTGACCTGACGGCCGGCAGCATCGCTGTTTTGCGGAAACCGCAGAGAGCAATGGCCGTCAGAGTCATCAGGGGGTATCGCACGATCTCCTACGAGGCGGCTTGCGCACTGGCCGGATCCCCGCCCTGGGACCTGGAGGCGAAAGTACTCGCGTCATTGTATCGGTGGCGCGAGGAAGCGAGGGCGCGGGGCGAGTGGCTGATGCAGCGACATGTGGAGCTGCGTCGGTCACAGCTTCGCGAGGTCCTGGTGGCGGAATGGCGGGACAGGCTTTCACGCCCTACCGCCGGCCTCGGTACGATCGAGGCGGTCCGGCCGGTGCTCGACCTTTGGCTCGGGAGGAGGCACGGCTCCCTGTCGTTTCGGGTGACGCAGGTGCTCTCGGGGCATGGTTGCTTCGGGAAGTACCTGTGTCGCATAAACAGGGAGCCGGACGCCCGGTGTCACCACTGCGTCGACTGTCGGGAGGACACGGCGTGGCATACGCTGGCAGAGTGTGCCGCTTGGGAGGAGCCGCGCCGTGCCCTCATCTCTGGAGTAGGCAGTGACCTCTCGCTGCCGGCCGTCGCTCGTTCGATGGTCGGCAGCGAGGAGTCCTGGGACGCGGTGGTTTCCTTCTGCGAGACAGTAATTTCGCAGAAGGAGGCTGCGGAACGGGAAAGGGAGATCTCGTCCACTAACCCGGCCCGCAGCAGGCGCACCGGGCGTCGGCGAAGGGCGGACAACGCCCTCTTCCAGCCCCCCTAAATGGGTCCAGGGACGACGGACTAGGGGACGTCCGTCGCCCCCCATATATCGGACCCGAGGTGGCGGCGCGTAGTGTTCCACGCGCGCCCCTCTGAGACGTCGCGGGGGGAGTCAAACACCTCACTCCCCCCCTCGACCGGAGGAGAGGCCTGCAGTGGCGGGCCGGCACCAGTCGGGGGTCGCGGAAGTATGTTCGTTCCCGTGACCCCCGGCGTAGGTGTGAGACGGAACACCGGGGTGGTTTTTAGTCAGTAAGAGTCTGACAGACCCCTCCGCCCGCCCCAGGGCGGAGGACATCCATGAGGATTTTCCACCCCGGAACAAAAAAAAAAAAAAAAAAAAAGGCCTGCTGGTGATGCAGGTAATTCCAGGGACTGGGTCTCTGGGGACTCAGTCTTACTGGCAGCAAATGGGACGGGCATTCGCGGGACTCCGTACCCCGTAGCCTCCGCAACGATTTTGGCAATATTCACATCATTTTTAAATTCAAAGCTTTCTTTGTTGGCTTTTCTTTTCTTAAAATATTCAGCTACCTTAAAAATGACAGTCTTCATATCACGAGATAACGCACGACCCATCTTTGAATATTTATCCCATGTGCGTCTGACATAGACAGTCCGATACAGATAACACTACCTGCCGCCACGAGCGTTGACGGCGCACTGATAGAGCGCAGCAGCCGATTCTCCCCCCCGTCTCGCCGCGCGCATACCTCAGGGAGTGCACAGCACTAATGGCCACACTATACCCAGTAATACCTAGTAATTTAATAATTAATTATCATCTTAAATAAAATACTTAATATCAGATGATTCTTAATCTTAAGGCCCTGACAACCCGCCTACTACGAGTATCACATTCTTAGTCATACAAAATATTTGTCAAATCATATCATCTGAAATATCCTAATTTTAATCATAATCGCTTAATCATAATATTTTGAAGTCATTTGACAACCCTCAAATAACTTATCACTCGTACATTTCAACATTATTTTGTATATTATATTGCAAAAAGTTTCGCAAAAAAGTAATCTAAACAAGTTTTCCTATATAAGTAACTTATATAGTAAGTAATAAATAAAGATACGCCGCTATTTAAGAATCTTTGCTTTATTGGCGCGGGTTATAATACCATCATATTCTTACAAAAATATTAATTCAATCTTAAATTGTAACAAACAGCTATTCTCGTTCATATCTACACAAGATACAATACGGCCGGCGGATTGGCGGGTCTGAAGTTAGCCGTTTTGCGAATCTTCCGTCAGTCATTGGTCATTTTCGAACAAATGACTAACTTCAGAACCGCCAAGATCCGCCGGCCGTATTGTAAGTACCATTTGTATTGTTACTAACACGTTCTCTGCCGCGTAGGTCATCGGTGACCTCACCTGAACTAGATCGAGACGCCGCGTAGGGCATCAGTGACCTCAAGGTAGACTTAAGTTTGAAACTGATTTGTGAGCCGTAGGCCAATATTACCGAACATTTCTCTATAGCAGGTGACCGGAATGGCGCTGTAGACCAATCCTTCAGTATGGTTTCTGAGTAATCGTAAATTTGTTGAAAATGTGGGTGAAATTGCAAAGCAATTAAGAAAAACCAAAGGCATCCATTATGAATCGTGTTTATTTGTAATAACTATTGAACAGTTAGCTACAACATTATTTTAAAAAAAACCTTTACAAATAACGGTGAGATTTATTGAAGCATTGTAGGCAATAATATATTGTACCAGGACAGTTCTTACAGTATGTAACTACTTTTTTAGTTTTATTCCGAGCGACTTTTGACCCATGATTTTTCAACCGACGCAGAAACGTCTCAATTTAGCTACAGGTCCCTCTCTTTTCAGCAATTCGTGTTTCATTATTTTAGGTCTCTCATGCTGGTGTTCACAATTTTCTTTATTGACTCCTGAATCCACAAGATACTGGACTAACTGACCCCTGAATTGCATTATACCCTGATTAGTGTTTTTGTTCTCTTTATACATAATCCAAGCATTAGTACAAATGGTTTATTCATATCAGGATATTGCAATAAAGGTGCATTAATTAGAAGTTCCTTGCATTTTTCGAAAGCCTCAATATATTTTTGATCCGTCATAACTTTCTTACCCTTTTTCAAACAAGCTGTCAAAGGTTGTGTTATTTTGGAGAAGTCTTTAATAAACCGCCTGTAATATCCCACGAACCCTAAGAATCGTTTGATTTCGGTCTGTGTCCGTGGTAATGGATAGTTAAGAACTGCCTGTATTTTGTCATTATTTGGTCGAAGTCCGTCTTTAGTCAGTGTATGTCCTAAGTACTGCACTTCTCTGCATACAAATTCAGACTTATCTAATTGAACCTTAAGATTAGTCTGACGTAATCTATCAAAGACAGATCGTAATCTCTGAATGTGTTCTAAAATACCGCTAGAGTAAATAAGAATATCATCTAAATAGACCATACAATGTATTCCCTGCAACCCTCTTAAGACATTGTCCATTGTCCTTTGAAAGATCGCTGGAGCGGTTTTGAGACCAAATGGCATACGGAGGAATTCGTAGTGCCCATTTTGTGTTGAAAAAGCTGTTTTCTCGGTGTCGGAAATTTCAATTTGGTGGTAACCGGAAGCTAAATCTAGGGTTGTAAAATAATTGCTTTTGCCAAGTTTGTCAAGTAAGTCGGTTATGTTGGGAAGTGGATACTTGTCATCGATTGTAATTTCATTGAGTCGACGATAGTCCACAACCATTCTATATTTCACTTGACCGGAAGCATCTGCCTTTTTGGGAACCAAATGCACAGGTGCACTCCAAGGTGAGTGTGATTCGCGGATCACATTGTCCTTGAGAAGTTTTTCAACCTGTCGTTTGATTTCTTCAGCTTGCGCTGGACCCTGCCGATATGGTTTGATATAAATGGGATCTTCGTTACTCGTTCTTATATGATGTTTAACTTTATTTGTAAAGGTCAAGGGCAGCTCTTCTCAGTAAAATATATCTTTGTACTCGTGGCAAAATTTACTAATAAGGTCACATTCTTCTTCATTAAGGTGGTCAAGTCGCAATTTTTTTTTATTGTCTGTCAGTAATGAATCCATCTCTACATCAGTTAAATCAGTTATATTATTTACTAAACACTTGTTAGAAAAATAAGTCACCTTGAACGGAGCAGTTATAATTAATGTCATTTCAAGGCTAGTTGCGTTTTGTACAACAGTAGAGGCTAAATAATTTTTACATTTAACAATTGCAGCTGGCATTCGGACGCCTTCATGAAACTGCTTGTATTCTAATATGGCATAGCCATCCTTTTGATTTACAGGTAATTTCACTCCCATGTTCGGTCCGGGGTTCTAGTCTAAATTCAAGGTCAATGGAATAGATTATAGGAATTTTGACGCCGTTTGTCTTTAAGGTCTTGTCCTTAAACGATAACTCAGCATTAACCTCTCGACTGCCGCGCATCGCTCACATAGTAACTCGCTCAACTGCCGCGTACTGAGCGGAACGCGCGCCGCGCGCTCTTTTTTATCAGTTTTTTACTTTGTAAACGACGAAAGTTTGTTATTCTTGTGACTGTTTATGATAGACAAATAACTAAAGTTTATTATTGCTTACTTTTTCATCACAAAATCGTGTGTAGTAATTAACTAGAAGCCATTATTTCAATAACTTCCCAAAAAAAAAAACTTCTTGAGGCATAATTGGAATAAAATTGGCATATAGATTTTGTTTAACTTCTCTTTATTCTGTATTCACAATCATTTAACACTTATAAATCATATATTTTTATAATAATACAAAACAATAATAGCAAGCAGTAGCGCGTAGATCTGCGTTGCGGCGCAACTTGTTTGGCGTAGATATACGTTTACGGCCTGTCTTATACAGAGTGTTCAAAAAAAGCAGTGTGCAATAAAAACTAAATTATTAGACATGAGTTCGGATTTTGAGGTTAGTTCGGAAAAAGCATTTATTGCTAGACAAAAGCGCGAGAAGACGCATAGCAATAACGGAACGCAGCCATCAGCGAGTAATGTCAATGTCAATGATAACCTTAAAAACAAGAAAAAGGTTATCCGTTGTTACAAGTGCAAAAAGGTACTTCATTTGGACACTGATTTTTGTAGTGACCACACTACAAAAATCAGTGTCCAAATGAAAGTCATACGGAAAAAGAAAAGACAAATGCTTTTAGTGCAGTATTTATGTCTAGTGAATTCAATAGAAACGACTGGTATGTAGATTCCGGTGCCAGTTGCCAGCTCTTAGCAAACGAAAATATGTTGTCAAACATTACCTATCAGCCGATAATTAAGGAAATCATAGTGGCGAACCAGACAAGCGTACGAGTTCTATGCTCTGGAGACTTAAATTTAACTACTTTTGTTAAAGGGACAGAGTATGAGATAAAAGTCAACAATGTTTTGTGCGTACCTAATCTTACCACAAATTTACTTTCAGTGAGCAGAATGGTTGAAAATGGTAACAGAGTACCATTCAACAAACGTGGATGTTACATTTACAACGCTCACAATGACTGTATTGGTGAAGCTAGTTTAGAGAATAATGTGTACAGATTAAATATTGTGAAGCCTGAGCTAATATTAGCAGCAGCAGTACAGACTTCGTGTACGACTTGGCACAGACGACTAGGTCATATAAATTCAAATGACTTGGAGAAAATGAGACAGGGAACTGTTGAAGGTGTGACTTACCAAGACAAATGTAATATTAGCAAGGTCAGTTGTGTTGTGTGTTGTGAGGGCAAGCAAACAAGATTACCATTCCCTAACAGCTCAAGTAAGACCAAAAGTATACTTGAATTGGTCCATGCAGACTTATGCGGCCCAATGGAAAACAAATCACTTGCTAAGTCTCGGTATTATTTGTTATTAGTTGATGATTACAGCCGAATGTGTTTTGTCTATTTCCTAAAAACAAAAGATGAAACATTCAAGTATGTCACAGAATTTAAAGAACTTGTAGAGAATCACAAATCCACAAAAATAAAAATATTTAGATCCGATAATGGTGGTGAGTTCTGTTCTGCTGAAATGGAGAATTACTTGAAGAAGAATGGTATAGTTCACCAGAAAAGTACAGGTTTTGTTGTGGTGACGAATAATAAGAAACCATTTGGTCTTTGCGGTCTATTCCGCCCATGAACTGATTATATTTAGCCACTTCTTTAGGCTTATTTGAATATTTGCCAAATCGGTTTGACACCCATTGCAATTTTGGATGGTTGATAGTAGTAATTACATAAACAGGCCTTTTGTCTTTCCACACAGACACGTAAACATTCCCTTTACGACGCCATAAATGTTCGCCCTTCTTCAATTTAGCATTGCTAAGAACCTTTGGATTAGAAACTCTGCTTTTTCTCAATGTACCGCAAGTATGAGTCCGCAGTCTTAAAAGTTTTTGGCTCAGCTCAACGTCATTATAGAAATTATCCATATAAACGTGATGTCTTTTATTATTAACATAAGCGGGATATTTACCATGTTTATTTATTGTTATGAGTTCCCGATATTTCGGCGCTGTTGCAAGCACCATGATCACGGATAAACTGAAGTCACTGCGGGTGGGTGTTTATGAGCAGACCTCTTGATGTCTTTTCATCAGATATGAGTTTAGCAGCTTCATTACTATCTTTTCGGTTTTCTTTGTCGTCACATCTGTGTCTTCCTCCTTTCCACTGTACATTATTATGTTCAGAACAAATCCATCTGAAGATGTCAACTCATAAAATTTTATTCCATAACGAGCCTCTTGTTTTTGATGTACTGACGAAAATCGAGTCTACCTCTGAACAGGACCAGGGACTCGTCTAGGGACAACTCTTTATTTGGTCCATACACCCTGCGAAAGTTGTTACACAATGCCTCGATAAAGTCCACAACTTTCTTCTCCCGCTGTGCGCCAATTTCACCTATGTATACACATCTCAAAATTTGTGCAAACCTCCGTTGACACATTGTGTAAGAAAAATACGGATGGTAATATAGGGCATTCGAGTACGAAAACAGGGACCTCGTATTCGGAATGCTGCATTGCCCTTGCAAGAGGCATAGACCAAGAAAGGCAAGCATTTCCTCCTTATCTACGTGACGAAAAACTTGTTTTCTACTATTTCTTGTATGCGGTCTTTCCGTGAAAGTCAAGTTTAATCCATAAGAGTTTGTCTGTGATACCAGATACTCCAGCAGTTCGTCAGAAAACATTAATTTGAACATATCAAGTTCTGAAAGATTTTCGTCAATGCCTACGCGAAGACCGGCAGATAAATAGTCAAAATCAAATACTGGAATAGGTTCCGTAGTCTCATGCCATATATCATCTGATAGAAGTATAGGAGATACACCTCTTCTAGTGGCTGGTAGGGCTGCTTCACTTTCTTGTAGACATGTTTGTTTAGATGAAAGTTGGGGCTCATCGAAAACTTCAGCTGCAATTGTAGTAATTTCATCGTGATTAGACGATATTCTGGGATTCTCTGCAGGTTGATTATCGCTAGTTGTTTTCTCGTACTGAATATCAACTGAGCTACCTAACACATGGATCAAGGTTGGTAACTGCAAAGACTTTTCCACACTTTGGCTTGAGGTGGAGTTTTTATTCCGCTCAACATATTCTGGTCTATGTACTTCGGCAATAACTATATTTTGCTGTATATTTGTTGGTGACAATCCAGGAGTAAATTTTGTTTGGTCAAGCGAAGTTTGGCTGTGAGCTGGGCTGTAGTCTGGGATTAGGGTTCTGTCGACAACAGGAATATAGTCATCCAGTAAACCGGTATCAACGTCACTCACCTCGTCTTCCACATCTGTATCAGATTGCCCTGTTATGTCATGTCTGGTTGAATGCTGCACACTCAAATTTGCACGGCGCTGTCTCTTTTGTAGGCCGTCCGAATCGGAAGAAAGCTCGTTGTTATCCGGCTCAAAATCTTTATCAGAGCCATATTCTCCGTCGTCACAATAAGGGTCTTCTTCTGAACAAGATACTTCAATGCGATCATCATCAATTTTGCGCCAACTCATCTATAAAATAACAGATTTCATGTTGAAAATATGCAACACTCACGTAAAATGAAGTATCTAATATCAGATAAAACATAATGATGCAAGTATTTGCCAATGTTTAGGCTAAGAAGTCAATAGTTATCACTTACCGCGAGCTTTGGTTGTCGGTAATTTTCCCGCGCAAACCGACGCCCACACACCCAACTCTGACCGTCGCTAGCGTGACACTGACTTTCCAGTAGTATGACATTTCATAGTAACCAACCCGGTTGTAGCCGTACTAGCATTGTGGATGAAATCTGTTTATGTGAAGGGTATGGCACACAAGTAGTATATTATTGGGCATTCTATTCCACTATCGGCAAGTTGCTCGGCGAGTACGCCTCGCTGCCGATAGTGGTATAGAATGCCCAATAATTGATAATCGACTCGACTGTCTACTCGACCGACGATCGCGAAATAGACAGTAGAGTGATGCTTTAAATATTTTAATAGTAGTTCGTTTATAAATATTTTTCGCTCGGCGAGTGTGCCTACGCTACGGACAGTGATATAGAATGCTCAATAATGTACGATCGACTTGACTCTCTAGTGAATTACTGTACTGTCCTCAAGTAGCTAGGCAAGTTCGCCTTCGCTACGGACAGTGATATAGAATGCCTAATAATGAACGTTCGACTCGATCCTCTAGTGTACTCGTATTACCGTACTCGACCAATGATCATGCGATACACATGCAGACTACTTATACGAGTATAATGCTCAATAATGTAAGATTGACTTTGTCAATGATCAGTTAAGTAGGTATGTGAATTTATGATTGAAAAACAGCGAGGTGGTTTATAAGATTTAATTTAGGAGGAAAAATATTGCGTTTTTCAGTTATTTGGTATTTTGACCATAAAACATTGGTTCTTCTAGGAACAACGTATCAGCCGAACGTACGAACTCTTGTAGTTTTCGCCACTGAGGCGAATCCGTATCGGTCTGGAACTTCAGTCGGATGAGCGCCTTCTTCCACAGCTCCAGGGAATCGGTGTGGTGCGCGTCGTTACTCTTATACACCTTGCAGTCGATGTAGAACTCTCCGTCAGTGCTCGCTGTTCGCCGCTCGCAGCCGTTGGCCACTCGGTTCACGAAGAATGATGATAGACATGTTATGTTGGATGAACCTTCTTTGGGCTCGGTGTCAGTTGCATGGTTGTTACTGATACCGAATATATCGTTACAAGCATTGACTTTTTTACTGAAACAACAAAGAAAACTACTGTTAGTTCATCACTTACTTTCATGATTTATTTACCGTTTAGGTATGCACTGGAAAAAAATATAATTATTATCGAGAAACCTCACAGCATGGGAGACGCATAAATAAAAATATAACGGTTATGTCTATAAAAACTGTCAACAGACTTGTAACAGTGCATGATTCACTGGTTATAAACTAAAACACAGTTTGCAAGATAAGAAATATAAATAATTCATTAATACTGAAATAATTCTACACGTAAAACTTTTTAACTAAATAAGTAATTCAATATTTTTGTATAGATACCTCGGACGCGTTAAATTCGTTGAAGACTTGCGTTTTCCTTTGTTGACTGCAGACGGTTTGCGACAGGACGTCACTTTTTGGGTAGTGATCGATGCTGGAGAGTAATCGGACTCAGAGCCTGACCTGAAATAAAGATAGGAGGAAATTTAGTCAAACAATTATTATTAATTATCTCAATGGACTAATCTCCATTGCGTAGGACATACTATAGGACACAAGTGTGCACACAAACACTGGTTCTCTCATATTCCAATGGGATAGCACAACCTATGACATATTATGTGCAGTTCGGGTGATCAGTCTGTGAAGTAAAACGTCCCAAACAAACATAATTATTAATTACAAGCGGATCACAAGTGTGAACCACGAAAAAAGAACAGAATTGGACTTACATTTTTTTCAATCAGAAGTTCCACTCGGTTTGATGGCTTGGTTGGTGATGGCGGCAGCGGTTGGCTATCGACAATAGTGTCGCTGATATTGTAGGCAACACGGAGTGTATGTATACCGACGATATTAATACTTCGTTGCACTTGCAGACTGCGAATACTTTTTCCCGAAAAAAGAATACTTATAGCTTATATGATAAAATCAAATAATACATTAAACATGTTAAAACTCACTACAATCAATCTGGTATTGCTGTGTTAAAGTAACTTTTTCTATAGTCGTATTATACACGTTTGTAAAATAAAGACGAAGGAAAATTTTATGCTGAATGTCAATGCTGTGAAATGAGGTAGGGCTGACCAAACGATAGCGTGCCCGGAATCACCACACAATACATTGTTGTCATTATTTTCGAGAAGTAAATAAATGTTTCTAAGGTATTACTCATTTAGTCATCTACGTTTAGGTCTCGTGTAGAAAAGATAAACTTATTGTTATCTATCTCGTACTTTTCTAGTCTTCCTAAAATAAATACCTAATATAATTCTCATAGGTAACTACACTATCAGCCACGGACATCAATATCTAACGACATACTATGATATAATTTTGTTCGAAATAGTGCATTGTGTAAATTTGTATATTGCTTATACAAATGAGTACCAAGTTATTACCAACCCTAACTAAAATAGCTGATATTGTGAATGTGAATTAAGTAATTAGGTTAAGCACACGTGTAATATTTACCAATATGTTAAAATATTACTTATTATCTCAAAGGTACGACGGAGCGTACCTTTGACCACAAAATAATTAAATTAATTAGTATAAATATATATTTTCAACACAAATTATACAAAGTACGAACGAACGATACGAACGATTTCATCTCCTGGAGCAGCTCTGATCGGTATATTGTGCAGGTAATTATCAAATATCAGAACATAATAATATGAGTATTTTTATACCTAGAATATACAATTTATCATATACCTAATTCTTTATCGGACCCTAATAAAACCATTTTTTATTTCAGATACATTCTACCTAAACTTGACTGTGAAGAATTATATAATTACCTGAAATATACCTACATATTTGGAGCACGCAGATACACATTCTTATGTATAAATCATTTCATATTACGCAGGTAATTATTAAATACGAGTATATTTTTCATCCCAGAATATACAATTATCTACCTAATTAAACTATGTACCTAATGCAACCATTTTTTTGTTATTTCAGATACAATCTGTCTAAACATAATTACCGACTTGCCTGTAAAGCATTATACACGGGATCTTGAAACGAACGTAAAATAGTCCTGATCAAGTTGTATCTACTAATTATATAAAATATTTTGTAACTGGTATAGGTACCTAAGATCGTGAATATTAGTAGTAAGTATTACCTAATCTTATTTTTATTTAAATAATTATTTTAAGTGTTCTTTGTTTTATACAATAACATAATGCCTCACTGTTCTGATTGTAAAGTATTTGTAGATAATCGTCGATGGTCTGGTCATTTACGTAGCAATGTACATAAAAACAATAGCTCTATCCCTATTTATGATAATGTTGCAATTATTAATTCTTCTTTTAAAGAACGAATCATAAGTTACAAAATTATAGCAACAGGCGAACAAATACATAGCTTTCCCGAGATGTTTCTCAATACTATTACTACACAAGTCAAACATATAATAAATAGATCAATACAGAAACACACCTCTGTCAAAGTAAACTTCGAACTGTTTGCTTCTTTTCTTATGTTTAAAAATGATCAACAAGAAATAAAATCATTCCATACAAAATATTTTATTATACATTTTAATTACGATTTTGATTCTATTTATAAATTAACTGTTGATTCACTACTAAAAAAAATTGAATAATTTGAGGAAAGAGATAGTGGTTGGACTTTTTTATGCAATTCACATTTAGAATTAAATATTAATAAGTATCAACCACTCAGCGGATCTAAATTTTTAACTTTGCCGAAATTCGTGAAAAGTAAAAGAGCTTGTTTGAATATTCGAAACAATGATGAGTATTGCTTTTTGTGGTGTGTTGTGGCGGCATTGTACCCCACAAATAGACATCCCGATAGGATTTCATCTTATCCCTACTTTCAGGATGTTTTGAATGTTAATAATTTAACATTTCCAATTACATTCTCGGACATAGCTATCTTGGAGAAAAATAATCCTTCTCTCAATATATTTGTATATGGTTTAAAAAATGAGAAGACAATTATTGGACCATTGTACAAAACGTCAAATAATAAGTCTAATAAAAGTATCCATCTACTGTTTATAGAAAACAATAATAACTCTCATTACTGTCTTATCAAAGATTTATCACGTTTAGTTAGAAATCAGATGACCAAACATCATGGTAAACTATATTTCTGTGAAACATGTTTATTGTTTTTTCCAACGCTTGGTAAATTTGAATCCCACTTGTGTGGGGGGATTGTCACTGTTTTACCAGAACAAGGGACATTTTTAAAATTTAAAAATTTTGATAGGAAACAAAATATTCCATTCGTCATATACGCGGATTTCGAAACGTTACTTGAACCGATTTCCGGCGATGAATTCAACACCGCTAACACGTCATACACAAAAAGACACCTGCCGGCAGCGTTCGGTTACAATGTCGTGTCATCAATAAATTCTACCGTTGAGTGCTATAGAAGTTATCGCGGCAATGATTGTGTGTCAAAATTTATACATTTTCTTACTGAGGATGTAAAACAAATCTATAGAATTATATCCAAAAGCGAACCTATAATATTCACTGATGAAAATGCTCTTGAGTTCCAACGTGCCGTTAGTTGTCATATTTGCGATAATTTGCTCTTAAACGATAGAGTAAGAGATCATTGTCACCTTACAGGCCTATATCGAGGTGCAGCACATCGACACTGTAATTTACAACATAAACTACCAAAATTTATTCCAATATTTTTTCACAATTTATCCGGGTACGATTGTCATTTATTTATAAAAAAGTTAGGCGAAATTCCAGGTCAAATTAAAATAATCCCTAAGACTAAAGAAAAATATTTAGCATTTACCAAGTTTATTCCTATGGCTGATAACGAGTATATTTGTATCAGATTTTTAGATTCCTTCAACTTTTTAGGGACAAGTTTAGACAAGCTCGCTAAAACATTGCAGGTAGAAGATTTTGTTAATCTTCGATCTAATTTTTCTAAAGATAGACAGTTTAATTTATTGACAAGAAAAGGTATATATCCATATGATTACATGAGCAATTGGGAATGTTACGATCAAAAATCTTTGCCGTCTAAGGATAATTTTTATAATTCTTTGACTAACGAAGACATTAGTGTGGAAGATTATAATCACGCACAGACTGTTTGGGCTGAATTTAATATTAATAACCTCGGCGAGTATACGGATCTCTACTTAAAAACGGATGTGCTTTTGTTGACAGACATATTTCAAAATTTTAGGAAAACCTGTAAACTATATTACAACCTCGACCCAGCGTTTTACATTACTGCCCCCAGTTTATCTTTCGATGCAATGTTGCTAAAAACGGGCGTTCATTTAGAACTTGTGTCGGACTTAGCTATCATTAGAATGATACAAAGCGGTATACGCGGTGGTTTGTGCATGTGTTCCCATCGGCATGCTAGAGCCAATCACAAATACATGCCTGAATATAATCCATCACAGCCTCAGAGTTTCATAGTATATTTAGATTGTAATAATCTTTACGGTTTTAGCATGTGTCAGTATTTACCATACTCTAGTTTCAGATTTTTAAGTGATAACGAATTAGTCAATTTTAATGTTAGCACTATAGATGATAACGCAAAGTGGGGCTTCATATTAGAAGTCGATCTATTGTATCCCGAGCATTTACATAATCACCATAATGACTTACCATTTTGTCCTGAAAAATGTGTACCCCCGGGGGGTAAAACAAAGAAACTCATTGCAAATTTGTATAATAAGTACAACTATGTGATTCATTACGTTCATTTAAAAAAATGTTTAGAACATGGTTTAATATTACGTAAAATTCATAGAGCTATCACTTTTAGACAGAGTCCATATTTAAAACAGTACATAGAGTTAAATACTCAATTAAGACAAAAAGCAAAAAGTTCCTTCGAACAAGACTTTTTTAAGTTATTAAATAACAGTGTTTTTGGAAAAACATTAGAAAATACTGAAAATAGAGTAACCGTTCATTTAGTTAATCAATGGTGCGATCAGTCTAATCGAACTAAGAAATTTATATCCGCTGAGAAACTTATAGCCAACCCCTATTTCCACAGTGCATCTATTTTATCTGAAAATTTAGTTGCAATACAAATGAAACCTGATCAAATTATTTTAGATAAGCCTATATACATAGGTTTCACTGTGTTAGAACTTTCAAAAGCACACATGTATTACTTTCATTACAATATTGTTAAGCCTTTTTATAAAGATCGAGTGCAGCTATGTTACACAGATACCGATTCTTTTGTCTATAAAATATACACTAACGATTTTTATCATGATTTGAAATATAATTTTTTACAATATTTTGACAGCAGTAACTATGTAGTCGCAAATGATTTACAGATACCTCTAAAAAATAAAAAGGTTCCCGGTCTCTTCAAAGATGAAATGGGAGGGGAATATATAACTGATTTTGTTGGTTTGAGATCGAAACTTTACTCTATAAAAACCCCTAATAATATAATTAAAAAAGCAAAAGGAGTAAAATCATGCGTGGTCAGGGATTTAAACTTATCAGACTATGAAACCATTTTATTTAATGGCGGAATAATCCGGAGAAAAAATAATATGTTTAAATCGATAAAACACGAAATATTTACTCGGACTGTCAACAAAGTTGCTTTATCTAGAAATGATGACAAACTTTCGATATCTGTGGATCAAATATCAACCCGAGCCTGGGGTCATGCACTTATTTTTAAGAATGAATTACTCTGAGTATAATTTAAGTTTAGTGTTACATAATTATCTATACGGCTAATAATGTATTAAGTAATTTAAGTTTAGTTTTAGAAAATAAAAAATGTAAATGTTATGTAAAAATTAAATAAAATGTGAATTATTATAACTATTTACTGGTTTCATTTATGAAATACTACCTATTTATTTTAAAATATCATTACACTCTTTTTTTAAATCGGTTAAAATAAAAACTGATTGCAGTTTTAGTTGCACTGTGCATCTAAATACCATGCATCATAAGGTTGATTTCCGAATAGCTAACGTTTTATGATGAAGTAATACGCTCATACATGAGGCGATTCGTCAGTGTATAATTATTACCTACGTTGCAGTTCATTGGCCTTAGAAGCCACATGCTGAATTGATATTTTTATGAATAACATGTAATTTTGTAACAGTATTTAATTATTGTATCGTCATTTACTAAATATTATTCACCTCGAACACCTGTTTAATATATATATTGTATATATATATATTTTTTTTAATTCATCAAAATCATGACATCGGTGAGTAAAATATTTTTTTCTTTTGTCTTAAATATCGTAACGCTTGAACTCGACCATCATTAGGCAGAATTGTATTTATAATGTATTTATAATTATATCACCAGTTATTACATATTAGTAAGCTCTCAGATAAGTAATCAACGCCAGATCTCCACTTTCGCCTATAAAAATTGTTTGTATAATTATGTTTATAATGTATTTCTTATTTTTGCAGGTATCTGAATCAGAGGTGGTTTTCAGTCAGTACGCTCAAGATCCTTATGAAGAATATTACGAGATGCTTCGCAGTGAGCCCGAACAGTCTAACAAACAAGCTGTCAAAGAAAAAAAATGTAAACCACGCTGCAAGGATACGATAAAGAAACAAAAATCACCAAAATCGTTTGTGGTGAGTCGCCTGCAGCGACAAGGCATTAAATTAATAAAAATTTCGGTCATAGATCTGTGCAATAATAATAATAATAATTCACAAACATCTAACTGTGACAGTGACAATGAGAACGTTGTTTTAAATGCGCAATATATTGTTAAAGATGCTCTCGATTGCGTCATGGATGACACTGAAGCTTTAATTAAGAAAATTTCAAAAACCTTAGTAGATTCTGATTTCTAGTATGTAATATTGTGTGAACGTAGTTACTTATTTTTATAAACATAGGTTTTGTTCTCAGTACCTACTCAGTGATTTTTATATGGTATTTTAAGTTGTGTTATTTGGAAAAGTGATAAGCAAATAAAAGCATTTTTACTGTATAAAACCTTTTTATTTCAATGACCTTATAAGTAAGTTACATATTTAATTACCACTCTAAATACTTTTTTAAACATAATACATTTTTAAGTGCACATTGATTTAAATGGTTATTACAATTTAAATTCGAATCCACATTACAGTATTTTTTATGCAGAATAGATAAATTAGGACATTGATTTTCACCAAGTTCTGATACCTTACAATTTACACATAAATCCTTTATCCAGTGCACCTTCTCCAAGCCTTTGACAATAATTTCTTTATTTTGTAAGTATGGAACGATGATACGTCGGAATTCCTTAAAGTCAATATATCCTTCATTCCAATATATGCCTCTGTTCCTTTCTACCCATTTAACTTGCTTCTGTTCATAACTTGTTAAATATCTGAACAAGTGTGGAGGTTTAACTAAGAAGGTTTGGGTGTAATCACGAGTAGCCAAAGCTAATTCTTTTACTATAAAATTGTTGTAGAGGTCCTTAAATCCTTGAACGTCTAATAATATAGTTTCAGGATTCACGATATTTTCCTCACGGTATTGCTCAACGGTTTATACTCAATTATACAGTCGTTTAATATAAGGCAGTATGCTGAAGTTTGATCGGGTATATCCAAATCAGTTTCAATTTCCACTCTTACATCCACAACCAGGCCTGCCTTCAAGTTATCTGCTTGCCTGGAGCAGTCAATAACAAAGAGTGGCGTCAAGTCTTTAAATTGTTTTTTGCTTAATAAAGGCTCTGCGCGGCGTCCGTAATATGACTGCTGAAATCTAGTGTATTGTTCGTATAATAAAGCAATTCTGTTATTAGCAAAATTCGCATTTAGATTTTCATACGGGAAGTAGTTTGAATTGAGGTATACTCTAACGTCACGAATATGACAGTGATCGAACAGAGACATATCAGAGCTTGCATTGTTTTTTCTATTTGTCTGTAAACCAATAATGACATATCTCGGTTTCTCTATTTGCGATGAAGTTTTAATAGACCAAGTATGTTTTGTTGTTTTAGGTAAAGTCGGATATTCGTACAGATCCCAATTTCTAAAAATCATCTGGAGCGGTCGGTCTTTCTCTAAAAGTTTTAGCAAACTTATTTTCTCTTTGTCTGACACTTTAACATGCGGTACACGCCAAACAATTTTATTTATCTGAACATCATCTACAACTTCACCGGTATTCAGTTTTACAGCGTTCAGGTTAGTATTGCTTCGTAACAATATCAATTCATGTCTACTATTTATCACTACTTTCTTAAAATCTTCTGCAAACCCGAGAATATTACAAAGTGGTATAGAAGCAGAAAAACTACCCCCATTAATATTTTTTATGCCCTCGATATTCCAACCCCATGCATAAGATATCTTTGACTCACTCTCATTCATTGACACTAATGATTTCATCGTAGTAGTCACTCCAGCGTTTTTTATTTTATCAATTTCTACTCCATTTAGTTCGTACCTTATATCTTGAAACAAGTAGAGTAGAAAATTATTTGTTAAAGAAACGCTACTCGCTTTTTCTTTTGAATCTTTTTTGCTAACGATTATAGTTCCTTCCAAATACAAAGTGCTCGCTGAAGGTAGTATATACAGATCCTGTTGATTAATAGGTATGCGGATTTCATCGTTCCTGTTGAAGCTTGTTATGTACGGTTTGTAAGAATGAAATTCAATTCCCTCAACAGTGTTGTCGGAAGTTGGAGCAGATAAAACATCTAAGATATTCATTTTAGCAAACCGATAGTTTTTAGAAATTCCTTATTGTCTTGTGTTAATTTTATTTTTTTCTTAGACCGAGGTCTTATTTGCTTGATCACTTTAGTAGAACTGACATTTCCGATTTGTTGATGCACATATTTATTGTAGTCAATCATTTTTTCTAAGATGTAAATATAGCTGCACTTCTTCACCACGTAAGTTTATTAAGCGATTGTTTATATCCAATAGCCTGATACGTATACAGCTTATGTTGTTTTGGTTAATTGGAAAATATATGGCGTTTTTCGGAATTTATATAATTCTATATCCTGGTGACACGTTGAGTGCGAATTCGTGTACAATGTGACTGGGTTTTTCATTTATGTACGAACCACTAACAATATCACATTCTATCCTGATCACGGTCGTAGGTAAAATGTTGACTGGTAACTCAGACACATGCCATTTATTTGCCTTCAAGATCTGCTTATTAAACCCTAATAAACTCCTAAAAGTCCCTTCTTTAGTAAAATTGATATCTTTGGTACAGTATATCAAAGTTTTTAGAGTATTGTTATTACACCGTACTTTTATTGAACAATCTTTTATTTCCGATTTTAAATAATCGCTGATATCTTGTAATTCATAAGTACCTTCAGGTATTTCAAGGACTTCGTTAGAGCCATAATATAATTTGTTATTCATTTTTTCAATGTTTGGAATTGAATTAAATGTAGAGAAATGCAATAAGGCACATTCATAATGGCCATAAAGTTGTAATGTATTAGGATAATATGTACATAAATCGGACGAATTTCCAGTTATCGATAAGGTGAGTGACATGATGAAAATGATTGAAATAAAAGAAATACATAAAATTTATACTTATTTATTCCAAAATTTCCAGAGATATTTTAGACAAAGGTGGCCACAGTTTACTGTATTAAATTGTTGAAATCTAGTATAGTTATAAAAAACATCACAATTTTTAAAGTACTGCATTAATTCCATTGGAGGTTTCAAATCTCCAAAGCTATCAAAGTATTCACAACAATTGTTTATTTTAGCATAAGCTACCCAATGCGTTCCTTCGTTCTTAGAATTATCCAAGTTAACGATACCACATTCAATCCGTTTTGGCGTCCTTGGTAACTCATCCTTCATGTAGACTCCTCGAAAGTGGGGGATGTCGCGTGCATGTCTTTGGATGTCTACATTAGTTAGAGGTCGATTAGGTAGCTTATTTATCAGTTTTTTGAAGATTTTATGAATAAACCTTTACCATTTTTATGTGACTTAATGTATAAACCCTTGCCTAACTTTAAAGACTCCATAGCCTCATTATGTCGTTGTGTTTCTCGCGAATTTTGCTGACCTGCTTTGTAATCGTTAACAGTTTTTGCAATACCAGCCGCACCACCAGCCAAAGTTCCTAAAGCTGATAAGCCCGCAAAAATAGGGATTAAAGGCAGAATACCTCCAGTCTTTGGTAAGGGTATCACTCGTGGTACTCGAATTTTCTGAATGTTAGGAAATATTTTTTTTGCTGCTGAGTAAGCCGCGTTAATTAAAGTTTTACTGTCCTTAGGTTTCAGTTTTTTTATTTTTGCTCTTATTTTTGACACGAAACTTTTAAACGTTTTAACGCCGGAACCAGATTTTAGTTTGGTTTTCATAACTTTGCTCACTACCCATGAACTAAGTTTTTCACCTTTTCCAGCATCGTTCGATTTAAGTCTTTGTTTAGCCATATTTAGTAGTTGTAAATCAGCTTTGTGACGATTAGGTAAGTCTGTATGGTTTGCATATGCAATGTCGTGATGCATACAAGCTTCGTCTAGCTTATTCACACCTCGATCGCCTCGCAACAATCGCTTCTCAAGTTTTGTTCCCGGTCCGCAATAGTTATAACCAGGTAAATGAAGTTCGAATGGCAGATTATTAATCAAACTATTAACTAGTCCATTGCCTTGCATAGTTCAAAGTGTAATGAATGAAACATTTCTTACGAACATTATATATTCACAATCCTAACCTACAATTGCATCTTTATCAATCCAACTATTTTCTTCGTTGCTTAAGCCTAGCCATTTCACGTAAAGTTTCTTTCCATTCCTTTTAAGAACCTTTTCTATCAAATAAACGCCGGGATAGCTAGTTTTTTGAAGTTCTTGTTCGTAGAAAGATCCTTTAATGAGTTGCTTTCGCTGATCTTCTATATGATATGTTACTGGTATGGTATTATTAATCCTTTTTACAATAAATATTTCAGTTGACCAATTTGGAGTGTAACCTTTATCAAAAATATTTTTGTATTTACTGATCCGAACATTTTCACCCACTTTGAATTTAGGTCGACCTCGGTCTGATGCATGTTTTTGAGTTTTTTGAATATTTTCTCTTATCTTTGACTCGTTCAACTTATTTACGTCGACAGGTTTAAATTTGATGGTATGATGTTTTGTATTATTATAGGTTTTTAGAATAACTTCTAATGGTGGACCTATCCATTTGTAGTTCCCAATAAGACTAAAGTATTTATACATTTTATTTTTGATTGTTTTAATCACCCGTTCTACAATTGAAGCTTTCTTGGTAGAAAACGAAGAATAGTGGTTAATATTGTAGCTCTTCATAAGCTTTTGGAATGTGACGTTATAGAATTCTGTTCCAGAATCAGTTTGTAGATGATCAGGTTTTCGATTGCTGGTGGTTAGTATTCGCTCAAATGCATGAGTAACATCAAGTTTACTTTTGGATTTTATTGGTTCTGTCCAGGTATACTTTGAGAAACAATCAATCACCACTAAAATGTAATTATAACCTTTATTAAACTTTTTTAGATTTTGTATGTCTATCAGATCAGCTTGCCATAAGTCATCTATGCCTTTTAAAATAACTGACCGTCTAGCAAAGTTTCTTCGTGCCGCTTTATGTAGTTCATTAACAATTTGTTGTTTTACCATCACGGAGTTTTTTCGAGTAATTTTCGTACTTCCGCTTTGTTATAAAACTTATCTTCCAACTGGCCTAAAACTTCAGGTACCTTCGCTTTTAAAGTAGTTTGGACTGTTATTTGTGCATCTTTTATGATTTGAGCACGCAACAACCCAATCACTTTATTCAGTTCATTCATTGTACGATCGCACAATCGATCGACGTAATCCTTATTTACAGCATCGTCTGTTTCTACAGGTGATCTAATTCCTTTCAATCTAGATTTTTTCAAGTCAAAATCCCCACTTTCAGATTTTAGCAATGCATTTTCATTGAACTCTAGTAATTCAGAGAAACGCATTCTCTTATGAATATGGTGCCCGAATTTATCTACATTCATATTTAAGGTGTATTATATTTAAAGGTTGATAGTAAAATGAACAGTGAAAATGTAATACCATTTATTTATTACTTAATCAATTTACTTTCACGCAGTTCTTCAATAATAGATATAATTTCATTGTCTAATCCGGTATTACCAGCGTCTCGAGATGCAATTAATAATTTTAACCTATCCACAAGTTCATTAGGATCATCCCAATATACAAAATCTACATTTTTTTTCCACATTTTTGTCAAGGGTAACCCTTTTCCCTTTGACTGGCTGCTTTGAATAGTACTTGGCAGTTTGAAAAGAGGTTTTATAACTTGCAAATATTTTTGTCCCTTATTGCTTTTTATTGGTTTGTTTGAGTCAAAGTCGCGACGATGTGCGTTTGTGGCAATCAACATCATTTTATAATACTGCATATCAGACTCTGTAACCATGCTTAAATCTACGTCCTTTTTCAATAACAATTGTTTCAGTCCGGGAGTGCTTCGATATTTCCGTCCAGCAACGGTGATATAATCGTCGCTGATCGTTATGAAAGTAGAACCCAACATCAATTGCCCTCGCTCCGCTCGAACACCAAATGGAATATCTGTCAGTGCTTCTGCAGATATTGACCAGGATGATGTATCACGCTCTTGATTATTGTCTTTTAATGATTTGTACGACTCATCACTGTCGGTATCACATTCATTTTCTTCCGCATCACTGTCTCCTTTGTTACTGGAACGTTCTTCCTGTTAAGTATCGTTTTTAAACGGAACTTTGGTTTCTTCAACTTCTTTAGATCGCAAGAGGTCAGTTTGCTTATTGGTATTAGCTATAAAATTAAGAGATTCTGTTACAGGTTTAAAAATTGAATCCAACGCTTGCTTATTTTCAGTCTCAAAATGTCGCATCCTTCGTACTTTTTTCTTTACAGCTTCTGCAGCATCAACAATTTGCCTTTTCAGTGATTTTTCCATTACGGTAGAATAAGATAGTTATCGATTAAGAGTCGGTCAATGAATAATGATATCATGTAAGTACCATTGTCTTAAATATTCTTATTTCTAATCAAAGACTACAAAAGTGTCAAATTTATTTCTATAACATCCGTTATTTTTGTTGCAATCTTTATTAATTACTACATAATTAAAGGGCTCACTCCATATTTTTGAACACATTTCACGAAATTCAAGCCATGTCATATCAGTGTTAACATGTTCTTCATAAATATGCCTCAAGTTAATATCATCTTGTTTGAATAGTATAATTAAGTTAGAATTATCTCTTACTAACTGTTTAGGGATTTTGGTATATGTTTGATTTAGATAAAAACAGTCGATGTGTTTGTGCCTTCCCATTGCAAAATAATCACGCATGTTAGTTTGATTCTCGCAAGCAACGTCATCAAATATAATCACAGAGTTGGGTTTCGCGTCCTGAACGCTTATAACTTCCTCATTCCCTTGATATTTCTGGAATGAGATACTTGATACCCGTTGTAAAACTCTTTCTAAAAAAATGTACTTAGGTTGGTGTAAGGTTTTTGAATAGACATAAACATTTTGAAACCTTAAACCGTGTTCATGTATAAGAAGTCCAATAAGTAAATTTGTTTTTCCACAATTCGATGGTCCACAAATAATACATCGTACTGAATTAGGTAACAATTCTCCATGACGCGAACTAGTTTTACAAAAATCATCACAAACTGTGTTTACATGCAGCGATTGTGGTTGTTTAACAAATTTCATGATTACTGTTGTCAACAAACTTAAGATTAACAATGAGTAAAAGTATTTATTACAACAATATTTATAAACTATCTATTTAAATACATAAAGTATCACTCTAATGTCTATTTCGCGATCGTCGGTCGAGTAGAGAGTCGAGTCGAATATCAATTATTGGGCATTCTATACCACTATCGGCAGCGAGGCGTACTCGCCGAGCAACTTGCCGATAGTGGAATAGAATGCCCAATAATATACTACTCACACATTGAGAGCACGTAAAAAACTTGTTTTTGACAATAAATCGACGTGATTTCAGCCTTATTGCATTAAGCATAAAGTCTATACAATAAGCAAATAAATTTTACACTGCGGCAGCTGTGTTTGACGTAAAAAAAGTAGCTAACTATGGCTGTGGCCGTACTGTCAGTCCACGAACTTTTAAAATACTGTTACAGCCGTTACCGCGCCGGAATGTGTTAAGTTAGATATTGAAAGGAACATCGCGAAAGTTGAGAGAAATAGAAATATTTTCAAATGGTTGATTGATGTAGTTTGTTTTCTGGGTAAACAAGAATTAGCATTCCGTGGTCATGACGAATCCAGCTCGTCGCTTAACAAAGGCCATTTTCTGGAATTTATAGATTTGTTGGCTCAATATGATGAAAATTTGGAAACCCACTTACAATCAACATCGGGTAGCTCATTCACGGGGTTATCGAATAGGACCCAAAATGATTTAATTTCTAGGATAGGTGGTCGGTTGTCCACCGCCCGCAATAAGCTAAAACTGGTAAGTTTTTATTTTTACCCGACTGCCCCAGAAGGAGGGTAATGTTGTTTGTTTTAGCTGTGCATACCCTGTCTGAAATCTCTGTGCACGCCACTGTATACCATATTATGTACCAAATTGACTGACATTTTTACTTCCTTTACAGCAAAGTTTTTCTGTATATTTTAATTTTTGTAACAACTATTTAAAGTAAGTATGTAAGTATGTACCTAGGATAAAAAAAAAACTTAACACCTCTATAATATAGATGCTTCTACTACTAAAACTAAGGTACTACTAAGGTACTTTACAACTGCACTACAAAAACTTGTTACCAAATAAATAACTACCTACATTATGCGGGTACTTTATTATTTTGAAGATTCTTCCTGGACGCAGCCCAAAAATTTATTCCTGGCGTGGCATTGCAGGACGCGTATCCGCCATTTTGGTCCTTCATTCGACGAACATCTGTGTCTGGATTCAAGATCTCAAGGTCACAACGACTGCCCTAGCGAACCTAGCAATATATAAAGGCAGACGAAGAATACAGAACCCAGCGGAAATCAGAGCTTGTAGAAACGATAAAAACGAGGACCCTGCAAGAAAAGAAATACCTATCGATTCATGGTTTCATAATATTTTCTATGTGTGTGGTGTGTGCATTTGTACAAGTGTGCATTTTACTCGCGCCAAGTCGTCAAAGCGTCGTCGTTGGTTGGTGCGGTTGGCAGCCCTGCTATCTGCACTCAACTTCATTACGTACTACGGGAGCCGAGCGTAGCCGAGTGCCAGCCGAGTGCCGCCGAATCGCCGCGTCATCGCGTCGAGCAGCGTTCAGCACGGCATTTCGTATAGTATTAAGCTTGTGACGCTTGCGCATTTACAATGCCAACCGATTTAAAGCATCTTGTTGCCAATAAAGGATATATAAAGGCGCCTAAAGAAGAGTTTGAAAGGTAATATACAATCTTTATCAATAGAAAATTCAAAAGCAAAAAAGGCACGCCTTGAGGAAGTGTTTCAAGATTACAATAGATTATATATCAACATTTTATTTATCGATGAGGTCGATACCGAGGATCCCGGGGTGATCGAAGATATTTACATCGATCTTTTAGCCCAGATCAATACAGTTTTAGCGAAAGGTAATCCGCCCTCGGATTCGAAGTCGTGCCATAATTCGAAAATTAAATTACCTAACATTAGTATTCCCACATTCTCCGGTAAATACACAGAGAATTGCGAGTTTATTAATATTTTTACAGCTATGATTGATAAAGATCAATCAAAAAGCTATATTACCTTGAAAGTTTTCTCAACGGGGAGCCCCATGCCCTTATTAATAATTTGCCTCTGCAAAGTGACAGTTACGCCGTCTCTTTTTGTTAATATATCTGCAGGCATATTGGAAGTTGATACATACTCAACATTTATTTTATTATTTAGAACACATTCTCTAATGAAATGGTGACGAATGTCAATGTGTTTTGTACGTTTATGAAATAATGGATTAGCAGTTAATTTTATACAGCTTTGGTTATCATTATATAAACATAAAGGAATCTTGCTATCCAATACACAAATTTCATTCATCAAATGTTTCAAATAAATAGCCTCCTTACAGGCTTCGGATAAGGCCATATATTCGGCTTCAGTGCTGGATAGTGCCACTGTTCTTTGCTTTCTAGATTCGTAACTAATTACACATCCTGCCAAAATGAAACTGTACCCAGTATATGAGCATCAACATAGCCGTGTACATTAGTTTTATCTTTCTTAAAAACTAGACCATAATTTTTAGTTTTCTTTAAATATCTTAACAATCTCTTTAAGTGTTTCCAGTGAGTCTCATTATAGCATGTATTATACTGACTCAAGAAGCTAACACTAAAAGAGATATCTGGCCTTGTAAGGACAGATAAATACATTAAAGATCCTATTAATTGCTGATAAGGAAACTTCTCATCACACTGGTTATCAACAGATTTTTCTAATTTAAGAGTCGTTTCCATAGGGGTATCTGAGGTATTACAGTCACTCATATTAAATCTAGCCAATACAATTTCTATAAATTTTTCTTGATCTACAGTTATACAGTTTTTACTGACATTTACATTCATACCCAGACACTGCTTTATTATACCTAAATCTTTAATTTTATATTCACTTTCTAAAACATTTTTTAATTCTTGATATGTTGTTTTACAGTTATAGAATACAAAAAAATCGTCAACAAATAGAGCTACATACACTTTGACATTTTTGTGACATTTCATGAACAGGCATGGTTCATACTTTGACTTAGAATAACCTAACTTCAACAAACTTTCTTCCACCCTTACATACCATGCTCTGGCAGATTGTTTCAAACCATATATTGCCGTTTTTAGCTTTAATACTTTTTTTTTACAATTAACATATTCTGAATTTTCTGGTAATTCCATAAACACACATTCATTAATATAACCGTTTAGGAAAGCTGTAGGTACATCTAGGTGGTTCATATTAAGATCAAAAAGCACACTCAAAGCAAATAACAGTCTTAAAGTACTATACCTTAACACAGGTGAATATGTCTCATTAAAGTCCACTCCCTTGACTTGGGTGAACCCTTTTGCCAGTAGTCTTGCTCTGTAACGCACTTCACCATCACTATTGAACTTTTTTTTAAAAACCCACTTATTTTTCACCACTGTACCAACAGTAGGTCTGTCCACCAACTCCCATGTATTATTGTCACTGAAAGACTGTAACTCTTCTTTCATTGCTCTTGTCCACTGCTCTTTTTCAGGACTGTCTAGAGCATCTCTTACTGTAATAGGTTCACATGTCATATCTTCAACACACATGTTGCTGTAGTTGTATCAGTAGTAATTTCAGGTCTGTGCTGGATCTCAGCTGATATTTGTGGAGGTAGTTCACCTTCTATCTTCAAAGTGTCTTGTCTCAAATTGAGCCAACGGGACCGTCTCGCTTATCTCTAATGCTTTACCAATTTGACCTACAAATGATATAGGCCCTGCAGTAGAGCCATCCAAATAGGTAAACAAATGCCTTAATGGCAACTCAAATTATCCATTGCAATGGTCGAGATAGTCTATTTTCCAAAGGACTTACAAAAACATATTAAAAACATATTATATAAAAAAATATTATCATGGTTGATTCTGGTCGGATCACGAGTTAATCCTTTAACGGTAGAAGACCGCTAAAGGATTAGCTCGTGATCCGAACGAACTTCACAGAAACTGTTATTTTCCGTACTCGTTGGTTTTTCCCGATGCCATCTGCCAGAGTGATCTTTACTGTCTCTTCGTAAAACTTGTGACCCTTGTTCATCAGCTGTTTGTATAGCTGGTAAGATGCGATGCTGGTCTTCGCACAAGTATCGACGTATGCTGTCCCTTTAATGCCATCTACCTCTAATAAATACTATTGGCCTGTTTCTTACATCCGACTGGACGTTAACCGGACAAAATGCTAAGTTTGTTGACGGTAGTGAACGTTGTTTATTTGCGCAGCATGTTGGACAGCTACTACGAACTACACCGGGTGTACCACAACCGTAACATGACAGGGTGCGGATGGAGATGGAGACTGCGTCGTTTTGGTAGAAGCTATTTTAGATTGACTCTCAGGAACGGACTCAGTTGCCTCTAATTCTTGCTGTTTCTTTTTCAGCTTCCTACACTGTTCGGTAGAATGGCCGATGAAATGACGGAACCCGCACTTCACCTTAGGTTTCGAGGTTGGGCTTGTAGTCTGTTCCATGCACCGAGCTGCTTCTAATAACTCTCGTAATTTTTAACAGAGTTGCGCGGAATCTTGTCACGTATTCGGTGCTTCAGCTGACCGTATACCATATGAAGTTGATGGGATTCTGGTATTTCGGGTTCCGGAAGTAGAGCAAAAATCATTCGCTTATGTGCGATGAAGCTTTCAGTGGTTGTGCGGTTGTCTTGCTTTTCTGAAACGATTTCTTGGAATATGATATAAGCAGGTTTCTTTGGGGCAAAAGCATGACGTAGACGCTCTTTAAACTCTGCCGTCTTCGTAATTTGAGTCTTCCCCTTTAGAAAATAGCTTTCTGTTTTTCTTTCTTTTGCTATTCCTCATTATTATTTCCTTCTATATTTTTCACCAGTGCACGCGCCTAAATGCGCTCTATGTGCACGCGCCCGTAGCGAGAGGGGCGCGGGGGCGACGCGGGCGACAGCGGCGCGCCACACACCTAACGGCCAATTCGGCCAGAAAAACCGTTGCGTACTCATGTCGATCTTTAATGTCACGATCGCGTGTCCACCATTGTTAAAGTGCCGTTTTCATTATTATAATATAACTAGATTATTCAAGAAGTTGAGACAATATTATTTCAACCCTCAACATATGGCGACCGTGACAGGACCTTGATCATGTATGACTTTCCAAAAGGATAAACTCTCAGTCATTGGATCAGGGAAACTTGTGATCAGAAATCTTGTCAGTGACATCCCGCAAGCACCTCCAATGGACGGATCTAAATATAAAACTAAGGACTTGTAACTCTTTAGAGTTTATTCCCATAGGAGTCTTTATCCTGCTCCTCATTTTCCCCTTGAGGGCAGGATTATGCATATCCAATAAATTTCTTCCAAAGTTACCTAAGAAATTATAATGCACTATTGCATTTAATGGGCTGTCTGAAAAATGTGCTACAGTTAGCGCGTTTGAACTTATTGTGGCCATTGTATTAGAAAAAGTTGGTAATTGGTCATTAGTAACACACGTTACTCGTGACCAACGTTTAGTCTCTAACCCTTTGATGAATCCTCTATAAATTGGAACCTTCCCATACAAGGTAATCTACAGATAGCAATGTCTCGTCCTGATTTATGATTAATCCCTATTTATTTGTCCCGGACTCTATGGACTTCATTATTCTGGCATTCTTTCCCTATGATATCCAAGGCGGCAACCAGCTCTGTCTGATTCCTTGTTTTCTGAAGTCTGAATTTGGTGCATATAACTTGATTGTCACCCTGTGCAAGTACATTGATGCTCGTGTTCTTATTCGAAGATTCTCTCCTGATCACCAAAAGGTTGACAATACTCCATCCTTTCTGTCTGAGTCTAATGCACCATCTTGTCCATCCCATGTGACAATGTCCTTTGTTCTGTTCCTTAAAGAGCTGCCTTGAACTCTTATGAGGTCTGGCCTAGAATTATAATAGATAAGGCTCTACAATGCAATAGAAATGTTTTCATTATCTGGATTTCCCTGCCCTGATGTGTTGTCCATCAGCTTTTTAATGACAGTGTTCAGATCATCTGCCATTGTCAAGCCTTTAAACAGGGGAACTAAATGTATCTTTATCAAGTACTCCGTAACCACGAAGTGTTCTCTAAATCTCCACGACATCAAAGTGAAGAATCTGCCCTTTACCTTGACCTCCCTTTCTTTAGCTTTCAAACCGATACTTAAGTCTTCTGTACTTATGCCTTGTTCATCTATCATCTTTAAGATTTTTTTCCAATTTGTGGCTTCTTTCTTCAAAAATTACTCGAGAACCTTCTGAGTCGGTAAACTTTGATTTGGGTTGTTTTTCACCCATTTAAGCACATCTGCTCGATCCATTGAGAGGCTTTTATCTGCATAAATTAACGAGGGATCGATCATATCTGGCACCTCGAAGCATTTTATCAATGGCAATTTGTTCCAGTTAACACCGAAGTCTCTAACTTGTTTGGGGATGGGCCAAGTGTTTGATTTTATATGATCATAAAAGGGGTGCTTGACAGGTACAAGACCTGAGTTGACATACCATTAAATTTCCTTGGTGCCTATATTTATGATGTGGATGTTTTGACTTCGAATTTGCTGGTCTACTCAATATTTCTCTAATAAATTGTTCCATAACTATTATTTTTATAAGCTCAACGCGCGATAAAAACAAAATTATTTGTTTCGGTCGTGCGATGCCTGAATGCGTCCACCGATGCCGCCGCTCTGAGCTGTGGCCGCCTCGATACTCGCTAGTACATTTGTTTCACTCGCACACCGCGCAGCCCGTCGCCGTCGCGTGCCGCGCGACTCTCACCGTGCCGCAGGTCGCACCGCAGTACGCGTCGCCTGTAGCTGAGGCATACTTCATAGGTTGTCTACCATTTGTTTTCACCGCTCGCCGCTCACCGCTTGCCGCGCCTCACGCCGCGCCGCAATCCGCGCCGCACTTGACAGACTATACAGGGTGGAAAAAAAAGACCGTGGTTGGAGGAAAAGTACCCTTAATATTGATAATGGCAAATTTTACTGAAAGGAAACATTCCTTTATTTTCAAAAATAACCTGCTTGAGCCGGGAATGGAACCTGTGAATGTGAAAAAAAAAAACATTCTGTATTTTATGATACCAACCGAAAGAGTCATTCATAAGGATCAATTCCTTTTATACAACATAGTATCTTAAATGAAAGAAAGACGATAAAAAAACTCGATATAAAAGGCTACACGTAGCGAATTCAGTCGAAGAATACGTCTGTGCATACATACGTGAAAGTGGGTCTCATTTTGAGCAATTCATAAGTTAAGTGAACTATTTTCTTTAGATAGTAAGTTTTATTTAAAAAAAAAACTTTTTCTTGGTCTTTCTTTAATTTAAGATACTATATTATTTTAAAGGAATTGATCTTTATGAATGATTCTTTCGGTTAGTATAATAAAATACAGGATGTTTTTTTCACATTCCACCGGTTCTATTCCCGGCTCAAGCAGGTGATTTAAAAAAAAAACTTTAAATGCAGTTTTAATTATTTTTGAAAATAAAGGAATGTTTCCTTTCAGTAAAATTTGCTATCATCAATATTAAGAGTACTTTTCCTCCAACCACGGTCTTTTTTTTTCCACCCTGTATATGAGGAGGCGGAAAGCAAAAGCGCCACTGTCCAAGTTTTTTTTTTTTAACCTTTTGATTGCTATAAGCTTGTTTATGTTTTTAACAGAGGTATGGTCCCCTCCTCTATTTTCTTGAATAACTGACCCAGTAGCGACAAATGTTTGGGAAACTTTTCTGATTCTGTGTACTGTGTTCAAGATCTTCAAGAAAGTTTTTTGACACACTAGAAGTAGTTTGGCTTTTCCTCTCGCCCGAGCATAAAGCTTAGTTGTGTGTTCTGTAAGTTTGCGTATACCCACTCTCGGACGTCGTCTTCGAGTTTTTTTAACTTGACAATGTTTGAGTATAAATGCGTCTTGATCTTTTTTGTTCTTGGTTTTGTAAAACTCATCATGAAAAGTTTGTATGTCCAGCATTGTTAGTTTGTTGCATTTAAATTGTTTATTTTCTTGGCCATGGTCACATGGAGGCAAACCTGGCAGTGTCTCGGCAGAATATCTTCAAAACAAAAAGGTAACATTAAAACAAACCACACTAATAAACAAAAGCTTGTGTGTTGTGTGCCATGTGTTTAAATGTTCGTTTCCTCTTCACGCCCGCTACAACGGCTAAACGGATTCCTAAGAAATATGTTATGAAGGAAATTTGTTTGGGAGCTGAATAACGTACTCCTGGTATTTGATGGTATAACGGTTTTAATAAAAATATATTTTGGAAAAATACAGTGAAAACAATGGTCTCCATTGTTTTTACACAACGATAAACGCATGTCATTCAGTCTATATATTATGGTCTGAAACTAGACATAGACACATTTGACAGCATCAACTTGGCTTACGGTGGCGCCAACATCCTCCCCCCCCCTGGAAGCCCTTGAGTTAAGGGCTTTAAGTAGCGTCAGAACCAGATATGTCAACAGGTAGAGGACATATTTTTGAGAAAGAACGCTGCACTTCTCCGGTGGCTGTTCGTATGTTATGGCACGTTGGTAGTCCATGAATGTGGCGGATAGATGTAGATATTCAAACGAGTCCTGGGTAGACCCAGCTGCCCGGCTGCTGCTGTGGTCCACCAATAATGAGGTCTTTCGAAGTTGGCTGTGATAACGCCCTCCGTTGTGACGTACGAGCTCACCCTGTCCAAGTCGAATTTGCGCGCCCATTGTAAGAAAGCTGGGTAGGGCACAAGGCACATTCGGGATGGGCGACGTGTCTGTAATGATGGCGTATAGCAACGGTTGTCAAGTTAGACATCATTCCTGCCGGCCGGCAGCGGGATGTCTTCAGCAGAAGAAAGTATGTGCCAATCCTCGACAGACAAGTGGACCGGATTAAACCATAGGCTACTTTTATACCGGAAAAAAGATGCAGGATAGCGGGTGAAACCAGGTACCTTACAAAAACTGCATTGAAATTAGAGCACAAGACAGACACAAAACATTTGCAAAATAATACATGTTTTTTATCAAAAAATATCGCAGAGTCTAAACCGCATTTTTCTGACTGACCTTACTAGCACTTTTGTTATTATGAACAAAACACCTACCTTTGAACCTTCGCATTTGCTCTTTTCCACTTCTCCGGAGCCCTATTCATTTCCTTGCCTTATTGGGAGGCACTTCTGATACGTTTTCTTCCATGGTTTTGTCGTTTACTACACCAGTAATTATTAAAATTGATAAAATACATACTCACAAAAATCATCCACCGCCATTACAAAAGT
Organism: Dryobota labecula; assembly: GCA_947523025.1. Classification (NCBI taxonomy): domain Eukaryota; kingdom Metazoa; phylum Arthropoda; class Insecta; order Lepidoptera; family Noctuidae; genus Dryobota; species Dryobota labecula. Next base: position 7,418,937 of record OX383306.1, read on the forward strand.
GTCATGGCCGACCGTTCCGCGATTGCTGTGATTGGTCAATTTGTACAGTAGCGTATTTGCATTCAACTGTTGAGGACAGTATCGTTTTTGCTTCTCAACCGACTTTTAAAACTCTATTTCCTATGGGACAGTGCATTAAAACGAGTTGAACCATTCGAAAGCTTTCAAAACACTATCAGATGGCGTTTTTAGTTCAGTTTGAGCAAAAATGGACAGTAGCGCTTTTGCTTTTAGCCCCCTCATATGCGAGGTCGCTGTTAAGTCTGTTTTTTAGGATATGGACTGAAAATCTGGTTGAGTCCACAAACAATGTCGAATACTTGTCGAATGTAGATTATTCATTAAATTCCGCCTTAATTTCAGATAAAGTAGAAGAATTTATTAAATATATAACAGGCAGAAACTATAGAAAAAGTTGGAATCTAAAAATATGGCGGGTAAGGAAAGAGACAATTTAAAATAGAGTCTTACAGACATTTGTACGCAACCGAGTCAACCAAATTAATTAAATTACCCAAGAATTCGAGTGGAAACATGTTCCAACAGAGTTAAACCCAGCAGATTTAGCGTCTAGGGCATTGACCCACAGCATCTCCAGTCATAATCTTTATGGTGGGAAGGTCCTTCGTTCCTAAAACAGGACGAATCTTATTGTCCTACTCAACATCACACTATATTAAAAAAATTACCCGAAGTCAAGTTATTAGTCTGTGTTGATGACATTTCTGAAAATAATTTGATAGTACCTTTTGAAAAATATTCAAGTTATATCAGACTCAAAAGAGTTTATGCATAATATGTTATACATAGGTTTCATTAATTAATTGTAAAATAAAACATTTTCAACTAAAGGGACCTTTGCAAGGTTCAGTCGCAGAATGTACCTTTCGCAAAATGCACCCCATACGCAAAACGTACCATTCACAAAATGCACCTTTCTCAAAATGTACCTTTCTCAAAATGTACCTTTCTCATAATGTACTTTTCTCATAATGCACCTTTCTCATAATGCACCTTTCTCATAATGCACCTTTCGCAAAATGTACCTTTTTTATCTTTATTATTCTGTAATTATTTGGATGTCTATTAATTTGTAAGTAAATAGTCCGTAACATTTATGGTGCAAGCATGGCAATTTGTAAAATTCCTTTTTAATTTTACCTGAAATAAATGTTTTTTATTTTTTATATTTATTTAATTTATTCCCATCTGCCCCCTTCGACCTTGCCACCGGGGTGGTGGCTGACACTAACTAGTGGCGTTTACCACCCCGATGGTCATTATTTTTTATTTTACATTATTTGTTATTCGACCTGATTGCTTACTGTTGAATAAATAAGGCTTAGTCGACGGAGCCCCGCATCGCATTTCCATCTGCAGGGTTTAAAGGAACCTAACCAAACCGAACCTCGAGGTGCCCCTGACGTCAACCGTCTTCTTCTGGTTCAAAAGCACAAAGGTACGTTTTGCAAAAGGTGCATTATGAGAAAGGTGCATTATGAGAAAGGTGCATTATGAGAAAGGTACATTTTGAGAAAGGTGCATTTTGCGAATGGTACGTTTTGCGTATATAAGTAGATTTAGAAATAAAAGCCCCTAAGAAAACTTTCCCAGGGTTAGTGCCTATAGCAACGGAATTACGTCGGCACTGGCTCGTAATCCGACCATTTAGTTTAAATGATCGTCGTCATCGGCAGGTGTTGAAACGTGATAACGAACATTCTACGTTCTTTTTTTAATTAATTTTTTCACGTTTCCAGGATTTCCGCGATTGAACCGAAATTTTTTGAATTGTCTTTTGCGACATTGCGAAATAGCATGCCCAATATTTTTGCAATGGCGGCATGTTAACGGTTGGGAACCAGAAGTTGAAGGCTTTTGCATGTAATTTTAATGCTTTGATTTCGATGGAAATAGTACCTTATTTTGATTATTTTTAAATCTATATTCGAACTTGGAGTAGTCTACTTTATGACAAACTTTGCAAGATGACCTAATTGAGAACTTGTAGATTTTTTCTTGTTATGTGGCGACACTTATAGCAGCATTATGATTTCGGGGGTCTCGACAACGAACAATAGCTTAGCCTAGGATGAAGTCCCAGACAAAACGTATATAGAGCTAGATCTTCCGTCATAATAATGCGACCCGTAAGTTAATTTTTTAAGGAATCTGAATTGTGAATTTCGGGTTGCAGATCTGTCAGGCAGGTCGGAATCCTGAGGGCATATTGTGCGGCGGTTTCGTTTGGTAATTGTTGACTTGATTGCAGTTCCAACAAAAGTTGATTACAATGTTTTCTTTCCCCGAAATTATCGCCAAATTCGGGCCACAGCTCTGGCGATAAAGTACTTCTTGTGTTTCGCTTTGGCAAAGGCCTAATGCTTGATATAAGCGGGTCGGAGGACATGATCAGAGCGTGAAGAAGATCTGCGATGGTTTCTTTTCTGCCAATTTTTTTTGTCTGTAATATCGGCAGTCTTTGTGTCGTGATTATAGTGCTTCTTCACTAAGCTCGTAATATAACGGTCACAAACAATATGCGACGCACGATTTGGAAACCGGAAATCATCACGCAGACCTCGGTGAGTAGCGCGATCAGCAGCAGCTTAGCAGATACCGCGGTAATAACGTGGTTTTGACGACGCAATGACACACACACTGGATAGTCACACTTGATAGAGACAGAATAGACACACTGTATAAAGACAGTCTGGATACAATTTTGTGGTTAATGTTGAAACGAACAGGCAAGCGGATACGGAACGCGACGAATTTCGTTTTATATTGTTTTATGGATAGCCAGTAACGACTTATACTTTTAACACAACTGTAACGAGGCAAGTTCAAAGTAACTATTTTTAACTCTTGAAAAGACTTTAATAGAAATAAGTAGATTTCACAAAAATATGATTTTAATATGTCCGCCACGAAGTTCAAAGTATGACTGCCGGAAACATATCACACAAAATGCAGCAACTGTGGGAAAAACGTTACATGACGCCTATGAGGCGTCACCGTTTATATTTTATATATGCTAGGGCTGTCTTACAATTTAAAACAAAAGAATAATAGTAGCCCTCCGGGTCAGAATTTGTCGTGTAGTATATAGTACGCAATACAGCTAGCCGGTTGTGTTTTTTCATCCTTCCTCGGTTATCAAGCAAGGTGATGAACTGCTGTCTCGTATTATTCTCCGGAGCTTCTTCGTAGGCATCAACGTCCTGGTCGTCTTCAAAGAGGGGTGCATGTGACAGGCTCGTACCAAACACTGAACTCTCCGTATGATTGGCCGCGAAACGTAACAATTTTTTTTTTTTAATAAGGTTCATTAGTACCATTATCTACGCGTAGCATCTCATAACTTAGTTCCGGTACATAATAATTAAGAAAAACTACCTTGCAAGACGAGTCACGCATTTTGATATGGCAAATTCGAACAGCAGCCTCATATGCTGATATTTCACGATGGATTAAAATTGCATTTTGCATAACAAACACTTCTTTTGCCATGCTCCTACCCTTCACATGGAATTTCTTATACTCCTTGATACCTCGGCAGGCTCACGACTTCGAAATGTATTTTTCGAAATATAATATGCTATACCTGTCGCCGTGCCACAAGGCTGGGGGTCTACTCCCTAAGCACGAAGTCCGTTGTTTCGGCTTTCGTTTCGGGCTATATCATCAACGGACGGATGATTTGTTCGGGGCCCAACGAAAAATGAATGAAAACACGATTTGACAGCTGTCCCTACTCCTATAACCGATTACTTTCGTCACTGTACATTTCTCAAAGCAGTCCCGCTGTATAACACTTCTCTCTAGCCAAAGCAAAATGTAGTTTTAGCTCTTCCCATTGTGCCAATATTCTGACTACAGCAGGCTCTATGGACAACCAACGGGTGTCACAAACCTTTAATATTTTTAATGAATCATCCCCGCAGTTAATTATTTAAAACAGTGCTTTATATTCGTCCCGGCGTTTTGGAGAATTGGACAACCAGTTGTACGTCTCTCTTATCAAAAATTCTATGTTACGCGGTAGATTGCTTTCCGAGGCATGGCTGACCGCCAGTTGTAAGGAGTGGCAGATGCACATGCATCTAACGAGGATCAAATTTGGTAAATTAACTCCCACCTCAAAATTTCAATCACGCTGTTATTTCGCCCCGTCATTACTGACGCATTGTCTGTACCGATACCAATCGTTTAATTTTGTATTGGAAGACTATGTGACTCCAAACATTTTATTAAAAACGTGTCTATACCTCTCGCATCAGCTCTTTCAATAGGCTCCAGAGACAGAAATGACGACACTAGGTTATTCATATTCAGAAAATTTCTCGTTTCAGTCATCTCGACCCGCGATATTCAACAGAGGTTGAAGATATCATCGTAAATCCACCAGCGACCGATAAATACGGCAAATTGAAGACGGAACTTACTAAGCTTGGTGATAGGAAGCCGTCGCAGTTTCTCAGACACCTGCAGCACTCGCCGGTCCTAAAATGCCTGAAGAATTTTTAAGCACCAATGGTCGAGCCGGCTGCCTAGTAACATACAGTGCATAACGCGTCTCAGGTTTCCGCGCGCCTCGATGAATTAGCCGATCTCGCCGACAGAATTCACGACGTGGTGCCGAGAGGTCAGCAAATAGCGTCGACATCAACAAATGTGGTGAGTGATATTGATACTATGTCTAAACATATGATCATATTTCCCGCGCAGGCAGATCAACAAGGCGTAATCACCGATCAAAATCCCGCCAGGGCCGGTCTCACTCACGAATTAGGGAATATTCATCATGTTGGTACCACTATAAATTTGGTGCGAAGGCCACCAAATGTGTTCAGCCGTGCGATTTTAAGCCGGAAAACTGCAAAAGCAGTCAGTAATGGCGGCTGACGACTGCTCTACCTGTAAAGGCCGTCTATTTATCTTGGATAAACGTATCGGCTTACAGTTTCTTGTAGACACAGGTTCAGACGTGTGCGTCTACCCTAAATCGCAACTACGAACTTGTCGCTGCCAATGGTACTCCGATACCTACTTACGGTTCATATCAACTTAATGTTAACCTTGGGTTACGTCGTGAGTTTACATGGAAGTTCATTATTGCAGCCGTTTAAAAATAGGCGTCAATTTTTTAAGTTTCTACAATTTATTAGTCGACTGCAGACGACAACAGTTAATCGACTAGATTAACTGTTGTCGAACTTGACCGTCGGCTAAAAAAAAAATATAATCTAGAAAAGCCAGTAAAAAAACAATATAATCTAGAAGAAACATGGAACCGTCAACCGTCGTTTTAGATTCAATGAAATTTAAAAAGATAAAATTTTTTGCCCGAAAATAATAACATTTTAACTTATTGATAGCAGCACTTAATGAAAATAATATACTTCATGTAAAAAATATCCAGAATTTGATTATGGAGATCTGTTGTGATAAATATAATACAGATCGACTCGTCGCAATTGCGTTATTTGCAAAAACAAGACGGTAATATATAAAGAATTCCGAAATTATTAAGAAATACAATACCTGGAATGGGAAAGAGATACAAAGAAAGTAGATACCTAGGAAATAAAAATAATCAAGAAGAAACCATAGAACATCTGACCCACGTAACTTGATAATAAAATTAGAGAATACTTTGCCTTAATTTTTATCGCACACAAGTAACATAGTCAACCAGTATGTTACTACTAAACTTTTGAAAGAATCACTGAATAGTAACGAATCATTGTTTCATATGGATTTTTCCGAAAATGCTATACTGTTATGCTTACAAATATACGGAGGAAGTTTAGAGCATGCACTTCCAGTCCGTCCAGTTCGGCTGACGCAAGCGCAGCGACCGGGCGTGTAGTGTCACTGCGCGTATTACGTGTGTGTTTTTTCGAAATACCCAACAGCGTACTATTTTATGTGCAAATATGGAAAAATGTGCTACGTGTTTGTATCGAAAAAAAAACCCTGGCATACAATGCGGGAAGCGCTCTAAGTGGTACCATTCGTCTTGTGTAAAGATATCAAAAGAGCAACTAAGTATACTTTGCTCCACTGACGCTGTCGATTGGAAATGCAAGACCTGCTCAAGCCAGTACAAGTCGAAACGCTTATCTGCCATCCTACCAGAAGGCGATGATGACGATAATACCGATTCAGAACAGGTTATTATCATGAAGGAAAACTTTAGTGATGAATTCTTACGGGAATTGCGAAGCGACATCCGTCAAGCAATCAAAGAAGAAGTCCAACAAACATTAAACTTCTATTCTGAACAGTATGATAATATTCAGAAAACCTTCTCTAACAATGAGGACAAAATTAAGCGTATTGAAAATCAACAAACGGACCTCCAAAATAAGTATTCTAACCTACAATTGAAATACGAAGCGCTCGAACAAAAAATGAATTCTATGGAACAGAGTCAATTGGCGGACCTGATTGAAATATGTGGCATAAACAAGGAAGAACAAGAAAATGTCACAGAAATAACGCAAAAAGTTGCCACTATAATTCAACAAAATCCGGATGACATCTTGAACGCGTATAGAAAGGAGCGACGAGCACCAGCTGCGCAACAGCGTACATCGTCGAGTATCGTGGTGACCTTGAAGGCAGGACGTCGGGACAGCTGGCTGGACGCTGCCAAGCCAAGTACCATCACGCCGCGAGACCTGGGCAAGCAGGACGGTTCAAGGATCTACATACGCGAGGCTGTGACTCCAGCAACAGCTTTTTTGCTGTGGACGGCTAAAAGTGAAGTGTGAGTGGCATATTAAAAACCTATCATGACAACAATGGTCACTTAGGAACGACGAAATGTTTGGAGGCAATCCAGGCAAAATACTGGTATCCTAAAATGCGTAGAAGCGTAGAGAAGTATGTGGACAGTTGCATTGGGTGTCAGTTTTCAAAGAAGCCTACGGGTAAACAACCAGGCCTATTGCACCCGATTCCGAGAGTTCCTGTTCCATTTCACACGCTCCATGTAGACCATCTGGGACCATTTTGCAAGAGCAATGGCAAAAGTTACATTTTTGCCATTATTGACGGATTTACTAAATTTGTGTGGCTGGAGCCAGTTGCAAGCGCCAACGCCAAGGGCGCTATAACAGCTCTGAACAAATTATGTCAAGTGTTCGGTAACCCGACTAGGATAATAAGTGACAGGGGCACAGCGTTCACTTGCCGAGAGTTTAAAGATTATTGTCATGGACTCGGCATAAAGCATGTTTTGAACGCCGTGGCTTCGCCAAGAGCAAATGGCCAAGTGGAAAGGCTCAACCTCACAATCCTGAGTTCCCTGACCGCCCACATGGGCGAAGAACAAAAAGGTTGGGACGTTTATCTGCCAAAAGTACAGCTTGGCATCAATTCCTCAGTAAACCAAGGAACTAGTAAGTCCCCCCTGGAATTACTTTGTGGCTTGAGACCTCGCCTGGCAGGGGATTTACAAGGTGCTCAACATACACAAGAGTTGGAGAGTCTAAGGCACGATGCGACTCAATCAATCGAGCAAAATGCGTCTGCTATGAAAGCACGCTATAACAAAGGCCGTCTAGTATCAAAATCGATAGAGACAGGCAAACTGGTCATGGTAGAGCGAAAAATTTTACGACCCGGACTTACTAGTGGAAAGCTTGTTCCAAGATATGCAGGTCCTTACAAGGTGACTGCGGTTTTACCGAATGACCGTTACGTTGTTACCTCAGCCGCTAGGGGCAGAAGAGCTTATAAGAACATTGTTGCCCGCGATAAAATTAAACTTTGGTGTTCCAGGCGGGATAGCTCGTCGGATGAATCTGAGTTGGTACAGGACGTGGAGACACCTAATTAACCGTAATTAATTGGTAATTAATTATTATTAATTAGCCGTTGACGGAGCTAATCTTAATTGCCTATTTGTTACTTAGTTGTTGAGCTCTATTTAATTACCGATATGGCTAGATTTTATTGCCTTTGGGGAGTTTGGGACTTATCAAGGTTGCTGTCAAAAGGGCTGAAGACCGTTGCTTTCAAGTTTAACGCGGTTGCTGTTTAAGGGCTGAAGACCGTTGCTTTCAAGTTTATCACGGTTGCTGTTTAAGGGCTGAAGACCGTTGATGCCTTCAAGTTTGGCATGGTTGCTGTTTAAGGGCTGAAGACCGTTGCTTTCAAGTTTATCATGGTTGTTGTTTAAGGGCTGAAAACCGTTGTTGTCAAGTATATCACCTGATTGATATTGCCTACGGGGCTGATTGTTACTGCCCGCGGAACCTGAAGCTGACGTGGCATCTTCACCGGAGGCTATGAGTATTCCTTCGACGACGAAGGAAGGCAGGACGGCCGAACTAATAGGAAGAAAACGTCGTGTATGGTGCAGCACTACTCTGAGCGGGAATCGAAACTTGTATCCCCGCTCTATGCTGGTTTGTTTTTGGTTAGGCAGTCCCTAGCGGTGCGTGTGCGCGTGTGATTTGCTACGTCTAAGCAGTGTCCCTCTTTTTATTTAATTTTCTTCTTAATTAAATATTCTAATCAAGGAACTGAGTGTTTTTTATTTTACAGTTCAGAATTGGGATAACAAAAACCTACTTAATTGCCCACAAATTAATTAGTATGTGCGGACAATAATAAATAACTTTATAGTGTTATGTGGTGATTAAATATCGCAACTATCAGAATTAATCTTAATTTGTGCACATGTGAAGTACTACAACTGGTCTGTATTGAACCTGCAACTTTGGTAAGCTCGTTTTTGTTCAAAAGTGCATAAATAAGAAAGAGAACAGTTAAGGTGAAATTAAGTTCGTATACATAATTGTATTTTATTTCATAATTGTGCAGGCTAAGGACATTAAGTGAATTTGTAAAATGACTAAACTTATGAGAAATTAAGTAATTAAATTGAACAATTGGTGCGTTACATAGTGTTTTTTATTTTACGGTATGTACGTCAAAGCGAAAAAAGCGCGGGAAATTCGTAACGATAGGGTGCCTTTCTTAAAACAAATTTTCAAATAATTATTTTATTTATTCAAAAGTTCATTTGCTTGCTTTTCTCAAGATGGGGAAGAAAAGGAATCCAAAGAAAAGAAAAAAAGAAGATAGTTCATCTTCTGCTCTACCATTGGTGTCCTCTGAAGATGACGGTGGAGCCTCAAGCTGGTCGGAGGAATCTGTCGTAGTAGTTGATAAGTATCGGGAATTCAGGATTCCTGACTACATTAGGTCATATCCTGAAAACGGAGGCAATTTTGAATATGTTGTATTTTTAGAAAGTATCGATTTAGTCCCGATCGGTGATAGAGACATGATGTCCCTTTCAACCAGCATAAAAAAATAGAATAAGGGCGTCAAACAATTATTACGCATGAATCGTTACAAAATTGGTGTTATTTTTGAACGTCCTGGTTTAGCCAATACAGCGTTAATGAGTCGTAAATTTTTGGATAGTTATAAATTGAAAGCCAGTATTCCTGCAACAGCTACGGAAAACAGGTGTTATTATGCATGTTCCAATTGACTTGAGCAACGAACACATTTATAACGCAATAACTAGCACAAAGAATATTATTTATATCCGAAGATTTATGCGTCGCACTATTTCAGAAGGAGAGGGGGTGTTCTTTCAGCCTACGAAGACAGTGTCCATCACATTCTCGTGTGCAACGATACCCGATAGTGTAGACCTGAGTGTAGACCCAGAAAAGTGGAAGAAAACAAAAACAAAATTAATAAAAAATCATATGTAGATTTATTCAATGAAAAGTCATTTCCATCTCTTTCAAAGTCCAGTCCTGCTAAACAATTACAATCATTAATTGAAACAGAACCAATTTTAAATATTTTAATACAGACAATAGTAACATTAATTTCTCAAAATAAAAATAACGAAAAGAGCACTCAAAGCATAAAAGTCGTTCTATTATCAAAAATTCTGAATAATATAAATAAACCTTAATTTTATGGATCAGCTGAATATTGTACAGTGGAATGCTCAGAGCATCAATAATAACAAACATGCTTTTTCGTATTTTTTACATGAGTATAACATACATGTAGCTTTATTGTGTGAGACTTGGCTCAAGCCTCACATGGGATTTAGTATTAAAGGATATAATATAGTAAGATTAGACTCGGGTAATACACACAATGGTGTAGCTATTTTAATACATAACAGTTTAGAATTTAGTAAAATAGATACTTTATATGATGATTCCATACAAAATATAGCGATTTGTTTAAAATATGGCAATAATAAAGAAATTTCATTAGTTAGTTTTTATAGTCCCGGAAATGCTTCATTTACTAAGTATAAGTTTGATAATTTAATTCGCAATATTCCTGGTCCTCTTTTGGTGGGTGGAGATTTCAATGCACATCATTCGGCTTGGGGATATAACAGTGTGAACATCCGCGGCCGAGAGGTGATTGAAATCATTAATGACTATAATTTGATTTTATTGAATGACGGAGAAATGACTACTGTAGGCTCTGATAGGTGGCAAAGAAATGCACTTGATTTAACTATAGTATCGACTTCAATTTCATTGTCTTGTAACTGGTCTGTTCATGATGATCCTTTAGGTAGTTACCATTTACCTGTAATAATCACAAGGTTACTTATTAATAACAATTATAATATCCCACATGATATGGAAACTTCAAATTTGCCAAAACATTTTAATTTTAACCTGGTTGATTGGGAAATATACAAGAAGAGTGTTGATAGTTTGTTAATGGACTTTAAAATTAATCACGATAACCCATTACAGTCATATAATGACTTAATATTTTTTTTTTTTGACTTTGCCCCACACTTGGAATTTATCGTGGGTGCGATTACAAACTTACTTACTTTATGTCTTTGTTTTTTTTTTTAGTTTCAATTAACATTATACCATGTCATCAAATTGTACTATGTAACTAGGAAGGGTACTGTCTCCTGAAATACAGGTTAACTACCTAGTTCAGGATGTAGAGCTTTTTTATGTAACAGTGACTCTTTTTTGCAAATAAACGAATTTATTATTATTATTAAACAAAAAAAAAATCCCTAGTTCGCAAACAATTTGCAATCTTATTATTAACACGAACGGGATATTTACCATGTTTATTATTTGTTGTGAGTTCCCGATATTTCGGCGCTATTGCTGTTGTTGTTGAATTTATAATCTTAGCATACATGTCTCAAAATAGTTTTAAATCTGTTTCCACATACTTGAAATAATACTACATACATTATGTTCCGTCACCATAAAAAACTAAACGTAATTCATTCTAATTCTAGTAATCGATGTTCAACACTCCATCAGTTTGCGATAGCGAAACGCAGAGCTTTATAGTCTGTGGTGCATACCGTGACTCGTAAAAAGTTGGAGAAAAAAGACTTCTAGAAAAGCCCCGTGTGTGAGAACATCTCCTTTCGCACTTAACGTTCTCTCCTGTCCCGAGACTGGACAAACCATCGTTTTCTTTCTTCTACGCGCGTACATCTCAGACTCGCATCCCGGGATTCCTGTGTTCCTGCCCTTGGAACAATCAGAGGTGGAAGGCTCAGCGTGTCCTAGCAGTCCAAGGTACGTGTATGCACTGTATTTGCTATTGACATTCTGTGGAGCTTTTGAACATTGTGTTTTACCGTTACCGTAGTGTTCCCTAGTAGCAAAAAGCTACCCCTGCTATTTTGGCTTTGGTGCGCATGCTACACATTACCAGTTTTATCTTATGACGGTCCGGTTTCACCAATGGCGTCGTTATCTAAGAATAACTATACCAGGGATAAAATTATTCGCTGATTTTACTCTCAGAATAGTTCATACGACGTTTCACCAATTTGTAAAGACAAAAACTTACTCCTAGTGTAACTATTCTTTGACAAGGGTTCTTTTGTTATCTGTGGCACGTTGAATATGAAGTGATGAACAAATGAATGTGAATGCAGACAAATTAAATAGACTGTCATTTTCTCAGTACAGTATAGCATAAAATACCTTTTTAATTTAGTCGTCACTTTGAACTTGTATCAATGTGTCACAGTGTTATTTTTCAAACAAACTGTCTGTAAAGTCGCGCTGCGTGGAGTGTAGTGTATATTTCGTTCGGTTTGCTTTGTGTTGTGTTATTTTTTTAAATGTCTGAAAGGAAACGAAGTGCTAACTGGCAACTGCTGGAGAAAATGTTATTGCTGGATCTGGTAACAGACCACTTTAGCATAATAGAAAATAAAAAAACAGACGGAGTAACCGTGAAACAAAAAAATGCGGAATGGGTGAAAATGTCCGATGAATTTAATTCTCAGACCACAGGGGTTCATAGGACGGCTGAGAATTTAAAAGCGCAGTGGGAAAGCCTTAAAAAACACCAAGAAAGCGGCGTCTTCTGCAAGGCAAAGTTTGTTGCAAACAGGTCAGTGAATTGTATTTATATTTATTTCTGCTGTCGAACAACATGCTTAGAGTTTGACTGTATGCAAACATGAAAGATTTAGGTGTATTATCAACATATCTAGATTATCATACCATGTTGTGTAACAGATAGAACCTTTATGCCTTTAAATATAACCTGTTTATATCTTTTTAACCACGTCGTTTTCTGAGCTCAGAAATCTTAGATTTGATAAATTATTAGTACTTATGTATGTATTTTTCACAATAGTTATTATGTATTTTGTTTTTTTTATAGGTGGAGGACCTGCCAAACCACAGGTCAATGACCCAATCCAAGATAAAATTATGGGTTTGATATCAACTGCAGCAGTCGGTTTATTTAATAAATTTGACAACGACAACGTCATACTTACAGTTCGTGAAGAAACCAGTGAAAATGGTCCTTCACAAAGTGAACCTGCACTAGCAAAAGGTAACTGAGCCAGAAATTCATATTAAACCTTATCAACACATATTTTTTAAGTTAGGAAAAGAAAGGGTGGTGCTGTACAGAAAGGAATGAACTGGAGATGTGTTTTTACATAATAGCTGTAGTAGACAGACTTCTGCGTAAATCTGTTTTTTGTACAAAAACACATAGTTTCAAAAGACAAAATCAGTACAAAATCCGAAGCTTATTTCAACAGTTAGTGACAGCATCACTGTGGCTTGGATTCAGTTTATACACTTTTATAGACAGTTTACAAACACTTTAGAGGTGACACGCAACACTGTACTAATTCTTAAATTTTTGTTGCAGTACCTGATGTACCGAGCTTACTTCATACAATATCATCACATCTTCTACCTGGTATTTCTGTGGAATCGGAAAATATGGACTCCATGCCGATGATAAGTCAGGTATGTAGTAATACTGGACTACACTTAACACCCCACATACATCCTGCAATATCTAACCACATACATTATCAGGTTTTACATACCCCTACACCAAATAATTTTTATTTATGTATTTATTTCTCTATCTTACATTTATCATTACAGGTTCACCCAATGCGATAAATGCGCCTATATAAAATAATTGTTAATTAATATTAAGTACACCTATAACTTATTATAAACAATGCATTTCTTGTGAATTCAAATTCAATACAAAAGAATAGGTTAATTTAAGTAATTTAATTTGATCAAGTATTCATTACCTTATTTACTGCAGGATTGGGGAGACTACACCACCGAAATGCTCCAAACACCAGTATCTTCTTCTCTCCGGTTTCATACCAAGGAAACCAGTGTCTGTCCGTTACCCGATGAGGAAGATATTTTCAATAAAACACCAAAGTTAAAGGCCAAACCTTGGACCTCTAAACGTCGGCCAACACATCCAGCATCATGCTCTTCAGTAATGGAAGAAATGCAAAAGAAAAAAATTAAAGCTTTGGAAATGCAATTGAAATTTGCAGAAACTGAACGAGAGGAGACAAAAAAAATGTTTGATATAAATTACGAAAAACAAAAAGAGATCCTCATACAAGAGAAACTGAAAACCAGATTATTAAGGATACAAATAATAAATGCAAAGAGAGGGAAAAAAATAAAATAATAATTAAATTTGTTTTATTAAAAAAAAAATTTTTTTTTAATCAAGTGTTTTTATTTACATCAAATTTCGAAAATAATTGTTTATAAGAAAGTCTCTAGCTGTATGACGCTGAGACGTTCTAGGTGAACCATTCTCCATCTGCCCGTCTTGCAAGATTACTTGCCAAGGCGCTGGAAGCAACAGTTCTGGATCATCAGGTGGAACTTCTTCTCCTTGCTGCCGTAAGATGTTATGGAGTACTGCAGTTGATATAATTACAACTAAAGCCTTGTCTAATTTAATGCGTAACCCTAGTGATAATGCTGGGAATCTCCGTTTCCAAATCCCATAAGATCTTTCAACAGGGTTCCTTGACCTGATTTGTGACTCGTTGTATAGTTGTTCTAATGGAGTACTTGGATTTTCTAGTGGAGGCATTGTATAAGATGTGGAAGCATATCCACCATCAACAAGTAATAAAGCATCACCATAATCTCCACTCTCAAACTTGGCTTTTCGATAGCAATTACTGAAAATGGTGCTGTCGTGGCTCGACCCCGGCCATCTTGCAACAATATCGGTAATCTCCATATTTGCATTGCAATTTGTCTGGACATAAATAGAAAAATATCCCTTTCTATTTCTGAAAATTTCGGCCTGATCTCCACCTGGTGATGTTATCCGAACATGAGTGCTGCAGTCCATAGCTCCTAATACTCTAGGAAATCTGGCTATTAGATAAAAATTATTTTGTTCTTGCCGTATTTCCTGTCTCGTAGTAGGAAATTTTATATATTCGTGATGTAATGATGCTATAGCTGCACTAACTTTGTGTATTATTCTGTGTGCTGTTGATACACTAAGCCCACTGAAATCGCCAGTTGTTAATTGTGTGTTGTTGATCGCATAAAATCTTAAGGTGGCCAAGAGTTGGTTGATAGGAGATATAGATGGGTTTCTGAAAGAAAAAATAAGCTCATATTATGAAACTGTACAATGAGATGAAAGTAAACTGCACAATCCATTATTTGTACTATAAAAGATCAAATCCATACCTTGATTATACTTAGGTAGAGTAAATAACATCTTTTATGCACTTACCTATGTACTAAAACGTACACTACAATAAAATCAACATTTACTATGTCCTATAATATACAGTATCTTGTACTAACCTCTCAGATACAAATTCCAATTGATGTTCAATTTATAACTATAAATTGTATGCTGCTACTTTAGATAAACGAAATCTTATTATGAAATCCTTTTCGTAGTAGTTATAAAAATGATCGTTTCTTTCTTTAAACCACCTTGGACGTCTCAAAATAACATAGGAATCTTCAGATTCACTATCGCTTTCACTGTCCAATATTATTCTTCTCAAACGCTGCATTTCTATTAATATTTGCTCTGAATTGCAATTGAACGTGCACAATCAATGGTCGCTCAGTGTACTCTGTGCGCTCACGGCTCAGCTGACATAAAAATTTGACACCATTTTGATTTTATCTGAGGAATAAGCCCGTTATTTCTTCAAAATTGG
The DNA here is from genome assembly GCA_947523025.1 of Dryobota labecula. Classification (NCBI taxonomy): domain Eukaryota; kingdom Metazoa; phylum Arthropoda; class Insecta; order Lepidoptera; family Noctuidae; genus Dryobota; species Dryobota labecula. Next base: position 7,434,448 of record OX383306.1, read on the forward strand.
TGGTATAAGAGTTACTCTCGTATAACTTTGTTATTCTCAGGATAAGTAGTTGGTGAAATGAATGGTTATCTGAGAGTAAGTAATAGCTTTATCCTTGGAATAAAGCTTATTCTACTTTGGTGAAATCGGACCGTAGTAACTTAATTTGATAACTTTTATTAGGATTCAGTGTATAAGAAAGAAAGACTGTGACTTTTAAATTTACTCGTATGTATAAGTATTTTTTACCATCTTATGTAAAATTTCAAATGATTATTGGTCGAATTTTTAAAATATTTTATGTTAAGCTTAATTGCCACATAGCAATTTAGGTTTTTATTATTTGTATTTTATGTTTGATTAGACGTCTGAATCCAGAGCCCCACTTTTTTAATTTTGTCAGTTTTTTAAATCTTTTTTTTAAATCTTTTTAATTTTTGAATTAAAAAACAATAAGACTCAAAATGATTGTTGAATTATATTATAGTCTTTTATTTAAAAACATATTATTTTATACTTAAAAATATAATATATTTGCAAAGCTTTTGAGCCTGACTGTACGTCAGCTACCCTTTTGTAGTATTCCGGTACTTATTTAAATTCGCTTTTTGATTAAAATGTGGTGGAGTACTTTGAGAATATTTTAATGTTATCATGGAGCAGAATGAAACCTAATTAAAAATATTACATTTTTCTTGGAGCAGTTTTGGAACTCTTTTTGGAGTAGTTTGGGAATAAGCCGTGCTATTATGAGAATAGAATGTCCTGCTATTATGATGTATAGAGAATATCATATACTGCGACGGAGCGGTATCATTCAGATATCTTAGTAGCATATCAGCCTGGTTTATAGAATTGGTATCATTTTCCGATTCTATAATGCTGGTCATACATTCTTTTAAAGCGTCTTTGTAGGTATAAACTGAGTTAACTGTACGATAATTGAAGTTCCATCTAGTTTGTGGGGCAGCAGGAATCCTCTTTGACATATTTTTTTTTTTTCAAAACATCTGTACGTTTAGTTGAACGTGAAAATAACTTTGGAAAAGCTTGTAGATAGGCAAAGAATTTCTGTACCGTTTTGTGTTAACATACACTTTTTTCGATAATTAAATTCAGTTGGTGTGCATAACAGTAAACAAATCGAGCACCTGGATATACACTTTTTATTTTAGCCTGAACTCCACGAATGTTTCCGCTCATTACAGAGGCACCATCATAACATTGCGCTATCAGTTGTTCTGGAGTTATTTGTAGATTCTGTAATTCTGTAAGTATAGCAGAACTAAGCCCGTCAGCAGTGTGTGACTCAGGTGTTAGGTACTTCCAAAACCGTTCATGTACCTGTCCATTATCTTCGTACCTTATAATTAATACCATCTGCATAACAGTGGATACATCGGTAGTTTCGTCAGCTTGAATTACTAGGTAATCACATTTTTTAAACTTTTCGGATAATTCTGAGTGGTACACAGCCAAAATCGAATCCAAAATATCGTTTTGAATTGTTTTCGACGTACCTTTGAATACTGTAGATGCTGCAAGATGCTCCTTCATGACTCCATCCAACTCGGACACAAAATCTACAAGCCCACGAAACACATCAGCATTCATAGATTCACTCGTTTTGTCGTGGCCTCGCAAAGCTCAAATGCACCACAAAACTTGACACAGTCGATTAGGCGCGATAATATATACCTATTTTTGTCAACTTGTTCGTTGTACTTCTGTATGTTGGCTCTATAAACAGAATCTAATTGGTTTCGGATGTCTACGGTACCTAACACAGACATACTCAGAACATTTTGTAGATGAACTTGCGAAGAATCATGTTTTTTGATTTTTTCCCCCAAATGAGTTGTCTTTGACTCCCAATTCTGTCCAAATCGCATCTCCTCCGAAAATAACACAGGGAAAGCAAAAAAAAGCATTTAGTCGCTCACATCCAGATAACCATTTTTTTTTAGCATACATGTCACTTTTGAAAGTTTTCGTGAGCGATTTATTTTTTGTTTTACATTCCTGTTATAAATTGAGAAAAGGCCGGGGCGGTCCAGCTGATTTAATATCTATTTTGTTTTGATAAGTCCTGTTGCTTTTAATGTAGTCAATATTGTATTTTACACTCATTTTTACTCTCAATTATTCACTATTCTGATAATAAGTTAATTTGCTCTGCAATCGCGCGCGAAAAGTTACAATAACAAGTGCGTACTGCGTAGGTTAAGGCCTCGGGTGAATGTATGGTCAAGGCATGCGAAAGTGAACTGTCCCCGCCGCCCGCTACCCCGGGCCGCCCGAGAATCTTTCGTATTCTTTCGGGAATTTCCGGTCGCGTGCGCACGGATCTATCCTAAAATTTCATACATTTTGTTCAAAGCATCTTCCGTCGCACGCGCTCGGACGTTTTCATCGTGTCTCATAGAAGTTGTTAGAGATCGCTGCATGCGCTTTAGCGAGCGCACGGGGCCGTTTTTGTTCAAGCAAAAATAAGATAATTCAGGTGCAGCCGCCACTGAATATGACGTAAGCCATTCATGGGCTTTCCCGCGGATTCCTATTCCATACAGTTTATTAAGCAGTATTTTAAATTGTACCTAGTCAAACGCTTTGGTCATATCCAGTTATATCCCTACGGTGTATTCCTTGTTGTTTATAATATTAAGGGCTTCTTGAATATATTTATAATCAGCTAAAATGGTGGAACGATTTTTTCGGAAACCGTTCTGAAAATCGCTATGTTAAATTTTTCGCAAAAGGTATAAATACGATCACATAACTTTTTCGAAAATCTTGGAGGCTGAGGGCAAGAGAGCTATTGGGCGATAATTATTAGGATCCGTTTTTGTGTTCTTTTTATGGACTGGTTTAATTATTGATTTCTTCTGAATTCACTCTGTAGGTTTTTTGGTAGGTACATTCTCTTGTAAGAAACTATTTCAGTCTTATTACAAAAAGCGGTTTAATTAAAAACCCAGGTTTAAACCTCTGTAAACTACGGTTTAAACAAAAATGATATTACAAATCGTGGTTTTTCGAAAAACCATAGACCATATCATGGTCTAACGCTAAACCGCGGCGGCCCCTAGTTTAAACGATCAAACGATGGTCTAAATCGTATCTATCAAAGTTTCTCTTTTAGGTTAAAGCATCTTTTTCATTGTGTTGTGTTGTTTTTACCCGAAAATGGATATTAACATGGTCGATTTAATTGATATTGAGGTTATTGAAGCCGCTGAGTTGTTGGGAGCGCCACGCCGAAGTAATTTATGTTTACTTACTTTTTCTTCGGTACTCCAATTCTCAGATCGTTTTTTCTTTTGTTGGTCCATCACAATATAATATAAAAATTACTAAAGAAGGTAGTATTAACAAAGAGGCAATTGTTCTATTAGAGACTTCGATAAATTAAAAATTACAACGCTAAATGAACTTTGTTTAACTTGCGATAGTTTTGTTAATGTTATGGTTTCTTAAAACGCGCGAGATTGTTACGTTTCGTTACACGTCTTAGATGTAATATTAGTAAGTAATTAATACGACATTAAGTAATGTGCTTAAACCTAAACAAAACTGCAAACGACGAAATAGCTATTGTTCCATGCAAGATAACAGTCTCAATATTTTTAACACTCCTAAACATCATAATAATCATTAGCTTACCAACAAAAAGATTAATTTTCTGAGCATACGGAACGTTGCAATAGAATGATATCATGGTGAACGAATAATATTTGTATTAATCTGTGGTTGATATAAAGACAATGGTTCAAATGCCGGTACTAAGCAGACCACGGTTTTTTAAAGATTTGTAATAAGGACAAATTTAGACCATGGTTCTGCAGATAAGCCTGGACGTGATAGGACAGGTTTAAACCAAGGTTTATTTAGTTTTTTGTAATAAGACTCAGTCTTATTACAAAAAGCGGTTTAATTAAAAACACAGGTTTAAACCTCTGTAAACTACGGTTTAAACAAAATTGATATTACAAATCGTGGTTTTTCGAAAAAACATAGACCATGGTTTAAAAAAAACCATAGACCATATCATGGTCTAACGCTAAGCCGCGGCGGCCCCTAGGTATAAACGATCAAAAGATGGTATAAATCGTATCTGTCAAAGTTTCTCTTTTAGGATATAGCATCTTTTTCATTGTGTTGTTTTTACCCGAAAATGGATTTTAACATGGTCTATTTAATTGATATTGAGGATATTGAAGCCGCTGAGTTATTGGGAACGCCACGCCGACACAACATAAATCGTGTTCGAATCAATCCCTTCATGGAATTATCCGATGAAGATTTCAGGCAAAAGTATAGTTTTAATAAACGTTATACGATGAAAATAGTGAACTTATTAAGAGAAGATTTAACTAGAGATGTTTGAGAATGCCCTGTGTCTCCCGAAATACATGTGGTTTGCGCATTACGAAGCTGGGCTCGACATGAAGTAAGTAGATTGAAAGCTTATATTGCATTTATCTAAACATTGGTAGCAATTTATATTAAATTATGTTCTAAGTTCCTAACTAATATTTTGTTATTGTTTTTAATTCGATAAGACATCGAGATCGCTAAGATTTGCATTTTTATCGATCTTGCTAACGAATTTGGAAGTACGTAACACGCGACGATAAGATTTATGCCGATTCGAGTCGGTAAGGATCGCTTGTCAAATTTATGGACAGAAAATCTTGGGACTACTCTCTAGTTAAGCAATAAACAGTCCTAAGGCCCTGTGCGCACTGCTGTGAGTTTTTCTACCGTATAATCTATGAAGTATGGAATTTCTTAGAAGTGTGCGCACTGTTCCAGACTGAATTTGTTCTACCGGTGCGGTAGAAAAACCTTAATTACCTTTAAAATTAAAACTCTTATTTTGTTTGTGGCAGCCGCTAAGGTTAGACGAGTTTTTATGAGCTCGGCGATTTTCGTTTGTTAAAAGAAATGGATCAAAGAATTTGCATCAAATTTTGCATAAAAAATGAAACAAAAAGGTGAGTCTGTTATGAGTAAAACAAGAGTTTACGAGTGGTTTAAGCGTTGCGTCCAAGATGGCCGTGAAGACGTTGAAGACGACGAACGCCCCGGACGTCCCAGCACATCAACAACCGATGAAAACGTGGAAAAAGTGAAAGCAATGGTTATGAATGATCGCCGAATCAATCAGAGAAGTCGCTGATGATGTTGGCATATCGATTGGCTCATGCCATGATTTTTTTTTTCTTCGAATATTTTGAATATGAAACGCGTGGCAATTTGTTCCAAAATTGTTGAATTTTGAACAAAAACAGCGGCGTATGGAAGTTGCTCAGGAGTCACTAAATGAAGTCAGTTAACGACGATGCATAATTACTTTAACGTGTTATAACAGGTGACGAAACATGGGTTTACGGATATGACGTCGAAACTAAGGCTCAATGGTCTCAGTGGAGTCATCCTGGCTCGCCAAGACCGAAAAAGGCTCGACAAGTGCGGTCTGTTATACCCTAAATCTGTAGGGGTTAGTGCTATCAGCACCTTGTCGGCGCTGCCAGCTATAATGTACTTCTCGGCTGGAGACGTCATCATTCTGACAGACAGTTGACACTCAACCTCCGTAGCAGACGGTTCTGCCCAAGGGTCTCGCGTATTATCTTAAAATTAACACGTTAAACGCCGAGCAAAAAATGGCAGTTAGTCATTTGGGCCACGGGGGACACCAGTGGGCCACCCTGTATTGAACTGTTCGGGCCACGGAGGACATCCGTGACCGGAGCGAGGTGTTCACATCAAACGTTGATTACAAGCCACGGGGCATTAATATTGAATGAAAATGGTAAAGATGTGACCCGCGTGGCCCTGTGCAACGACCAAAACAGCTTGGTTTTTTAATATTTAGAAAAGATTAAAAATTATAGCGAATTTCTTAGGAGATGTTAGGGAAAACAGAATAAAAAATGTATAATTTTTCTTATGTTTATTTATGTTTATAAATGGCTAACAATTAAATGACCTAGAAAATATTAAAATAGAATAAAATAGAAAAAAAAAATACATATTTTTAGTGAAGTTTATTGAAACAGGGCAAGCAAAGTGATGGTTTGGAGGGACATTGTTCGCAATAAGTGATCACTTTTTGTGACTTATTTTTAGCAATCTTGCTACCCATGGTTGAAGCTATCTCTTTATAGCACTGACGACAAGTTCTTCTAGCTGCTCTTACCATACCATCTCTTTTTGATAAAACATGTTTTATTCTTCTCGGTTTTACTAGGACTTCAGGTTCTTGTAGTTTCTGACATAGATGCTCCAATAACTGTTTTCTGAAATCTACGATTTGAATGCTTTTTTTTGTTACATTTTTATACAACGTCAAAGCATTAACGATAGCAGTATTTAAAAGAAGATCTATCGCCAGTTTCTTGTACCATTTAACCGACTTACGCAAAGGTGTAGAATAGGCAGCCATTTGGTCCGACAAATCAACGGCCCCTTTTGCTCTATTATAATCGCATATAATTTTGGGTTTTGAAACTATTTTTCCACGTTTTGTAACTGTATGGAATCCCGTAGAGTGCTTCGTCGACAAAACAAGAACTTCCCTCTTGTCTCGCCATTTCATGACAGTTATACCATCTGTGCTTTCCTTTGCTTAATATGCCCCCTTTTTGAGCTTAGTGGAAATAACTTTCTTTGGTAGATGTTTCCTATTTTTTCTTAGCGTGCCTACTAAGTGGGTTTTCTTCTCTAACAGTTTTCGAGCCAATTCTAAACTGGTGTACCAATTATCTGTATAGAGTGTATGACCTTTATTGAAGAGATCACTGCATAACTCCATGACCACATTAGATGGGGTATTGTTTGTGGTTTCATTGTTTTTGCCGGCATATACGTTGACCTTGTACGTATACCCGGGAACAGTGCACAATTTGAATTTCTTAATCCCATACTTGTGTCGTTTTTGCTTGTTGTATTGCCGGATAATAATTCTTCCACGAAATGGGACAACGCTTTCGTCGATGCACAAGTCTTCAGCAGGGGTATAATTTTTTTGAAAATTTTCATTCAAATCATTCAAAAGCTTACGTATACGATGAAGCCGATCTAATTTATTAAGTTCGTCTTCGGTAGAAAAATGCAACATTTGTAGCAGCAGCTCAAAACAATTGCGTGACATAATCGTTCGGGGATATGATTGACATATTATTGGGTCCTTAGACCAATAGTCCGCTATTCTGGGAAGTTTTACAATACCCATGAACAACAGTAACCCAAAAAACTTTTTAATTTCAGTGGAGTCTGTGGGAATCCACTTACGAAGCCTTGCAAACTTAGAAGCTTCATTGCTGTGAGCAATTTTTTCTAAAGCTTTGTTAGTGCAGTCAGCTATGAGTTCAAAAATTTCATCCGACACCATTAGTTTATAAAAAGCTGCAGGGTATTCGTGACACATGCTAATGCGAAGATGAGGTGTAAGGCCAGGATTTTCAGTAAAAGGTATGATACTTCTTTGGTTACCTTTGGGTGCTGTCCATACTCCTGAAGATGGTGTATTACCTGCATAATGAAATATTTATTTGTTATGAATACAAAGTCAATAATTTGAGGGTTTATTTGAAAAGTTTGTAATGAAATGCATAGTTATTTTAATTCAAAAACACAAGCATAGCATGACACTTGTATTTACCTAAAGAGTTGAATATGGATATTGTACCCAGGACTTGTGAATTAATTATTAGATAGGTACATAAATAAAAAATCTATTAAAAATATAACCTTTTCCTTACAGTCGGGTAAAAAAATAGTAGTCAAATAATAATTAATGTTAAATTCACTCTAAAACAAGGGTATTGTAAACTATTGAAATAAACAACTCAAATATAGGTTAGTTAAATAGTTAAAAACAAATTGCTTACCTGAAATGTCAGGAGTAACCCTAATAGTGGTATTTTCGGCATCGCTTTCTTCACTATCTGACAGTATAACACAACGACGTCGCTTATGCAGTGATGGTCGGGCTATCAGTTCGTCATCAGAACTGAGCTGGAAGCTATTGTTTAGAAAATTTATTTCTACATTTTCAAGTTCCGTTAAGTCTTCTTGGGTTAAATCAAAGTCATCAAAGTAACAATCCATTATAACCACAGCAATTTTACGTAAATTCGCCAAAAAGAGAATAGCAAAATATCGGAACAACAGCAGTAAATAATAACACGTGCACGTGTTCTATCATCACTGTACACACTAAATGTGGCTAGCGGGAATAACTTACACCGCGCGAGAGAGATGCGCGGGCGCGCGGGGTGGGCCGCGCGGTGATCCCGCGGCCCCCGCAGACGTAATATCGAGATTTCATATCACCAGGCCACGGGGGTTTACAAGTTTCCTTAAGAAAATATCACGAAAAATTGTTTAAATCAAATTAAATATGCAAATTTAGTTATTTCTTATTGTTTTGTGTCGATATTAACTTTAGCGAAAAATTATGGAATTGATGATTTCCACTAAGCCTGAACGGGTTTGCTTGAATCGCCCACCGGTAGGCCGCGTGGCGTTCAACGGGTTAATTGTGTTATTCTAACCTTGTATTATCCTTATATACTTATTATCCTTAGATAAAAAAAAACTTTTTTTTTTTTAAAGACGAAATCGTGGAGACCTATAACAAATTGGTGGCAGCGATGGTATACGAAAATCCCCAGTGTCTTTAAAACTCGCCAGTGTACCAGTTGATATCCAAGTGTTTGAAAGTGTACCAGTTGATATCTGTGTAAAAGTGTGCCAGTTGATATCCAAGTGGACGTGGACTATACCATCAGGCCAGCTATCCTGTCAGCGTCGCGGTGCGTATGGCTGCTGATCCTGTCATCGCGGCATGTAGCTGCTGTTCCTGTCATCGCGGCGCATAGCCGTTGTTCCTGTCATCCAAATCACATATCCAAAGCCGAGGTCAATACCAAATAATTGACCCGTTATAATTACTCAAGATCCCGACGACTCAAACTCCGGCCGCAGCGACGCGGCTTATCGCAACGGAATGTTCCTGTTCGCCATAAAATCCGTCGCCCACGCACTGTGAGTCTTTGGTCATTGTCTTAACAAAGCTGACATATTATTTAATACTCTATCCAAGTTATTTACTTGTGACTTATTAACTGAATTAATTTACTGTAGTTATCGTTGTAAGACCTTATGCTCTCCGTGACCCGTTGTCTTTCATTTATGTTTAAACAACATAATTATGCCAACAGTTCGTAAATCAGAAGGAAATAAGTTGAAACTTGATATCCCAATTTTAGAGCAATCTCAAAGTGATACAGAAAAATCACCTACTAGATCTTCTAGTCCCAGGGCCACAAGGGCTACTTCTGCACGTAACACAATGGCCGAATTAAATCTAAACACTTTGTTTAAGTTCGTCGTCAAGTCAATGGACGGCAGCCGGGAAACTATCAACTCATTTATAATAACTTGTAATAACGCGTATGACCTTGCATCAGAAGCAAAAAGTCCAATTCTTTTTAAATACATTCTCAGCCAGTTGGGTGGCAAAGCGGAAATTGCCTGCTCCATAAAAGAGTTCGTGTCATGGGAACAACTCAGAGACTTTTTAAAGGCACAATTTAGTGAGCGAAAACATTATGCTCACTTACTTCCAGATCTTCAGGAGAGCAAGCAAAGCCCGCAGGGTAGTGATAGCCAATTCTCGCTTCGCGTGGATACCTGCCTCTCACAACTTTTAACTGAAATATCCTTATCTAATACTAAAGCATAGGAATTACCCGGTCGTACTGCAGCTATGGAGGACTTAGCTCTCCATCATTTTATTATGGGGTTACATCCCCGTATATCAAACATTGTGAAGTATCTCCCAAAACATTAAATGAAGCCATTAACTTTGCGATTTCCGAAGAACGTATTCAACAAAGCCTGTATAAGCGTCCACAGGTTGAATTATATATATTATATAGGATGTCTGGTAAAATAAAATAAATTCGAAGGACCTTATTAATGGCGGGAAATGCTGGACCTCTAAAAAAAACCCCAATAAGTAACGACTACACAGGGTAGATAAAAAAGCTTGACCACTAACCTGAATTATCCTTGCCACGGCACCAGGTCACAGATTCAGGGAACAGCAGGGAAGCTCCGCACTCGCGTGTGAAAATGTTTTGATGAACGTAAGTAGGTACGTAACTAATTGCACGGCAATTTATATAGGTTTCGGAAAAATATTCAGCTTAAGATTATAGTATTTAAAATGACCATCTGCAATGGCGATCACGGGCGAACAGACTGATCTGCTCGGAAGACGTGCGCGGCGGGCAGGCATAGCCCACCGAACCATCGACCGATTCCCAATGCGGGTAGGAGTACAAACTTGTGGACAAGCCAGATTAAACTACCCTATATTTATGAGCAAAGATCGAACAAAGTTTGTGAATAATAACAAACTAAAACCAGGGCCTTCAAAACCAAGCTCTTACACACAATCCACTACGTCAAATCCAAATTAAACCGACGCATTGTTTTGCCAGTATTGTAAAACTGCTGGTCACGAGAAAAAGATTGTAAAAACGCGAATTCTATAATAACAAATTTCAATTCAAACTGAATAATAATAATAATCTACATAATAATAATAAAATCATACATATCCGCGAAACATCCGATGATGAACCTACAGATGATTTCTATAATGTAATGAGATTAAACCAATTAATCAATAATGTATCCCCTATAAAACTAGTAAATACTGATTTAGACGATCTGAAATCTAATGTCAACCACAGACCTCAAAATATGGGATGCATTATTCTATTATCACTATGTTGATTACTGTACTTATAGTATCTTATGTATGTTTCAAAGTTTATAAATGTATACGACCCCCAGCAGAACCCCAGTTAAAGTATCTTTTTCATCAAAACCTGGATCGATTTGAAAAATTAATACAGAAAACAGTAATTCCGATAACGAGGATCAGCAGCGAGCGATAGAACATTTAGTACGTACAGCGACATTCCTACCATAAAACGTAATAGACTGACAAATGACAGGGCTAGGAAAATAGTGTACATTGCGCACAATTTAAGATTGCAATCAGTACAATCGTCAATAATATTAACACAAGCCGAAGTTAATAGAGTCCCTGCTACTACGAGTATACTCGTAGTCGTTCTTTCAGAATCAGATGAAACAAATACAGACACACAACATGTCAATGATTCCGATGCCAATAAAATAGTATGCGTAGCTATAGCTACTGACACTGATTCAGATGATTCTGATTGTAACACGTTAAGGCGAGGTTCTTCAAGTTAACCTCTAGGAAATGTAATTTTAATGTCATTTTATTTAGAAACTGTAATGATTAAACACGTGATAAAATTATATGTTGCTTTTGAGACCTTTCTGTAGGTACGTCGGGTACTCGTTATATATTTGGATAAAGTTCGCTCGATAGAAAGAAATTCCAAACATACCCTTATTTTGTAGATTAAAATCATTTTATTTCATACCACATTATTTATTGAAAATCACACCAAAATTAACGTCTACGATGACGTAATGTCCGTCGGGTTTAAATTTGTTAATATCGTAAAACATATAATTTTCAACCCAAAACTAACGAAATTCACGGCACAATTTACTCGCGCCCAGCTGCCACCACTAGAACAAAAATGCACGCTCGAAGAACCTCGCCTTAAAATATTTTCTAAGTTCATAATAATAGGTACCCATTGATTTAAACATAATTTGACTTTAATTAAAAACATAAACAAATTTCGTGTTTTGTTCCGTTTCAGTTATTGTATTTCACTTTTTCGGGAAAAAATAAAAATAACCAAATGTAGAAAAAAACGACGGTGCTGTCATTTATATTTTAATAGTGTGGTGACTTTTTTTAAGAAAAATATTTTGCTACTTACTTCTCATGTCATCCCGGTCAAGGGATTATCTCCATATTTTGTAAGGCAAATAAAACAAGTAATTATTATACTCCAACCTTTTATTTCGCTCCAATCCACTGCCAATAATAACCTGAAAAGGTTATGGACCCAGTCGCCCGGAGCGAAATAAAGAGGAATCATTGCGGTTGTCGCTGTGGTAAAACAGTTGTACTGCGGTCAAGCAGGCGTCAAAGATGGAGGACGAAGTCGAAATGTTCGGGGCTTCGAGCAATCGCATGTTGCTGGAGAGTGCCGAGGCGGTAAATGTCTTTAACCTTGTTGATAGGACGCCCGGTAAGTGATGAAGCAAAATCACCACGTGGAAGAGGCTGGACGCGAAAATCCAAGGAGTAATTGTTGCGAGATTGGGCAATATAGCAATGCTCGACGTCCAAAATTGCGAGTCCGCCATAGAAATTTGGGACAAACTAAATACGAAATCTGATGTGTCACTGCACATTTTACAATAACGCTTCTTCGAAGAAAAATATTCAAGTTCAGATTCCATATCAACATTTATTGCTAAAACAGAAGCAATTGTGTCACAGATACTTCAAGCGAAAGGTGAGGTAGCTGAAAACATGATGATAACAAAAATCATCAGTTCGCTGGGAGAAAAATTTCGCCATCTTGTATATGATATGCATGGGACTCAGTGCCTGTTGAAAAACGAACCCTATCTGAGCTGACAGCAAGGCATAGCAGAGAAATAAAATGTACGAGAAAAGTGAGCAAACTAATTCTACGGCGAACAAAACTGATATATCATAAGAAAAGACTCAAGGAAGTGTTTTAACTGCGTTAAAGCAGGACATTATTAACGGGAGTGCAAAGTGAAAAAGTAAAAAGGGTAATGGAACTGGAAATATTCCATTTTATAAGTAAAAACGGGGACATAGGACAGTGTTGGTTCAACAAAGACGGGTAAAATCATTCGAAGAAAGAAGATACTCAAAACGTGTTTGTTATGTCAGTGTATGGACTAACCACAAAAAGTGTAAACAATGAGAAACAAACCAATCATCATTGGTTTTAGGTAGTGGTGCCTCTGAGCACATGTGCTTCCCAATGGGCAGTTTTACAAACTATAAAAAGTTGTATAAAAGCATTAGGGTATGGTGACTTTGAACTTGAAGCATATGACAGTGAAGAATGGATTAAAACGTCAATAAAAATTGTGTTGCATGTGCCGAACCTGAAGACTAACTTATTTTCAATGAGTGCTGCCCTGGATAAAGGTTATAAACTTGCGTCAGATGCTGCTGAGTGTCAGTTTATCAAAAACAACAGTGTGCATGCAGTAGCCAAGAGACAAGGTAAAATTTACATAATGTTATTCAGAAAATCAGATGCTGCAGCAACGGTTGGAAGAATAATGTCAGATCTAAGGGAATGGCATGCCAAACTTGGCCACAAAGACATAAATCAAGTGAAAAATATCTTGATGAAGAATGATATTAAATTTGAAAATAGTGAAGAAGAAACCTGTGTGCCGTGGTTGAAAGGAAAACAACACAAATTTTCCTTCCCATCGAGTACTCATAGAGCATCAAAACCAGGAGATGTTATAAATATTGATATTGGAGGTCCAGTAAAAGAAACCTCACTAGGAGGGTTAGTTTAATAAAACTAACAGAAAATCAAAAATAAATGGGGTTGCCGCAACTTAAATTGAAACAGGAATACTAAACACGGTAGAATTCATGCTACGACATGCTAGACCGAATCGTGCGTGTCAAAGATACCGCAATAAGTACTTTGGCACTATTACGAAATGACTTATCATGGTAACCACAGGAGTGGGTGGTTATCAATAGGGTAATTCCGATTCTTGAACCATTTTACGAAATCACTAATGAGCTGAGCTGCGAAAAATATGTCTCTTTATCAAAAGTCCTCATATTTGTACAGCTGCTTTCAAAACACATCATAACCATTATGTCGGAGCCCCATGAACAAGAAGTACGAAGCTTTATCGAAGTATTAAACACGCAGATTCGTATCAGATTTTACGACCTGGAAAAGCAACCCCTCTACTCAGCACCATTTTGTACCGTCGATTCAAAGGAAGAGGCTTTCGAACTCAGAATCTTATAATAGAGCCTGTGACAGCTTGAAGCGTAGGTTATGCGACATCCGTTTACCAAATGAAGCTTCAACACAAAACCCTTCGCAAGTAGTCGACAATGCCGAAGCAGCAAGCTTAGCGACATCTGTAACCACAGCAAATAAAACAAAAAGCATATGGGATGACTTCGACAGTGAAACAGATAAAATCACAAGACCTGAAAATCCTGTCGCTGCGGGAATTAGACAATTTGACAAATATTTAAATGAAGAATATGTTAATAAAAAAGCAGACCCGCTGCAGTGGTGGAATAGCAGGGGACGTTTATCCACACATATATCAATACATGATAAAAAGATTGTGCATACAGGCTACTTCAGTGTCCAGTGAAAGGGTGTTATCAAATTCGGGTCAAATATTAAGCCCGATAAAGTCTCACAGTTGCTATTCTTGCATGGCAACTTGTAAATAAATCATATTTAATTATTCTATGTATAATTGTGTCATTATAAATATGTAAAAAAATTCCATACTAATATTTATACTTAACGTAATATATGTACAATATCAACCTATGTATATTTTGGTATCTTTGAAATATTGTAAATATTGTGTTTTATCAGTGGACAGAAATCCAATCTGGTAGAGGATCTATAGAGGTGGGATCTGAGGGCCTAGACAAATGGCATTCGCTTCGGAGCGATTCTATTTCTAAAATCGCTATCGCTTCAACGATAACGAACTTTAAAAATGTAAAGACATCTTCGACGAATTTTCAATACCTACGTCATTTAATATAGGTTTTGGCACTCCGGCAACAGACGTATGCTCAACATGCTTAACATTACAAGAACAAATAAAACATGAAAAGGACACAAATAAGAAAAAAGATCTTATGATTTCGAAAAGAGTGAATAATTTAAGAGCCAAGAGTTTTTACAATCTGTTGAAAGAAGAAAAAGAAAGAGTTATTGACTATAAGTTTCGACTGCCAAAAAAACCAACCAATGCGCAAAGTGCCAGACCAAAGCGCTTATTACGAGTATTCATGGCAATTATACACTTATAATTTCACGATTGTGATAGGCAGTTCCAAAAGAAAATTAGGCTCCGACAATGTTTTTATTTACACATGGACCGAAGATATTTTACCAAAAGCGTCAAATGAAATCGCCAGTGCTGTTTTTCTCTGCCTATGCTCTAACGTTGAAAACTACGAAAAGGTAACGACTATCCGACTGGTGGCCGATGGCTGCAGTGGCCAAAACAAAAATACTTCAGTTTTGGGAATGCTTTGCAAATATCTCAATTATTATTATGCACCAGAACGGATAGAGTTTAGATCTGCTGTTTCCAGTAGTGGGTCACTCGATCTTGCCACCAGATCGCGTATTTGCCCAAATTGAGAAAAAGATTAAAAAGAGAGGTTATATCAAATCTGCAAGGTTACTATGACTTCTTTAAAGGCCACGGAACTGTTTTAAAATTGGGAACAGATGTAGTGGTTTGTAACTGGAAAGAGGCTAGTACTGAAGTACTAAAAACTACAAACGGGATGCATTTTTCGATAAAACAAAGCAAAAGGTTTTTCATTAAACGAAACAAACAGAAGAGCAATGTACTAGTTCGGGCAGAAGAATCATATCAAAATGAATTGGGTTTTTATAAAAACATTTGCAAGAAGAATAAAACTGTCAGTCAAATAAATCCAACCAACGTACAAATAAACGTGGCAGTAAAAAAAAAAATTGGTGAATGTTAAAAAACTGCTAGCAGCTCACTACGGGGAGCAATGGGAGCTTTTACCGGATCTGCAATATTATAATAATGTTTTTGACAGACCAAGTGACAGCGTTAATTCTCATTCAAGCCAAAGATGTATGATGGAGGAAGATTGCCAAATTTGATTATATGATTTATCCTTTATTTGTCCTATTATGTGGGACATAAACATAACCCGCGCAATTTGGGTGTATTGTTATGGGTACAACTCTGCCTAACCCTTCGGGGAATACAGGCGTGTTTTTATGTTAATTTACCAAAATATATATATTTTTTAATTTTATTAAATAGTATTTTTTATTTCGTCATTGAATTTATTATTAAAATTGACAACCCCTGACCTTATTTTGGGTCATTCTCAGGACACTCATTATTTGGTTGACTTCGGTAGCAATTTTTTTTTACCTTTAGGCATAACTAACATGAAATATCAAATCTAGAGTACTACTAATACACTTGAGAGCAATAAAATCGCACACCCCTTGTAATTTGGTTTATTACCGATTGTTTTCTAAAATCTAAAGATATTGAGTAAAAATCATTAGACAAAATTAAAGCATACAAGCTTAGCTTTACAAAAACATAAAATTAAAATCATTGACCTTCACGTAACTTACAAAAACCGACCGTACACCGAATTCCCCAAATTCACGCGTTTGCGTTGTCACTACTTGCACCCTTAGCCGCAGGTATAAAAAGGTCGGTTATTGGAATTTTTAATCTGATCTCCCCCGATTAATAATCAGAACCCTGATGTTATCCAGCCACCGACGGTCCCTTGCCACCCTCCCTCCGACACTGCCCTAAGCCGAGGTTCGAGCCCCACCTGGGGTGCCCTTAGCGAGCAGTCGTCTAGCTTAAGTAGATTATAGTGAAAAACTCCCCTGGCTGGAGGCGTAAACTTCGTTAGGAGCTTGCGGCACCACAGGAAAGCCCGGTTAAGGAGCAGGAACCCCCAGTGGTTATACCTCCGAGATGCCATACACAAAAAAAAAAAAAAATATATATTTTTAATCAGTTGCATACCGACGGTCAACGTGATAACATCTCTACTGGAAGCATACGGATTTACTGGAAAAATATGGATACCACGCCCGCAGAAGCCGCTCAAGTTATTGCCTTGCTCGAAGCAGGCCATAACCAAAGTGAAGTTGCTCGACGGCTAAATTTGAGCCGCTACTCTGTTCTTCGTGTATACCAGAGGTTCCAAGAGACTCGTGGCTACATTCGGCGACCAGGATCTGGCCGGCGACGCACAACATCAGAGCGTGATGACCGCTTTCTTGTGACAAGGTCTTTGAGAAATCGGCAACTGAATGCGGTTCAACTGGGACAACAGCTTCGAGAAGTTCGCAATGTCAGTATAAGTCGGTGGACAGTTCGAAGAAGACTAGTTGAAGCAGGAATGACTTCACATCGCCCAGCAAATGGTCCCAAATTGACCACAGCTCACCGACAAGCCCGGCTACAATTTGCTAGGGAACATTTAAATTGGACGTATGACCAATGGCGGGCTGTTATGTTCTCTGATGAGTGCAGAATGACTTTACATGGTCATGATGCTCTAGGGTCTACAGAAGGTCATCAGAGCGATTTTCACAATGCTGCATAAGCGAACGTGTGGCTTTTGGAGGTGGATCGTGTATGTTTTGGGGTGGCATAATGTTGGACACTAAAACTGACATTGTATTCATCACTACGGCGAATACCGGCCCGAGATCGAGAAGTTTGACGGCTGCACGATACGTCGAAGAAGTGCTCGAAGAACATGTGAGGCCGCTTGCGTGGCTTATGGGAGAAGATTTTCTCTTAATGCACGACAACGCCAGACCGCATGAATCACCGCGATGGAGTGGCCAGCTCGTAGTCCTGATCTCAATCCGATTGAGCATGTCTGGGATGAGCTAACAAGAAGAGTTCGAGCAAGAAGCCCTGCTCCTACGCGCCTCCAAGAGCTTCAACTTGCCATTGAAGAGGAGTGGAACGCCATACCACAAGATTTCATGGTGAAATTAATACGGTCCATGAAAAACCGATTAAGAGCTGTAATCAAGGCTAGGGGAGGGAATACACCTTATTAAAAAACAATTTGATCAAGCATTTTGAGTTTTATTTTTATTCTTTCTTAAGCTAAATTGGGTAATTTTATCCGTATGTTGGGTTTTGTGCCCTAAAACATCCTATGGGTACTTTTTTTACACTGTATTTGATATCATTAGAAAGGTACTGAAGTAAACATTCAAATAGTGTAAGTTTTATTTTAATATGTATTCACACTCATGAAAAAAACTGCTTTAACAACAAAAAGTCAACGTGTGCGATTTTATTGCTCTCAAGTGTATGTTTTAAATTAACTCTAGATTTGATATTTCATGTTAGTTATGCCTATATGTAAAAAAAAATTGCCACTGAAGTCAACCAAATAATGAGTGTCCTGAGAATGACCCATTTATGTTATTTTAAAATAAGCTAAATCCACACAACTAACTTACAAAGGTAGTCAAATCCACAAACATCACAATCAAAATAACTCAAATCCACGGGTGCGCCAAAGTTCACCAAAATTTTCAACTCCGATAATTGGAAATCCGAAAATGTTCTTCCTAACATTTTTCATCCTATCAATCACAATTCCTAACTACTCTGTCTCTAATGTTCATAATTCCGAAGCATTCAACTTCATAATGTCAGTAGCAATAAACATTTATTATACTTTTATTTGTGTTCCTATATTTTCTCAACATAACCATCTTTTACATTATTATTCATAGTGGTATCTTTTTTGTTTAGATTTCTTTTTATTCATTATAATCAAGTGCTTGCTTCGCGCTCACTAATTATATGAATTGGTTTTTTGTTTTTATTAATTAAAGCGTCTTCTTTAATTTCATTTATAGCGGTGTGTACCTGCAAAGATATCCATAGGTTAGGTTAGGTTAGAACTGTGACCAACTACGCGCGAGCCGAGCGAGCGAAGTGAGCGGTGCCGCGGCAGTGCCCGGAGAGCGCTACCTCGAAATTGGTCGCGAAATTTTTCTAAGTATTTTTTTCATAGTGCCCCAAGACGACACTCTGACCTGAATGAATATTATGGTAATTATGTTTAGGGATAAAAGCGCTATGATAAAATTTTAATTATTAATTACAATTTTCGGAAACATGAGTGTTATGAACATCGCCGGTAGCACTACAAATAGTATGAATGAAAACTTTAGGATGAAAATTTTTAGGAAGAGTGATCATTCGGATTACAAATCATTAGGAAGAACAATTTCGGGTAAAGAACTTTAGGTGAGCCAATATGGGCCCCAAATCCACACTTCACTATCGAACTAAGTCAAATCCAAACTTAAAAGCTCAATTCTGGACTTTTAATGTATGAGACTTAATTAAGATCGTTATTGCATTATTATTTTTACAAAACCTATACTTAAAAGCAGTCATATTCTAAACCTTCTCAGGTGTTGCCATATAGTTAAAATGAAAAATAAGAGTATGCTGCTAATTTATCTTAAATGGCTCTACCAGGTGGAAGCAGATCCGAAGACAGATTGGCTTCTCGAAAAAACTGCTCAACCTGCGACCCTAAAAAGTAACGCAGGACACAATACATGTGTTTTGAGTGTAAGAAGCCGATTTGTATCGAATGCTACCAAAAAATGTGCATTCACTGTCGAAAATCTATAAGATTGATGCCCTGCAATTTTGCCAAAGATATAATTATAATGAGAAAGTTTTGATTTTATATTACTTGTTGATTATTATATTTTTATAAACAGAAAGAAGTAAGTTCCTAAGTCATGTGATTATTTTTGTAGATCTCGTGTTTTGAATAAAAAAAAAAAAAATTGGTTAGAATTAAGAGTTGTTTCAAACAAATTAAGATTTTAGAAAATGTGTTAATTTTTATATGCCCTGTTTGCTTTACTAAATACTTTGATATGTATTTTAATTGATTTTAATTAAAAAACAAACCTTTCACCCTTAGGCGCCATCTCCACGGGCGAGACAATCGCGGCGATAGTCTCGCCATGCCATCAAATTCAATAGAAGCTCTATGAACCAATCTCCACACGGCGTTATCATCGCGGCGATTATTTGAAGGCCCAGCGTGAATATCGCCGCGATTCTCTCGCCCGTGGAGATGGCGCCTTAGATTTTACATACGAAAGTATGTATTTTACTCCGTCTGTGAGACGTATGGTTGTGTAACAAGATTAGGTGGTAGGTGGTAGAGAGTTAAATTATTAGATTAAAATATTAGACAATTATTTCCTCGTACATTATGCATAGTTTCATGAGCGTATACCTATCAAAGATACCGCCAACATGATTGGCGCCTATTTTGTATCTTAAAACTCTTCCATACCAGTTCTCGCGTATATGCCTCTCGCACTTTCATGCCTCATACTTTGTCTTCTTCTAGCCTTCCTCATTTATTTCATGGGTGGGACTCCCATTATTTAACTAATTCCTATTCTTCTCTCTTATTTATTTCTTTACTTTCTATTTAATTCAGGGAAATAACTTATTCAGGGTTTTTTTAATTCTTAATATAATAAAAACAACTTTTAACTTATAACTAATGTACAACGGGTACTTAAACATAATTTACAACTAAACATAATATTTTCCATCACTCTAAACCTACCGCTTATCCTATTTTACAATGCGCTTATGTCCTATGTTTACTATTACTATATTTACAATAAAATACGAAACAGTTTATTTATCTATTTTTATTTCTCTCTATTACTTTTTGGGCTATACTTTCACAGTAGACTATAAAGGACCATGGGCAAAAATGTATGGGCTCCGTCCCCACCTACCAACACTCATGGAACTGATGCCAATGTGTTCCTCAAGTATCCAGTATTTGATTAAAATCCTTTTTTTTTTACATAAATCAGTGGGATTATATCAATTAAAAAACAATTTGTAATGATTAATTATTACAAATTGTTTTTTTATTGATATAATCCCACTGATTTATGTATATATTTATGTGTACTTTGTATTTTGTATAATTACTAAATCTTATGTACTGTAATATAACCCTAATGTTAAACTAACTTACAAGTGTAAAATGAAAATATACGTGTTAATTAACGTTAACATTAGGGTTATATTACAGTACATAAGATTTAGTAATTATACAAAATATTGTATTGAAACTGGTAGTTACACAGTAGAAGACAATGAATACCGGCGTTCCTCACCTTCGGGAGAGAGTTACGGGCCCCTTCTGACTCTGCGATAGACATGAGGGCTATCGTAGAACACGACAACTTCATGCCCAGCATTACGTCTTACCTGAAGAAAATGGCTGCAACCCTGGACGAGGCCAGGGACACTCACGAGAAAGCGCACGCCATCCAGAAGGAGAATGCTGACCAAAAGCGGAGGCCTTCACCGCAGTACAGAGTAGGCGACCTAGTTTTATTAAAAACGCAAGGACCTTACGACGCTAGCCGCGGACAGATCGCGAAGTTCATCCCACGTCGAGACGGCCCATACGAAATCGGGAAAGTTATCAGTTCGTTATCAGGAGAACGTACAGACCGGTAGGAAAGTAGGGAAATATCACGTTTCGCACCTCACGCCTTTCGCCGGTCAGGTATAGCCACCCATCCGAGAATAACGTAGACGTGGTAGACCGCGTAGGTATTTGGTTTAGCCTAACCGCGAGGACCCTTAGGCTAGAGGGCGAGGATGTAGCGCGGGTTTTTCTATGGCTATAGTAACTGTACGATGTTGTTGCTACGAAGTGCCATACCGCGTGCGCAACCCCTCCGCCGCCCGCGCACCTCGCTGCTATCGCAGATATAGCGACTACTGGTGTTCAAAGTTGCTTTTTATATGCGTAGGTATTTGTTAAGGCCAAAATGGGCGGGCGCGAATAAAGCACGTGTTAGAAAGTGGATGTAAACTACATTTATATATAGGTATTGATAGCCACTTTATTAGCAAGTTTTGTGTGTCAGAATGGTAACTAGTAGTTTACTATATATGAAAGTCCCTATGAATATGGTGTTAGGGAAAGGATTTTATAAAGAAAAGCACAGAAAGACAAAACTAGGCATTTATTTCAATTAGGCTTGTCAAAGTAACGTTATTTGAGAAAGCTAGTTGTCCGTTCCAAAACTAGGTCTTCGTGGAGAAGAACGGCGAGAAACTCCACGGAAACTTGGTTTAAAGTATTTTATCAACACATTTTTACATTAGCATAATATACTTTGTTACAACATAAATCTCTAGGATCATTTCTCAAAGATAGAAACTTTACCAGTGGAAAGAAACAGAACATGAATATTCCTTTGATTAAACATAATACAATATTAGCCAATTAGCCATATTTTAACACATACAGAGCAACATAGTCATTAGCAATAATCAAGATATAATATCAATTAACTTACATCTTACATATCCATAAATTACCGTCAAAACAGATAGTTCTATCTATTGGACCTTAACTCAGATTAGTAGCAACATTATAATAATGGCAAAAGAAAGAACATAAGTATTCCATTAAACAATTTAACACATTAGCAATATTGGCAATAATATGCTTTACACAACAACATAATCATAATAGGCAATAATTAAGGTATAATATCGAACTAAGTACTTAAACTTTTACCTGTAGGCCGGAGCTCCGGTTTGGTCGATGTCTGGATCCAGAATGCGGCTCTGACACCCGGAGCTCCCCCTCTTATAGTCGAGAACAAACAACTTTGACGTTTCAATCTACCGTCATCCAAAATATCAAATATCAACGACATAAAAGGTGGGTTTCCGTTTAGAATATTTCCTATGTTTTGCTACATTATTCCTTAATATTTTAACTAATCTACTTTTACAGACATACTGAAATAAATAATAAAAGAATTATTGGAATAAAGTAAATTAGGTATTCACAGTTGTTACAAGTTTAGGTTATGCAAATCATTACAATTTCATCAAGTTTTAACAGTGGAATGAATACTCAAGACATAACAACAATATACCTATAATCACAATAATCTATTACACGCATGCTTTATAAGAATATTACATCGCGCTCATGAATTTATTACGATAAAAAGGAACAGTAAAAAAAAACAATGAACTTTCCTTCATACTTTCCAGGCTTAGGACTGTCTATAATTGATTAAGTGTTATTATAAAAATAAGTATGTTAGTATTTCAAGCAATTATAGGAGTATTTAAAATTCATTGATTGTATGTACAAAAATCAACTATGTACATATTGAAATTTTTTACTTTTTTATATACATACACTATTTACATTATTATTCACATTTTATTTACATGCAGATAAATTATCTGTTCTCCTTTTGTACTAGACAACCGTGTTCTTCGATCACTAATGAGATATCCCGACTTGGAAAATATTCTTTCGCAAGGAACCGAAGTTACCATGATGTTGCAGTATTGCATGTGTGTCATCTGAGCGTTTAGGTTCAAACTCTTTGTTGGCTTTGCTGTCGAATTCACACCATAAACTGTATATCGGCATGTCGCATCTGAAAATTTTGGACGGAACATAATTTGCAGCTGATATCGATGGTACAGGTTGAACTTGTTCTGAATTGGTTGATTCTTGAATTTTCTTGTTTATTTCGTATTGAATTTTCCTTTTTAGGATTTTTTTAAGGTCTTCAATGTGTTTTGTGTCTTTTATGGCTTTTAGTTTGAATCTAGGGTCTAAAACTGTGCTCAAACTCATAAGTTTGAGCACGACTGGGAGATTTCTTGATTTCTTGGCAGTTGTCTTGTCACCCTCCTTTAACTATATGGCAAGTTTTTTTACGGGGGGTATAATTCATGCAGCCTGGTGTAATTGTCGCATGTTTATGAGGTTTGAGGTTAAAATAATCGCCTTGCTCGCGACTAAATAATTTTCGGCACTCAGTTCTACAGTGGCTTCATAAAATGGTTTGAATATGACACAAATTTGTTCAATACACTTCCACTCTTCCATAGGTATTATTGGAAGATCGGTTCCTAAATTAGGAATGGTGGTTCGGAACGATTCTCCTATCTTAACGAATCTTTCCAGCATTAGGTATACCGAGTTCCATCGTATTGGAACTGATTTTATCACAGTTTTGGGTTGATTTACGTTCTGTTCGTTTCATTAGTATTTAATTTTGTTTTAAATCGATAAAGTGCTTTTTCTGAAGTGGTTTACAACTCTTTGCACTTTGTCTACAGTTTCTTTGATTTCGGCAAGTGCATCTTGAAGGACGGGGTTTAGTTTATGCGCAAAACATCCAAAATGAACCCAGCCATCTAATTCAAAATATTTTGCAGCACTCTCCATGTGGGAGGCATTGTCAGTGACAAAAAGTTGACTTTGTCGTAAGTGCCCCAGTTTTCTAATGACCTTTTAAGTTCCTTATATACTTTTATGCCTGTATAGTGCCCTTCTGATTCACTACATTGAAATTTTAATTCTACAGGGTCATCCGTCATAAAGTGCACCGTTATAATTCTTATATGTTTCCCATCACAAGCCCCTATACAGTGCGGAAATTGTGCTCGCTGGGAGAAATCAGACGGTAATGCCACAGCAAATGAAGATGTTGGCACGACTACACGGAATGAAGACAATCTTTCATCAAATACTGTACCAGCACCAAAGAAAAGAAAGAAAAATAATGACGATGACTGCATCGATGCACAGTTAGTTGAAGTGACAAGTAAAAATTTAGAAAAAAAGAATTTGGATGATGACGACGATCGCCTTTTTTTCTTGTCATTGGTAACGGATTTTAAGAAAATACCTAATCACATGCAAATGCAAGCCAAGTTAGATATTTTAAGGGTAATTAATGACTCACTACAGTTTTCTGATTACTATGCAAACACATCGTGGAGTAATTCAAGGCCCAATTCCTATCGTGGATAACAAACGGCGCATTATTCAAGAAATTATCCCAACACTCAGCCTATGCATTCGTCGGAATTTGGACGATCATCTTCTCAAAACTCTGCAGGGAGCAGTCAGCCTATGCATTCGTCGGAATTCGGACGACTACCTTCTCAAGACTCTGCAGGGAGTCCGTTGCAAAACTTGGATGTACAATCGCCGTTATCAACCGGCCAACAGTCTCAGACCAGTGAACACTCGTCTTGCTTGGAACTTTTTAATTCTATAAATGATAATGACAATGTTTAACATGTAAACCCACTTTCTTTTGATAAATAAATAATAATAAATTAACCACACAATGTATTTTATTTTACTTACCTTAGCACTGTTGTTAACTTTAATTCCGGCTTAATGCAATTGCGAAATACTGTTTCTTTCTTTGCTATATTGGTTTTTTAAATGCTTAAAAGTACTTCAAACGATTTCAGACTCATTCTAGTATATCCAAAAAACTTATCTACATACTTTTTGAGCTCTACGAAAAATAATTCAAATTGCTTGCTCTCATCTCGTGTTTGCAAATAAGGACGCACCCAGTACCTTTTTCTCAGTTTCTTTTTCTTTATATAACGCGAGTAAATGTAATAAATAGCTGCGACTTCTTCGACGTCCATCTTGGAAATGAGTCGAACCAACCGCAAACCACGACGATTTCTCAACCGCACGTTCCGTTTGCGGTTGCGGCTAGCCGCCACCCGGCTAACCGCAAGCGCAACTGCATCCTGCGGTCCACCGGACGGCTGGCCGCATTGCGGCTAACCGCTTAGGGTTCATACGCACTATGCGGGTAGCCGCATTGCGGCTAGCCGTCCGGCTGACCGCAAGCACAATTATGTACGTAATATTCATTTCTATGCGCACTGCGAAGCGGCTACCCGCACACCGCTCCGGTCGCTCGGAGGGCTGCGGCCCGAGTGACGGCCAGCCGGACGGTTGCTATACGCACTGTGCGGTTCAGTCTGCGGCTGCCCGCCATTGAGTGAGTGTGCACGTGGTACGTCTGGTAAAATGGAATTCGATACCGAAAAATTTATCATCGAAATCCAGAGTCGGCCAGCAATTTGGAACACCAAATTACCAGAGTATTCTGATAGAATATTAAAACAAAGAGCATGGGAAGAGTTAGTGCATATTTATCACGGTACGGAATTGACAAAGGAGGAAAAACAAAAACTAGGTAATTATCAAAATCATTTTATTTTTTAAATGTAATTATCCTGCCATTCTACCCTCCCTTCATGCATAAAATATTCTGCAAATAATTCTCGATATCCGAAAGCAGTTCTATTGTTTCTTCGCACGTTATCTCGAGTGATAGTTTCAGTTAGTGGATTACTTAATGAGTCTCTAAAAGAAAATCCGTCTCTGTCTCTTACAAAGTTGTGTAAAATGCAAGCAGACTTAATAATATCACTAACTAAATCGATGTGAACATTAATTGGTCTGTGAAAAATGCGCCACTTATTCGCAAGTATGCCAAAAGTACATTCAATGTAACGTCTAGCCACACAAAGTCTATAATTGAATATTCTTTTTGTAATACAGGGTGGGCCAGAAAGAAATGCGAATTTGAAAAAATGATTAAAAAAAAACTTAGTACAATTCACATACAAATTTTTATTTTTATAAAAATTTACATCTGGGAAATTCATTTCTTAAAAATAACGTCATCCAGGTGTGCACCATCCCGCTGCAAACATTCTTCGAATCTAAACCTCAAATTGGTAAAAACTCGCTGGCACATTGCACGGGGAATAGCTGCCATTTCTTCCCGGATATTGGTCTTCAACTGGTTAATCGTGGCTGGGTTATTGGAGTAGACTCTACTTTTTAGGTATCCCCACAAAAAAAAGTCCAGTGGCGTTAGATCCGGACTTCTAGGAGGCCATGCAATGTCACCTCGGCGCGATATCAGTTTCCCAGCAAACATCTCGTTTACGACCGCCAAAGAGGCATTAGCTGTATGGCATGTCGCGCCATCTTGTTGAAACCATGTCGCACGATTATAGGCTTCAAATTGTTGCAGTTGTGGAAAGAAAAAATCCTTTAACATGGCTATGTATCGGTCAGAATTTATAGTGACAGATTGGCCTTGTCGATTTTCGAAGAAGTAGGGTCCGATAATTCCGTGCGCTGACATGGCCGCCCAAACGGTTACTTTCGGCGAATGCAGAGGCTTTTGATGTTTTGCACGTGGGTTCTCTGCAGCCCAGTAACGGCAATTCTGTTTATTCACATGCCCATTTATGTGAAAATGAGCTTCGTCGGAGAACAAAATATTGTTGAAACTCCGAAAGCGTTCCAACATTGTTTCAACAAAAGCTCGTCGTAAAATTGGATCATTTGGCTGTAATTCCTGCACAAGTTGAATTTTATACGGGTGCAATTTCAGATCTTTCAACAAAATGCGACGCAAAGATGTTCTGGATACCACAAGTTCGGCTGAACGCTTTCGAGTCGATAGAGCAGGATTACGTTGAACTGAAGCTCTAACTTGTTCAATTGTGTCTTCCGTTCTTGTTGACCTTGGGCGTCCCGCAGGCTTCTGTTTGAGAGTCGAACCAGTATCTTCGAACTTTCTGACCCACGATCGAATCACACTTTCTTTCGGACACTGATTTAGGTCATGTAATCCAAACTCACGCCGAAATAAACGCCGAACAATAACGCACGAATCGCGATTTTTGTAATAATGTTTAACGCAGAATGCACGTTGCGCTCCGGTGAAGTGATCCATCGCGACTAAATTTCCGGGAACCGAGCTACTTAACCCCACCACCCGCGCAGTCCCCTCTCTAAAGCTTCAAACGCAAGAGTGTTTTTAAAATCGTACGCCTTTCTGGCCCACCCTGTATTTAAATTATTTCTCGGATAAGGGCGCATCATACACGTACTTAAAGCAAATGCCTCGTCTCCTACAAAAACGAAGGGGAAACAAGTTGCATTGTTTCCTGAAATAGGTGCTGGTTCAGGAATGTTCAAGCGGTTCTCTTGAATTTTTTTATAAAAGTTTGAGTTTTGAAATATTGCTGAGTCACCGAATCTTCCATATGCTCCAACATCAATCATCACAAATTTGTAGCTGCTGTCACAAATTGCTAGCAATACCAAAGAAAAATAAACTTTATAATTGAAGCACATTGATCCACTATTGTTAGGTGCTATAATTCTAATATGTTTTCCGTCACAAGCACCTATACAGTTCGGAAAATGTGCTCTAGTAGAGAAACCATTTGCAATTTGAAGCCACATATCTTTGGTTGGTTGTGGTAGGCATATATTTTTTAAGCAAAACCATATAGCTGCACATACTTCTCGAACTATTCCGGCGATAGTACTAATTCCAATCTTAAACATATAATGCAATTCTGCGAATGAACAGCCTGACGCCTAATATCTGAAACAATGTTTTTTTTTTAGGTTTGAGTATTCAAAAAAAATGGAGAAATATTCGCGACTGTTTTGTGAAGGCCCATAAAGCGAAAGAGACTAAGAGCGGATCAGCGGCAAAAAAAAGCCTTCATATGTTTTCTACGATAGTTTGTTATTTTTAAAAGATACTGTAACTGTCAATAGCACAACGGGGAATGTAACTACAGAAAATGAAGATGGTAACACAGCTATGCAAAATGAAGAAACACTTCCATCAAATACTTCATGGGCACCAAAGAGAAACAAGAAAAATAATAGTGATGATCTTATCGGTAGAGAGTTAGTCGGGGCCTTGAATAGAAATTTAGAAAGAAAGAGTGTTGAAGATGACGAGGATCGCCTCTTTTTCTTGTCTCTAGTAAAAGAATTTAAAAAAAATCCAGAACATATGCAATTGCAAAGTAAATTAGATATTTTAAAGGTAATTAAAGATGCGCAGATTTTCAATTATTCGAACATTGATTATCCAAGGCCTAATTCTTACCGGGGATATCAAACGTCACATTATTCTGGTAATAGTCCCTATTCTCACCGTACAAACTTCTCGGAGGTTGGACGAGGGAATACCCATCATGGATATCAAACGGCACAGTATTCAGGAAGTAATGTCTACACGCAGCCTGTGCAGTGTTTGAAGTTTGGACGAGACACGTCTCAAGAAATTGTGAGGAATCCGACGAATGCACAATCGCCAATTTCCGAAAAACCTCAGGAGAGTGATTATCGGAATCCGACGAATGCACAATCGCCAATTTCCGAAAATTCTCAGGAGAGTGATTATATGGAACTTTTTAATTCCATCACTGACGATGATGCTTGAAATGTGTACCTACATTATTTTAATAAAAATTGAATTATACATATTTATTTTACTTACCGTAGCACTATTATTAACTTTGCTTCCGGTTTAATACTATTGCGAAATTGTGTGTCTTGCTTTGTTATAATTTTTTCTAAAATGTTCAATAATTCTTCAAACGTTTTTATGCTCATTATAGTAAATCCGAAAAACTTATCTTCATATTTTTTTAGTTCTTCGAAAAATATTGCAAAATGCTTGCTCTCATCTCGTGTTTGCAAATAAGGTGCACCCAGTACTTCTTTCTTTGTTTTTTCTTCTTTACGTAACGTGTGTAAATGTAGTAAATAGCTGAAACTTCTTCCACGTCCATCTTTGAAATGGATCGACATGACCGCAAATCGCAACGGTTCTTCAACCGCACGTTGCGGTTGCGAATGCGGCTGCCCGCGATCCGGCTGGCCGCATTCGCAACCGCATCCTGCGGTCAGCCGCGCGGCTAGCCGTAATGCAGCTACCCGCATAGTGCGTATGAACCCTAAGCTGTTCCGGCAGCATTTTTTTAATCGGGCCTTGCACCACATGATGGATAGCAAACTTCCAAATTATGTAAAAACCAGTGTAACCTTACATAGTTTTAAAAACAAATTAAAGGAATTTTTGATAAGTAAAGCCTACTATTCAATCAATGACTTTTTTAATGACAAATATACCGGTGAAACACCTATTGATAAGCTATGCTAATGCCTCAATGAGTAGATAATTTAATTTGTATGACATCAATACCTAAAAAAAATAATTTTAATTTTAATGAAATCAATTAATAATTTAATTAGTATGAAATCAATGTATATGTGAATGTCTTTAAATGTATGAATTAATGTATGAATTTGAATTACTTAATTTTTAAATCTGTCTTTGTGAATGAATAACTATATTAATGCATGATGAATGTTGACTTAGGACGAATAATGATTTTAAAGTTAAATGAATATATTAAAACCATCATTAAATATTGTACACCTTATAGGTATGTTACAGCGATCCTTTATAATAATCATAAGAACTGATATTTCACCTGTGACAAACAATAAATGAATTTGAATTTGATGGACGACTTTCGAGTAGCTGCATCTCTCATCAATGCTTTTCATGTAATAATTCAGGACAGCATGCATGTTTAAGAATGCTTGCGAATTATGAGGGAAAGGCTGCATGAACCC
Organism: Dryobota labecula; assembly: GCA_947523025.1. Classification (NCBI taxonomy): domain Eukaryota; kingdom Metazoa; phylum Arthropoda; class Insecta; order Lepidoptera; family Noctuidae; genus Dryobota; species Dryobota labecula. Next base: position 7,464,608 of record OX383306.1, read on the forward strand.
AATCGCCTGGGTGCGTATGTTACAGAAAAAAACTTAAACAGACGACGGGCTGATGTTATCGGAGCAGAAGAGTTCCCAATTTTAACTAATGAAGATTTGGAGTTGTTTGCGCTTGTTACATACCAAATAAAGCTTGCGCGTAGTTATTATAGCGAGCATATACGCAATGGCGTATACCATATTGAAGCAGCAAGAGAAGATGCTTTATATGATATTGCAGACTTTGGCATCGAACGCGACAATGCAATGATGGTTCGTGCAAGAATTCAGTCCAGACACACACGTGCAAGAACGTATTACAATTATATAGTGGTACACGGCAACCTAAATGGACGAGAAGCAATTTCCAATTACTATTGTTCCTGTGTTTCTGGGATGCGAACTTTAGGTTGCTGTGCACACGTAATGCTAATTGTTTGGTATTTTGGATAGGCGAGACACCAGCCTACAATAAGACTCCCAGCTGCAGATCTTGTTAATATTATTATAGACGAAAATATAAAAGTCTAAATAATATTATAACGGTGACTGCTATAGTCCGTAATCGGCCACGATATAGTAAATGGCCACTCATAACAAAAGAGGTTTTATGAACTAAAACGAAAATACAATAGACACAGGAATATTTTTGTCCTTTTCATTCATGAACTTGCTTGTATTACCTTGTTTCTACCTCTTTTATTATAAGTGTTCAATTACTATAGCAGTCACCCTACATGTTACAATTATCTTCATACTTGATTTACATTTATTTTATTCTCTTGTACTAGTGTATGTGTAGTGTAATACATATGTGAATTATCAATAAAAATAAGTCCTAAACCAGTTTTTTTTTTTTAACAATATTCATAACATGGCACAAACGAGTCTTAGTCTCACGTCTTAGTTTTAGATGTAGCTATTTGCGTGCATAAATGTCGACCAAAATCAATATAAAAGAAAAGAAAAATTACAAAAAAAGTTACAATAAAAAAAAATTGCTTTAACTTTTTTCTGAAAAAAAAATTTTTTTTTTGGTTACTTAGTAAAAGTTGATCTTTATTGAGTGGACTATTCAGCTACATAGGTCTCGTTGGTGGTGGAAATTTGGACCGATCCCCATATATTTTTGCCCATTCTCCTTTAAATATACAATTCAACGTGCTACAAAGAAAATATACAGCATGTCACTAAGGAAACTTAATTTAAAAAAAAAATTGCGAAAGACATGAAAGCATTGAAAATATCAACTAAATCATTCCTCGTATTAATTACCTGTATCGTAACTTTCGCATAGTAGGTATCTAACCTACGTATATAGGTACAAAGTACCAATGAATGAAACGCTCCGCGCTGCCGAGCGCCGCCGCGCCGCCCCACAGTGGTCCCGGGTCATAGGCTTCCAATGGCAATGACTGAGCTAAGCTATTATATCTGGTTCAGTTACCCACTAGTTGTCATACTACCTGAGGGTATAAAAGGTTTTGCAATCTATTGTTCGCAACATTCCTTTTTTGGCATCGGAAGTAAACATATGTAATTAGTCATCAACCGTGTTATCACCAAGCGCTAATTACCCTAAGACGCGACGCGTGTTGTCAAGATCGAACTTGTTTGTGACCTGTTATTTTGCAATGGACATTCAAGTTACAGGTATGTATTATTAATTTACTTTACTATTTTGCATTTTTAATACACCATTTTTTTTTAAATAGAGTGTAGCACTCTATTTAAAAAAAAATTGCCGCAGCATTTCTTGCGTATTTATTTCTGTATTTTTTTTTATATTTAAGCTTTTACTTATGTTTGTATCTACTTGTGCCTTTGAATTAGGTATAAAAATTTCGCTTAAAATCTCTACTACTAGAATTTAAAAAAAGTACTTGCGGCATGCTGCATCTGTAAGGTGCAGCCAGAGTCTACGCCGAGCGGCTGGGCGCGTAGCACTTGCTACGGAATATGTATTATATTTCGTCGCTTCATTCTTCAGATACAAATAACCATGTAGTGCCTTTATTCTACAAGGCTCTATTCGCACGTTTAAAGAATCGACTTTTAGTCGATTGTCATTTTTTTTTTTTTTTTAATCTGTTAACCTCACCAGCGCGGCAGCGTGGCGTGATGTTCGCGCTGTGAACTTCATTCCTTTTTCTTGCGAGGCATCGTTCGCACGAGCCTTACAACTAGTGAATATTTTGTGCTCAACAATCGCCATTATAATGCCGAAAAGAAGAAATCAGGATAAAATTGAACGTTATTAACGTAAAATTCAAAAACTGGAAGAGCAACAAAGAAAATATAAAATAATTATTTATTCATCATCAGAAGACTCTGATGAAAATCCAGGTTAGTAAATCGTTATTTATTAAGTGTTATGTGCGTTGGCGACAAAATATTTTAGAAAAATATCTCGATTATTATGCCTGGAGGTTGACCGTGTGTCATCACGAAGGTAACTTACTATACCTAGAGGTTAACCGCGTGTTAGCACAAAGGTAATCCGTATTGTTTAAAGGACGATTACGTTAAAACAAATAAAATACCAGGAGGTGGATCGTGTATCCTCACGACGGTTATTTATAGTACCGCCTTAGCGTTATAATATTTCCTGAGAGATTAAGTGCGTGTTAATACAAGGAAAAAAGAAAATAAAAAAAAATATGTCTACCCTCAATTTTTAACTTTTATTTTTTTATTGTTTTAGACGACACACGTCGTAACGACGCCGATCCAGACCCCATAGGGCTAATAGATCAGACTGGCATGAACGACATGCCACCCGATGAGTAGACCAAACCTGATGGCGAACAGGAACCAACCCCAGTACCGGCATTGGATCCTGATATTCTCTCCGCCTTAGGTGAGTCCACGGAGGAGACGCCAAAGTTTGGCCTTAAAATCCATGAAAACCTATCGCGACTTTGGCTACCTATTCTCCGTAAAGGGATGAATAAGGAGACAAAGGAGAGGCTTCACAAAGAGTATCTAATTCCAGAGAATTGCCCATTATTACAAGCGCCTAAATTAAACGCAGAAATTTCAGCCGCAGTAAATGAAGGGACCCGTGTTCGTGATAAAAGAGTAGAAGGAGTACAGCAGCAATTAGGTCACGGAATAGACTGGATGGACTGCTCATACATACGGCACTGCTGTGATAGGCATGTTGCCGTCAGCAGGGCCGGGTAGCTATTAAGTCTGCTAGTCTGTCCGGTGCTCATTTTATTTTTATTTTTATTATCCTTTTAGTTGTGTGTTCTGTATTTGTGTGTACTCTGTATATGAGCTAAGGTTGCGCGAAATAAACGTATTTTATTTTATTAATTTTTTTATAGCCGCTCTTAATAAAGGTTTAGACATACTTCTCGACGATGGCAAAGACAAAGTTCACGCCATTAAATTTTTAAGTGACAGCTGTCGCTTGCTGTGCGATCTGCACTTTGAAGAAACGGAGGCGAGAAAGAGGTTCGTCACTCCGGGCCTGGATAGATCTTTTTTAAGTATCATGCATGATAGTGAGCGTGATGAATTGCTTTTTGGAAGCAAACTTTCTGAAAAGATAAAGGCCACGAAAGTGATTGAAAAACATGGCTTACAAATTAAGAAGACCGCACCGATTCCCAAAACGCGTTCTACTTCATACCAGCCAACATCGAACCGGCCACGCTCCCAGGGAAACTGGGGAGGCCCTCCTCGCTTCTCGTCGAACAGAGGGGGGAGGGAAGGGCCAAGGAGGACTGCCTCAGCACCGCGCAAGCCCCAGGCAGGCGCAGCTCAACAGAAGTCATCTGCCCAGAGCGTGCGGCAGCTCAACAATAGAGGTACACGCTGGAAGAATCCAGCATTTTTATAATTGTTGGCTTAAGATTACTAGTAATCCACTAATTCTTAAGTGGATATCTGAAGGATATTCCATTCCATTTAAAAAAGAAGTGAAACAAGTACGAGTATCAGCTATACCTGCCTCTGTATCCCCGAGCGACCAACCGCATATGTTGGAAGCTATCAAAAAGCTATTAGAGTTAGGAGCTATATCCCCATGTCATAGATCAGAAAATGATTTCGTTTCCAAAATATTTTTAATTCCTAAACCTAATGGAGGCAAAAGGTTTATTTTAAATTTAAAAGCTTTAAATAAGTTTGTGTCCACTGTTCACTTAAAAATGGAGGACCATAGGACTGCAGCTAGACTTTTACCTAAAGAGGGTTTCATGGCAAGTATTGACCTAAAGGAAGCATACATTTTAGTCCCTATTTGCAAAGAACATCGTAAATACTTACGTTTCCAGTTTGATCAAACATACGAGTTCAACGCGATGCCCTATGGTTTATCTGTTGCTCCTAGGGTTTTCACAAAGTTAATGAAGGAGGTTATTAACCACCTAAGATACAGGGGTTATAGGTCAGTAATTTATTTGGATGACATCTTTTGCATCGGCAATACTTTCCATGAATGTCGTGACAACGTTAAAGAAACAATAACATTGCTCAAATGCTTAGGCTTTGTCATTAATTACAAAAAAAGTTGTCTTGAACCACGACAAATTTGTAAGTTTTTAGGTTTTATATTTAATAGCGTCGATATGTCACTAGGCCTACCAGATGACAAACGAACAGGGATTATGCAATTGGTCGTTAAGTTCTCTTCTCTTCCTAAGTGTTCCATTAGGGAATTATCACAGTTGATCGGAGTACTTACTGCAGCCTGCCCTGCAGTCAGATATGGTTGGTTATACACCAAAACTCTCGAACGTCAGAAATATTTAGCCCTTCAAAAGTACGGTGACTTTGAAGCAAAAATAAGACTGTCAGAAATCATCTTACCTGACCTAGAATGGTGGACACAGAACATCAACTTAACATACAACGCGTTGAGAAGAGATGAACATTTCGATTTAGAAATCTACACTGACGCTTCTAGAACCGGCTGGGGAGCCGTTTGTAATGGTAATCGAGCAAACGGTGGCTGGAAAAACCAGGAATTATCTTTCCACATCAATTACCTCGAACTGCTAGCGGTTTTTCTAGGTTTGAAGTGCTTTGCAAGGTTGCATTCTAACTGTTCCGTATTGCTTCGCGTGGATAATACAAGTGCTATCAGCTATATTAACCGTACGGGAGGAGTGCGGTTTCCACATTTAAATGAGCTGACCAAAACAATTTGGCAATGGTGTGAGAAGCGAAATATATATCTATTTGCGTCATATATTAATACACATGACAATATAGAAGCCGATGAAGAATCTCGGAAAATTAATGTAGACACGGAATGGGAACTATCGGATTGGGCCTTCCAAAGGATAGTTCAAACTTTAGGTAAACCAGCAATCGATCTTTTCGCTTCCCGCACCAATACCAAATGTAGCCAGTACATTTCATGGAGACCGGATCCTGATTCTACAACAGTTGACGCTTTTACAGTTAATTGGCAATCAACTTTTTTCTACGCTTTTCCACCGTTTGCTTTAATCCTAAAATGTTTGAGAAAAATTATTGACGACTCAGCCACCGGCATCCTAGTTTTTCCTTATTGGCCTGGCCAACCTTGGTTTCCATTGCTGAAAAGAATGCTCATGTCAGATATTGTTTTCTTAGATCCTAATGAGGACCTTTTGCATTCAAATTACAGATCTCGTCACCCGCTTCACAGCAGACTTACACTGGGGGCCGCGAAGCTCTCAGGGCAGCATTTACGAGACTGAATACCCCGGACGTAGCGCTAGACTTAATGCTAGGCTCCATCTCGGATAATACTATGAAACAATATTCCGTCACTTACAAATATTGGTGGCAATTTTGTCTCGAAAATAACCTTAATACCTTTGAAGATTCGGTATCATCGGTCATAGCTTTTCTGGTGGATCTCTTTCACAAGGGAGCATCATACGGCGCTATCAATAGCCATCGATCTGCCCTTTCATTACTCCTCGGGAATAACATTGGAGCAGACGAGAGAATAAAACGTCTACTCAAAGGTATTTACAGGCAAAAGCCATCTCGTCCCAAATATAACACCACTTGGGACCCAAAAGTAATACTGGACTACGTTTCCCAATGGTACCCCAATACTAATCTTGACCTTACAAAACTAACAAAAAAATTGACAATTTTATTAGCGCTATGTACTTCCCACCGAGTGCAAACCTTCTCCCTTATTAGAGTACAAAATATTAATAGATCCCCCACTGGTATAAAGATAAACATAACTGACATGATAAAGACTTCTGCAGCAAATCGAGAACAACCTGTTTTATATTTACCGTATTTCGTAGAAAACCCGAGGATATGCCCTGCAAAGACCCTTGATGATTACCTCGAGGTAAAATCTACTTCACGACCCGAAGGAACCGATAGTCTTTTGCTTACCGTTAAAAGACCACATAAAAAAGCATCGTCACAAACTATCAGTCGGTGGATCAAGCAGACCCTAGCGGAGAGCGGCGTCGACGTCACAGTGTTCAGTGCGCATAGCACGCGCCACGCCTCCACCTCGGCGGCGGCCTCCGCTGGAGTCTGTGTTGACACCATCAGAAAGACGGCTGGCTGGGCTAGCTCGTCTCAGACGTTTGCTCGGTTCTATAACCGACCATTAATTGATGATGGAATGTATGCTCGATCTGTCTGCGCCATCAATAATATAAATCTAGAGTAATAAATTACTCAATTAATCAAAATACATTTAGGTACTTATTGTTTTGTTTCTGTTGTTATAATAATGATTACTTACTTAATTTATAATTATTTAAAATTAAGAACAAATGTTTGTTTTTTGTTATTAAAATTTTAGTTTTCTACTGATAAGTAAAGTTTTATTTACTAATCTGAGAACCTATCTCTAAACATCTACATGGTTATTTGTATCTGAAGAATGAAGCGACGAAATATAATATAAGATCAAACGAACTTCTTGAAGTGAAGTTCGATCATTATTATATGAGTCGCTTCATTCGAAGATACAAAGTCCTCACCCACCCAAACCCATCGTAGAAAACTGATCTCTAAACAAGAATGAAGTTCACAGCGCGAACATCACGCCACGCTGCCGCGCTGGTGAGGTTAACAGATTAAAAAAAAAAAAAAAAATTACAATCGACTAAAAGTCGATTCTTTAAACGTGCGAATAGAGCCTTGTAGAATAAAGGCACTACATGGTTATTTGTATCTTCGAATGAAGCGACTCATATAATAATGATCGAACTTCACTTCAAGAAGTTCGTTTGATCTTATATTGTTTTTGATCCGCATTTAACTGTTTGTTGTTTTGTTTTAGGTACTAGTATTGAGTGTTCTTTTAAAAGAATGCTTGTACTAGATACTTGGCTGTCTATGAAGGACAGCAATTCCGAACTGCAACGGTGGCGTCGAGTTTTTCAAGCCCTGATACAGTTACTGCCTGACGTTGAGAATTTGGTTGCTGATGACTTAGAAAAAAGAGTTGCTAATCTTTGTACTAGATTTGTAGCTATTTGGAAGCAAGTCTCTCGCAATCAATCTCGCATGGTATCTAAGTACGGAGACTGGCTGAACGAAATTGAAGTTTGCGTTCTGTCAAAAAAAGCCACGACACTCAACGGCCACCAGCAGAGGCTTCGACGAGCACTCAACAGCATCAGCACAGGAAGGACTTCGAAGAGTGTAGCAAGAGATCAAAACGCCGCAGGCTTGCAGAGTTAAGTAAAGTAGACAATTCCGCGATCAATTATTTGTTGGATGATTCAAGTCGATCTGACGCCGCTTACGCTTCTTTAAATTTCAACACTGATGAAGTCTTGTCTCTCATAACTGAGACTAAACTGACTAAACATCAGTATCTTATGATGAAAGAGTTCATTAATGCAAAATCACCGAATGCATTACCATCTTATCCAAAAGTGTTGGAAGCTAAGAAGCGGTGTTATCCATCGCAAGAGTTTATCACGGAATCATCGGCTGTAGTAGAATTACAATCATTGTTAGACCATACTGCATGCCGGATACTAGAATCCCAAAAACACGTTTTAAATAATATTGACCTTAATAAAGAATTTGTTTTAATTGGAAAATGGGGTTTCGATGGGAGTACGGGGCACAGCGAATATAAACAGTGTTTTGGTGATTCTGGTATCGAGGATGATTGCAGTATGTTTCTTACTTCATATTGTCCTCTCCAATTAGTTTGTAAGTCAAATACTTCCGACCCAGACCAAATAGTTTGGAAAAACCCGCGCCCTTCCTCCACCAGGTATTGTAGGCCTATTCGATTCCAATTTGCCAAAGAATCGAAAGACCTTTCCGTGCAAGAAGAAGCTTATTTCAAGACTAAAATTGACAGTTTACAGCCATCATCTTTCACTCACAATGGATGTGAAATAAAGGTGCGGCATTCTTTACAATTAACCATGGTTGATGGTAAAGTGTGCAGTGCTCTGAGAGATACATCTTGTAGTAGGTGCTATATTTGTGGTTTAACTCCAAAAGACATGAATGATATAGATAAATCATGTAGCAAAACTGTAGACAGTAGTAAATATCAATTTGGACTATCTCCTCTTTACTCGCATATCCGATTCTTTGAATATTTTATTCACGTTACCTATAGATTAGATTTCAAAAAATGGCAGGCGCGTTCTTCAGACGATAAAGCTCTTCTTGCACAGAAAAAACAACATGTCCAGCAACAGTTTAGGCAACGACTTGGTCTAATAGTCGACAAACCGCGAAGTGGAGGAAGTGGCACATCCAACGATGGAAACACTGCCAGAAGATTTTTTTCTAATTCAGCTATTTCAGCGGAAATTACTGGATTAGACAAAGACCTTATTGACAGATGTCATAACAATGACACGACTTGCAAAAAGACTAAACTTTGGAAAATAGACCCAGTGACTGAGTACTTTATAAAAAAAAAAAACAGTCTATACTATCCATCGAAAGAGATAGTTGTGGACGAATCTCTTTTGAAGTGGCACGGGAGACTGAGCATATCTCAAAAGATTTCAACAAAGGCTGCACAGGTCGGCGTGAAAACGTACGAACTTGTGTCTTCCAGCGGCTATCTCTGGAAATTTATAGTATAAGCTGGAAAAGACAAACATACTGATCAACCGACAGGAAACACAACTCCAACGACAGACCAACTGACAGATAATAAAACCGACCAGAATAATGAAGGACCTGAAGACGACGCGTCGGATTTGATAGACGTAGCAATATTGAAACCCGGACAAAAGTAAAATACCGGTTTTTATGTATACCGTATTAAAATGAATAAACATAGATGTAAGGGTAAAAAAAAACCGTCCCGCCTGCGCTAACGCTAGGCGGACTTGACCAGCCGCACAGTCGTCTCCGCAAGAGGCTTCGAGCGGACTCGAGGAACGGGTCTCGCGTCCAGGCCCCAGACGCCACTCTAGATACTGGCGGCGAGACGAATCACTCGAGTTGCCTCACCTGGAATTGACAATACGGAGACCCGATAATATAATGATAATCTAATTTACTTAACTTAAAATTTACTTAATTTACTTTACTTGAGGTGACCGAGCTAGGAAATCTAGAAGGCTAAAACATTAGCCGGTTAACATAGCCTGTTGCAAACACAACATAATGAGCTATGACTTCTGTTTCCCTTATCCTGAGTGGTGGGACAATAGGAATAAGAATTACCCACGCGGCGTCTATCAACTTCACAGCAAAACCTCAATACACTGCCTTGAACATTCTAATCCAAAACCATGAGTAACCTCCTATGGCATATCTATTGTAAATAGTCAGCTGGTGAAATACTCACTGTTGGTTTAGGGAGAAAACACTCGACTGCAATATCTTCGATCGGCCGGAAAGCAACCCGCGTAGACGCAGCTAAGGATCCTGTAATAAATATCAAATACTTCACAACGAATCCCTTTATATACCAGGTAAGGACTCCCAGATTGCTTCCAAACACTATTTAACCACGAAGCTCACCTTTTAGAAGTTTTAATTAATTGCAGTCACTTCTCAAGCGTGTTCAAGGGCGAATGGACGCTCAACTCGGCAAATATTTATGGCATAGAAGCCAGTCGAAACTGGACGAGAGCATTCAGAAAATCTCCCTTACTTCAGGCAAAACTATTACCAGTTCACGGAAGATATTCACATCACTTACGACACTTAACTCTTGAAAATCAATAACAACTATCCAACAACATGACGTTTGAACGCTGAAACACTAAAAATCCTTCAGATCCAGAATTAAAAACTAATTGAAACAAATCTTTGGCAGTCTGCAATGTCAAAATATGTCTAGAGTGGGGTAATGTACCCATAATAATAATAAGGGAAAATTAGAATCATTACCACAAACATTACGTCAAAGACACTTCACAGATTAAACATGTATTCATTTGACAATGAAAGTTCTAGAAAAAAGTTTATAATGAAAAAAATAATTCATTTCCGTTTTCGGTTATTTAGTTTATTATGAATTTTATTACCGAAAGCCGAAAATAATTAAGGACTGGTCACTGGATATTATTTTGATGATTACCAATCAATATGTTAAAAAAAACTATTATCGATTAAAATTACAACCATGAATCGGCGACAACAGATGTCGCTTATCACTAACAGAAGCTGACGTTTGATTGAATGACATTTGTGTTGTTATTCTATTTTGCAATCAAACTTATTTACAATATTTGGTCTAATTAATTGTGCAAACCTGTTTAGAAAAGTGATTTCTTTATAGAAAGTGAAACTAAAAAGTCCAGTGACGAAATACAGTTTAAGGAATGAATCATTCATTGTGAAATAACCCTGTGGAAAACTTTATAATTGACTACGTATGTTTTCAGGTAAATGGCACAAAAAATACAACGTAACAATATAATACTAACTTTTGGATCTAGAAACAGTTGACGGCCAAGAACTTGAAACTTTTCGACAAGCGTGCGAGATAAGAAGAGGCCGTGCTGTGTCGCTCTCCTTCACAAATAAGAGAGCTATTTGCAATATTGCTATGCACTTGCGGTTTATCCAATCCTCTTCAACTATGGGATAAGTAAAACTGCGTTATCAGAGGATATCTTGCACAGATTTGAAAGGATGGATCAAGTCAACAATGATCTATGTTTGAATGAAACACTGAAACTTTTGAGTACAAAATAATAACAATTTCTGGAACAATGTCCGACTTCGGTAATCATTCAATCACTTCCGACATCACAGCGTCGAGGAGGGCTGTCGACCGATTTGATCAAATAGCTAAGCTACGATTCCTCTTTATTAGATGCTCAGGTTAGCGAAACTGAGCCACGCCTTCTACCCGAGCAAAAAGACATTTATAAAAAAATATTAAATCGAGTTGAGCTAGTTGAAGGTCTTTTTTTTTCTTGATGCCCCCGGGCGGTACAGGCAAAACTTTTCTGCTTAATTTGCTTTTAGCGAAAATTCGTAAAGACCGTAATGTTGCATTAGCTAATGCAACATTACTGAGCGGTGGACGGACGGAGTGTGCCGTCCGTCCACCGCTCAGTTTTTAAATAACCTCTTAATCTAAATAAATGAAGTGACGTCACGGACTGATTACGATCCTGTATCCGCGTAAAATTCGTGTAAACATTAGCACTGTAGTGCAACTTACGTGCGTGCTCGTTTGCAAGACAATTAAACAGCAGTTCGGTAGTGTAAAATCTACTAGAAACAATTTTATGCTTTATTTACGTTTTTAACTTTGAAGTTACTTGGCAGTTTTTTGTGCCACCGGTACCTCCAAAAAGTGTCACATTAAAAATAAAAAATATTGATAATTGTCGACAGTACGACCATTACTGTATAATCGATAATTTATTGCGTAGCAGGCGCCGTCTAGCGCCACCGAAATAGTGTGAGAAAGGTGCGCGCCATCTAGCTTCTCCAAGCCATACTATTATGGTGAAGTGTGCAGCCTGCGGAAGGTTGCTGTCGGCAAAAAGGGGCGCCAAGTGTGGCAACTCTGCATGCCACAATAGGTATCACCTCGCGTGTCTGTTGTTGCCTGATCCAACGCCGATAGATCCATCGACTGGCTGTGTCCTGAGTGCAGGTGAAAGCTGCCCAGGGGAGATAACAGCGCGACACCCGTAAAAGACCTGGGCAGTAGTCCCACTGTTATTCCAGCAGCAGTGTCGGCAGTGGCAGTACCCACTGTTGAGGTAGCGTCGGGATCCAAAGCAGCTCCAGTTACGGCAGCGTCGCCAGCAGCAGCAGCTCCGGTTGTAGCAGTACCAGTCAAAGGCGCTATGATTAGGTCATCTGTCGCGGTGGCTCAGGTTCAGGGCACTCTGACAGGGCACCCCCGTTGCGGGGGCAAAGATATTGTCTCCGGTTGAGAGCGAACAGGGGGTTGATGGGGAGCCCTTGCCGGACACATAGCTGACCCTCCGTGAGGAAATACGGCTCTTCCGATCCGAACTGCGGGAGGTTCGGAACGAAATGTGGGAATTTCGTCTTGAGATGGCCGGTCTGCACTCGTCGATGGGAGTCTGTACCGAGCGAGTTGACACCCTGGAGCTAGGAGCGAGGCTTTGGAAAGTAGGCAGACTGCTTCAGTACCAGACGGCAAGTTAAGCCGGCTCGAGCAGATAGTACTACAGTTGCAGCTTGACCTGAATGACCGCGAGCAGGACTTGCTTGGCTCTGACCTTGAGATCGCCAACATCCCGGAGACTCCTGGTGAGAACGTGTTGCACACCGTTGGGCTAGTAGCGGCAAAGCTTGGGGTGACTCTCGACGAACGGGACATAGTGTTCGCGCAATGGGTGGGCCTGCGAGCAGAACGAGAGACACAGACGAGCTTTGCGAGGCGCGAGTCCGGTCGGCGGAGCGAACCGAGGCGGAGCGAGCGGAGTCTTATCATCGCTAGCCTGTACTAGCGATGATAAGTCTCCGCCCAAGAAAAAAAGGAAAAGAGTATCCAATTCTATAGAAAAGATTTGTGCAAACGGTAACAATATGGAAATACCGTAATAATGTGTCCTTTTTAAGAGCCATTTCTAATCACATAGAATTGTAATTACAATATTATTATGTAAATATATTTTTATTGCGTTTTCGTTGTTTTTTTATTAAATGTGTCGTTACATGAAAATATTTATTTATTTATTTAATACTTCAAGCATAAAAAAATGTACAAAGGCGGACTTAATGCCATGGGCATTTTCTACCAGTCAACCCTTGGGTGATGCAGAGACAAACAGTAGTAGGTGCAATAGCGAAAATTGGACCTGGCCTTTTGGTTGGATTGGAATTGGTGTAATAGATAAAAAGTAAAGTCGCCTTATATGCCCGGTTTCTGAGGAACTTTTATCTCTGGTTTATCTATTCATTAGCGCTATTGGTTCGTTAACTTGTGAATGTGCGTTTCCGAACACCGCAAGATAAACTGCGTTTAAACTTCAGTTAACTTAACTGACCAAACTGCGCCGTTTATCGGTTCCATAACATTATTTGACGTTTCATCTCATAGGAAACTAGATCAACTTTTAGGTTAATCTATCATGTATTATTGAATTAAATTGCCAGTGAAAGCTAAATATTAAATTTATTTAAAGGAAAAAACAATAAGTGTTCGCATAATGAATACGAGCAGCTCATCTGAGTCGGATTTAGATGTAGTGGAGTTTATTTTTAATATATCAGTATCCAGAAACTGAAGACGTAAGAGAAATTCTTTCGAAATATTTACGAATGAAGAATTTAAATTGAGATATCGGTTTGATAAAAACACTGTGATATACCTAAGTGATACCATCAGCCCTGCTCTAGCTCCCGTTACGTATCACAAATATCCATTGTCTGTTTTGGAACAATTTTTTATCGCATTACGATTTTACGCTACGGGTACTTTCCAAGTAGTAATTGATGATGACATTAACGTTCACAAAACCACAAGTGCCAAGAGTAGTTTATAAAGTGAGCAAGGAAATAGCAAAGCTGGCTACAAGTTATAAAGGTATGCCAAATTTAGATGACCTGAGAGAAGTCAAGGCACAATTTTTTAATATAGCTGGATTTCCAAATGTAATGGATGGAATGGTTGTGTTGCCGTTCCGCCGTACTGGCTATTTCAAGTCCAATTTTTTACTTTTTCGCTAAGAATTCTAAGTTCAAATTATTTTAATTAATATACAATTTTAATAGGTAAAGACCATAGCCCGAAATGAGTTTTTATATGGGACAATTTATCAGAAAGAATTAAGGTAAATAAGATAATACAACAGAGTTCAAACTCTATTAAGAAGACTGTACCAAAGCCAGCAATCGCTGCTAAGAACATAAATCCATACTAATATTATAAAGGCGAAAGTAACTCTGTCTGTCTGTCTATCTGTCTGTATGTTACGTTTTCACGCCGAAACCGCTTAACCGATTGTCATGAAATTTGTCAGAGATATAGCCTGGGATATGGAGAAGGACATAGGCTACTTTTTTACGCGATAACCGACATCCACGCGGACGGAGCCGCGGGCAACAGCTAGTAACAAATATATGGGAAACAGGAACGGCCCACCACGACAGTTGAATCAGCGTCAACCAACCAGAGATGGCACGAGGTGAACCACGGACTCGACTACAGCCATCACACCACAGGACAGGACACCCTTCAACCCACAGCGTTCCGACAGTACCCGGGGTGCCCACTACAACAGCAGGAAATAAACAAGGTAGATGCTGGCAATTTAAAAACTATTTCTCTTGTAACAAATGACCCCATTATATTGCAGTGGAATAAAGGATATCATATTCCTTTCATATTTCAGCCTTACCAAAGTATAGTCCCTAAAAATAATTTATCTGATTATGAAATGCCACATACATAGGTATCTTTAACCTTTTACAATTAGGAGCTATAACACCATGTTGTCATTCAAAGGGAGAATTCATCTCAAAGATGTTTGTTGTTCCAAAACCTAATGACAAACAAAGATTTATTTAAAATCCCCTTTGAACCTTTAAACAAGTATATAAAACGTAGTCACTTTAAAATGGAGGATATTCGCACTGCAGTAAGGTTAATTGATGATAATTATTAGAAATACGAGTATGTGTTGCATAGACCTTAAGGAATCATATTTATTAGTATCTATAGCATCTGAACACAGAAAGTATCTCCGTTTTGAATTTGTTGGAACCTTATATGAATTTACAACATTGCCTTATGTTTTATGTACTGCACCTAGTGTGTTTACCAAATTGATAAAACCTGTGGTTGGTTACCTAAGAAAAGGCTTCCTATCCACAACCTATATTCATGATATTTTATGTATTGGCCAAACATATAATGAGTGTTTACAAAACATGGAAACAACAATTAATATGTTAAAGTGCTTATAAAAAACTAAATAAACCTTGGTATAAACCTGTCCCATCAAGTTTTTGTAATAAGACTGTTATAGTTTTGCCATTTCCGTCAGTCCGTCTGTCTGACTGTCTGTCTGTCTGTCTGTCCGCGGCTTAGCTCAGATACTCTTAGTACTAGAAAGCTGTTATTTGGCATGGGTATTCATATTAATCACGCCGACAAAATGGTAAAATAAAATCTTGTATTTTTAGGTTACGTCCCCTACACGTGATGTTGGGATGATATTTTTTTCTTTTCTTGTCTATACCTTGGTGTGGGGATAGACGATCATTGGATAGGCCATTCAAAACTATCGCGGGTTTGTGAAAATTATTTTTCGATTCAGGGATCTGTTTGCGTAATATTAAGCTGTAAAGTGCTAATTTTTGTTAGAGTCAAGTGTGCAATGCCAGCTAAATGGTTTTATTTGGAAATGTGAAAAAATTCACAGCATTGGTATATATAACGAAGTTTAAAGGAAAACTATTACAGCTAAGTAGGGTTTACAAGTTACCGAATAATAGTCGTCCAACTTACGTTTGCAGTTGGAGAACATGTTTTTCAAGTACAATGTTAAGTTTGTTCTTGGGATAAATTCGTTCTAACTACGGAACCCTTCAACAACAAGTGATGGGCAAAATTGAAGCTTACTGTGCTCCCATGACCAAGGAAACTTATTTGCGACATCAGTTCCTTTACAGAAAAATGAAAGAAGGTGAGACCTACGATAATTTTAGAACTGACCTAAAGAAAATTGCCAAGCAATGCAATTTCAAAGACTGGAGAGATGGACTAATTAGAGATCAAATAATCACGGGCATCAGGGATAAAAGTCTTAAAGAGAGGTTGCTCAAAGAAAGCGAACTGGCATTGGATAGATGCATTTCAACATGCAAAACGAGTGAGTGAAAGCAGCTGCAAAGTAAAGGAAATGGTTCATGAAATAAGTGCGATAGATTTAACATTATGCATCAGAATGCCGCAGAAACAAAACAAGAAAGTGTGTTTTAGAGTGTGATGAAGAAAATGAAGATGAGCTTTTTGTGGGGACGCTAGCAATTGGACCGGACAGAGAATGGTATGTGACACTAAAATTAAATAGCACATTAAATATTAATTTAAAGTAGATACAGGTTCACAAGCTAATAAAAAATGTTAATGGTTCAGAAATTAAATACGAAGGTATTTGTGCAGGAAAACTATCAAATAGTTATAAAACTATTAATTGTCAATTTCATGTAGTGAATTTTAAGACAACCTCTATCATTGTATTAGAGTCAGCAATAAAACTAGGCCTAATAAACAAAGTTAATATCATTGAGAACAAATCAGAAGTAGATATTTTTTTTTATCTTTAATGGATTAAGAAAAATTGATTATACACATAACATCAAATTAGCAGAAAACACTATACATGTTGCAGAAAGACCAAGGAAATTACCATTCAGCCTACAAGACAAAATTAAACAAGAACTAGATCGACTTGAAAATCTAGGTGATGTGCGAAGGGTGTGTGAGCCGACTCAATGGGTATCATCTATGGTGGTGGTAAGCAAAAACGAAAATAAGGTACGAGTATGCTTAGACCTTCAGAATTTGAATAAGGCCATAATTAGAGACAGACATATGATGCCAACATTTGAGGAGCTAGTTTCTAAAATGCCTAACACAAAGTACTTTTCTGTTCTAGACGCTCATAAAGGATTTTATCAGAAATCTTTGTCTCCAGAAAGTCAAGTACTCACTACTTTTAATGCAGGTCACCTGGGACGATATTGTTATTTATGATTACCTTTTGGTCTCAGTTCAGCACCGGAAGTTTTTGGTAAATGCTTTTCAGACATATTTAAAGAGGTTGAAGGGGTTCAGTTTTCTCCCCATACTATAATTCCATCGACATATAACTATATGTCGATGAAATTATAGTATGGGGAGAAAACTTAGAACATAATAGTAGATTTGAAACAGTTTAAAAACAGCACAAAAATTGGGAGTTAAATTTAATATGGAAATATGTCATTTGGAGTACAAGAAGTGAAGTATGTCGGACACATACTAACTAACGAGAAGTTAAAACCACATCCAAAGAAAATTAGGGCTAGTTTAGATATGGGGAGAGCCAAAAGATAAGAAACAGTTACAAAAATATTAGGAATGATAACTTACGTAACCAAATTCATACCAAATGCCTCTGACATAACATATTCTTTTCGTGACTTGCTTAAAAAATATTCAGTGTTCATATGGGGTGACAAACAAAAACAAGACTATCAAAAACTTAAAGAATTTCGTCACCAAAAGTATTGAAATTTTTCAATCCAAACATACCTTTATCATTGTCGGTAGATAGTAGCAATACAGGTCTCGGTGTGATCCTTTTACAAGAAAATATGCCTGTAGCCTATGCATTTAAAGCATTAACTGAAACTCAGACTAAATGGGCTCAAATTGGAAAAGAAATGTTGGCTATAGTATAATATATGCGTGTGAAAAATTTCATATATTTATGGCAAGAAGATTGTAGTTGAGCCGGATCATAAACCTTTTGAACACATACTTAAAAAATGTATTTATGAAACTCCGCTAAGGCTGCAAAGGTTAAGATTAAGATTACAATCATATGATCTAGATATGCCCTCTGGCACAGGCTAAAATAAAACATGGTCATAATTATTACTGTTTTATTTTCCAAAAAGCTTTTACAGTGGTCCGACGGGCACTGCTGGTATTTCACTTTGGGTGCACTTGAATACAGTTTTAAGTGGTATAAGCGTTGCAGGAATGTATTATTTATTTTCTTATATAATGTACCTACTCAAATTTTAAGTGGATGTTTAGATTTGAAGGGTATATTTATTTTCCACGTTTTTTTTTTAATTACGTGTGAGACGTGTGCTCTTCAGATGCTAAACAGTGAAAGACGAATTTGATTAATATATTTTAACGAAGCTATTTTTATATTTGTGCTACAAAATTTAGATAAAATGTAAGTATTGTTATTATGCTATTATAAAATTCAATTATTTATCATATGATGGTAAAAAGTTTTTTTTTTTTGCTTCCAGTCTGAGTCGGTTTGCGATTTGACTCCAAAACAAAATGTAATAAAAACCTTAGTCCAGCACGCCAGTCTTTCCCGAAAAAAATTAGCAGATATTGCTGGTGTTTCTAAGTCGGCATTCAATAAAATAAAATACCAATATTTTATTTAATTTAATTAGCCAATTTCAGTTAAGAAAAAAGGCAATTGCGGCAAAGAACGCATCACTACCCCACGTTCGGATAAGAAAATTTGAGAGGTCTGTTTGGAAAACAGAAAAAAACGTGTTAGACTGTTAACCCAGTCCAGGTGTCAAAAATACAAGTTTCCACGAGAACTGTGAAGCGCAGATTGGCAGAGGAAGGCTTGACTGGTCATCGTCTTGTCAAAAAACCTCGGTTGACTGATGCAATGAAGAAGAAACGCTTTGCCTGAGCTCGGGAACACCGCCTAAAGATGGTTGAGGACTGGAATAAGGTCAGTTTGCATTATTACTGGTATTTTACACCATTAAAAATAATAGGTTTCAAAATAATAAACAAAAATAATTTTTTTCAGGTGTTTCTCGGATGAGTCAACATTCGAGATTCTAGCCGACAAGAGCAGCTTCGTTAGGCGACGCCTAAAAGAAAAATACCACCCCGACTGCATCGTGGAGAGGGTAAAACACCCTGTTAAAATAATGGTGTGGTCATAGTCCAGGGAACCATGAAACAAGACCAGGGGGCTCCCTAAGTCCGTCAACGTAGTAACGAGCCCGTCCGTTAGTAGTCCGACACGTCGGACTGAACCCTACTCCTTAGTGATTTCAGATTCATCAATTTCCTACGGAATCATAAACAATATTCCTGAACGAATGCATGACGATTGATGACGATAGAGTTGTGCTATTTTACCGGTCGATTACCTGTTTAATTATTTTGTGGTTTTCAAGCTTCATAAACAACCAATATTTTTGTCGTTAGAAAATGACTACATTTTTAACATTATACTTTTTATTATAAA
This sequence comes from Dryobota labecula, assembly GCA_947523025.1. NCBI lineage: Eukaryota > Metazoa > Arthropoda > Insecta > Lepidoptera > Noctuidae > Dryobota > Dryobota labecula. Next base: position 7,483,969 of record OX383306.1, read on the forward strand.
GATTTGAATTATTTTTGCTATTTTTGTCCGGAAACTGGCATTATCCTGTTGATACGTTTGCCTTTTTTCTTTTGTCATTTTTACGGAAATTTTCAAACGAACTGTTCATGTTCAACAGTTGAACATGAACAGTTCGTTTGAAAATTTCCGTCAAAATGTATTTTTTTTCGGCTTATTATTTAGTACTCCCAGATAAAGGTAGCTAAAACCAATATTAAATCACAAACTCTAAAATCAAAACTGAGAGAAAATGAAAACCCCTGACTCATAAATTAGAAAAACGTTTTTTTCGGTTCCTGAAAATGTGACATAGAGGCACTTAGCTACCTTTGATTCTATATGCCTCATTAGTCTATACTATACTCCATTTATTATAACATATTATATGTATAGATTAGACAAATAACTGTTCTCACCCTTTCATTATTTCGATGTAAACGTTTAATAAACTCCGTTATTTTACGATAAATACAAAGCACTGTAATCTATTTACCATTTACATTAAAAAAATAACTCCAAAGTGCAGTAATTTTTACAATATTACACAATAACTGTCGTTATTTAGCCGCTGTGAAGCGGTTTTAATTATTTTATTTTATTTCTTCTTCATTTCGTAAAATGGCCCCAACCGCTGTAGTAACTCACGGACAAATTGAAGCCCTCCTCGATTTTATGAGCGAAAATAAGGAATTGGCTCACGGACTATTGAAGAGTTCGCTCAAAACGGCTGTGGGAAAACCTGTGCAACTCCCGTAACTCAATGGGAAGTTGCACAAATTTTATTTTCTGTGATTAATATTAATAATAATATATTTATTCAGACAACTATAAAATGGCCCCAACCGCTGTAGGCAAAGGGTGAGTTTAATACATTAGTCGTCCATATTAATATGATTTGAAGGATATCAGTAAAGTGAATACAATGATAATCAGTCATCCTCCAAATAGTTATCTGTAGGAGCACCCAACGAGTATTGCTCGCGCAAGCTTAAAACTAAGTTTTTAGTATAACATTTCCGATCGCAGTTTTGAGCTATATTTCCTTCCCTCCCAATTCCCATACAACAGAACGAGAGGGACGCTCATCGCACGCACCGAATCAGAGGCGCTTTCGCTGCAGCGTAAGCCAATCGCTGCACACATCAACTGTGTTTGAGAGAAAACTCTTTCGTTTGAATTGCTGTTTTAACTCAACGTTCACGCAATGCGCATCGTCGCATAAATTAATCCGCTAATATATCAAAAACTCTAAACTCTCTATATAAAAGTGTTGGCCGACACAAGTGTGACATTTAAATATCAAGGGAAAGTGCATCACAGGGAAAGTAAGAAAATCTGTAAATACGTGGGACGTCTGCTAAGGCCGTCCTTGAGTCAACGTGCTTCGTCCAGAAGATTTCCAAGTTAGTCCATCCACCCCTATTTTCTTACTCCTAACTACATACCTCATATTCCTTTTTTGCTCAATTCTGTGTGTCGTCCAATATTTCACCCCGCCTAAAATTATATTCCCACATATGGTCCTTCGAAAAGCCGCGTCAACTTATACCAAGTACAGTGGTTTTTAAATAGCTTTATAAGCAATTAAAATTAACCAAATATCAACATTTTAGGTGTGGTCTGATAAAGAACACCTGGCCAAAAAGCTGCTGGAGCTGCCAGACTGCCAGCAAGTGCTACAGGTGGAGGTACAATGCCGCAATTAGACGAGAACGATTTGAATTTTTGGGTGGGTTTTAATTGTCAACAGTTCAATACAATTTTAAATCAAACGCCATCTATAAATGAGCGTAGTAATCATCTCCGGACTGTCCTCGGTATATGTATATCTGTGTAAATTAAGAACAGGTGAAACTGATGAGAGATTAGCGACGTTATTTGGTATGTCTCGTCGCACACTGCAAAGGAAATTGGCGATAGCACGGGAATGCTTACAGGCAGATTTTGTCAGCAGACATCTAGGATTTAACCACATTACAAGAAATGACGTTCTTGAAAGGAATCTTATGATACCAAAGGGGATTTTTGGTGATGAAAATAACACCAAGACAATAATCTTCTGATGGTACATATTTTTTTATAGAAAAAATGCAGCAACTTCCAGTTTCAAAGAAAGACCACACACACATTTGCATACACAAATTCGAGAACCTTCTGAATCCTTTCATGATTGTCTGTAGCGACGGCTACATCATCTATGTCGTCGGTCCATATCCCGCAACAATGTCGGACGCATCAATTATGCAAGGCCTCATCATCATGAGGAAAGCGCCTGGCATTGGTTTTTTCACCAAAATGATGTGATTATACTAGATAAACGATTTAGAGACAGCGTTGAAAGTCTGGAAGAAAATGGATATGAAGTGCATATACCCCTAACCAAAGACAGGTATTAAACTCAATTGACAACCGAACAGGCAAATAAGTTTCGTTTAATAACCATTTGTCGATGGGTAGTGGAGGCTATGAACGGCAAAATAAAGCAATGCTTCAAGCTTCTACGTCAAACATACATAAATCGCGCCCTGATTCACATGTTTGGCGATTATAAAATCGCTGCAAGTCTTTTAAATGCATTCCATCCCGTTTATGGAGATAATAGGCATGCAGTGAATATTTTGAATATAATTAACCTGAATATGAACACTCCTAATCGGCTGTATGAATATGTCGAAATGAAAAACCTGAACCGCGAAAGGAGAAACTTCATTCGACTGGATGGCAATCTCCCGTTCCTAGAAGATTTTAGAATCTTACAGGCTCTGGGCACTCATCAGCAGAAGCTAGCCAAATCTTACGTCGCAGAGCACTTAAACAAATGTGCTAAACGATGTCCGTGAATGCAATATATTGTATCCAATGTGTGGTTGCTGCGAGCACGGATTCATTCAAGGCACGTCAGAGCACGCACATATTTTTCATATATTTTGATTAACAGGGACCAGGTTGACAAAAATTCAATAATTCATTGTTGCTGTACCTGCCTGACAGGAAGAAGGACCATTGGTACCTGTGCTCATTTAGTTTCGATAATATGGTATCTTGGTTTGCGGCGACATGAGCCATTTATCGCCCCCGCGCATCATTTGTTAGATGTTGTCATAGACCGGGACAGATTTTAGTTTTGGAGTTTATTTTCTATTAATTTATTTTAAACACATGCTTTTCATTAAAAACCGTTCAAATAACATTTTATTTTTATTTAATCATGTCCATCTTGCAATAAAACAATACGTAATTATTAAGTTTTTTGTTTAATTTCATTTTGTTATTAAAAAAATCAAGTAAACCCCGTGGATATGGCTAGTGTTATTTATATAATTATGATTCTAGCATTGATGCCCGTTTTCACCGACATCCCCTAAACTACCACCTACGTATATATATCCCTTTGCTTAAAAGCTCTCCCAAACTATCCCCTAAATTAAATTTCTATTCACCATCATTTTTATCACTTAGCTATGGGACACATAACTGACGTTTTGCTTTCGATAGTAGAGACTGATTCGTCTTTGATCTTATCGATACTTTGAAACAAGATAGTTTTTTTTATGAAATTCTCTAAAGTTTACACTTATATGGATACAGTTATTAATAAATCATGTTTTTATAGCAATAATAAATATTATTTCATTCATATTTTTAATTGACGATTTCATATTTTCTGGCTTATTTACTCTGTTTAAACATTACGAAACCGCGTGTTATCTGTGGTTCTGACACTTCTTTCTTTGTGACGTACTGACGTGAGATTTGATTCAACAATCAAATCTCACCCTCACAAATTACAACAAACGACAGCAACAAATGTTGCTGTAATTTGTTATGATTTGTGAGGGTGCGTCTGCGTTGCGTGTTATTTCACCAATATTTTCGTGATACTTTTTACCAATTTTTTTTTTTTAAACTTTGCCCCTCACTAGGAAGTTCTCCTGTATTGTGGGTGCCTTTTACAAACATTTAATCTCACATATACAAACAGCCAGACCCGGAACAACTAATTGTAGGTCATACAAATATTTGTCCCGTGCGGGAATCGAACCCGCGACAAGCAACGCGCACGTAATTGTCGTAACGATGTATCATAATGGCAGAAAGAGGAAGCGTAGTCAAAATTTCACAACTGATGATAAAGACAAGCTGGTGAAATTGGTGTATGCATATAGAAACATTATTTTAAATAAGAGAACTGATGGTAAACACGGCCACAACTCGAGCTACACATTTCCAGTATAAGCTGACCTCTCAATGTACGGCAATCCTATACAATGCGAGATTAGCATAAACTGGAAATGTATAGCTTGATCTGTGGCCGTGTGTACCACCAATCAAGCCTAGAACGAAGCAAAAATTTGTAAAAGTTTATTCCCAAAACCCACCACCCAAAACAAATTCCCAATTTGGCCGCGCCATTGAACCGCGCGGCCACGGATATCTTTAAAACTAAGCATTGCAGAGACCTGGGGGCTTACCACCATCTTTTACGAAACAATCTTATTTCAAGAGCGTTTTGTTTCAAGCTTAAAGTAACATTACTCATATTCGTACCATGACCTTCATCGTTCAATATTGTTTTATTCCTGCTTAGTGCTGGGAAGGAACGAACAATATGTAAGATTTGTCTCTTCCTGCTAATAATAGAAAAGAAACAACGCTATATGAACTGGTATAGCGCTGTCCCTTTCACAAGTTGGTTCGAATCGCTACTACGAAGTGCGGTCTTAAAGCAAAATATTTCATTTTTAATTTAAAAATTAGTTTTTAATGCAAAGTAAACTACTTCACATTAGAAACTAATTTTTATACACAAGTATTAAATTATTTTGCGTTGAAAAATGAGAAACACAATTGAATTTTTTTTAAATACTTCGGCTAAGGTGTGACATTCTATGAATCGGAACCAAATGTTTTCGTATCAGAACGACTTGACGCAGCGATGTTTTTGTTTTCAAGTGGTTAACTCTTAAGTGGTTGAACTTATTTTCTTGAAATTGCGAATTAACTAGCTACAAAATCGAGATGGAATCAAGGTAAGGTTAAACACGGGTACTCAGTGATTAAGTTTTAAAACAAACAAATATTTTTCTGTAATATTTTGACAAAGATAGTTCCAAACAATAATTACATTATGTGGTCAGACTCAGTAATTAGTGTTTTGTTATTAATTTTGCAGCCGAAGAGTTAATCGGGTTTCCAGGCGGCAGCTAGAGAAACTCTGGGAATTTTTAATTTCAAACAGATGTATCGCTACTGCCCACAATCGCTCTCTACAAGCCAAGGAGTACTCGAAAAGAAAGTGGAAAGAAATCGCGGAAATCTTGAACTCGCAAGGTGATGGCGCTCACAAAGATTGGGCAGGCTGGACTAAAGTAACTACCTATGCCTAACTTATTACTTTGACAATTTAAATTATGTTTAATTAATATCAATATTAAATTAAACAATATTTTTTTCAGTACTAGGTAGACTATAAGGCTAAACTGAAGAAACGGGTAGCTCTAGTACGGGCTTCTCATGTGCGAACTGGGGGAGAGAAGATATTGGCCAGGGTTTGCCAGGTGTTCAGGTCGAACTAGTAAGAAAACATATAAGTCATTAGGCATAATTTATTGTTATTTATAATATTAAGTACATATTAACTCTTTTGTTATTTCTTTCCAGCCTCCAGAATCCATTCTACAAAATGTGTTTTCTCTCGTAGATACAACTGTCCTTTTACCTACCCAAAATCTTCCTTTTGAGCCCATCTTAGAGCCACTGCTTCAAAATCCTCCTCTAGAACTTATGGTCCAAGATCCACCGGCTCGCTCCCCCCGTAGAACTCCTACCCCTCATCTGCAGCCCGCTCCCCGCGACACCGGCGTCGAAGGCGTGAGCCACCAATGTCACAAGAGGCTGCAAGACGTGCGCTCGTCCGTTCCACACAAATGCACGCTGAAGCTGCTGTAAGGATAGGCGAAGCCATGGAGAAGATGGTACAAGAAACAGCAGCAATTGGAAATACAGCAATGAGGAATTGTGTTTGGATGGCTTACAGCTATCAATACAAAAGTAACAGTGAGGTAATCGACGACAAGCCATTTACAAGCCTCCACAGTTAGCAATAGACTATTATTGTATACATTTTCAAATTAATTAACAACTCGTAAACTATAACACTAAGTTTAACTTTAAATTAACTATTAAATTAAGTAGCTGCAATAATACTCGTAGTGCTGAAATATGTTCAACTTCTTTAAATCCCCGATAAATAGCTATCGAGAAGTCCAACCATGTGAGATTTGATTTTTAAATGAATATAATAAAGTTTGGTTTATCTTTTATTGAGTCTATTAAAACATTTAAAAAATATAAAAATAAAAATTTAGTATATTAAACAAAATTATAAAAAATTAAAGCAGTAAAAAGGAGGTCAAAATTTAAAAAAAAAATTGAATAAAATAGTGTATTTTTTGTTTCAGGATCTTAAATGCCGCCTTTCCCACAGCCGCTGAACAAGAGCATCACGAGTAGCCAAACCCTGCTGCAGAGCGACGTTGTTAATACGTGGCTGTTCACTCGCAATGTCTTGTGGCTGTAATTGGGATAAGATACAAAACTATGTTCATTTCTTTAAAAATCGTTGCTTGAAACAAAAAGACGAAGCTTACACAGTACAAGAGACGGCAACTAGCAAAAAAATTGCAATATAAACCCGCAAAAGTTTTCCAAAAAAATTGCATCCGTTGTCATCAACGATGATGATACTGTTAACTGTCCAGTGCTACCAACGATGGAAGCTTTGAGGAAAGTGAAACACGAGAAAAAGCAAAGTGATCGATTACACTCTGATCCAATCTTGAGCATTCTCATTATGTCGATAATGGCAACATACCAAAATTTCGTTCGCGAGTTCACCTTGGTACCGATCTTTCATCTGTGCTATTGGTGTGAACAACAAATCCAATACTACAAGGCGTATATGGAGAAAATTCCTCTTGTGACAAGAGGAAGGAGGAGGAGGAGCGTGCGATATATCTATCCATGTTCTACATGTTTGTAAGAGAAATAGAATAGTTCTGCTGTAGTTTCTATCCCACTGCACTCACATACTGTCGCCGCTGAATAGAGCAGTATTTGGACTATTCAAGAAAATGATAAACACAGCTACAGAGAACTGGATGCGAAATCATGCCGGTCAAATGATGAATATCCATTAGTATGAAGCAACGGCAAGCCGCTGACAATGCACAACGTGACCGTAACTCGGCACCTACTAACTCTAATGACGCACCTACACACACTTGTGAAACTACGGCTAAAATTAATGACGATAATTTAAACTAAGCGAGATTTTGGTACGGTGTCTGCCAAAATCGAACAGAGTTATAAATTACACTACCTATGCTAATTCTTATACTAATTCTACTAAATTTGCAGTTCATCCAAAAGAGATGAGTTCTACTAAATTCGGATCTCATCCAAAAGAGATGAGTTCTACTAAATTCGCATCTCATCCTAAAGAGATGAGTCCTACAAAATCTTCATCTCAGTCAATTAAACCTAGTTCGACTACGCCTAGAGATAAATCAAAATGTCATTTATGTACTGAAAAATTACTATTGGAATATGAACATTAACCCAACCGCGTTGTTGTAACTGATTGAATATACTAATTATATTTTTATATTTTTACATTAGGTTATGGGCCACTACCGAAGCTGAATACATGTCACTATCCAGCTGCACTCAAGAGGCTATGTGGTTTAGACAAATGCAAGAAGAGTTTTGGCCCCACTTGGCCACCATACCTGTTACCGTTTTATGTGATAATCAAAGTGCTATTAAAATTGCAGGTACTGAAAACTATCCTTCCAGATCCAAGCACATAAACATACGACACCACTTTGTACGCGATAAGGTGTAATTGAAGAAGATTGTCATCAAGTACATTCAGTCAAATTAGATGGTGGCGGACTCGCTGACTAAAGGGACTCCGCAACTGAAGCTGGACTACTGTTCAGCAAAAATGGGTTTATGTCCAAGAGAGGATATTGGAATATGAACATAAACCCATCTGCGTTGTTGTAACCGATTGAATATACTAGTTGTATCTTATACTAATTCTAAACCTATATACGAATTTAATGACTACTGTAAAAAGGTAGCTTTACCACATACTTATCTACATACTACATACTCATCTACATACTACCTAACTTCCGCGCCCCCTCTAGAATTCTTCGCAATCCTATAACGTCACTCTGCCCTCCGCAGAGAAGAACAGTTCTAGGTGCTAATTCTCCCTACGCAAGGTTTTTCAGGGCTGTAAACGATTGCAGTGATCAGATCGACCTCCATTTTGACAGTTTAGGTAAATTAAAAGCCAGTTTTTATAAGTATTTCCCCGAACATTAGTTTCTTGGCCCTGCGTTATATCACTGGGTGGGTGAATTTAGGCTACATATTATAATAATACGTATTTTTTGTATTGCATAGCTTTGTTTACTTTGATTTGTTTTAATTTAGTTTAATTTATTTATTTATTAAGTTATAATGAGCGCAACTTTATAATATAGTCTTTTATTTCTATTTTATTTTTTTGTAAGTTACTACAACAATTTGTAAGTAATCTTTATTTTTTTTTTATTTTTTTTTTGTACGCCAATAGAAGTACCTACCAATACATTCCACACTAAAGCTACATCAGACGTCGAAAAAGACTTTTGTAAGTTAGTGAAAAAAATCTGTCATTGGTAAGACAATGGAAAATATTGAGAAAAGAGTAAATCTAACACCACTAAATCACTAGGATAATTATTGCAAAGTTTTAGGTGCTCAGGATTTGATAGCACAACCAGAATTCCGTAGTTTATCATATTTCAAAAAAGAAATTGTCGCGATTCAATTACGAAAAAACTAATTAATCTATTATAAACCGATTTATTTCGGATTTTGTATTTAAAATATGTTTTAAACCCTATGTTCGAACTTCATTATTACTAAATTATTAACTCGTTAATTCCCAGTGTCTCTCCTAGGTGACAGAGCTTTACGATTTTTTTTACATGCTATATAATATATTTTAAAAACAAATATATAACTACTGAAATGTCAATACTTAGTATGGAGTGCTGGAATTATCTGTCAAATTAATTCAATTGTTTCAAACGGTCTTTTGATTTTCACGCTCATGCGTGTTTTACATTGTTAGAAAAATGTCCAAAGAGTAAAATAGTACTGTAAACGTTTTTATTGTAAATTATTGTTCAATAATCAAACTAACAATAAGAGTGTATTTTGTTAAAAAAATAATTAGTTTTGTACCCAAAATAACAGTCGATTTATCGCATGTCACCTGTAGGTGACAGTGGGTAGTATTGTAACTAGATTGCTGTTTTTGTGGGTGCGTAATAACCTCTTTATCTTGCTTTAGGTTGACGTTGAACGAGATAGTGGAAGCCTTAGAAGCTGGAGACGATCCTGGTGAGATCATATTGATTCCTCCTGAGGAGGGTCAGGTCACTGATGAAGATGGTGGGGACGAAAATGAGGCCAATTTCATTCACCTTCTTGGTCGATTGTTACGTTCCGAAGTAGAAGTTCAGGCCAGGCCTTTCGATGGAAATACTCAAGAAGATGACAGAGGAGAGGAAACAGAAGAAGAACAAGATTAAAGTCAAGAACCGGCTCGAAAGAAAAAGAATATTTAATAAAAAAATGGTCGAATACTACATCTCTTACTTCTTGTGGAAAAGGTGATTGTGAAGAAGACATTCTAGGCACCTTTGAAGAGGAAATGAGTGTTATCGAGTGTTTTGAATTATTATACAGTGAAGGCATAGTGTCATATCTAGCAGAAATGAGCAACAAATGAGCAACTTGTATGCCTTACAGAGGAATCATACCTTGAATGTAAGTTGAAGAAATTAGGGTGTATATTGCGATATTGTTACTGACCGGATATTTGACACCTAAATATGAGAATGTTTTGGGAAAAAAGGCGGACACAAACAATGAACTGGTATCTGGGGTATCTTCAAGCATAAGGCGAAGCCGTTTCTTTGAAATACTGCAGTATCTACATTTTTTGTGATAGTACTGCATTACCGCAAAATGATAAAGAATCATGTCCAGGTTTGACCTCAAAATTTTCTAACGCGTCTAGTGATGTGATGAAAATATCTTAAAAAATTGCATTTTTTTGCTTATTTCGTATCGCTTAATTGAATTTTCAAATAAAGCCAGGAAAAAAAACAATATTACTTTGTTTATCATTCTCAATAGACTCTTGGAAACGGAGCGCGTTTTACACACGTTCCGTTTCAAAGATTACGTATAACTTATTCATTCGTCATGTGGTTGAATGTTCAAAATAACCAATTGATATTTTTTTTTTTACTTTGTTCATGTAAGACTAGCCATGATTTTTTAATGGTTTTATATTAAGGTGTGAAAACAAAAATAAGTGTACAGTAAGTTGACAGGTTACGCGTAAAACGAACTTCTTTAGCCGCAACGGTAAGTGAATGACAGACTGTCATTTGTTTGACGTTTTGCAGTCGTTCGTTTGCTCTTGCTACGTATTGTACTGTGCGATTTTGGATTTTCTGATACCCTTACAACTTTTGCATTTTCCACGGACTTCGATACCTACCACTTACGATTACTTTGGCCTGTGTTATACGGATACCGATTTAGTGCTTTTTGATTGGGATCTAAGACAAAGCGTTATGGAGCCTTCTACGAGATTGCTTTGTGTAAACTGCAACTTATGTGTTAATACGCTTCGGCGTTATCGGGCCCTTCAGCTTGATAGCAGAGTCATTTCGCTAATTAGCGAAATTTATTATGTTTTCCGTCGATTGAGCAAAGGTTTTTGCGATATCTTTCCAATCTTCTTCTGTTTTCGGAAACTGAAACAAATATGAAAATAACTCTTAATAAAGGTGAAGTGAGCGAGGTCCCTGTAGGTACTTAATCTTTTTACCTATGTTTAAAAAAAAAAAAAACTTATATTTAACTTATTGTTACAGACAGAAGAAACTGAGGGAGTTGTAACACAGGGAGTTGAAACTGATGGAGTTGAAATCTACTCTGAGTCTTCTTCTGACGCCGTTCAAAGTCCACAAGCATCGACGACTTCTACAGTCGTCCAAAGTCTACACCCACCGACACCTTCAAGAAACCGGTCAAGGCCTTCAAAAAGGACTTCAAATTCTGATTCCGTAACTGAAGATGTTCTTCTGTCGGTGCGTGATCATTTCAAACGTCCGACTGTACCCGAAGATGGTTGCGACGTTTTTGGCAAAATGGTGGCAATAAAATTGCGTGACTTGCCCAGAGAACAGAGATTGTTTGCAGAAAAAATTATTACTGATACGTTATTTGAGGCACAATTTGGTAACTTAACGATATCACACAAGCTCACAAGTTCAACTCTGCTAAATCAGGTACCACAACAAATCCATCAGCAGCAGATGTTATCGGAACCTCAACTCAACCTTTACTCAAATAACAGAAACATAAATTACAATTTACAATCTCAGCAGAGTCAACCGACATATTTTCATCAAATACGTTCACATGCACCAACTAGGCCAGACCCGCAAATCTCGGATGCCAGCCTTCAATTATCGGGTTCACTTTCCACCGAAAACATGTCCATGGTGACTTTATTTTCTCAGTTTAACGGTGAAGATTAAGGCCTGTACCTAATTATGACTCTGCCTCTCTATTCGTTTTTAATAAAAGTTAAGTTTTGATTATAATCTTGTGGTTTTACTTACCTTCAAATAGTTTGTGCGAAGTACTTCATAGATAGCGTTACATGTCTCAGGGATAATGATGCCTAGAGCTTGAGGTGATATTATTGTAGAAAACTTAAGATCTTCGTAACTTCTACCAGTCGCCAGGAATCTCAAAGTTGCTGTTAACCTCTCATGCGGTGTTATCGCTGGGCGCATTATCGTGTCATTCTTTTGTATCAATGGCGTTACTAAGGACAAGAGTTCCAAATATGTGTTTTCATCCATACGCAAATAATTGTGCCAGTCCTTCGGAGCGAATTTCAATTCATTGAAAAGGTTGGTGTGGGAATACTTATTTCTTTTCAGTAACCATTCTTTACACCATACAGAACGTTTCTTCTTACACTTCTCTTTTTTCTTAATAGCTAGCACCAAACCAACAATAGCCAAAACGTCATCATTTGTGGGTGTCACTTTAGATAGAACCGGTGGCATATTTCACAAAATACTTATTGCACAACACGACTTCTTCGGTTTGTCACAGGCGCAGAACTGAGCATACTTGAATCGTGTGTGGTCACTATGGACGTTAGGTATACTTGCACAAGCCTTCAGTTCCGGTATACCGTTCAGGTATACCGCTACGTATGTGGCCGCCATAATGTCTTCGTTTGCCGTTGGTTTGCCGCCATTTCTTCTGTAGACCCTTGTCTGTTACGATACCTCCAGGAGATTTATGACAATTGTTTATCTATTGTGTCTCGTCGATAACAGCAGGAAAAAAAGAAACGGCTAGCTCGATAAGGTTAGTTTCAAGTAGTGTATTGTGCAAGTTTTATCAAATTGCAGCCGGCTGGAAGCATGGCGTAACAAGAAAAAAAAGTAGTGAAAGAAACCGCGGACTGCCCTGTTGTGTTTAGGTAGGTACAGACATATCAATATTTTTCTGTCTCTCAACATTGTTTTTAATAACTGTACCTATTTCATTTATTTATTTTTTATTTCAGTCCAAATACAAGTCAAGATCATGATCAGCTATCCAACCCTTCCACAGCTCAAGATACGCCCAAAACGTATTCACGTGGTATACCACAAATTCGTTACGAAGCCATAGCCTGCAGCTCTAGCTCTAATAGAGTTGAATCTGTTACAGAGCAAGTAGAGACTGTTGATTTTGATTGGCCGCAACCCGATCCACAGACTGAAGCTTATCAACTAACTGTGGAAAGAACATCAAGTGACAACTTATCAGGTTTGGTAGGGTACCGTATTTTTGACTTGAAACATGTGATCCAATGGGCATTTCAAATGGAAAAACATCGTCAGTCTTGTGAGTCATCTCAAATTGAGTATATTAGTGAACACCGGAAAGGATTTCACAGTTTGTTAAGAGGCCGTGCACGAAATCGACTGATTTTGATCAATTTTGTTCATTGGTTGTGAGAAAGGGAAAATAATTTAAACAAAATTATTTGAGATTTGAAAAGTCGTGTTCTTTGTTTTGCATGTGGCTGAAAAGGATTTTTCAAATTAATTAAGTATTCACGGTAAATCACTAATATTTGCAACAAGTTTTCCGAAAAATGACGCAAGACTGACATTTGGTCATCATTCTACAAGAAACTGCTTTTGATTTTGAACATTAAAAAATATCATCAACATCATTATATGCTCTTCTTGCATGTGGCGGAACCACTTTTTTCAACTTCCATACAAAATATAGCAGAAAAATAATATTGAAAAAACCTTTTTTTGTTTTAAACCTCGTCAGTAATATATATTTTTCCTATTATTTAGCAAATCGTATCCAGAAATTTAAAAATCACAAATTAGTTTTCAGCTATCCTTGAAATATAATCAAAATTTTATTTAATGGTTATACAATATCTTCATCAAGTAAATCCATGGCGAAATAAACTATATTTTGGAGAGCACAAAAATGATGAAACTATTAAAAGCTGCTGTGACTGACACGAATGGTTTAGCACCATGAAAACTGTACTTTTATAGTTACAAAGACTTAATGTTTCGATTATTTCAAGTTTTCTCACAATTAGATAAGAAATTGCCAAAAGAGAGTTTTTTTCGTGCACGGACCCTTAACATTTAAATGTAGCATGTGTAATAAAATATGGCAGCAAAGCACAGAGAAGAAGCAGACAATTAACACTGCATTTGTATGGGCAACTGTGACTGCTGGAAGTTACTACACGCAAGCAGCACACATCACTAGTCTAATGGATATACCAACAATGACCGGACAAACGTTCCGTTCAATTGAAAAACAATTGGGCAATGTATGGCATGAACATTTGACCGAAGAAATAAAGAAAGCTGGTGAACAAGAAAGGTCTATTGCTATTGATAAAGGAAATGTTTCTACAGATGGTATTCCATACATTACTGTATATGTAGATGGCGGATGGTTGAAAAGGTCATATGGTCACAACTTTGATTCTTCATCTGGAATGGTAAGTCCCAACTTGATACCATCTTTTTGTGTTCATTTCATTAGTACTCTTTTGCTTGTCAACATATTTTACACAATGTTCAATGTTTTGATTTATGATTTCTTACAATATTTGAACCAAGAACTTTTATTTTAGGCCTGCATTATTGGAAAGGAAACCAAGAAATGTCTTTTTCTTGGTGTCAGGAACAAATATTGTTATACATGCCAGTATTATGAGCGAACAGGTTCAGACACTAAAAGTCATGGTTGCTGCAAAAACTTTACAGGGCCATCTACTGCGATGGAATCTGATATAATTGTTGAAGGATTTCAACAGAGTGAGAATATGCATAATCTTCGGTACCTAAGTTTTGTAGGAGATGGGGATTCTTCAGTGTTTGCTAATTTGAAAGAAAAGGTGTCTTATGGAAACCAAATAAAGAAAATTGAATGCAAGAATCATGTTATAAAAAACTACACGAGTGCACTTTACAAGGTATACAACCACTTCTTAGTGTTATAATAATTATTTTACACGAGCTTTTACTTGCGGCTCTGCCCGCGTTAAAATGTTTACCTGGATAAAAAGTATAGTAAGTCCTATGTCGCGGTTATAAAATATCTGTGTGCCTAATTTCATCCATCTCAGTTCAGTAATTTTTCAGTGCTTGGTATACATTTAATATAAAAAAAACAAAAATTTCACATAAAGTAGGATTTAGCTACTATAAAATAAATGTTCCTCTCTTTTTCAACCGACTTCCAAAAAGTAGGAGGTTATCAATTCGACTGTTTGTCCACCGATTTCTCAGCCAATTGCCGATTTTCAAAATTCTTTGTCAAAGTTTTTTGTCACAAATGAGGACCTGATAATGGGATCCCAGGGAAATTGAGGGTAAATCTCAAATTTTATTGGCATTTTCAATGTTTTTTGTTGTTTTTAGAAGTCGGTTGTATTTTTTTCAAAAAAGATTTTTTCTCTTCCTGTTTTAATATTTATATTTTATTTAAGATTTTAGGTAATACGAAACTCCCTCTTTATGGACGAAATATTTTGAGGCCTAAATTAATGAAATTGACACTAGTAGCGCGAAAGATTATTGTTCACAATAGCAGTCAGCCAGGTTCAATGGCTGATGATTTAAGGAATAGTCCACTTCATGTATTTGGACAGCATGAAAAATGTAAGGAATATTACTGTTCAGTGAAGCAATTACCACCTGACGAGAATAAACAGCAAGACAACCAAGTAGAAATCCTAAGAAATACAGCACCAGAGGTCTGGGCTCTTATTTATGCTGCAAATGAAAGAATTGCTTTGAAAGCTGGACGATTGTCTAACGAGACAACAAACGTTGCAGAGAATTTTATGAGTGTCATTAATAAATTTAACTGTGGAAAACGACTCAGTCTTGGAAAAGGAGGCTCTTATCAGCGGCGTGTTCATGTAGCAGGTAAATACGTTTTTTTATAGATATTTTAAAACAATATATGAAATCTCTAGCAACCCCCATGATCTATGACTTCTTCTCTTCATAATATAAGAGGTTTTTCTCAACTTATAGAACTTTCAATGGTCATCAATGAAAGCTTAGGTTGCAAACAGACATGTATGTGACTATGATTTGGTTTTTCAGGATTGTCTCATTCTGTAGGACATAAATGGCATCAAACTGCATGGAAAAAGAAGACAACACAGAGCCCTGGACAATATTTTTAAAAATATGTCCATCAAAAACAGAGAAGTAGATTGCGCCAACAGAAAATGACTCGAAAACGGCTTTTTACTGAAAAGACTAAAACTCAACCTGATAAGGACTATGGCCCAGAAGCAAGTGACCCTGTCGACATTAATGAGGTAGAATTAAAACGGCTCTGTGAATTGAGATTGCTTAAATTCCAAGAAGATACACAAAAAATAGAACTAATTGAAAACCAGACTGTGGGTCAACATGATAATGAAAAGTATCTCTCATACAGATCTGACCGTCTCACAGCAAATCAGTTTGGAATGGTAAGATATCAGCCATCCTCATATTGTTTCTTACTTTCTAAGAAGCCACAGCTCAAGCCAGTACAAGAATTATGACTGTCACTTTGTTCATTTTAGGTTTGCAAACGTCGTAATGCCACACCATGTCACAATCATGTGAAATGCATTCTCTACAAAAATAATATTTGTACTAAAGATATGATATATGGACAACAAAATGAACATGTTGCAAAGAGCATGTTTATGCAAAAATATGGCAAAATTGTCAGGCCATCAGGTCTATTTATTGATGAAGACTTTGGATTCTTAGCAGCTAGCCCTGATGGTAAGATTATTCAATAATAAAAATATACAAATAACTAGCTTTTGCCTGTGGTTCCGCCCCCATGGATCTTGTGTGTCGCGTGGATTTTTTAATTTGGTTCAGTGGCGTAGGCCTAAAAACCGGTTTTTTTTACAGGTATTATAGAAGCAGAAAATACTATTGTAGAAATAAAATGTTTTCCCTCCTTGAAAAGGAAATCACAAAATATTAGAGAAGCATCAGAAAATAGAAATTTTCCTATTCATTTGGAAAATGATGTTTTAGTTATGAACAAAAAGCATAATTATTATTATCAAGTAAGTAACAAAGATCATTATTTCTTGGTTCATGTATGTATAAATATAATCTATTTTTTGGATTGTTTCTCAGCTATTATTATTTTGATTCTAGGTCCAGGGTCAATTGCGAATTACCAAAATGAGTAAATGTTACTTCATTTGCTTTATATCTGTCACCTAACCATTGACTGTCATAGAAGTTAACCGGGATGAGGAATTTATCAACGCTATGATGCCGAAGTTGGTAACATTTTCAAAACATGTGTACTGCCGGAAATTATTTTGAGACGAGTTGAGAAAAATGCTAAATGTCTAGACATCAAGGAATTAAAAGGTATGAAAAATATAAGTCTTACTCATTTCCTAACTTATTCCTCAGGTTTCTGAGGTGTGGGTTCAGTAAGAATAGTCTAACAAAACTGTGTAAATTCATTTGTTGCAGCGAAAACTGTGTCTCCCAGCAATTGATTCAGATCGCACGGAAATAATATAAATGGAAGTAAAAAGTGACAAGCAGAAGATTGATACTGCGCGGCGACGGCGGCGCAGCAAAAAGTAGCGTGTAGAAGAGAAGATATTTTATTATAGTATTTTTTATGTATCTTTGTATGGTGGTACGAGTCGATGGTTCGAATCCAAGGCGACACTTTGCTTTGTGTAAATTATTTCATCACCACTGTTCAGAGGAGGCCTGAGTCTCAGCAGTGGGAACATTATAGACTAATTACTATGCTATTTTTGTACGTAGCGATGTATAGTTTATGTTATTTGTTAGTTTATAAGATTTTTCTGTGTACATATGTTTCACTCATGTATTTAGGTACCAGCCAAACAATTCAATTGTAAAAGAATATTTATTGTTCAAATTTGTATAATAAGTGGGTATTCTTGAAACATAAATGTTATGGTTAGCTAGCAACCACTTGTGTGTTGTTGTGTAAGATACTTACACTTACGTGTGATGTTACATAAATTGTAATCTACGTACATAATTCTTTCTAATACTAAATTCAGAATCATAATTGTAAATATCAAAATATTGAAAAAAGTATGTTATCTTTGTGTGGTGGTACGAGTCGATGGTTCGAATCCAACCAGAAAATATTTAAATGCAGTGAGAGTAAATAAAACGATATTTGTATGAAAATATTAACCATAGATAAATATTATTAATTTATAGAAAGATACAATAAAACGCTTTACAATTGAATACATAATCTTTTATTTATTTAATACAGGTCACAATTTACTTACACGTTAGGTACTATTTAGGTTCAGTCACATTACAACAACCTATATAGGTACAATATACCTTTATTGCCCTAAATAATTTATCTGAATAATTTGTTATGGTGAAAAGGTATCTGATATCGAGCCTAGAAACAAAAGTATGCATATCCCAATAATTATATTATTAAGAAATAGATTGGAACATAACAATCCTCTAGTAATTTAAAGTATGCTTAATTAGTAAATTAATATTTGTTTTCAGTTTTTGCTATAATGTAAGGATATTCATCTTATAAATAATTTGGTACTCTTTCTTTAAATTAACGCCATCTGGACATTTTAATTTCCAACCATGTTTGAATAAAACGACATCTAGTGGAGTCGGAAGTTACTACTATTTAGTTTGCATGTGTGTGTAAAGAGTAAATTCATGCGGCTAAATCATTATTATGTTCTAATCTTTGTATGATACCAGTTAACAAGCACAGTGATGATCTAAAAAAATCAAGTTAATGCCCTAGGTTCCGCTAAGAATAAAGTTGTTTATTAAAAATTTCTATGTTAGGTGTAAAAATTGAAAATGTTCGAAATTGTGGATGTGTCGCCATCTAGCGACAAAATGGCAGTGAGATCATCTAGGCTTTCGCCTTAATCCAAGATTTGCAAATGTCTTAAGATATTGTTAAAACGACAGTGGTAGCTCTGTGCAGAAGAGACGCTACTTTGATCACCGTTGATACTGCACTCAAACTGATGATCGGAAGTTTAGACAAGAACGAAGGAACTCTGACAAAAAGTGTTTCTGACGCCTTAAAAAAGAGAATAAAAGAACGACGCTTATATTATGTCGTAGGAGCCATGTTTTATCTCCACAATCCTAATGAGTTTTCCAACTCACCCGCCGGCGAAGTATTTTATAAGCCACCTAAGACAGAAATAGATGAAGTAATTTGCAAAACTTTAGAAAGCTGTATTAATCCTATAGAAGTGTCTGTTGAATCACATGAAACTACGTCCAGAGAACAAGAGTCCTCCGATCAAGAAATGAGTTTTAGAGAGAGATTAGCATTTGAGCTAAATATTTTCAACAAGCCGCGTATGTTTATTTACAGGCCACATCATCAGCAATTTGAACTTTTGAAGATACCACAGGAATACGTGACATGTCTCGGGCTGTTGCAGTTTCTTTTAAGTCTCCTGATGCATCATTATCTGATTTAACATCTTTATGTGACACTCCTAGAAAAGGGTATTTAAAAAAGAAATTGACGACATGTCGCAAAATTATAGATAGTAAATCTAAGAAAAACCATAATTTACAAAAAGTAAATAAGCGACTAATTAAGAAAAATCTTTCTTTATAAAACATAATTAATTCGCTTCAAAAGAAAAAATCGATTGATGATATAATATATCATATATTATATGATATATGATATTTGCTACCATATGAAACGAACCTTCACGTCGCACGTAGGAGTATTTCACTTAAAAAACCGGTCAAAATTGAAAATACTGATGTTAATCCAACCGCACCCAAAATACATGTTTCTTTACCTACGATAACCGATATAAGTTTTTAAACTGTCATGGTCACTAATATTATTATTAACATAAGCGATACCCGGCGATATAAGCGATATACGATAACCGGTTTATCAAAAGGCAGACCCCCAACCTTCAACTCCCGCGCATGTGCCACAACGTCTCAGTCGGAACTCAGTCATCGTACTGTACGCGTGTCTTTGTTCTCGGCGCTCTCGTTTGTGTTTATCAGTTTTCTGTGCTAAAATGGCTTCGTGTAGCAAACAACAGGAGATTAACTATTCGGATATGGATATAGAAGGTTAGTACTATATACTGAAGTATATTTTATTACGTTTCTTCCAAATTTTCTATTTGTATAGCCATCAATAAACAGCAGCACTTTTTTGACTTGTTTTTTAAAGAAATTTGAAATACATTAGTGTTTTTGTTTATGTGTCGCGCCTCGTCGCCTCAAAATTTTTATGTGGGCATAAAATCTAGACTCTAAGGAAGTAGAAACACGAATAAAAAGTCCCTCCAACGTACCCCATATTTTTTTATAGTAGTTCAAACTATATGGGGAAGATTATAATTATATTGACAAAACTATTTTTTTTGATTTCTTTTGTCATAGATCCTTCGGAAAGAGTGAAATAAATCACCAGAATGGAGCTTTATACTATTATAAAAGAGTTCAAAGGGATGAAGATTGATGAAAATTTTTGATTGAAAATTTGTCTAAGATTATGAAAGAAATAACGTCAACGCCTACCAGAGCTAAAAAGTTCCGAAAAGTAATATCGTCAGCTAAAAAAGTACCAATCGCGAGAAAATACACACCACAAGAAGCATTAGCGTTATTTGTAGAAGGTAATTTTACAAGAGGGCAGTGGGAATTAATACAAGGTGGCCGAAAAGAAATTTATCCTTGCTATTCGCTTTTACAAAAAGTGAAAAAGGAGTGTTATCCCGCCGAAATTAGCATAAAAGTTACTGAAACTAGCTTTGAAGTGGAACTTCAAGTTTTGCTGGACCATACGGCTTTGCGACTACTTCAGTATTTAAAAGAAGTGATTGATACATTATCAGAGTTTGAGAAGCAACATCTTACCTTAATATCAAAATGGGGCTGTGATGGATCTAGTCAGACACAGTTTAAGCAGACATTTGCCAACACTGACGACGATGATGCCAATATATTTTTAAGTTCTCTTGTACCTGTGAGAATGATTGTTTCTATTAATGGAGAGACAAGAAAAATTGTATGGCAAAATCCAGTGCCTTCTTCAGTGAGATTCTGTCGTCCTATCCGGGCTCGGTTCATTCACGAAACAAAGGATATCACAAAGGAAGAAATCACCTATATTGAAGAACAAGCAAGGAATCTCAAAGAAACAACTGGTATGGAAGATTCCGTTACAAGAAATCACACCCTTTTGCTCACAATGGTCGATGGAAAGGTGTGCAATGCCGCGACTGATACGGCTTCAACGATGAGATGCTATATATGTGGACAGACATCTAAGGACTTCAACAAGCTTGAAAGAAGTAATGTTTGTGAAGAGTCTCTGAAATTCGGACTCTCCATTCTGCACGCGAGAATTCGTTTCTTCGAGCTATTGTTCCACCTGGCGTATAAAGCGCCCTTACAGAAGTGACAAGCCCGAACGGCAGAAGACAAACATGTTTTGAAGGAAACAAAACAGAAGATACAAAAAAGCTTCAAAGAAGAGATGGGCCTTCTTGTTGACATACCCAAAGTCGGTTACGGCAATAGTAACGACGGAAATACGTCAAGAAGATTTTTTGACAATCCTGAATGCTCATCTCGGATTACTGGAATAAATATAGATTTAATAAAAGGGTTCCAAATCATTCTTGAAGTGATATCAAGCGGATATGATATTGATCCTGCGAAATTCGATGACTTTGCTCACACAACTGCCAAACTGTACGTGGAACTGTATGGTTGGCATCCCATGTCACCTACAGTTCACAAGATTCTGATGCATGGCGCACAAGTTATATCAAGTCACATTGTACCTATCGGACAGCTATCAGAGGAGTCTGCTTGTTAGCCCGAAGTGTCAACAAAATGTTTTTAACCTTATTGCTTAGGTTTTAAGTTTCATTTTAGAATAAATATTTTTGTACTTATTATAAAAATGATTTTTTATTTTCAAGCGACATGTTAAATTTATTGCTTTTACCTTTCTCTGATGATAAAAGGACTTAAATATAAATAGTTTGCAATCGTCATTAAACTTTATGCTTGAGTGTTAAGGTTTATAATGAACTGAAGTTGTTAATATTATAAAACTTTTTTCTGTATTTCGTAGTAACAAATATAAATGTTTATGTGTGTATAAACGTGGCCACTTCAATGACTTATTTTTGTTCCTGATCCTAATATTGATCGAAGGGTAAAAGGGCTAAAAAGTCATAAAACGAAAAAAAAATTAAGAGATTGAAGAACAATTTAAGTTATTGAAAGCTAAAGATAAATCCCGAACCGCAGCAGTTCGAAGGAAGAAGTTGAAAATGATTTATTTTTCAAAAGGCTCTTGCCTCACGTCAAAAGAATTCCGCAGCATATGCTCCTATCATTTCGAAATCGTATACAGTGTTGTCGAAGAGTTTGCCTACCGATCACAATCGTCCTATATTCTATATTCACCATATACCTCCATGTTGTCAAACTACAGTAATTTAAGCCATGATAGTACTCCAGAAACTTATCATCAGCCTATAATTGTTGAACAAACAGGAGACAACGCACCAGGATCGGGAACTACTCACACCCTTGCGGAAATTGACTTAGACGACCCAGTAGTTCATGAATCTACTACAGGTCCAAAATGGGTTCACTGCTAATAATTTAGTATTAAATGAGAAAAAAACTAAATGTTTAAGATTTGCTTTACCAAATGTTAAAAGTAGGGATTGTGACATAGTATTGAATAGGGAGAAACTAGAATTCGTCGATAAAACTGTTTTCCTGAGGATCACGCTCGACTCAAGGCTGCAATGGGGTCCTCATTTAACATCTCTTGCAGGGCGGCTAAGTTCAGCAGCATGTGCTGTGAGAAAAATCCGTCAATTTACTATTTAGATACAGCGAGGCTAGTCTATTTTAGTTACTTTCATAGTATCATGTCTTACGGTATTTTATACTACGGGGACGGGCTGCAGATATCGAATCTATTTTTATTTTACAGAAAAGAGCCATCAGAGCAATATATGGCCTCCGCAGGCGCGATTCTCTAAGGGAACTGTTTAAAGATACCATGACGGTACCTTGTCAATACATCTATGAAAACATCATTTACGTAAGGAAAAATATAAATATTTTCAGTAAAAGAGGTGAAAGACACAATTATAGTACTAGAAATAGGGACCAATTAGTTCAACCAGGTTTCAGACTGGCTAAAGTAGACTCATCCTTCATGGGGTACCTACTGTTTAAAATGTTACAATAAAATACGTCCCCACATACTCCAATTGAACGAAACAAATTTGAAAACTTGTATCAAACGCACACTATGCAGCCAAGCATATTATAAGTTGGGGGGATTACATCGCTGACAAAAATGCTTGGCTCAATGCAGGTCCTGCTCCATAAGGGCGCATTAACTAATTGATTAGCATTTGAAAATATTATTGGAGCTGCTGAAGATTGTAAGACTATCTTTGCATTGTATAAACTCAATCTCCACGAATTATATAATTGCATAGCACAGGTGTGAGTACTATTTACTATAGAGCTACCATTTATCGGGTAATATGACTTTTATTGATTTGAATGTGTCCTGGCGGCTGAGAGTATGTCATGCTCACTCAAATATCTCGCTGGTGGTGGCGTGTGTTGGATCATTAAGTTCCCTTTAAAATGGTTGAGCTAAATGGTGCTGATCCATGCGTCATATTCGGGAACGGGCGCCGCACATACGTAGATTTCTAGGAATTAGGCGGCCATAAGTCGAAATTCCAATAATCGACTAATGACAAACAATTTTTTTCCTGGAATAGTACTACCTGACGAACAATAGCCAACCCCACCCACATCCCTAGACTGCGCGAGCGCGCTGCATTACTAGTCGAAACTTGATTGTCGCACTTACTGCACGTGAAAGTTCTTGACGCCCTTTTCGTATATCATTTTCTTCGGTGAATATTTTATGTGTCGTGTCATATTTGCTTGTTTAAGTGATGGATACCAATAATACAGGTAAGCCTTTATTAAATTAATATGAAATTGTATTAAATATATTGTCAATAAATGACTTAATGAGCCGTCAATAATACCCTTTTTTAGAAATGTTTTTTCTTTATTTTTCAATTTCAATCGAAAAAAAAACTTTACTTCCGCACCTTTCCGAGTTATATTTTTGATTTCATTATATAGTATAAAGTCTTATAAAGAAAACTGCTTAAAATCAGCTGCTAGTTTTTGCTAGTTTTAAAAATAAACGAGTTTGAATTTTTTTTGACAAAAATAGGAAAAAAATCGGATTTTATGTTTTTGTGTTAATATTATTCTTTTATTGTTATAGGTTCACCTGGCTGCTCGGGGGTGGAAATGTTGACTTGTAAATACCTCTTCGATAAAATGAACGAGCAACATTCATTATCGATAAATGAAAAAATTAAATATTCAGTACGAAATTATTCGAGCAACAAACAAAAGATTCTATCCACATTATGAATTATTATTGAAGGCCAAAGAAAATTGCTACCCACCCAAGCAGTCATTACGAGTGACGTCTACCTGCGCAGAAGGAAACTTACAATCTTTGTTGGATCACACTGTAACCAGATTATCCCTCTTCTTAGAAGAAGTCTTACTCACACTTGATGCCGTTGAAAGGAACTCGTTACTGTTCATCTGCAAATGGGGTTGTGACGGCTCTCAACAAGCCCAGTTTAAACAGAGACTCTCAAACGAAGATGAATCTGATGCTAATATTTTTATAAGCTCATTTGTGCCTCTACGAATTGTTTGTGGTGAGGATAAAAGTAAAATCGTGTGGCAAAATCCAACTCCATCTTCACCTAGATATTGCCGTCCAATAAGATTTAGATTCGTAAAAGAATCTACGGACATCACAAAAGAAGAAATCAATTATTTAAAGAATAGTGTAAACTCATTAAACTTGACGAAAGTTGACCTCAATGGAGAGAATTTTTTCTTTCAACATAGTTTTAAAATGACTATGGTTGACGGAAAGGTCTGCAATGCAGCTACAGACACCAAATCGACCAGCAGATGTTATATATGTGGAGCTACATCAAAAGATTTTAATGATCTAACAAAAAAAAAATATGTACGCCCTGAAGCTCTTGAATTTGGCCTTTCCGTATTACATGCAAGAATCCGGATATTCGAAAGTGTGCTGCATTTAGCATATAAATTGCCCGTGAAAAAATATCGCGAGAGACGAACCGAAGAAGAAAAAAATCTAGAAAAGCAGAAGAAACTTGATATTCAGCAAAGATTTAGAGAGGAGACAGGTCTTTTAGTCGATATGCCAAAAAGTAACTTCGGAAACACAAACGATGGAAATACCAGCAGAAGATTCTTCGAGAACCCTGAATTGGCTGCAGAAATCACTGGGATAAGTTATGACTTGATTATTAGATTAAAAGTGATATTAGAAGCCATATCAAGCGGCCATAAGATTGACGTAGCAAAATATGATAAATACGCCATGGAAACTGCGAAACTATATGTTGAGTTATATGGCTGGCATCCTATGACTCCAACGATGCATAAGGTCTTAATTCATGGAGCTTCAATAATAGAAAATTCGTTGTTGCCGATAGGGCAACTTTCGGAAGAAGCTGCTGAGGCCCGCAATAAACATTTTAGGTCTTATCGCCTAAACTTTGCTCGCAAGTTTTCGAGGGAAGAATGCAACTTAGATATTTATCATAGGTTACTATTAACATCCGACCCATTTATTAGTTCCATGAGAAAGACCAAAAAAACCGCTTCAAAATTATTTTTGCCTGAGACAATGCAGCTATTAATTCCTGCTGAGCCAAACCGAGCAATGGAAATTGATGAAAGCGGCGAAAATTTAAATGTAGATGAATAAGTCTCCAATGTATGATTGATTATTTTTAGTGATTATCTATTTAGCTTATGTAACTTTAATATTGTATAACGAATGTAAAGCTCCTTTTAATAATATATTTACTTACTTATTAGAACAAAATAAACTTTGTTTTATTTAATAATACATACCTGAAAGTATTACTAAAAAGTAGACAGCTGTCCCTCCTTGGGGAAAGCCGTGAGTATGTCATATGTATTTTCAATATAATATTAAAAAACACTTTGAAATCAACTACGATCTCGAATAAAATATTTTTTGATAAAAAATCACTTAATATTAAAAACACCGACTGTCCTTTATTGAACTTTAAAATGAACACTTTCTAAGAGAATAAACTCATCGTCCGACAAACACGAAGACATGATGGTCACTAAGAACAGATTTACTTGTTTCTAATGTGGTTTGACCGGTACCTATCAGTACCGACCCGTACTGACATATCGAGACCGAAAAACCTGAATCCTTTATGTTTGCACCCTTACATGGGCGTGCACTTGAGACTGGATATGCGTGGACATTCCAGTGTCAACCACAGCCGACAATTTACGGCAGAGACTGTCAGTATCCCTGTGGATCCCAGCCTTGGGATGCCAGGCACCAATAATGTTCGGTACATAGGACATACAAACACTATAGAGCGGCAATGCCTAGAATGATAAAAAAGATGTAAAGATACGCAAGGTGAAAGATCGACCGACCCAGAAAAACTTCTTTTTTTTTTATGACTAGAAATAAACCCCAACATAGGAAAAAGCTAGGCAGATATTCTTTTGGTTTCCTATGTAGTAATATTTACTTCCTCTTTTTCAGGTCACTGAAAATGATTACATTTGTGAGGCTTGTTGGGATATTGCAATGCATTCAGTTAATGAAGCATTAGCCCTCGACAACAGCGGTGCACAACAAGCAGTTGGATCCTCTCACCAAGGCCATAGACAAGTGTGTGTTCTCTGCGGTCTATCCGAAGCGAAGCGAAGGAGTGACCTTATTTTGAAAGAAGATGCCTCTGAATTGGATAGAAATATTACCAATTTCATTGAATCTAGGATACCACCACGTCAGGTCGGTGTACTACTGTTGTAGTACCATGAGGGGCTCTGTAAATGTGTCATATTGTGTTTTATACCTAGATATCTATTTTATAGATTACATTAACAGATCGTGTTTGACATCCATGTTGGCTGAGATACAGACGATTTGCACTTCGGACACAGGAAATTAATGATGCACGATCTGTTAATCCTGATGATAATGTTTTACAAGAACCTAATCTCACCGATCAAGGTGTAGAACAACAAATAGAGACTGAGGATGATAGAGCTGAAATCCCAATGATTCCTGTTCAACCAGCAGAAGAAATTGTTTTACCAAACTACAAACGGGCTGCAAATACTGCTTCTCATTTTTTATTCTTTGGCTGTACTAATGTAGATTTGCGGATAATTACTGATTTTTGAAAGCAATAATAATTTTTACTTACAAGCACTAGCACGAGTTTGTCATCATCATCATCATTTCAGCCGAAAGACGTCCACTGCTGGACATAGGCCTCCCCCAAAAGAAGGGGGGGGTTTGCCATAACCGCCACGCTTGGCAGACGGGTTGGCGATCGCAGTATGGTGTAAAAATGCATAGAGAATGCTGCTGCCCATTCTCTAGTAAGTCCCTCAGTCGCCTGTTACGACACCCAAGGGAGGAAATGGGGTAATGCTATTCTTTACGTCCGGTACCACACGGAACCGAGTTTATATGGAACATTTATCTAGCAATAACTGGGATGTTTGTACAATTTGCCAAACAGCATCAGTACTTTCATGTGTTCTCATTTGTAAATTGATCCAAATCTTATCTCAACTTAAGTAGTATTGAAGCAATTCAAGATATTGATGACAATTTATTTTTCTATTAGATTGGGAGATCAAAAGAGGAGTTTATTTCATTATTAAATGAGGTTCCTAGAATCCAAGAAGCTCATAGAGGCATTTTAGGCTTGTCTGGTTTGTTGATAAAATTGAGAACTGGAGAATCCGATGACAGATTATCAAAACTTTTAGGAGCGCCTCGTCGCACCCTTGAAAGATTAATGCACAGTATAAGAGAATTGCTGGTGAAAGACTTTGTTCCCAATATCTTGGAATCAATCATATTTCTAGGGAGAATTTGCTACAACACAATTTATGCTGTTGCCAAATGGAATATATGATAACTATAATAATACACAAAGCCATTTTGATTTGTGATGGCACTTACATATATACATATTAACAATAGTTCAAATTACATGTTTCAAAAGGATACTTACTCGCTGCATAAGTATAGAAATCTACTTAAACTGTTTTTAATGGTATCATGACGTGATGGCTATATTGTTGACTGTTTTGGTCCATACAAGGCTACCACATCAGATGCTGAGATTATGACATCTCTATTTAGAAATGAGAATTCTCCTCTCAGATTGTACCTCCAAGCTAATGATATCTTTATTTTAGATAGGGGTTTCACAGACTCTATTAGCCTGTTAGAAGGGCCTACATGCCAGAATCTCTTTTAGAAGGCGAACGTCAACTGACCACAGAGCAAGCAAATGGAAGTAGATACGTTACAATTTGTCGTTTGGTGGTCGAGGTGGTTAATGGATATTTTAAAAGAGATTTAAAATGATTACGTCAAGACTATTTTAATACGACTGTGCCGCATATAATGCAACATTTTTCAATAGCGGCCAGTCTTCAGGTTTGGTGTTCGCCTGAGTAATAGAGATGGTGCAGCGGAAATGTTAAATATTATCAGAGAAAGGATTTCTTTTGGAAATAATTTGTCCCAATTGGTTGACAGTACAAATATGAACAGACGGTGAAGACCGTTAGTACTAACAAAGAAGTTTGTTAGTATAACGGCAGATAGGGATAATCTAATCACATTTTCTAGAATGGAAATGAATGAATTAATTCTTATTGCGTTAGAAACCTACCAAATACGACAAACACGATCATATAATATTATGGGAAGCACATAAGATTTCATGGAGGGTACAGAACAGAAATAACAAATGACAGCATAGATACTTCAGAGTACAATTTGAGAGGAAGTGGCAACAATACTCTGATACGGGGGAAAATCAAGTCTAGACATATATCAAGAAAGCAATACTATGTTTATATTTTAATAGAAAATGGTCAGGGAGAGAGGGTATAGCAGAGTATTGTTGCAACTGTTTGGTAGGGCGACGAACAGTTGGATGTTGTGCTCATGTTATGACGATTGTGTGGTACCTTCGATGGGCTCGATTCCAGTCAAATATTTCTGCTCCTGCTGAATATTTAGATTCAGTTGTTGTAAGGCAAGGCATAGAGTAAGTTAGGTAATAAAACCATATTGGTGTTTTATTTAAGATTTCCTTTATTATCTTTATTCTACCGAACTTTGAAATACGACTGAGGTATACGAGGGCTGCACTAAAAGTATCGGGAATGGAATATTTCCACTGTACCTGTCATATTAAAATCTTTTTAATTGAAAACTCCTTGGTTTTAAAAATCGAATACCATTTATTTATTTAAAAAAAGATTCACGGTCAGTAGTGTATAATTGGGGTTCCTGGATCAAAGATCCAGGAACCCCAATTCCACACTTGATATGGACTAGACAATCAGTCAATCAATCAATATTTGTCCATACATTTCATTCATTAATTTATTTAGGTTCTACATTCAAGTTTTCGAAATATGATTATAAATACCTAGATCACATTTTCATTACAATACGATTATTCGAGTATTCTAAATATCTACCATTCATTGTGGTGTGATGCTGTCGAGATAGTGCGGATGCGCTACACAACGCATCACTTTTATCCCCCCACACCGACCGCTCCCCTATAGGTTCAGATGATAGGTACCTACGTGTGTATTTGTGATTGTTTATGTTTGTGTAGATGTGTAAGAATCTATTACTAGAGTACTTTACATTTTTTTAATTTCAGTGAATTTAAATGACAAGGACGTCAAATAAAAAGCAATTTAATGGTTACAAATATGCATTTATTTATAGCAATTAAATATAAAACATAATTTAAATACGTTTTTAGGAGACAACGCAATTACACATGTTATACATTCTAGCAAAATACACATTAGTTATAAAATATTTTAAGTCCGTGTATTTTAAGAGACTACAACATTCTTCTAATTACATACAATAAAACAGAAAGGGTACAAAGTAGGTAATTCCTAGTAGTCCCAAACAAATAGTCACATAACACCATTTACAGCATTTGATTATACTCGTATTATATGCTAACCATAGTAAAACATATTTGGTTATACTAACTAAATAGTCTCAAACAGGTAGTCACCAATATTATAGCATTTGATAGGATTACATACTAACATTAAAACATATTTAGCTTTATTAACTATGGGTTCTCCATGTTTTCCTGAATTTTATTTATTAACTCCTTAGTGCTACACAATATGTCATCCATTAAAATGCTCTTAACGACGTGTTGAGCACAAACCTCTGCTTCACAATAATGATTACAGATTGAACTATCCTTCTGCTCGAAGTTTTCTGCATCGATAATTTGTATTCTTATGATTTTCGAAGGTCTTGTAACAGGCTTTTTTATGTACGAATATACCATTCGCTTATTCTTTGATATTTTGCGAGATGCTTCAGCAAGACCCAAATATTTTTGATTTACTGCGTGTATTTGAGCAGGAGCCTTTTCTAAAGGTATGAAGTTAAACAGCTCTTCCGAATCCTGAAATTATAAAATATTATAATTAAAATAAAATATTCTATCATTAAATCAAATTAAATTTTGTAATAAAATCAAATATAAAATAAAATAATTAAATGAATACTCACCGACATAATTATTACTCGTTGATTACTCGCGCTTGCTGCTAAGAAACTAAATAATATTTAAATTTTCAAGATAATTTATCCTTTATATAGGAATCTAATAAATAATTTTCAATGGTTATAAAGTTCAAAATTGCTGTGAAAATATTAGCTGAGACAATACGACGCTACACCGTTTCAGATTACAATTATTTGCATACCATAATATAACGCCACAGGCATATAGACGGCGGTGCTATGCGATAGCGTCGCGGTGGTGTTTAAATGTTAGGGAATGCCTGAACACTGCTTCACATCATGTGTGGTCGCTCTCATACTGATTTGAATAATACAAAACGTCACCGCAACGCTACCGCACTGCATCGCTATCTGTGAACTGGTGACTTAAAAGTCAATACACACAGAAAGCGGCATCATCCAGAGCGGCACCTAATAGACATCTGATCCGGACCACCCATCGACTTAGCAAATTAAAGCATCTTTACATGATGAAGATAAAGTTCAAATTGCATGATCTCGATATTTCGCAAGATATTTTTCTGCAACGTAAACTATTACATATTTGGGTGTTAGGTCTGATAAAGCATTTTTAGTAACGCTTGCCCTAATTCCTTATATGGGATATCGTGACGTGGATTTACCACTATTTAAGAGTGCATCCTGCAGAAGCTGGATCACATCAACACTTCAGCTAGGTGCAGTTACATCTTACACAAAACAACCCAAGCAACGTGCAACGCTTCTAAAATGTAAGTATCTACTCAATTTTCAATGTAATTTACCTTGTGTTTTCTGTAAAAGTTTTACAAGAAAGAATTAAGTGGATAAGAAAATATAGTACATTCACTATTCAATCATTCAAGTATTATAGCTATTCATTTACCTCTTCAATCGTTCAGATCAGTTAGCGAGTCTTCATCTACTTATAACAATTAAACTGTTCAGTGATTCATAATTTTTGATATTCATTCATTCAAGTAATAAATTCATGCACTTAGTGTCGTCTACATGATTAAAACGAATTTAACTGTTACTATACTAATTCATTGTTTTTATTTATCACAGGTCCAAGAACACGGCTGACCATATTTTCCCTTCGGAGAACGAATCGGCAGACGAGGAGCATGCACCGGTGAAAACCAAGCCAAAGGAGAACAAAAAGCGCAAGCCTTCGTCAACGAGCAACTCCCAGCCGTCTACGAGTAAGAAAACTAAGCCAATGACTCCTGTCACAAAATCAACGGCTCGCGAGTTGTTCGGGAGCGACAGTGACGACGATGAAATCGATGTTGTTGCGGATAAAAAGACTCCCCCGATATACTCGTACATCACGAGGAGACTGGCGAACGGATTTTCGCGACAAATGAACGAGCAAAAAAGAGGTGAGTTCTATATAGAACTCAAAGTGTATAAATGTGATGAAATAGAGCGGGTCCAACCAGTAAATAGGTGGCGGCACTCGGTGATCACAATTAAAAACAAATCTGACGAGGTTTCAGAGTCCTGGCGTCACCTAAACGCCTATATAACAAGCGCCAGGAAGGAGTTCACAAAATGTGCTCCTACTTTTATAAGCTCTTATCAATAGTCTTACCAATAGTTTACATTAAGAGGTCTATGTTATAACACATATAATCATTATATACTTACATAGAGTTTATTTTAAGATAGTATTTTTGTAACCGCAATTAATCCCAATAATTAAACTATACGATAAAAAATGTTGTCTTTTGTTTCCAGTTATACACCCCGGTGATGGCTCATCAACAAATTCTGATATTAATAATGATAAATGTCAAATTGATATCCCAGAAAATGAATACAATAAATACCAAATTGATATCCCAGAAAATGAATACGATAAATGCCAAATTGATATCCCAGAAAATGAATACAATAAATGCCAAATTGATATCCCAGAAAATGAATACGATAAATGCCAAATTGATATCCCAGAAAATGAATACAATAAATGCCAAATTGATATCCCAGAAAATGAATACAATAAATGCCAAATTGATATCCCAGAAAATGAATACAATAAATGCCAAATTGATATCCCAGAAAATGAATACGATACAAATGTTTATGAGCGAAATTGTTTATCAAAGTATATTCATTGTGATAAATGCAAAATTGAGATCCCAGAACATAAATATAGATATCATAAGAGAACGAATATGCATAAATCGAATTGTTTAATAAAGTCAAAGTTTGAAAATATTGATATTGTAGCTACAGCATTTAAAAATAGAATCATGACTTATCGCTTAAACCCTTCAATAGAAGACGAGTACCTCATACTAGAGGCGTTCTTGGGTGATAAGCGAAAAGATGTTTTGAAAATCATTGAGTTATCATTAATGGAACATACCTGCATTAAAGTTAACTTCGAACTGTTTGCTTACTTTTTACTACCACATCTAAGTGAGCAGCAGCTCAAGTCATTTAATACGAAATATAAAACTATATACAGCAGTACTGATTTTAATAATATATATTCCAATATAATAGAAATATTCAAAAGAAAACTTACTGAATTCGAGCATTGTGAATCTGGATGGTCATTTGTCTGTATAAATCATTTAGAAATAAATATAAATAAATATTCCCCCATGCGGGGTGGTACTTATTTAGAGCTACCAGAAGTAATAAAAAACACAAAGAGTTGTTTGAATATATATAATAATGATGAATACTGTTTTTTATGGAGTATTGTTGCCTCATTATTTCCAGCAAAAAATAATGTCTGTAGAACAAACTCCTATCCACACTTTAGTTCAATATTTAATATAAAAGGAATTTCATTTCCACCTTTACCTAAAGATATCAAGTTGTTTGAAAAGAATAATTGTGAGTTCAGTATTAATATTTACGGATTAGATGAACGTTGTACTGTAACTGGTCCTCTTTATGTGACGAATTGTAAGAAAGATAAACATATTAACTTACTGTATTTTGAAAAACAAAACAAAGGTCATTATTGTTTGATAAAAAACCTTTTACGCTTAGTGCGACGACAAGTTTCATGCCATAAAAGTCAAATGCATTTATGTGAAACGTGTTTGCAATTTTTTAGTAGTGAAAAGATGTATCATTCTCATAGTTGTTCCAAAATTTTAACCATACTTCCTGATAAAAACAATACATTACAATTCAAAAATTATGAGCGAAAGCAAAAAATTAACTTTGTGATTTATGCTGACTTTGAAAGTATACTATTAAATTATAGAGAAAAACATAATGATAAATGTACGATAAAAAATAAACTACATCTACCGTCTTGTTTTGCTTATTATGTATGTTGCTCACATGATAGTAGCTTGAATAAATTCGTAACATATAGAGGACCTGACTGTGTAGAAGTGTTTGTTAAGAGATTAATTAAAGAAGCGAAGTTAATTCACAAAATTGTAATGACTAAGAAACCCATGAGATCTATGACGAGAGAGCAAACTGATAATTATAGCAAAGCAACTACATGCCATATCTGTAATCATTTATTATTTGATGATAAAGTTTGTGATCATGATCATATTACATCCGAGTACAGAGGCGCAGCGCATTCGCATTGCAATTTAATTTATAGAGTGTGTTCATTTATACCTGTTATCTTTCATAACTTATCTGGTTATGATTCTCATATATTTATTACGGAATTATCGAAATATGATGGTGAGATAAAAATTA
The DNA here is from genome assembly GCA_947523025.1 of Dryobota labecula. Classification (NCBI taxonomy): domain Eukaryota; kingdom Metazoa; phylum Arthropoda; class Insecta; order Lepidoptera; family Noctuidae; genus Dryobota; species Dryobota labecula. The sequence continues at coordinate 7,518,178 of OX383306.1, forward strand.
TACCAAAAACAAAAGAAAAATATTTAAGCATAACTAAAATAATCAAAACCGGTACAGGATGTAAACCTATACAGATTAAATTTATAGATTCATTTCAATTTCTTAGTTCAAGTCTTGACAATTTGAGTAAAACTTTAACGGAGAACGATTTTATTCATTTATCATCACAGTTCCCTGATAAAGGCCAATTAAATTTACTGCAAAGTAAAGGTATATATCCGTATGAGTACATTTGTTCATGGCAAAAATATAATGAAACACAACTTCCAGCAAAGAATCATTTTTATAACACTTTACAAATGAAACATATAACAGATACTGAATATCAACATGCCAAAAATGTGTGGAAATGTTTTGATATTAGTTCTCTTGGTGAATATACTGACTTATATTTAAAGTGTGATGTACTATTATTATGTGATATATTTGAAAATTTTAGAAAAATTTGTCTCCAGCACTATAAACTCGACCCTGCTTATTATGTGACTTCACCTGGATTGAGTTGGGACGCTATGCTCCTTTACACAGGTGTTCAGCTAGAATTGATTAATGATATAGAAATTTATAAAATGTTGGAAAAAGGAATACGTGGAGGATTAGCTCAGTGCTCTCACCGATATGCTGAAGCCAATAACATTTATTTACCTCATTTCGATAGTTCTAAACCATCCTCATATCTGATATATTTAGACTGTAATAATCTTTACGGATATGCTATGACTAAAAAATTACCGATATCAGAGTTTAAATTTATGAAAAATAATGAAATCAAATTTTTTAATTTGTTTGATGTTCCTGATAATGGCGAGTACGGTTACATTTTAGAAGTAGATTTAGCATATCCAAATCATTTACATAATTTACACAGCGATTTGCCTTTTGCTCCCGAGAAATTCATACCTATTGGAGGGAAAACACCAAAACTAATTGCAAGTTTGTATGATAAATATAACTACATTATTCACTATGTTCATTTAAAAGCATGTCTTAAAAATGGCCTTGTTTTAAAAAAAAATCATAGAATCCTTTATTTTAAACAAGAATGTTTTTTGAAAAAGTATATAGACTTGAATACTAGCTTAAGACAAGCAGCTTCAACGTCATTCGAAAGAGATTTTTTTAAGCTTTTAAATAACTCAATATTTGGCAAAACTATTGAAAATAAACGTAAGCAAGTGGAGGTCAAATTAGTAACCAAATGGAGTGATGATTTGAATAAAACGAATAAAATTGTAGGTGCTGAGAAATTAATCTCAAAACCTAATTTAAAAAGTGTTTCTATCTTTAATGAAAACTTTATAGCCATACAACTGAGTCCCATGAAACTTGTTTTAGATAGACCGATATATGTTGGATTTGCGGTGCTAGAATTCTCTAAGTGGCATTTGTACAATTATCATTATAATTTTATTAAAAATAAATATGATGATAAAGCTAAATTATGCTACACTGATACTGATAGTTTGTTGTATTTAATACATACTAAAGACTTTTATAAAGACATGCGGGATAATTTATCAGAATTCGATACAAGTAATTTTGAAACTAATAATCTTTACTTTATTCCTAAGGTGAACGAAAAAATTCCTGGTTTATTTAAGGATGAGTTAGGAGGTGATCCAATTACCGAATTTACAGGCTTAAGAGCAAAGTTATATTGCATTAAATCATTAAATACACAAATAAACAAAGCTAAAGGCGTATCAAAACCTATTACAAAATGTTTAAAATCATCTAATTATAAAGATGTTTTATTTAAAAACTTAACATTAAAACGTAAGATGAATATGATAAAATCAATTAAGCATGTGTTGTTCTCACAAGAAGTAAATAAAGTAGTTTTAAACAGGATAGACGATAAAAGGCATATTCTGGGAAATCAAATAGATACTGTACCTTGGGGACATTGTGATTACATATGTTAATTTAGTATTTTTTTACATCAATGCTTTATGTATATTTTTTTATGTAAGACTGTATACTGAATATTCTGTTTATAATTCTGAAATAAATTGACTTTTAACCTCACCAATTTTTTATATATATATTTTTTTAAGAGCAAATAAATTATACCTACATTAGACATAAACATGAAGTGGACCCAGAAAAATTGACTCCTTTCAAGGACTAAAACCTAAAATTAATTGCAAACTTTTATGATAAATTTAAATATGATAATTCTCAATTATTATATAAAATTTTATAATGATGTTTTTATTTAATACACACATATTTACTTGTATTTGCTGTTTTGATTTGTAAACCTTTGTTAACATTACCTGTGCAGATACTAAGTAATAAGTTTAGACGATAATTTTATTTATTTGTAACCTTATTCGACGAAATCAAATCTAAAATAACTATGATTTAATTATTTGTGGGATTATAATTATAAATAAGCATTATAAATACTAGAACATATTACTTTTCTGACAGATACAAACATGAAGTGGGTCAAGCAACCAGTTTCATTAGAAGTTAAAAATATTGAGGTAGAGGAAAATAAGCTACACGCTAAGCATAGCGTTCTTCTGCCTAATAATATAAGATGTATAATATGTGGTCCTTCGAATTGCGGGAAAACGAACGTCATGATTAGTTTGTTAATCCACGAAAATGGTTTAAAGTTTAAAAATGTTTATTTGTATTCCAAGACTAGCTTTCAACCAAAATATAGATTTTTGAAACAGATTTTAAAAAGAGTGCCAGAAGTAAAATTTTTTATATTTAATTTTGATGATGAAGTTATTCATCCTAACGATGCATTACCAAAATCTGTTATTATTTTTGATGATGTAGTTTGTGAAAAGCAAATTAACATACGAAATTATTTTACAATGGGCAGACACAGAAGTATAGATTGTTTTTATTTATCTCAAACGTATTCCAAAATACCAAAACAGCTATTACGTGACAATGTTAACTTTTTGATAATTTTCAAGCAAGATGAAGTTAACATGAAACATATATACGATGAACATGTTAGCTCTGATATGGAGTGGTCTAAGTTCAAAGATCTGTGTTCTAAAATCTGGATACATCCTTATGATTTTTTGACTATTAATAAGGATTGTGAATTAAACAAAGGCAGATATAGACAATCATTTGACAACTTTATTTATTTTGATTGATGGTTATATAATTAATGACTGCAAAAAAAAAAAATCATTTGTCCATAAATACTTCTCAGTATAAGTCGTATAATGGATAACATTACAGATAAATTGATAAAGTCTGCGGACGCTATAAAGGAAAAAGTGAAACAAATGAAACATGATGAGTTTAACACTGACTCTCATCTTAAGTATTTTTTTAAGCCTCTCGCAGGCCCTCTTAATGCAATAGTAGCTAACAAGCAAATTTCTACAATAAAAAATGAAGATACTTATGATGACCAAATTAAACACACTGATATAGGTTCAAAAATATTTTTGCATGATAAATCTAATGATTTGTATGAACATGAATCATCTAATGAGTCAAGCTTATCAGAAATTTTTTATTCAGAAGATGAAGGAGGTAACACATCTGAATCAGAAAATGATAATAATGCGTCGTTGAAAAAAGAAGATATCATTGAAATATATGATGATATGAATATACCATTTGGTGTACGTAGTGACAAAAACAAACATATGATCGGAAATACAATAGTTAATTTCTCTACCACTCATGCAAACTCTGGTAAAGTGTATAAAATTTGCGTAGCTAATAAACAGTATAAAATAACACCTGGTCTAAAAGAACTATTGCTTCGCAAAAAGCCTGATTTAAGTTTGGTCAATTTAAAAGATAAATCGGTGTACAAGGAAATACTCGTCACAACGAATGCTCATAAAAGAGACTTTGACCCTGCAGGTCAAATTAAAGGTGATAAAGGTCTAAAATATTCTCAAGTGATCAAACCGTTATTTTCTGAGTCTTGTAAACACTTACAAGAACCTACAGAAGTTAAATCTAGGCAAAAAAGAGGTGCAGGTCTACCGTATCTTAAAAAATATAAAAAAAATACTGAACTTATTTATTGGGATGATCCTAATGAATTAGTGGACAGGCTTAAACTTTTGATCGCATCTAAAACTGCAGGTAATACTAATCTTGACAATGAAATTTTATCAATTACTGAAGAGCTAAAAGAAGCGGGCGTAATACAAGAATAAAAGGGCTTATCATATAAACTGTTACTTAGTCTAATTTTGTAATTCAAAAGTAACAGTTGATAAAATGAGCAAAGTGAAAAGAGAAATTATAAACGAAATTCATAGAAGTGCAAGAATAAATTTTCCTCGAAGACATGTAATATTAAAAGATATTGATGATCTTTGGCAAGCTGATTTAATGGATATGCAAAGTTTCTCCAAATTTAACAATAACTGCAAATATATTTTAGTCGTCATTGATGGATTCTCTAAGTATGCTTGGGCTATTCCACTAAAACAAAAAAATAAACAAACTGTATCTGAGGCTTTCAATACTTTATTGAGTAGAGAAAAACGTATCCCTAGAAACTTGCAAACAGATCTAGGAAAAGAATTTTACAATCAAAGTTTTAAAAAAATATTATTAAATAATTCTATCAACCACTACTGCACTTATTCAACGAAAAAGGCTTCAATTGTAGAACGGTTAATAAGGACGATAAAAAGTAAGCTTTACAAGGAATTTAGTTTCAAAGGGAATTATAAATGGACGGATGGGACACTTGCAAATATCATTAATAGATATAATCATACCACACACAGAACAATTGGTTTACCCCCCATTCAAGTGAATCATAGCAATAAAATTAAACTACTGCAGAGATATTTCAATCAAAATCAAACTAAAACAACATATCGTAAATTTAAGACAGGTGATTTTGTTCGAATAAGTAAACATAAAGGTTGTTTTGAAAAAGGTTACACTCCTAATTGGTCTACAGAGGTATTTAAGATCAGTAAAGTTCAAAACACAAATCCTGTTACATATTTATTACAAGATGTTAAAGAACAACCTATTTTAGGAGCATTTTATGATCAAGAATTACAAAAAACTAAACATCCTGACATTTACCTTGTAGAAAAAGTTTTAAAACGAAAAGGCAGAAAAGTTTTCGTGAAATGGTTGGGGTTATCATCCTGTGAAAATAGTTGGATCAGTGATACAAATGTTTTATGAGTGCTTTATCAATATAACATTATCCTCTATGATAATGGTTTCATTCTGTTTGTATACATGAAGGGAGAAGGACTTGTCAATAATTTAATTAATAATTTACCATTTGAGCTCCATTTACCGGGATATAATTATTGCGGTCCAGGAACTAGATTACTTGAAAGATTGGCTCGAGGTGATAGGGGTATAAACAAATTAGATGAATATTGTAAACATCACGATATTGCATATAATAATTCCAAAAGTTTGAAAGATCGTCACAAAGCAGATACAATTTTATTAAAAATGGCAAAAAAGCGTGCTTTATCTTCTAATGCAAGCACAGGAGAAAAACTTGCTGCCAATTTAGTTAATAATATAATGCTAACAAAAATAAGTTCTGGAGCTGGACTAAAAAAAAACTTTAAAAGTATAGTGACCCATACCAAAAAGTGCATTAAAAAAATTAAACCGAAGTGTAGGAAAAAGCTAATAGAATTGGCCTACGCTGCTGCTAGAGAGTTGAATCGTGATTCATCTGCCAGGGTACCACGTATCATACCAATTCCTAAGTCTGGCGGTGTTCTACCTTTAATACCGATATTTGCTGGTTTGTCTGCTGCTGGCAGTATTGCAAGTGGAATTGCTGGAATAGTCAAAACCATAAACGAATATAGACTTGCAAAAAAGCGTTTAAAAGAAATAAAAAGTCATAATAAGAATGCAGAAGGTGTATGTATTGGAAATGGACTGCGGCTAAACCATTACAAAAATGGACTTGGAATATATACAGATTTAAAGAAAAAAAACTAAATAGCAGGCTACCTAATCGTGCTCTTACTAATATAGATATCATATATTTTACTAAAGACGTTCCATATTTTCGCGGAGTGTATATGAGGGATACCTTACCGAAGTCTCCGTTTTTAAAAGAGTGTGGAATCATAAATTTAGATAATTCAAAAAATTCTGGTACACATTGGGTAGCCTATGTAATTTTAAATGAATATATTGAATACTTTGACAGTTACGGCAACTTGAAACCTCCAATAGAATTTGTTTGCTATGTAGGTTCTGACAATATCAATTATAATTACAATAATTTACAAAATAATAACTTATTCAATTGCGGACATTTATGCATTAAATTTCTGAAAGAGTTTTGGAAAAAGCAAGGCTTTATCAAATCATTACGTACTTGAAAATGGTTTAAATGTTAGGTGTCGTCTACATAAGACAACACTTTAACATTATCTGTTACAAGAGACGAATGTCGATAAGATCAGAGTGAGAAAACAAAAAATATAATAATAATAATAATGATAGTTTATAATATAAAATCATCCGCCAAAGTAAATAGCTTTACTCGTTCTCGTACCGTCAGAAGACAAAGACATATACGAACCATAAAAAAACTAACTAAAGATAACAAATTATTTCTTCGAGCTTTGGGATTTAAATTATGAGTATTCTACAGGTAAATGACTTACCACAAATCGATAACTCTATAGTGAGTTATGAAATTCATACTTATAATCCATATAGCAACAGTTTCAATGAAAATGATGAAATACGTATACCCATACACCAGCAAGATTTGTATGTATTACCTTCAGCCAGCTACATTTACATTGAAGGTCGAGCCACAGTGGTTTCGAAAGATGCAGCAGGAAAAATAACACGAAAGAATGTAAATTTTACTAATAATCATATATCATTCCTATTTCAAGACATTCGATATGAAATTAACGGTGTTGAGATAGACCGCATAAAAAATGCAGGAATTACTACCACTCTAAAATCATATGTGTCTATGAGTGAGGGGGAAAGTAAAGCTGCTGCTATTTGGGGTTGGAATTTAAATGGGGATAAAGATAATAATGGTATTTTTAGTGCCCTTATACCACTGAACAAAGTTTTAGGATTTGCGGAAGATTATAATAAAATTATCATTAACTGTAAACATGAACTTATACTCAATAGAAGCAGTTCGAAAGTCAGCGGTGTTACACTTGACAATAATAATGACTCCATTGAAGTAAATATAGAGAGACTGCAATGGCGTGTGCCTCATATAAAAGTTTCAGATCGAGAAAGATTAACTTTACTTAAATATTTACAAAAGGATCGTCCTATTCAAATAGCTTTTAGAAATTGGGACTTGTACGAATACCCTTTATTACCTAGAACTACAAAACATTCCTGGGTTGTGAAGACTGCGTCACAACTCGAAAAACCAAGGTATGTCATCTTTGGTTTGCAGACCAATAGAAAAAATATGAAAACTAGAGACTGTTCAATATTTGACCATGGTAAAATAACTAATGTTACTCTTTTTTTAAATTCGCAATATTATCCATACGAATCGGTTAATGCAAAATTTTCTGAAGATAAGTATTATATATTATATGAAATGTTTACCCAATTTCGTCAGTCTTATTATAGCACCCGGTCTGAACCGATGCTCGATTTGCGTGAATTTAAAGAAAAGGCTCCTTTATTTGTAATTGATTGCTCAAGACAGAATGAAGCCTTGAAAACTGGAGCTGTAGATGTGAGATTAGAAATTGAAAGTTCTGAGGATATACCAGAAAATACATCTGCTTATTGTCTAATCATCAACGATCGTCTGATTGAATATAAACCTTTAAGCAGTATCGTAAGGAAATTATTATGAACGCCATAGTGGATGTGCAAGGGTTTAAGACCGAAAGTAACGAGTTTATCGTGAAAGAAATAGCAATAGCATGCAGAAATCAAATTATGGTATTATTAATCAAACCACCATGTCCATTTTACAATCTTAGAAAAAAAGAAAAATTGCAAGTAAATTGGATAGAGAGAAACAGAAAAATTTTCTGGAAGGAGGGTTTTATACCATACTTAAACTTAGCACGATATATTGAACCTTATCTGAAAGATAAAAACATTTTTGTTAAAGGATGTGAAAAAGTGTTGTGGCTAAGAAACATTGTAAAACATAATAAAGTGTATAATTTAGAAGATAAGAACTGTCCTAGTTTGCAAAAATTATTTGATGATTATGGAATGTCTAGTAATATATTTAGCTGCATGTATCATTCGAATGTATGTGCTTTAAAAAATGTGACATGTTTAAAAAAGTGGATTGATAATAAAAATATCTTTTGATTGTTTATAATTTAGAAGGTAAGGGCTACCTTGAAAAAATATAAGTTAAGTAATTTGTTAGCAGTTTATATCTTAACAATATTATATGTATCAGAATAAATGTTTTTTTTGTAAATGTTTTCTTGTTTTATTTCATAACAATAAGAATACGACAGCGAAATATAATTTAAAAGTTACCAAAAGCAAAATCATCACATCTCTATAAATTGAGAACACCAGATACAAGACTTCATTATTATTTTCTACATACGCGTATCGAGACCTTAAAAATGATTCAAAATTATTTCAGCCCGCGCTATGAAATATATAATAAACATAAAATTCGATTATGTTCATTTCGACATTATTGGGCTACAGCAGATTCAAAACGAAGATTGGTGATGGAAATGGCTGATGCAGGTTTTTTTTACTGTGGAAGTGGTTTAGATGACAAAGTTATGTGCTTTTCGTGTGGAGGTGGCATCGAAGATTGGGAGTATTACGATGATCCTTGGATGCAACATGCTATATTTTTCCCACATTGCTTTTATTTAAATGCCGTAAAAGGAATAGATTATGTTGACAAATTAAAACGTCTATTTTTTAAAGAAACAAAAATATAAAATTATTCTGAAGTGGAGGAGGATTGATTGATTGTCTGCTGAATAAGCTACTAAATGCTGTTAGCGTAAGATTTATTCTATCAAAACATGCATGATGCATTAAATTCGGGAAAAATTCAAGAACTTGTCTTTAGAAGTGGTAATAGAGAGCTAACATTCTCTCGAGTTAACGATATGCAGATTGGTCCCGAAAAATTGAAAGCTGGTTCAGCAAAGTGTCGGTACACCAGGACATCATCAATGAGGAACGTAATGCGTGATTTAGTGGTACCTGATTCAGAAAACATTATATGCTACCAGATTCTACCGGAAGATGAAATTCCTTTTATTTAAATGTTCCGGGGTTCATAAATGACTCTCTCTTCAAATATAGTATTCTTACAAAAGCTGTTAAAAAAATTACTTCATAAACTCGCTGTCATAGTAGTCAAGCGAGCAGTTAATCATCAACACTTTAAACGACAACATGTATCCGTTTATACAATCATCATATACTCCGTCGATTCCACCCTTGCATTTTGAAGTTTGCAAGTATATGTATCAAGTTTCCAGCTCCACGATTCCATACATTAAAACATATTTGAAGCCATCAGATCGAATCAATGGATTACTTGAAGAGTGCATTGATATCGCTAATCGGATAACATTAACTAGAGACGAGTGGGACATGATATTTATGGAAAACGCCTCTGAAATATCAGGATTCTTCACATCTAGTTCAATTCCTTTACCAAAGCAGCGGCAGCGAGAACAACAATTTGTGATCAAGTATATAAACCTGTCTGAACATGAACAAGAAGGAAGAAAAAAATTCATCATAATTGACATTGGAACAAAATCGATCGTTCTCTGTTGTGAAGAGTGGTGGTGTCTGAAATATTTACTGAATTGTCTTGATTCACGTTTACGTTACTTAACAAGGGTAAAAGGTTACTATGAGACCCGTATGAATTTCTTTAGAAAGCGATTCAAGCTCGCTCAAGTGAAAACATTGTCTGAAGCCTATGCAATTGTAGAAAATGTCTATGATGAAATGTCAATTGTGGATCAAGAAATCAAATGTTTTGTAATTGATTATTTATTCTTCTCAGGCTTTTTGTGAAATAATAATAAAATGTGTTTACTTAGTTGACAGCATTCTTTATTTCTTTTATCATGATACCAAAGACAACACACGCACAAACACACAACCACAAAAAGTATAAATAGATTTTATTGAAATTAATCTCTTTGAATAGATGATTTCTGAACACTCATTCTGAATACAACCTTAAAATAAATGAATGAAATGTATGGACAAATATTGATTGATTGACTGATTGTCTAGTTTATATCAAATGTATAATTGGGGTTCCTGGATCTTTGATCCAGGAACCCCAATTATACACTACTACGGTCTTGTCACAAGGTTTTGTCAAACTTGTTTAGTCGTTGAGAAAATGGCATTGACTCGAGAAAATTCAAGAGCGATGATTTATTATGACTTTCGAAGTGATTTAACACAAAACAGTGTGTTGACCGGATGATTTCTGCATTTGGTGATGAAGCCCCATCCAAAACCACAATTTATCGCTGGTTTGCTGAATTTCAACGTGGACGTGTCAAGCTCAGTGATGATCCCCGTCAAGGTCGTCCAAAAACTGCATTCACCCAAGAAAACGTTGATGCTGTGCGTAAGCTGATTGAGGAAGATCGACATGTGACATTCCGCGAAATTCAGGCAACTTTAGACATTGGCATGAGTCAAATACAAATAATCTTGCATGAACAATTAGGTGTAAAAAAGTTGTTTTCCCGATGGATACCGCATTCGCTCTGTGAAGAGCAAAAAGCGGCTCGCGTTACTTGGTGCGTCAGAACTCTCGAAAGATTCCACGCAGGATCCTCAAATGCTGTATACAACATCGTATCAGGTGACGAATCCTGGATATATGCGTACGAACCCGAAACAAAAAACCAGTCACGAGTTTGGGTGTTCGAAAATGAGTTAAAGCCAACAAAAATTGTTCGTTCACGGAGTGTTGCAAAAAAAATGGTGGCCACGTTTGTCTCCAAAACCGGCCATGTTACGACTATTCCTCTTGAGGGACAAAGAACGGTTAATGCAGAATGATATGCTAGCATTTGTTTGCCACAGGTCGTTTCTGAACTCCGTAAAGAGAACTGCAACCGCCGCATCATCCTCCATCACGACAATGCGAGTTCTCACACCGCGCACAGAACAAAAGAGTTTTTAGAGCAAGAAAACATAGAATTATTAGACCATCCGCCGTACAGCCCCGACCTAAGCCCTAATGATTTCTATACTTTACCTAAAATAAAGAATAAATTGCATGGACAGAGATTTTCATCACCTGAAGAAGCTGTGGACGCCTAAAAAACGGCCATTTTGGAGACCCCAACTTCCGAATGGAATGGTTGCTTCAATGATTGGTTCCATCGTATGGAAAAATGTGTCAAATTTCGCAGAGAATACTTCGAAAAGCAATAAATACATTTTTAAATAGTAATGTTGTGTCTCTTCCTTGATTCCCGAAATTTTCAGTGCCGCCCTCTTACTTCAAAATATTTTGTACTTATGCCTTTCTAATCGGATGGGAATAGATACGTTTATTCCTGGATATTTACTAGTGGTGATACATCATCGTACCTTACGAAGAAGATAGATTGTAAGTAGGTACTCATTTTTTTACTGTCAATGTATGACAATTAATGATACACAATAAGAACTGGTTTCGTCATCAAATCATACCCTGTGTAGTGTATTGTAATGTAAGAAAATATTAAGTTACTGGTAACTGTTAAAGTATTCAAATAATATTGTGGTAATACCTTATTTCAAAAAAAATTGTATTATGTTCGGCGGTACAGAAGATCGACATAAAAATAAAATCATGCAAGATTTTTCAACTTTAAGCACGACAAGAACAAAGACATGATACAAAATTTATCTCAGCTGGACTATCTCGTTTTTAGACTGCAACAGCTAAAAATCTCCATGGATGACAGCTTAACTGAATCAAAAATACTAACGTTTTTATCTACCGAATATGAAAATTTTGTAACAGCATGGGAATCCACCTCTAAAGAAGAAAAAACCCTATCCAACTTAAAACTAAGATTAATTAAAGAACATGAACAACGTAGCAGTATATCACATGAGAACGAGGTAGTATTTCAAGCATCTAAATCATTCAGGAAAACGAAGAAACGAATCACAATCTACAAGAACGGGTTTAGGGCCACTGGGCTCCATCCCTACAATCCAAATGCGATTCCCGAGGAGGCTTTGCACCTTCTACCCCACTCAGCGGCCTTCCCCGCATGAAACTGCGTCTAACTCAGTTTCTTCAGCAGCTTTAGATTTTGGAGAGTCAGCTGTTCATCACAATAATGATAATGACTCTGACACGGATTTTGAAGAAAGTTTTCGCATGTCGCCATCATTATTAGCTGAAAATTATGATTTATTTGATAGTTGCCCTGAACCAATAACATTACGGCCTCTGCCTCAGCCTTTATCTGAATATTTAACTCCATCAACACAACAATTGTTTTCTATAAAGAACTTGTATCTAATACGTTGAATTGTATGTCGATTTTATTCACAAATAAATGAGTAATATTGTGAAAACGTTAGTTTTCATAATTTACCTATTTCAATTTGTTTTTTAATTTCAATATTGCAAAAAAAGGGCCTTACAAAGCGCACGTACCTTATTTTTTTTTAATGTTCTGCCAGTTTCCACCCGTTCTTTAAAAAGCCTTAAAATATGATGAGGTAGTAAGGAAAAAAATATTATGTGTTAAAAGTGAAAAGCTGTCTTTAACTGACGCTTTGGCTAAATACGTTGAGGCGGACCTCACTCGTAAGCAATACAATATAATCAGGACTGGACAAGAGCATATTTGCCCATGTTCAAATCATGTGCGTTTCATCATGTTCATGTGTGTACTCGTATCATGTTCATGTTCGTGTGTTTGTTGTGTCACATATGCGGGATCTTGGGGTTCATATGGTGGCCGAGTTGACGTTTTGCAACCATATTATGGATCTGTGTAGCAAATCCTTTAGGAATTTGGGTTAACTGAGGCAATGTACGGATTTTAAAAGTACAGCCGTAGTGAAAATACTTTATAATGCTTTAGTTCGTAGTCATCTTGAGACAAGTGCCATTATATGGAATCCGCATGAGGACAAATATAGCCTCATGGTTGAAAAAATACAAAATAAATCTACAAGGTATTTACAAGGTCCTTTACTTTATTGAAGATACAATCCAAGACCCCTAGCTGATTTGCATATGCACTGCGGGAAGCGCAAGCCAGAGTGGGCTGTGCAACGGTATCATTGCCGAAGACATCTCCACTACTAACTGCCTCTCTGCCATGTACTAGGAAGAACGGAGTAAAACGAGTAACTTCATTTGTGGAGGTGTTCATAGCAAATTGGATCTTTGAGATATTAACATCCCAGGATCGATGATCATCCTCCACGAGAATTGATACCGCGGTCATTATGGTACGGTTATAGCGTTCCACGGTGTTCACGCTTGGGCAATAACGAGGTGTGAAGTGAACTTGAGGTATTTTGTACCTCTCCAGTAGTGAACGTAACTCATTACCCGTGAATTGCGTCCCGTTGTCTGCTATCACCGTACGGGGTATACCGTGTACCAAGAAAACGCCGTCCTCAAGTCTCTGTGCTATAGCCTTACCAACAGCTTTACGTAAAGGATACAGTAAACAGTACTTCGTAAAACAGCACACGACAACTAAAAGATATGTAAATCCCGCTCTAGACCGTGGCAATGGTCCTACCAAGTCAATACTTATGGTTTCAAACGGCTTGGAACACTCTTTCGCGTCACCTAAGAGACCGGGAGGAGGCAATTGTGAGTGTTTATAGGCGGCGCACTTATCACATTTACCAACGTAGCTAATCACATTCTTATACATGTTAGGCCAGTGTTACATATACGATTTTGTCCCTCTAGAGGTAATGGAACAAAGCCTTCATGCAAGGTGGTTACGTATCGAAATACAAGGAAACGATAAACACTGTTTGAAACAACATATATTTAAAAAGAATACTCTTTTTTTAAACAATATACGGTAGCCGTTAAGGGTCTACCGTATTAATAATTATTTATATATTTCAAACACATAAACTAAATTATCCTGTATAATAAGAATATGACAAATTGTCACTTATTATTGCCAGCCAACTCAAACTTCAGCATAAAGAACTAAGGTCGTGGGGAGTTGGAGATAAAACCAGTACTGTTCCGATTTTAAGTTTAAGATTAAAAGATTAAATTATTAAGGTGTAACCTTCCAATTATTTTGTAAATAAACAATTAGTAAATGGGCGCCAGGGATTTAGAAAATCCCGGATCCCAGAGCCGACGAAGATGTCCAATACTCTTCCTGATTCAGATCACTGAGGATGTCGAACTCGGGGTCCTTATTGAAATTTCTGATACAGACCGGGTTCCCAATACTGAAACCCGGACTAAAGTAATATAGCGGTTTATAGGGATACCGTATTATAATGATTAAATATAAATGTAAGGGTAAAAAAAACCGTCCCGCCTGCGCTAACGCTAGGCGGACTTGACCAGCCGCACAGTCGTCTCCGCAAGAGGCTTAGAGCTGACTCGAGGAACGGGTCTCGCGTCCAGGCCCCAGACGCCACTCGAGATCCTGGCGGCGAGACGAATCACTCGAGGTGCCTCACCTGGAATTGACAATACGGAGACCCAATAATATAAAGAGAATCTAATTTACTTTATTTGAGGTGACCGAGCTAGAAAATCTAGAAGGCTAAAACATTAGCCGGTTAACATAGCCTGTTGCAAACACAACATAATGAGCTACGACTTCTGTTTGCCTTATCCTGAGTGGTGGGTCAATAGGAATAAGGATTACCCACGCGGCGTCCCTCAACTACACAGAAAAACCTCAATACACTGCCTTGAACATTCTAATCCAATACCATGAGTAACCTCCTATGGCATATCTATGGTAAATAGTTAGCTGGTGAAATACTCACGGTTGGTTTAGGGAGAAAACACTCGACTGCAATATCTTCGACCGGCCGGAAAGCAACCTGCGTAGACGCAGCTAAGAATCCTGTAATAAATATCAAATACTTCACTTCGAATCCCTATATTAACCAGGGGAGGACTCACATATTACTTCCAAACACTATTTAACAACGAAGCTCACCTTTTAGAAGTGTTAATTATTTGCAGTCACTTCTCAAGCGTGTTCAAGGGCGAATGGACGCTCAACTCGGCAAATATTTATGGCCTAGAAGCCAACCGGAACTGGATGAGAGCATTCAGAAAATCTCCCTTACTTCAGGCAAAACTATTACCAGTTCACGGAAGATATCCACATCACTTACGACACTTAACTCTTGAAAATCACTAACAACTATTCAACATGACGTTTGAACGCTGAAACACTAAAAATCCTGCAGATCCAGAATTAAAAAACTAATTAAAACAAATCTTTGGCAGTCTGCAATGCCAAAATTTGTCTAGAATGGGGTAATTTACCCATAATATTAATTAGGGAGAATTAGAATAATTACCAGAAACATTACGTCAAAGACACTTCACAGATTAAATATGTATTCATTTGACAATGAAAGTTCTAGAAAAAAGTTTATAATGAAAAAATTTATTCATTTCCGTTTTCGGTTATTTAGTTTATTATTAATTTTATTACCGAAAGCCGAAAATAATTAAGGACTGGTCACTGGATATTATTTCGATGATTACCAATCAATATGTTAAAATGAACTGTTATCGATTAAAACTACAACCATGAATCGGCGACAACAGATGTCGCTTATAACTGACAGAAGCTGACGTTTGAATGAATGACATTTGTGTTGTTATTCTATTTTGCAATCAAACTTATTTACAATATTTGGTCTAATTAATTATGCAAACCTGTTTAGAAAAGTGATTTCTTTACAGAAAGTGAAACTAAAAAGTCCAGTGACGAAATACAGTTTAAGGAATGAATAATTCATTGTAAAATAACCCTGTGAGAAACTTTATAATTGACTACGTATGTTTTCAGGTAAATGCCACTTTATTTATTAAGGATTTAGATGTGCAAAACCAATTAGTGGTAGGCACAAAAAATACAACGTAACAGTACCTCCCCAACCACCAGAGATTTGACCCGCTAGGGCAAATCTCGAAGCTGGCCCTCCAGCGTCAAAGCAGACTCCAAAGGACTAATTACTCCTACAAAAATCTACCAAAACTCATGCCTGAAAACAGGAACAGAGAAAGAAAAGTAAAGAAAAATAAAGAAAGAAAAATATGGAAGCCGGTGTGCGATTTCTATTAATCTACAATATCCCCATAGCTGATATTACATTAATGATAATATAAAGGTATTTAAGGTATATACATACATAAACAATCTAGAAATCTGGTTACACTTCGAGTATAGAGTAACAGACCGCTCTATTAGGCGACATTGTAGTAGGCTTTGGTTATCGAGTCTACAATTCCGCCCGTGTTATTTGGCTTATTTTTAATTATCCATGTAACCTATGTGAAATAATTGAATTTGGGTTAACATAATACATAAACCTACGACCTAAAAGGGTTCTGATCTCATTTCAAGTATAGAGTAACAAACCGCTCTATTATGCGACATTGTAGTAGGCTTTGGTTAACGAGTCTACAATTCCGCCCGTGTTGTATGGCTTATTTTTATTTATCCATGTGACCCATACAATATAATAAATATACTATATCTCTTGGAGCGAGTCTAATCCATTTACAAACATGTAAAAGACAAGCCCCAAAGAGTGTAGAAATGTGTAAATAGCTCCTGGAGCGAGTCTAGTCCATTTACAAACATGTAAAAGACAAGCTCCAAAGAGTGTAGAAACGTGTAAATATCTTCTAACGTGTAACAACCTAGTCTGACCTACTATAAGTATGTAGGAGAGACCACCCCAATCCATCGCACACCACCTTTCACATCCTCTAAACAAATGTGAATACAGCCCAAAATAACGCCAAGCTGGTACACAAATAATATATAAAAAAAAAAATCTAAATGCTATAAATAAGAAAATTGGCTAACCGTCATCCATAAAAGGAATGTGACGGTTATTTCGCCCCCTGTAAAAAAAATACCATCTTATAAACGTTTTCCATCAATGCAGCCTACACGCCCGCCATTATGGCCTCTTATCTCAGGACTATCAAAATGCTGCCTTACCAGCAATCCGGAGGTTAATACCCCTCAACGGAGGTTAATACCCCCAACGGAGGTGTCGATCCTGCCACAATATCAGACCAACAACAATCACTAAAATAATCGTCTTTGGTCCTCAATGTATAGTTCACCAACGTGTACACAGTAGAAACCTGTGTAACACTACGAACGGCAGAATCATTAAATATTTTTAATCTATAGCCTTGTAGCACCGTGGCATATACAGCCACCAATACTACAAGAAAACTAGCAACCCTAAGGCATATACCGCCCTCGAGGTCACTGTAACCAACCACAACAACTAAACAAATTTAAATTTAAGTTTAAATTCGCATTAAAATAAAAATAAAAAAATTATTCCTCACCACCTGGTGATTTAAAATCCTTAATATGCCATGAGCCAAGGTTTTTACCGGAACTACAGCCTTCCAATTCATACACTAAGGGTGAAAGTTTTTTTCTAATTATACATCTCTCGTATTTAGGAGCTAATTTGGCCATAAAGAATTTGGAGGCGTCACTCTGAGGATATGTCTTCTTCCACACAGTGTCACCTACCTCAAACTCCGCGTGCCTCCTACTGCTATTATAATAACGAGCACTACGTTTATGTGATTTGATGAGCGCGTCCTTTACTTTATTGAAGATACAATCCAAGACCCCTAGCTGATTTGCATATGCACTGCGGGAAGCGCAAGCCAGAGTGGGCTGTGCAACGGTATCATTGCCGAAGACATCTCCACTACTAACTGCCTCTCTGCCATGTACTAGGAAGAACGGAGTAAAACGAGTAACTTCATTTGTGGAGGTGTTCATAGCAAATTGGATCTTTGAGATATTAACATCCCAGGATCGATGATCATCCTCCACGAGAATTGATACCGCGGTCATTATGGTACGGTTATAGCGTTCCACGGTGTTCACGCTTGGGCAATAACGAGGTGTGAAGTGAACTTGAGGTATTTTGTACCTCTCCAGTAGTGAACGTAACTCATTACCCGTGAATTGCGTCCCGTTGTCTGCTATCACCGTACGGGGTATACCGTGTACCAAGAAAACGCCGTCCTCAAGTCTCTGTGCTATAGCCTTACCAACAGCTTTACGTAAAGGATACAGTAAACAGTACTTCGTAAAACAGCACACGACAACTAAAAGATATGTAAATCCCGCTCTAGACCGTGGCAATGGTCCTACCAAGTCAATACTTATGGTTTCAAACGGCTTGGAACACTCTTTCGCGTCACCTAAGAGACCGGGAGGAGGCAATTGTGAGTGTTTATAGGCGGCGCACTTATCACATTTACCAACGTAGCTAATCACATTCTTATACATGTTAGGCCAGTAGTATCGGAGTGCAAGTCTTTTGTAGGTTTTAAATACTCCGAAATGTGGAGATAATTCGCCACTATGGTGACTCTTCAACAATTCCAGACGGTTGCCCTCCGGTACTACCTGCTTCCAGTCGTAGTCACTAGCCACCCCGAACTTATTTTTAGAATAACGGTAAAGTTTATCCTCCTTAATAATAAAGTTAGGGCACGATCTGGGCGTACTGACACATTTATCCCATAACCCCTTGAACCAAGTGTCAGTGACAGGCACTATAATTTCCAGCACCGGAACGCCACGAGATAGGGCATCAGGAACCACATTGTCCTTGCCTTTGCGGTGTTCAATGGTAAAGTTGTAAGGTGATAACCGACAACCCCAACGGGCTAATCGACCAGAGGGATTGGTTAAATTAAAGAACCATTTTAAGCTCGAGTGGTCGGTTATCACTTTAAACGTAGGACCACCTTTTACGTAAGGACGATAGTGTTCCACGGCGAAGACTACAGCGAGGGCCTCACGCTCCGTCGCTGAATAATTGCGTTCCGCCGGATTAAGCGAACGACTGCAGTAAGCTATTGGGTGCTCCTCCCCATTTATAACCTGAGTCAGAGTGCCCGCTATCCCAAAACTGGATGCGTCACAATGAATCTCAAAAGGTTGAGAGAAATCCGGACAAGCCAATACCGGAGCAGATACCAATGCCTCTTTCAAGGTTGAGAACGCTGTTTCTGTCTCAGCCGTCCACCCAAAAGGCGGCGCTTTTTTGCTTGTACTCGTTAGTGCGTTTAAAGGGGCCGCTATCGAGCTAAAGTTTTTAATAAAACGTCTATAGTATGAGGCCGTTCCAAGAAACATTTTCACTTCCTTACGGGTTTTAGGGGTTGGAAAGTCCACAATTGACTGAACTTTCGACGGATCAGTGTGTAAGCCATGCTCGTCCACTCTGTAACCCAGATATTTTAGTTCTCGTCGAAAGAAACAGGACTTAGGTAAATTAATTGTCAAATTAGCTTGCCTTAATTTCTCTAAAACCCGTTTAAGTAGGGAAA
The DNA here is from genome assembly GCA_947523025.1 of Dryobota labecula. Classification (NCBI taxonomy): domain Eukaryota; kingdom Metazoa; phylum Arthropoda; class Insecta; order Lepidoptera; family Noctuidae; genus Dryobota; species Dryobota labecula. The sequence goes on from OX383306.1 coordinate 7,537,703, forward strand.
TGTGCTCCTCGAAGGTTGATGAGCAAATAATGATGTCATCTAAATATACGAACACCTTATTACCAAACTCCGGGCCGAAAAGTCTGTCCATTAATCGCTGTTGGGTGGCTGGTGCTCCCGTCAACCCAAAGCACATAACTTTAAATTGAAACAAACCTCGACCGGGAACTGTGAACGCGGTTTTTTCTTTGGATGAAACGGAGTCCAATTCGATTTGCCAAAATGCAGATTTCAAATCAATTGATGAAAGGTATCGCGCGTCCCGCAACTGATCCAAGATGTGAGAGATGTAGGGTAGTGGATACGCATCTTGCTTGCTGACCGCATTCAGCTTCCGGCTGTCTAGGCAAAATCGCCATTCCCCATTCGGTTTTGAAGCCAGTAGAACCGGGTTATTCCAGGCGCTATTGCTAGGTTCCACCACTCCCATCTCCAACATCTCATCCAGCTGACGGTTTAGTTCCTTGAGGCGTTCAGGTGATAAAGGATAATAACGCTGTTTAATAGGAGAAACATCCCCTGTGTCTATTTTATGACGCAACAGATGGGTACGACCTAATCCTTTAGCCTCAAAGGAATTCTTTTCGAATTCTTTAATTAATAACTCCGCTTCATTCTTTTGGTCCGGTGTTAACTCGTCAAACGGCTGTAGGTGCCTAACCTCCGAGACGCAAGTATGACCTCTATTGTATTTTAAATATTGAAAAGGTAATTTATTAAAAATTTTCGGTGCCAAATTAAAGGCCTTCCAAAAATCAACTCCAAAAATCAACGGTGTAGTAATATCTGGAATGATATAGAATTTAATAACCTTAGTGACTCCCATGAGAGTCACTGGTAAAAATAAATAACCCTCCACGGATGCCCGCGAATTATTGGCAGTTACGATGTTGTCCAACTGTCTATCGGCGTGTAGAGTCGCACCAGCCCTTATGAATTGTTGGCCAACATCGGAACCCAACACCGAAATGCAAGAACCCGAGTCGAGTAAACCGTAATAATACTCATCGTATATAGATATTGTTAAATGTGGACGAGTATCGTCCGTAGTCTTATAACGTACTGTATCTACCCTTAATGAATGTAAAAATAACTTTAAAAATTTTAAATAATTCTGTGCGTCCTGTGAAAACTGATACATCTCGAAAATGTCAACTTTACAATATAGTAGTTTTTGTGTGTAAAAAATTATAAAATATTGTTAGGATAATAATTTTACAAAAATAGTAACATAATTTGTATTTAGTGTCGTATTGTTAACAACCTATTATGTTCCAGCTCAAAAGGCGTTACTGCAGGAAGAGATATTTAAAAAAAGCTATATGTTGTATCAAAACACACCAAATGAATGATCGTGTATGATTCTAAATGAGTTGTATCGCTTTACACTTTGTGTGAAGCTTTGGTGAAAGGTGATATTGTTGCATTGTCAGGTAGTTTTATACGAAACTAAATCAACTCCTGTTCAAAGCTGTCAAACAAACGAGTAATATTTTTCAGTCGGCAGAAGCACTGTAAACACAAAACTCGTATTCTTCAAAACTTAATGTTGTCTTCATTATATTTTTTCATTAAAAAGTTTTGTTTAAAAAAAAAACGTGTAACGTAATAAATATATGTGAATAATGATATGACTTGAGATACATCTTAAAACACAATTATTTATTTCATAACTTGAATATTGTGAACGATACATGTCAATATGTATTTATTTACACAAAAATATTTATCAAAACACGCCATTTCGTCTTAGATGTACCATACGATCTTGAAAACTAATAGACGTATCAAAATGTTAATTAGACAGAATAATAGAGCATTTTTTTCTGATGAAGGTGCAACAATAATATCACATTCGATATAAGTTGACTTATATCACTTTTCACAGGACGCACAGAATTGTCCCAATCAGACTTATCAAAATTGTGGCTGTAGTTCCGTAAATTTAGTTTTTTGAAATGCAGGTTGGACAGGACTGAGCATCCTTCTTCTTTTTATTACACGTAGGGCACGATGATGCACGTACGCCCTTCTTGCCGCAACGGTAACACACAATTTCTGTGGATTTGCATTGTGCTAACGCATGTCCCTTAACCCTACAACGAACACAGAACAATGTACCCGAATCAGTCTGCACGGCTTCGATCCTTGGTGAACCTTTCGGGGCTTGGTAAGCCAAGTCAGCTGCAACAAAAGAAGACGTTGGTTTGGGCGGCTCATGAAACTGAGCTCTGCTATGGAAACCTAGCTCCAGTTGTCTACACTTCTCCTTTAACTCATCCAGCGTGTTGACAATCATGATTGACAACCCCGACGTGTATTCCGGTCTCATGTTGAACTTGATCCGTGCTAAACGATCACGTTCTGGAACCTTATATGATAGTCTATTGAAAAGATTCTCCATGACTGCTATAAATATACAAGACAGCTCAGTCGACCCCTGCGTTCTGTTAGTTATCTCTGAAATGAGACGCATATCATAATCCGGTGGAGCGAATGCTATGAGTAACTGCTCCTTTAGTTCCGCCCAATCACCAACCGACGCTTTAATTCCACGATACCACAATAAGGCTCCGTCCGAGAATAGATCTAGAACCGATCTATGTAAGGCGGCTTCGCTAATGTCTCTGGCCTCGCAAAGCTCCTCAAGACGCTCAATAAATGCTTTCACGCAACCTGTACCATCAAATTTACAACCTAGGGTTTTTACAGTTTCTTTCCTGTAGGAAATTATGACGTCCTTTGGCTGCAAATCCGACATAACCTTCGGTGTCTCCTCGGCGGAAGTAAATGACTGATGGAAACTAGCATTAACCGAATCAATTAAAGACAAATAACCGCTGAGCTGCTTGTCAATGGCTGCATAATCGGTACTGAGATCAGTTGGGGGAGTAATCCTACTCAAGCGATGATATAGGTGGAAACCTAAAGCCTTGGCACGGTTAAATTTTTTGAAATGGGAAGGGTACCTATCCAGCACTTCACCAATTTCTGGCAGTTTGGCCTTGATCGCTTTTAATTCAATTTTCGGATCTATATTTGTCTCCACGATATCGTCGGAACATACCAGTTTATTAAGTTCCCTAATCTGAACACGTAGTTCCTCAACAGTTGAAGCGGGTTTTGCGTCTCGGACCAGTACTTCATAAATGAGCTCGTCCTTATGAAGTAAATTAAATTTAATGGGTCGTTCCATTTTGTATAATTAATTTAAAAAAATAAAGAGAACTGAACTAAAAACTGGCTGTCACAATTTACAAACTCAAAGTATGTGTCAATATTATCCACATTCAACGCAGTTACATAAATAGCAGTCTTATAAAGTAATTCTGTATTTTAATTCAAGGCTTTTATTTCCAAGAACAAAAGTCCTGGAGTTGTTTTGGGAGACTGGTAATAAAAATATTGTAAAGAGTAAATAGCAGCAATTAGTGTAAAAAGTAAAAGTAAACAAAAGTGTATAAAACAGTACAAACATAAACTTGAACACATAAACAAAGGATTCCGCGCGACGGTTTTTTTTTCTCTTAAAATTAGAATAACTGGAAGGTTATAGAAACAGTACTCTGGCTTGTAAGGTACAGCAAAAGACGTAACCTCTTTCTCCAACTAATACACACGTTGGTCGCCACTGTTACATATACGATTTTCTCCCTCTAGAGGTAATGGAACAAAGCCTTCATGCAAGGTGGTTACGTATCGAAATACAAGGAAACGATAAACACTGTTTGAAACAACATATATTTAAAAAGAATACTCTTTTTTTAAACAATATACGGTAGCCGTTAAGGGTCTACCGTATTAATAATTATTTATATATTTCAAACACATAAACTAAATTATCCTGTATAATAAGAATATGACAAATTGTCACTTATTATTGCCAGCCAACTCAAACTTCAGCATAAAGAACTAAGGTCGTGGGGAGTTGGAGATAAAACCAGTACTGTTCCGATTTTAAGTTTAAGATTAAAAGATTAAATTATTAAGGTGTAACCTTCCAATTATTTTGTAAATAAACAATTAGTAAATGGGCGCCAGGGATTTAGAAAATCCCGGATCCCAGAGCCGACGAAGATGTCCAATACTCTTCCTGATTCAGATCACTGAGGATGTCGAACTCGGGGTCCTTATTGAAATTTCTGATACAGACCGGGTTCCCAATACTGAAACCCGGACTAAAGTAATATAGCGGTTTATAGGGATACCGTATTATAATGATTAAATATAAATGTAAGGGTAAAAAAAAACCGTCCCGCCTGCGCTAACGCTAGGCGGACTTGACCAGCCGCACAGTCGTCTCCGCAAGAGGCTTAGAGCTGACTCGAGGAACGGGTCTCGCGTCCAGGCCCCAGACGCCACTCTAGATCCTGGCGGCGAGACGAATCACTCGAGGTGCCTCACCTGGAATTGACAATACGGAGACCCAATAATATAAAGAGAATCTAATTTACTTTATTTGAGGTGACCGAGCTAGAAAATCTAGAAGGCTAAAACATTAGCCGGTTAACATAGCCTGTTGCAAACACAACATAATGAGCTACGACTTCTGTTTGCCTTATCCTGAGTGGTGGGTCAATAGGAATAAGGATTACCCACGCGGCGTCCCTCAACTACACAGAAAAACCTCAATACACTGCCTTGAACATTCTAATCCAATACCATGAGTAACCTCCTATGGCATATCTATGGTAAATAGTTAGCTGGTGAAATACTCACGGTTGGTTTAGGGAGAAAACACTCGACTGCAATATCTTCGACCGGCCGGAAAGCAACCTGCGTAGACGCAGCTAAGAATCCTGTAATAAATATCAAATACTTCACTTCGAATCCCTATATTAACCAGGGGAGGACTCACATATTACTTCCAAACACTATTTAACAACGAAGCTCACCTTTTAGAAGTGTTAATTATTTGCAGTCACTTCTCAAGCGTGTTCAAGGGCGAATGGACGCTCAACTCGGCAAATATTTATGGCCTAGAAGCCAACCGGAACTGGATGAGAGCATTCAGAAAATCTCCCTTACTTCAGGCAAAACTATTACCAGTTCACGGAAGATATCCACATCACTTACGACACTTAACTCTTGAAAATCACTAACAACTATTCAACATGACGTTTGAACGCTGAAACACTAAAAATCCTGCTGATCCAGAATTAAAAAACTAATTAAAACAAATCTTTGGCAGTCTGCAATGCCAAAATTTGTCTAGAATGGGGTAATTTACCCATAATATTAATTAGGGAGAATTAGAATAATTACCAGAAACATTACGTCAAAGACACTTCACAGATTAAATATGTATTCATTTGACAATGAAAGTTCTAGAAAAAAGTTTATAATGAAAAAATTTATTCATTTCCGTTTTCGGTTATTTAGTTTATTATTAATTTTATTACCGAAAGCCGAAAATAATTAAGGACTGGTCACTGGATATTATTTCGATGATTACCAATCAATATGTTAAAATGAACTGTTATCGATTAAAACTACAACCATGAATCGGCGACAACAGATGTCGCTTATAACTGACAGAAGCTGACGTTTGAATGAATGACATTTGTGTTGTTATTCTATTTTGCAATCAAACTTATTTACAATATTTGGTCTAATTAATTATGCAAACCTGTTTAGAAAAGTGATTTCTTTACAGAAAGTGAAACTAAAAAGTCCAGTGACGAAATACAGTTTAAGGAATGAATAATTCATTGTAAAATAACCCTGTGAGAAACTTTATAATTGACTACGTATGTTTTCAGGTAAATGCCACTTTATTTATTAAGGATTTAGATGTGCAAAACCAATTAGTGGTAGGCACAAAAAATACAACGTAACAATATTTAAAGCAATATGGGGTTTATCCATACTAACCCTTGATGTATCCGAGTCTGTTTGTGTTGGGCATGGTCGGGTACACTAGGCTGGCGGTTAGGAGGGACGTCGCGTACGTGTAAAGTACGCGGCGAGGGTGCTGCGCGGGCCTGTGCACCACCCAGATGTGCTGGAGGCGTTGCGGCTACGTGTCCCGGATGGGTATGTGGGGGCGCGCCGCCGCCCCGCTTTGTTAGAGGTGCCAAGGGCTAGGACGAATTTGTTTTAGTTCGCCCTTTTGTCAAGGGCCGCGCGTATAATAAATAATATGCCATCGGAAGATGTGTTCCATAGCCTGCCGAAATTTGTGTCAGGAGCACAAAGGTCCATCTTTATTATCTTAGTTTTAATTTTACGAGTATGGTGAATTTGAATGTCTAAGTATATTTTAAAAGTAGTATAACGTCGTCTTGGAATGTAGGTACTGTGAGATGTTGTACGTATTTGGTGTGAAATAAATAAATAATAATAAATAATGTTATTCTCTAATCCTAGATCACATGCGCAACGCCTTTGCCTCTACTTAGGGTAGGTTCAGATGACAAGAGGTCAGCCAGCTGCACCAGAAGCTGGCTGAGGCCACGGCCCGGCACGTCCAACCTGCCCCTGCCCCTGGACCGGCGGTAGAGGGCCACTCCTCCCCTCGCAACCTTGAGGATATCATCCGAAAGGTTGTCATGGAGGAGAGGGCCTTCACCAGAGCCTGCTTTGCAGGGATTGAGGACCGGCTCCTGCCGGAAACGAGGCGACGCCCACCGCTAGCGGCGGACAAGCGTCGCACGGCGAAGGAGCCGGAACCTGTGCCTGCGGCAGGCCCGGCATCGGGGGAGCAGCCCCAGGCCCCGAAGCCCTCCAGGGGCAAAGGCAAGGGAAAGAGGACCACCCCTCAGACCCTTGCTACGGGCACGGAGGGAGCGCCTGCTGCTCCAGCAGCCCCCCCGAGCTCGCAGAGGGAGGATGCCCTGCTTCCCTCCACCACTCCGTCCAACGAGACGTGGACGGAAGTGGTCAGGAGGGGAAAGGGCAAAAAGCCTGCTGCGGCTGCTTCGGCAGCCCAGAAGGCTCCGGTGGGTGGGAGGAAGTTGGTTCCTCCCAAAACTGCGGCGGTCGTGGTGACCATCACCCCGGAGGCCGTGGAGCGGGGCGAGACGTACGAGTCCGTACTAAGACGGGCTCGTGCCAACGCAGACCCTTCGCGGCTGGGGATCGGTGGCATCACTTGCCGCCGCACCCTAACCGGAGCCCGGATTTTTGAGTTCGGGGGGGAGCAGCGCGGCGCAAACGCGGACCTCTTCGCGACCAAGTTGCGAGAGGTCATCGCGGATGCGGCAACGGTCGCCAGACCCGTTAAGACCGCAGCCTTGGAGGTGGCCGATCTCGATGATTCGGTCACCAAAGAGGATGTGGTGGCGGCCGTTGCGGCGGCTGGAGGCTGCGACGCTTGCGCGGTGAGGGGGGGAGCCATCAGGCTGGGCCGCCGCGGCATGGGCACCATCCGCGTCGAGTGCCCAGTCGCCGCGGCTGCGGCCGCTCTGAAGGCGACAAAGGGGCGGCTGCTCGTGGGCTTCAGCTCGGCTGTGGTCCGGTCGCTTGAGGATCAGCCGAAGCGATGCTTCAAGTGCTTCGCGCCGGGCCACACCCGAGCTACGTGTCCCTCCAAGTCCGACTGGGGCGAGTCCTGCTTCCAGTGCGGGCAGGAGGGACATAGGAGTGCCGCGTGCAGCGTCGCCACACCTCGCTGCGCGGCGTGTGCCGCCAGTGGCCGCCCCGCGGGGCACAGGATGGGGGGCAAGAGCTGCCACCCACCCGCGAGGAAGGGTATAATGTCGGCGCAGGTTCGCCCTGCTGCCACCACCGCCGCTGTCGTCGCCGCTGAAGCTTCAGCTCCAGCGGCGGCAGCTGAAGAGGGGGGTGCGATGTCGGAATAATCATTTCCGACTACCGCATCCTCCAGGCGAACACCAACCACTGCAGAGCGGCCCAGGACCTGCTGGTTCAGGCCATGGCCGAGTGGTTGGTGAACGTATCGGTGGTCGCCGAGCCCTACTCGATCCCCGGCAGCTGGTTGGGTGACGAGGACGGCTTGGTGGCACTAGCGGCGCGGTCTTCCACAGACTCCCCTCCCCTCTCGCTATTAGAGAGGGGACCGGGATACGTGGCCGCCGCGTGGGGAGATATAGCCCTTGTGGGCGTCTATTTCTCCCCAAACCGCCCTCTTCAGGACTTCGAGAACTATCTCGGAGTCCTGGCCGCCGTGGTCGGCAGGGCGGCGCCGCGTCAGGTCTCCGTATTGGGAGACCTGAATGCCAAGTCGGTGACCTGGGGCAACCTGGCCACCGACGCTCGCGGGCGGGCAGTGGAGTTGTGGGCAGCCTCCTCTGGGCTCTCTCTCCTTAACAGAGGAAGCGTCCAGACATGCATGCGGCGGCAGGGTGGCTCTATAGTGGACGTCACTTTCACCACCTCTGGGTTGGCCGCGCGCGTGCTGAATTGGCGGGTGGACCTGGTGGAGACCATGTCGGACCATCGCTACGTGCGGTTCGACATCTCCACCGGTGGGCCCGGAGGGACGCGGCCCCTCTCTGGGCGGTCAGCGTTCCCACGGTGGGCCCTCACTCGCCTAGACAGGGAGGCGGCGGCGGAGGCGGCGTTTATCCAGGACTGGCTTTCGCCGCCTTCCGCCGGCCTGGACGTGGACACCGTGGCGGGGCGCCTCAGGGAGTCTCTGACCGAGGTGTGCAATTCAAGTATGCCTCGGTCTGGCCGGCCGCTGCCCAATCGGGCAGTGTACTGGTGGTCGGCGGAGCTGGCGGGGCTTCGAGCGGCGTGCGTGGAGGCCAGGAGGGCCTACGCGCGGAGCCGGCGGCGGCGTCGACGAGACATCGGCCACGAGGACCACCTCTATGAGGTGTACATAGAGGCAAAGATGGTTCTCGAGCGGGCCATCGCCGACGCCAGGGACTCGGCGAGAGCGGAGGTGCTGGAGGGTCTCGACCGCGATCCCTACGGGAGGCCATACAAGGCGGCGCGCAACAAGCTGCGCCCCTTTGGTCCCCCGGTGGCCGAGACCCTGGAGCCCTCATTTCTGGACGGGGTGGTTCAGTCCCTGTTTCCGTGCAGGGACAACTTCACCCCACCAGCGAAGGACCCTCCGCGGGGGATAGCTCCGCCAGCTGAGGAGGAAGAGGAGGCCCATCCTGTCACGGAGTCGGAACTTGGCGCGGCGATTGTGCATATCCGCGCCAAGAAGACGGCTCCGGGACCCGGCGGTGTCCCGGCGAGAGTGGTGGCAATAGCTGCCACTCAAATGGAGGAGCGGTTTCGGGACCTCTTCAGCGCATGTCTTGCGTCTGGGAGGTTCCCGAAACCATGGAAGGAGGGGCAGTTGTGCCTCCTTCGCAAGGAGGGCCGCCCTGCAGACTCCCCCTCGGCATACCGACCCATCGTCCTGCTCGATGAGGTCGGCAAAATGTTTGAGGGGATAATCGCTGCCCGCCTAAAGAGCCATCTGCGGAGTGTGGGGCCGGACTTGTCGGACGCTCAGTTCGGATTTCGGGCTGAGCGTTCCACGGTGGACGCGCTGGCCCGCCTTAAGGGCCAGGTGAAGGAGGCGATGGAGGCGGGGGACGGAGTGTTGGCGGTGTCATTCGACATAGCCAACGCCTTCAACTCTGTTCCCCACTCCACCATCCTAGAGGCACTTCGTTTTCACGGAGTGCCTCGATACATGCGGCGTCTACTGGCCAGCTACCTGGAGGATCGGTCGATCGTCCTCGTGAACAGGGCTGGCCAAGTCCGGCGGTACGCAGTCGAGGCCGGCGTTCCACAGGGGTCAGTCATAGGACCTCTCCTCTGGAACGTCGGCTACGATTGGCTCTTGCGGGGAACTCTCCTCCGGGGCACGAGTGTCATTTGCTACGCGGATGACACTCTCCTCACCGCCCGGGGGGGGAGTTTCAGGGAGGCGGCCAACTTGGCCTCGGCGGGCGGATCCTTGGTCGCAGGGAGGATCCACCGCCTAGGATTGACGGTGGCGCTGCACAAGACCGAAGCCGTGTTCTTCCACGGGCCTCGGCAGCGCCCCCCACCTGACGCCCACGTATACGTAGAGGGCGTCCGAATTGAGGTGAAGGCCCAGATGAAATATCTGGGCCTTGTACTCGACAGCAGGTGGCGTTTCGGCCCGCATTTTAGCGGGCTGTCGACGCGCCTGCTGAAGACCGCGGGCGCCCTCTCGTGGTTGCTCCCCAACTTGGGGGGACCCAAATCGCGATGCCGGCAACTGTACGCCAGCATCTTGAGGAGCATGGCCCTTTACGGGGCCCCAATCTGGGAGGACTCCCTCCGCAGGAGGGAGAACGCCGCCGCATTGCGGGCACCCCAAAGGGCTATAGCTCAGCGGGTGGCGAGGGCCTACCGAACAGTAGGCTTTTCGGCGGCGTGCGCTCTGGCCTGCACCCCTCCTTGGGAGCTCGAGGCATGGGTGCTGACCAGAGTGTACGAATATACGGCGAGGCGGAGGGCGAGAGGGGAACACCCAGCCCCGGAGGAGCGGGAGGCCGTGCGGCAAGAGGCGAGGGACGCGATCGTCCATCATTGGACGGAGGACCTCGCCTCTGCCACTTTTGGCCGCCGAACCCTGGACGCGCTCGGGCCAGTCCTGAAGGATTGGCTCGAGCGGTCACATGGTTTCCTCTCTTTCCGTCTGGTGCAGGTGTTGTCCGGGCATGGATGCTTCGGATCGCACCTGCATCGGATCCAAAGGGAGGAGACCCCGTCGTGCCACGACTGTGGCGCGGCGGTGGACACGGCACAGCACACCTTGGAGGTGTGCCCTGCCTGGTCCGAGCTGCGCCATAGTCTGGTCGCAGCGGTCGGGCAGGACCTCTCGCTTCCCGGCGTCGTCAGCGCCATGCTGGGGAGCGAGGGGGCCTGGGCAGCGGTCGCCTCCTTCTGCGAGGAAGTGATGTCGCAGAAGGAGGAGGCGGAGCGCGTGCGCGAGGACGACCCTCTCGCGGCACCGCTCCGAAGGCGGAGGAGGGGTCGAAGAAGACGTCAGTATGACAGTCATCTCCGACTCCTCCCAGGTGGAGGCCAGCAGGAAACGGGTGCGGGGGCACCCTTGCCTGTATTGCACAGGCCTCCATCAGTGTCGGATGGGAATGGCCAGGTGTTCCCGGCCATTCCCGTAGCCCCCCAGCTTGGGGGGCATGCGGGGCCTTCCAGCTAGGCGGGCACGCGCCGGGAGGGTCGTGAACGTAAAGGCTGTGCCAGTTTCCCGTGGCCCTCCCATAACGGCATTGAGGGAACACCGCTGGGTTTTTTAGTGGGTATACCGGCACTCTGCCGGGGAGTCCCACATACCCCTCCCGTCCCCCGACGGGAGGGTATGCGTAATGCATTTTTCCCAGCGGAACAAAAAAAAAAAAAAAAGGTTCAGATGACAAGCGCTCAACGCGCGTTTTGATAACGCGCGTTTACAACTACATACATTTTATTCAGGCCGTACACATGCTAACGCGCGTTTTAGTAACGCGCGCGTTCAACGCTGCGCTAGCGCTCGACTGTTGTCAGCGCGCGTCAACGCCGCTTTGAGATCATTGGTTTTCTATGTTTCCGTTCAGTTGAGCGCGCGCTTTCGACGCGGATAGACGTATTTTAGGGTTCGTCAAGTTCGTCCGAAAATCGTCCGAAATGGAAACCGAAGCTTTTAATACGGAATTATTAATTGATGAAATAGAGAAACGTCCTGCGATATGGGACATGACAAGTAGCGATTATTCAGATAAGAATTTGAGAAGACGGGCTTGGGAAGAACTCGTCCTTATATTTTGTGAAGGACATGACAATGAAGAAAAGAAGAAAATATTATGTGAGTATATATATTTATTTACATTTACAATCGGTTTGTGTTACAAGTTAAATATAACGATCCTGCCAATCTACTTTTCCTTCATTAATGAAATAGTTTGTTAAATGTACTCGAACATTAGCCGCCTGTCGCACAGCACGTCCGGTATAATGTGAGGCTAGATTTTCCAGGGGTGGCGTATAAAGTGTGTCTTCAAAATTGTAGCCATCCCTGATTCTGACATAATTATTTAGTGTACATATCGCTTTTACGATCTTTTCTGCAAAACCGATGTTAACATCTAACGGCCTGTGTAAAATGCGCCATTTATTGCACATTATGCCAAAAGTACATTCAACATACCGGCGTGCTAATGTCAAACGGTAATTAAATATTTTTTTAGCATAAGTTAGTGACCTTCCCCCATATGGACGCATTAAATTCTCCATCATGCCAAAAGCTTCATCAGCCACTATCACATATGGCAACGTTGTCGGTCTATTTTGTATTAACAATGCCTTTGGCTCAGGTAGATCTAATGACCTTTCTGTCAGCTTTTTGTACAATGAAGAATTCTTGAATATACCTGAGTCACTGTTTTTACCGTAGGCACCTATGTCAACCCACACAAAACAATAGTTTGCATCCGCTAGCGCCAATAAAACTAGCGAAAAATAATTTTTATAGTTATAATACATAGAACCCGTGTGTTCAGGCTGGATTAACCGTATATGTTTCCCGTCCAAGGCTCCCAAACAATTGGGAAACTTTGAGTTCTTTTCAAATATCGTGGATATTTCACACCACTTTTCTTTCGTTGGTTCACTCATAACAACGGGCCTTAATTTTTTCCAAATAGTTTCACATACATGTGGTATTATAGTAGCCACAGTAGATTTGCCAATTCTATAGTCGTAGCTTAATGTCCCAAATGAACATCCAATGGCCAAATATCTGGAAACAAACATAAACTATTACTAAATACTGTTTTTTTTTTTCAGCGTCATGCCTGCAAAAAAAGTGGAAGAGTTTACGGGATAATTATATGAGAGAGGTGAAGAAAATAAAGACTGTCAAATCTGGATCAGGAGCTTCCAAAACTTCGACATATATTCATTATAATAGACTACGATTTCTACAGGCATCAATTGCCAACAAAGATACAGAAAGTAGTTTCGATGCAGATAATGCATCAACTTCGTCAGAGGTTGCTGAAGTAGAAATAAGTTCTGGCTTTAAGAGTCCTAAATCTACTTCAAGAAAAAAACAAAAATTAAATCCTGCTGATGAAAGATTTGCAAACATATTAGAGCAGAGTTTAGCACAGAAAAATGTGTCTCATCCAAAAGAAGATGACGATGAAGACAAGCTGTTTTGTTTGTCACTCGTTAAAGAGATTAAAAAAAATCCGGAATATAGGCGACTTCAAACTAAAATTGCCATTTATAATTTAATTTTGCAAAACCAAAATGGATTTCAAGGACCACAACAACAGACATATGAAAATCAAAATTACCCGGTATCACAACGAAGAAATTATTCATCACAAGAGCAGCGTCATCAGTCATCAGCTTCTGTTGAAGGCTTTCGTTATCATGATTATAGATCACAGCAGTCTAGTGTGTCAAATAATTTTGCACATTATGGTTATACTACAGCAATGGGGTCTCCATCGCCAGTAACACCTACTCCATCGCCAGCACCAACTAATGTCAGCAATGAATCAGAGTTACAGTTATTCTGCGAGTAACAAAATGTTATTTTTTCTTTAAAAAAATTATTATTAACATAACCGGGATATTTACCATGTTTATGTTAATAATAATGTTAGTGACCATGACAGTTTAAAAACTTTAAAAAAATTGTTCCTAAACAAGTTGATTTGATTTATTTGATTTATAGATTATGTTGATTATTAAAAAACTTACCTCAATGTAATTATGAGTTTTTCTTCCGGTGAAATGCTATATCGCACAGCGTTTTTATCTGCTACGAGTTCATCGTTTATGAGAGTCAGTAAGTCATCAAATGACTTGATGGACATTCTGAAGTAGTTAAAGAATTTGGGCTCAAATTGCCTTAACTTAGGATATAAAATAATGTACTGACTTTCAGTCAGCCTGGTTGACAAAATTGGGTGAACCCAATATCTCCGTCTTCTGTTGTGTCGTTTCTGCCGTCTGTATAAAATCACCGATAAAACTGTTTCTACGTCCATCTTCGACAAATGTAGAACTCAAACTGGCCGCAACAACGCGCGTTTAACGCCTGACAAGCGCGCACCATGTGAACACTATACAAAAATTCAACGCGCGTTCAACGCGCGCTGAGCGCTTGTCATCTGAACCTACCCTTAGAAGAGGTTTTAATAACGGCAAGTGAGTGTGAGATGCAAAACATGGAGCTAATCTGCAAATGGATCTGTGACGGGTCCAAAGCGCAAGAATACAAAAAAAAGTTTGAAAACAAAGCAAATGCAGATGCCCACGTTTTTATTAGCTCATTGGTACCACTGAGATTAATAAGCAATGTGAATAGAATAAAAAGGGTATGGTGGCAGAATCCTGTTCCTTCATCTTCACGTTTCTGCCGTCCAATAAGGATTCAATATATCCATGAAAACAATGACATGATACGAACAGAAATAAAATACATAGAAAACCAGGCTTAAAAACTGAACAAAACAGAAGTGGAAGCCAATAACAGTTTGTTAAAAGTGAAGCATACTGTGGTACCCACAATGGTAGATGGTAGTGTGCAATGCTGCAACCAACAAATTGTCAACCATGAGATGTGGTTACAAACAGACTTCTAAAGACTTCAACTCGACAAAATCAGTAGAAGAAAGTGCAATAGATTCATTAATATTCGGATTGTCAATTCTCCATGCCAGGATACGTTTTTTTTTTTTAAATGGATTTTGCAGCTCTCCTATAAATTACCGGTAAAATAATGGAGATTAAACCAGGAGGAAAAATAATTGCCAACGTGAAGAAAAAGCTCATTCATGAGGCATTTCGGGATCGCGAGATGCCGATGTCGGATATGTTGATTAGATATTGTGTCGATATTTTGAAGCCAAAGATGATTTTGAATTACAACGAAGGCAAGAAAGGGATAGATTTGGCAGACCAGCTAGCCAGTTACAACTCGCCGGTGAGGAAAACCTTAATTAGGTATAAAAAGATGGTCGCGGACCTGCTAGCCATAAGGGTAGTCAATGCTATCTTGATATACATATATTTATGGTTTTTTACTCTTTTAAATGTTTTTAAAAATAAAGTCAGATGTGTCAGCGATTCGTAATTTTATTGCTCTCTAATAATACAGTCCACATTTTGCCTAAATTTTTTAGTCCTATCTCGCCGTAAAATGAACACGAGATCCAAAACGAAGCAGCTGGCCCAGCTCCGGGATACTGGCGAAATGTATTCGAAGTCGGATGCGCCCGTCGTAGGTGGGCTCGGTCGGTCCCCTGAATTGGACCCCTTTTCGACCGAAGCCACGAAGACACCCGCGGGCGTCGCATCTCGTCATAATCCCACTATTAGCACTGAAACTGTTAATCGAGTTCTAGATTTGGGGTGTCAGGTTCCTCACGGTCATCAGCCACTACAAAGGTACGTAAATTGACCGCAGAAACACTTTTAGCTAGAAGATTGCTGGAAAGGGAACAACAACTGCTGCTACGTGAGCAGCAGCTCGCCGAACACCAGCTGGCTCGCGACCGTAAGCTCCTGCAACAAGCAACCTAGACGCATTCACAAATTGGCTCGATAATTATTGAGTAAATGGTTTTCAGTCATCCCTTGTAACAGCGAGAGAAATAGTCGAGAAAAGATATTGACAGACAGTTCAAAGAAGTCAGAAGACGACGTAAAAAAGGCATTTTGATTATGATGGAAGCTCATGAATTAAAAGCGGAAGAGATTTTCAAAATAAAATATTTTTATGTCAGTGTCGACAATGTGCGCGCAAGCTGCCATCCTAGGTTTGAGGCACTTAAACATCATGAGAGCATATTTCATGTTTAATATAAAAAGATTATAGGAAATTAGTGATAGTGAACTTTTGAAGCAAGCAGCGACTTGCAAATATCTATGACAGTATGAGAATCATGTGATATTGATGGACATGAATTGTACGAAGAACTGAATATGTTTTCATGTGTCATTAATTAAAGATTTTAGTCTTAGGAAAAGCCGCAAATACATAGATGATAAATTTTAAAATTGATTAAAATTTATCATCTATTTATTTGTTAATTTTGTAAATATTTCCATGTAAAATATTTTAAAACTCAAATTTTACCTATTTGTATAACTTTAGCATTTCTCGGCAAACATGAAAAATACCTAAACCAAACAACCAGACCTACTTTCGTATCACATACTTTTCACGAATAATGTTGCCAGGTGTCCCGATTTGCGCGAGACGTCCCGATTTTCAGGGGTCTCGGGACGCGTCCCTATTTGTACCTGATCGGGACGCTAAATGTCCCGATCAGGTACTCGAGCATGTGAAAGCAGAAATTCAAATTAAAACCTACTTTAATATGACATTTGACACTTGTTTTTTATAACTATGTTATAAAAAACAAGGCCATTCTAAAGGCGCCAAAGTCCAATAAAAAATATAATTTTAATAAAAACAAATAATTTACATTAATACTTAGGTACTTTATTCTTCTGAAGTGCGTCAATTACATTTAAAGTATGATTTTATTTTATAATTTCTACTAGTCTAGCAAGACTGATTACTTGTTATGTAAGATTAAATAGACTTAAAATCCCTTGTTTTTTTTTTTGTTTACTGTCCCGATCTGCAACCCTAAATCCCGATTTTTTTGACCTCATGTACCGATTTACAACAAATCGGTCCTGGCAACACTATTCACGAAGGACAAAGGGCGTCGCAAAGACCTGCCGCCCGGAGCCTCGCAATGGGTAAGGCCGCCGCTGGCGATAAGTTACCGTAACAGTGGGTAAAATAGAATGCAATAATCATTTATTACGAAATTATTGCAAGGGCCTGCTATCAATTTCTAACAATACCACTTACCATAAGGGCTAGAAAAATCCTTAAAGAAAATTATTTAGATACGTTGGGGCATCGATAACAGCATCAAATATTGGACCAGTAAGAACATTACTTTTGAAGATAAAGTAAGACACATTAAAAATGACATAGTGAATGGCCATATATTTAGTGATCAGTCCAAATGCGCATCGTATTATGGTACCGATGACATTTAAAAAAAACGCAACGTGAATATGGTACCTGAATTGACAGCATACGGCGTATTTCAAAAAGTTGAAGATTTGGCCCAACGTCTTTCATTGCATGCATACAGTTTTGTGTAGAATGAAACGAATAATGCGGAGAAAAGTTTTAATGCACGAGTTGCAAAGTTTATAGGAGGTAAGAGTTAACTTTTCCCAGCGGGGAGAGGGGGGGGGGGCGATGGCTGCAGCACAACGGGCAAAATAAGAATCTTGCCCGTTGTGCTGCAGCCGTCGTTTAATATAACACAGGTTTCCTATAGTCGGCTGTACACAAACTTATTTTTGACACAGATGCTAATCCGAAATAGTCCACTTAGAAGAAATACGTCAAAAAGTAAATCAAATAAGACGAGAGAAAAAAAAATATCAGGCCGACAGTATCTAAACAAGATGCCTATTATGGCGAAATTTGCCAAAAAGTTGATATGGATGAGGAAGAATATAAAGAAGCCACAATAAAAATTTTGAAGGCATTAGAACTTTCGGAGGTCGAAAAGGACAACTTAGAAAGAGACACCATTTTACAGAACGGAAGTCCGTTTTAGTTCCTGACAGCGGCTTGGTTCACGAGTCTGCAAAAGTCCCCCAACAACTGAATGTGGTCCAGTGATCAAACAAATACTCTATGGAAAAGATCTCAGCAATGTGCCGTCCATAAAACATGGCAGAAGTAACGAAGAGACTGCAATTCGAGAACTAGAAAAGGCTTTCAATACAGGTATAGAACAGTGCGGGTTATTCATAAATCAAGAATTTCCTTTTCTAGGAGCAACCCCGACGGAAAATGTGAACTGGGTATTTTTTAAATTAAATGCCCATCTTCGGCATATGAGATGGAGCCCGACGACGCCATCAAACTTAAAAAAGTAGATTTTTGGTTGCCTACAGCAAATAATACATTTTTATTAAATAAAAAACATAAATGGTATTACTAAATTCAAGGGCAGCTGCGTATTACTAGGCAAGACACTTGTGTGTTTGCTATTTGGACAGGCCCTGGCAAAATAAAGTACCAGTGCATACAAAAAGACCCATAATTTTGGAAGGAGAAAATAGAAATATATTTTATCCGATTTTACAAAAAAAATCTCCTTCCAGAATTAAATGACCCAAGACAGTCAAGAAATATGGAGCTAAGAGCACACTCTTCACATATTCAAACAACTATTCTAAAAATGAAGAATTGATTACGTCTTATTTGTTGTTTTAATAATCATCGAAGTACACCCTCAGGTCACTCCATCAAGTCTGGAGGTAAGGTCTCATCATAACTAACAAAACGAGCCCAAACTCGGCACACCTAGGTCTACTCGTCGAGGAGTTTCATTATCAGTCACCGAGGTACAGCCTCAGGTCAATCCATCAAGTCCGGAGGTAAGGGCTCATCATAACTAACAAAACCAGCCCAAAGTCCACGGCCACATCTCTCTACTTACTAGTAGAGAGATGTGGCCTGTGGACTTTGGGCTGGTTTGGATGGTGGATTTTTTACCTTTATACCTTAACATATTTTTTATTATAATACGGTATACATAAGAACCGGTATATTACTTTTGTCCGGGTTTCAATACTGGGAACCGGTCTTTATCAGAAATTTAAATTAAGGACCCCGAGTTCGACATCCTCATTTATCTGAATTTGGAAGAATATTGGACATCTTCGTCGGCTCTGGGATCCGGGATTTTCTAAATCCCTGGCGCCATATACTAATTGTTAACTTACAAAATAATTGGAAGGTTACACCTTAATAATTTAATCTTTTATTATATTTAATATAAACTTAGAATCGGAACAGTACTGGCTTTATCTCAAACTCCCCACGACCTTAGTTCTTTAAGCTGAAGTTTGAGCTGGCTGGCGTCACCTACCTACATATTATAAAGGTTAACTTACTATTAGTGTTTGATATAATTAATTATTAAAGCGGTAGACCCTTAAAGGCTACCGTTTATGTTGTTTTAAGAGGAGTATTCTTTTTAAATATATGTTATTTCAAACAGTTTATTGTTTCCTTGTATTTCAATACCTAACCACCTTACATCTGGGCTTTGTTCCAATACCTCTAGAGGGATAAAATCTTATATGTAACAGTGACGTGTAGAAGTATAGTGGAGTAATAGTCACTTAGGTAGTTAGGTATTTGTGTCTAGGTATTATTTAGTAAAAATATAAACATAAAAACTTACTAGCGATGACGTCGTTTGCCGGAAACCGAGAATTGCTATGTCTGATGCCCAAGCCAATCGTTATAGAAATCCGCAACCATCAATATTCGTTGTATCGTCGTTCCCGCCAAAACTCTGCACATCGTAGCCGCTCACGTTCACATTCAAGGCAGCGTACTGATAACGCCCGCAAGCCCGGCGATCCCGACTGGCTATGCCGTTACCACTACCGATTCGGCAATGGGGCGCGAAAATGTGAATCACCGTGTTCCTTAGCAAAGCGGGAAAACTAGAACGTACATCGGTAGTGGCGGGTGTCGATGTAAACCAAACAAGCCGCCGCCTATGTGTGATCGACACCAACAACAGAGAAAAATTTCTTGTCGACACGGGAGCTGACATATCGGTATTAGCCGCTCGAAACCAGAAATATACGAGACCGGCGAAGAATGCAGGTTACAAACTTTTCGCGGCAAACGGAACAGAGATTCATACCTACGGAGAGCGCACACTCGAGCTCAACCTAGGTTTACGAAGAAGTTTTAAGTGGACTTTCGTCGTCGCCAATGTGAAGACTTCATTACTGGGTGCCGACTTCCTAGTACATCATAAACTGTTAGTCGACTTGCACCAAAGAAAACTCATCGACCGTGTAACAGAGCTTAGTGTAAACACGGTCAAAATAAACAGCAACGAAGAATCAATATACATTATCAACCACGACCACGCTCATCACGACCTGCTGAAGAAATATCCAGATGTACTTCGACCAATGACACTCAAAACTCCAGCCAAGCATGACGTCACACATCACATCGAGACAACTGGGCCGCCGATCTACGCACGGGCGCGCCCTCTACCGCCCGACAAATATAAGGCGGCAAAACTCGAATTCGAGCGGGTGATCGAGATGGGTATATGCAAGCCGTCAAACAGTCCGTGGGCGAGTCCACTTCACATTGCGAAAAAGAAAGACGGATCACTTCGACTATGTGGAGATTACAGAAGACTCAACGCCGTCACCGTTCCCGACCGCTACCCCATTCCACGAATGCAAGATTTCACATACCAACTTCACGGCAAGAAAATATTCTCGAAACTCGATTTGAAAATGGCATATTTCTGGATACCTATCACAAAAGAAGATGCTCAAAACACAGCGATAATAACACCTTTCGGACTCTTCGAATTTACCTGCATGACGTTCGGTTTAAGAAACTCCGGTCAAACTTTTCAACGTTTCATGCACGAGGTTTTACGAGGACTTGATGACAACGTATTCTGTTTCGTCGACGATCTGCTTGTACACTCAAGAAACAAGGAAGAACACCGCCGCCACTTAGAACAAGTACTCGAACGCCTAAATACCTACGGCGTCAGTCTTAACATCGATAAGTGCGAGTTTGACAAGAAAAACATCGAGTTCCTCGGATACGAAGTGTCAGCAGAAGGAATCAACCCCACTCAAGAACGAATACACGCCATAGTCAACTATCCGAAACCACAAACAGTTCAAGAACTAAGAAGATTTTTAGGAATGATAAACTTTTACCGTAGTTATTTACCACATCAAGCCGAGTACCAACATGAATTGAACAAATTCCTTCACAACAGCAAGAAGAACGACAAAACTCCGATACAATGGTCTCAAGTAGCAGAACAAGCCTTTGAAAAATGCCGACAAAGCATACTCGAGGCAACAACACTGACTCACCCTATACCTAACGCGCAGCTATGTTTATTTACTGACGCATCGAATACTAGCATCGGCGCCGTTCTACAACAAAAAGTGGACAACAGGTGGAGACCTCTGGCATTCTACTCAAAAACGATGAGTGAAACACAGCGACGCTACAGCGTGTACGATCGCGAATTATTAGCAATGTACACCGCAGTGCAACACCTACGACGATTGATAGAGGGCAGTGACCTCACAATATTCACCGATCACAAACCGCTATGCTACGCGCTAACAAGAACACCGAGTAGTAGCGATACACCACGAAGAGAACGTCAGCTACACTACATTAGTCAGTTCTGTGCAAAGATCGAATACATTCACGGTGATAAGAACGAAGCAGCCGACGCCTTATCACGCATAGAAGAAATCAACTTGTCGCACTCCACGATCGACTACAACCAACTCGCTCAAGACCAAGAAAATGATGAAGAACTGAAGATATGCATGTCCAACCCAAGTCTAAAGTTTGCGTCTATCACATTGCCCGGAGGTCAACGACCCATCATATGCGAAACATCAACCGGCAACGTTCGTCCATACCTACCAGCGACTTATCGTGTTGTAGCATTCAAAGCGCAACACGAACTAAGTCACCCTGGTGTGCGAACAACAAGAAGACTAATGTCTACAAAGTTTTTTTGGCCAAGTATGAACAGAGAAGTTGGTTTGTGGGCAAAATCATGCGTCGGTTTCCAGCGCGGGAAAATTCAACGACACGTTATCAGTCCGCTCGGCGAGTTTCAGAAATTATCGCGTTTCGAACACATTCACGTTGACATCGTGGGACCACTGCCGCCATCTAACGACTACAGATATCTAGTAACAATGATCGACCGCTGCACTAAATGGCCGGAAGCAATACCTATTAGTGACGTCACCGCCGACACTGTTGCTAAGGCAATATACGAGGGATGGATTTCGCGATTTGGCTGTCTGTTACGAGTAACGACAGATCAAGGAAGACAATTCGAAATCCTCATTATTCAACGCACTGATGAAGAAATTTGGCATCACCAGGATCCGAACTACTGCATACCACCCGCAAGCAAATGGTCAAGTTGAACGCTGGCATCGAACGTTGAAGGCCGCGCTCATGGCGAGAGGCGCCGGCACACACTGGAGCAATGAATTAGCGACCGTGCTGCTGGGACTACGTACAGCACTTCGTGAAGACACACAAGTCAGCCCGGCCCTGATGACCTACGGATCAACTCTGAGAATACCGTCAGATTTCTTCGCGCCTACACAGCCGAAAAATGAAGACGCAGAATTCGTCCGCCAGCTGATTGAAACAATGGCATCACTCACAGCAAGTCACGTGTTAACAACAGGAGCACGTTTGTACACAAGGACCTAGCGACGTGTACTCACGTTTTCGTGCGTAATGATACCGTACGAAGTCCATTGACCCCTCCGTACGACGGCCCGTTCAAGGTGATTCAACGCGATAGCAAGCATTTCACCATGCAGATGCCACTTCGAACTACAGTTGTCTCAATAGACAGACTTAAGCCAGCGCACTTACTTAACGAAGAAGAGTTTACTACAAAAACACGCGCCCAACAAGCACCGCGTACGAGCACAACTACGAGCGTCGAGCCGCGACCATCGACGCCCAGCGCACCCCGCGACACATACGTCACTCGAACCGGCCGCGCGGTGAAACCCAACGTACGCTTCGCTTAGGGGGGAGTGATGTAGTGACACAGTACCTGTCAGTCACCAGGAAACCAGCTACCATAAGCACATACCACCGAAGCATACCACATACCACCGAATAAGTTACCACATACCACCGAACCAGTTACCTCACCACGTGTTTGACAACCGTAAAGAAACAGTGAAAGCAATCATCTTGAAAAAGACGAGTAATAAGAAACAGGATATTCGGTTCGAAAGAAGCGGTTTGTAAGTGCCAGCTGAGCAAGCAAAGCATGCAGGCAGTCCTCTGACTGCACTCGACAACGGCGCTCAATGAAAAGGACCGCGCTTGGCGCGCGATTCCTATTAATGCCTTCACGGCGAATAGTGCCGTGTGCAAACAACACCCCGCGCCCCGCGCGCGGCTCGCTCTACGGCGCATCGCTATTGGTCGAACTAGTGCAAATAATAATGGGCTAGTGCATAAGTTTAGCATGGTTAAATTATATATAAGTAGGATGTTTTAGAAAATAAATCAGTTCCGTCTAGTTCAGTCATCCCTGTGTTTTATTTGCGACTAGCAAGGACCTTAATACACACTTCGCTAAAACAGCAATAAGGAAAAATATTTTTGTAGGTACCTATACTCAATTTATTATGACATTAGACAAATAACTGTTCTCGCCCTTTCGTTATTTCGATGTAAACGTTTAATAAACTCCGTTATTTTACGATAAATACAAAGCACTGTAATCTATTTACCATTTACATTCAAAAAATAACTCTGAAGTGCAGGAATTTCAACAATATTACACAATAACTGTCGATAATTAGCCGTTATTTGTCTAATGCTATGTAAATGGAGTATACGTATTACAAAGAAATAAAGAGAAAAAAAAACTTAGAAAATATCAAAACTTGTTCACCTGACTACTTAACTATTCCTGCAGCAAAGGATGCCTACACTTGTGTTTGTGGCTCATGTCAATGTAGTAGTTCGATTTTATACCTTTTTTTTTTTTGATGTTGGGGAATCATCAAATGAACCCTCCCGCTCTGGGTGGAGCGGAAGGGAGTGTCAGACTCTTACTGACTAAAACCCACCCGTGTTCCTTCCTTGGCCCTTTATGTTCCGGGACAGCGGTACCCCTTTCGGACAATCGGATTTATCAATTTTGCAAACGCGTCCTTAAAAACCGGCCAAGTGCGTGCGGACCACGCACAATGAAGGGTTCCGTAGTTGGGATGAATTTATCCCAAGAACAAACTTAATATCATAGTTGAGAAACATGCTCTCCTATACAGATTGCATGGGGAACATGTTTTTCAACTGCAATTTTAAGTTGGTCGACTATTACTCGTAAACTTGAAAAGCCTACTTAGGCCTGTGTTCACCAACAGTCAAACCACCGGTTAGGTATTTAAACAGTTGATTTATGTCAAATTTCCTATGAAATTTTGAGTAAACAACTGATTAAATATCTAAACAGTTGATTTAAATGTTGGTGAACACAGGCCTTAGTTGTGATAGTTTTCCTTTTAACTTCGTTATATATACTACTATCGTGAATTTTTTCACCTATGCAAAACTAACCATTTAGCTGGCAGGGAGGTGGGGACTAGACTCTAAGAAAAAATAGCATTTTAATGCCTAATATTTCAGAAACGGATCCCTTAATCGAAAAATGCTGTCACAAATCCGCAATATTTTTGAAAGACCCATCCAACAATACCCCACACCATAGGGTCATCATCATCAACATCATTTCAGCCGAAAGACGTCCACAGCTGGACATAAGCCTTCTCAATAGGGTAGGAGAAAAAAAAAACATCCTCACTTCACATGTACAGGAGGTACCCTACATAACAATTTGTTTCATGATTTTATTTTAAAACTTTGTCGGCGTGATTAATATGTATATCCATGCCAAATTCTAGCTTTCTAGTACTAAGTCTCTGAGCTAAGCTGGGGACGGACCGACGGATGGACATGGCGAAACTATAAGGGTTCCTTTTTGACTACAGAACCCTAAAACGGTCTCCGTTCGTCAATGTCTCAGAAGCAATTAAATTCATTATCAATTGTGGGGATTGAACATTATGTATTGGAAAAGGTCAACTTTCTAGGTCTTATGAAAGATTTTTTATCCAAAAAAATTAGAAAAGTTTATATTTAATCTTAATGTAAGTAGGTACTTGACAAAACTATTTTCTTTCGTTTATTGTTTTTTACTGCATTTAACAATAATAAAGTTAAACTTGAAACACCCGCGTCTTATTTTCTTTCCTGCTCATCACGTCTCATCTCATATACTATACTGAGACCTGAATCATCACTTATCTAATAACGTCTTCATTAAGACAATTTCAATGAGCCCAAATACAATTTTTTTACTGTATTTTCCTGAGGAGTTAAGCATCAGTCCGGTGATGCTGCTGATGCTTATTACTCACATCCCTTCATCAACTTGAAAAAAGCTGAAGATCTTCAAACGGTTACAAAGGGACCCCGAGAATTGCATTGCCTAAGGGCCCTACACATGTAATTTTACTTATGCAAATTAAAATTTACACAAGAAAGAATGTTATGTCCTGACAGCAAAACCATATACAGTGTGAGTGCAAATAGTTTGCTATAGTGCAAATGCCACATGCTGTACCTAGTACAAACTGTGGACATCAAACCGCCAAAGCAAAATGATTACAAGACAACAAACTATTAAAACAGCAGAAGTAATACCATTTATTTTTATTTAAATAAGGTTAGATGGACAAATTAGGTGGTAACCCACTAGAGAATTCCTAGTTATAGCAAGAGTTAGGCCAGTTTAGCCCTAAGGCCCGTATTACAGAACATCACTCAATACTCAAGCTTTACTTAAAACTAGATTCAAGCCATTTGATTGGTTGAAACTAGTTTTAAGTAATGCTTGAGTATTGAGTTACGTTTTGTAATACAGGCCTAAGACTGACATGGGTTTTAGGCAACCACACTTTGGATATTTTAAATCCTCAAAGACAGCACTAAAACAACACTCACTGACCTAATTATGTTTCAAAATGAAAATAGCCTTCAGCACCACAAGTTAAATGAATACAAAATCTTACCTACTTTTTTTAATGAAAATTCTACAAATTGTTAATCCACAATAATGACAACTGACATGTTAATGACAGACAGTTGTACTATTGCGGACAAATGAATCAGCTCACTTTCAAAACAAAATCCCATGCTCACAGTGCCCACACCTGTTTACCTCTGTTTTTGCACCTACCAATAAATTAAGAATACACAGGATATATTTTTTTTTATTCTTAGCATCTGTTACTATGATCACAGATGTGCGACCATTCTTTTTCGACAATAAAAGATCCAAGGACGAGAAACCGACCGAGGACCGAACGCTGCATGCAGAAATAGTACTTACAGTAGTCCAATTCGTCTGTCCGCGATAGTACATACCTTATGAGTCATTAACAAAGATAAAAACAACCTCCGCAACAACAACAACCAAATGCTACAACCCACACCTAAGATGATTCTCTGACCTACATGTGTTTGAGTTTCAAGAAAACAACATTTTGCTAACAAATTCCTTTGACCATTGGGATTTTCCTATGTAACACACACAGGATCACTGCCGGCTCCACACGCTTGCCAAACCTCGACAAACCAACGAACCAACAAAAATCAAACGTGTGGATAGACGGCCAGGGCGCTTGGCTTGGCTTGTCTGGATGGAATTGCAATTATGTTATCTGGCGATCCCATCGTGTTGCATCCACACATTTGTGCGTTTTGTAACGTTTGCACACATTATCATTATTCCAAATCCGAATCACTCGGCATCTCCAGATAGAACCGTAGAAAACTGGTTAGATAACTTTAAACAGTGTACGAACTCGCTTGAGTGTAAACAGGTGACTTCCATAAATATAAAAGTAGTCTGTGCAGGTGACAGCCAGACAAATTGAATTGACCATTGACATTTTTTTTTTAAATTTGTTCCCGACTGAACAGGCTAAGGTCTGAGACCATGCTGCCTAGTCAACAGTTAGTATTTTTTCGTGAGTAGGGTTGATCCAGTTCAATTCATCAGTATTCATAATATGGGTAGATCCAATAAAATTTATTAGTTTTATATTTATCCTTATGTAAGTAATTCAAATTTAAGTCTTTTTCCATAGGTAAAGTAAATCCGTTTAAAGTCATCAGTTTATTTCAATAAAAGCCATGTTTTTAAGATTTGTTAAATCACAAAATCTTGTGTCACATCCAAGTAATTTTTATTCAATGTGTATGTTACTGTGTAAAAGCAGAGTGTCAAGTCCATATTTTTTTTTTTTTTTGTTATCCCAACTGACGGGAGACAACTGTCAGATCAGGTTTTTTATTTTAAATCACGTTTTAAATACTATACACTACTAAACACATGACAGATATTAATTATCTTTAGACACAGTTAAAAAATATATATTTAGGGCTGGTTTTTATATTCGACAGATAAATTTTATTCGTGAAATAAAATTGATGTCTGACAGTTTTTATAAGGAAGAACTGTAAAAAATTCCTCCGATAAAATTATCTGGCGTTGGAAAATTCAGACCAATTTTTTTTTTGTGTTTTGTGTTTTGTAGTACGATAATTTATCCCACAAACCGATAATTTCGACGTCGGAACTCGACAATTTGAACTTTTGGAGTTGGCAACACTGGTGGAGACACGCACCGTCCCACAGCAACCACCACAGGCCAGCTACGCGTAATGTAATCCGGCCACCGTGTATTATTGTTCACAGTGACCAGTGCTTATCGCAATAAGTAGCGACATGTTTTTTTTTTTTTTTTTTTTCTAGGGCATCTCAGAGTATAAAACACAAATAGAACAACATAGTCATTAGCAATCATCAAGATATAATATCAATTAACTTACGTGAACACAGTCCATCTTTCACCACTCAGTTCTAGCAAAAAGTCCCAGAATCAGCGGTAACACCTATTTTATAGTCTCCCAATATTACTCAAGTACTTCCAACATTGCCGCCATTTTAAACCAATCCCCGACGGTCATACAGAATTGTTAAATAACTTCTAACTTATGTAATAATTTACAAATCTTATGTAGAGGAACTATTTTAAAACATAATATGATTATTTAGCAATATAGTATGTATTTATTTGTAATCTTTATGTAAAATTGAATAATATAATAACATCAACTTGATTTCATCAATTATTCATCAAAATGACAGATCTTTCGATAAGTTTAAAAAAAAAGGAATTTGTAAAAAAAAACAATGTCCCTCATAAAGCAGTTTCGAACAACCGTGCCCCGGTTACATGTACGGGAAGTGGCACCCGTAACTTTTACCACCCGTTATTTTTTTAAATGTTGATAAATCGTCCTCGGTAACAATATTTGAAAACGTCATCACTGTTAAATAATACAGTGCAGCAGCGTCAACGTCCATCTTTAAATTCAAGGGGAACGTTGGCGCCAATTTTGTCACTAATTTTATCGCCAATTGCCATGGCCACTCAATTTATCGGAATAATTGCCGCAGTGTTTATTGCGATGTTGGGCATTGCCGTTTTGCGTTGGTGTGGGCCCTGCATAACAAGACCCAGCTGGCAATACTGGACACTCAGTTTCCGTCCGTGGCAAATAATATATTCAGTGTTGCAAAAGTTCCCGATTTTTCGGGAGATCTACTGATTTCGGCTCTTCCCTCCCGATATCCCGATTTCACGACCAAATCTCCCGAATTTCAGTTTTGCTTTTTTTTGTTTTTTTTTTTTATTATTATGGTGGCAAAAATATTATTAAGCCGACAACACTAAAATTTACCTGGTAACACTAAAACAATTCAATGGGATTCCCCAAAACTTCTCGCACGTCCTTTCAATACCGCAGTATACATAAAATATATAAGATCGAAATGCCTTTGAAATAAGGTTCATTATTGTTTGGTGAGTGTATGGGGGAAATTCCCTAAAAATAAATGTTTAAGTTCGAGTTGTTTGGTGAATGTACTGAGATGTTTTTTTACACTTTATTATCGTTTCGTCCGTTCGCAAGTGTACTGGTTTTGTTGTGCTTTACCTTCCATTTATTTACAATGTCCGATAGCGATGATTCGGATGGAAATACGAATACCCCAAGCACTAGTACTGGAGCTAAACGTAAAAAATATGCCCAAAATTATAAAGTGGAATGGGAATCACGACCAGAATGCTCTAATTGGCTTAAAAAAAGTTTGAAAGAAAAAAACTACGCACATTGCAAAAGTTGTAATAAAGATATTAATATTTCTTCTGGCTTCGACGCTGTTAAAAGACATGCCGCTTCCCAACTTCACATCAAAAGTATAAAATGCATTGCGGATCAACCTAAGATGACCAATTTTGTGAATCGAGAAGTGATCCAATTTAAACATCAAGTGAGGGAAGGTAAATAACAAAATATATTATTATGACAATTAACATACTTAATTTAAAAAAAATTGTTCAACTCTGTCAATTTTTATCAGGTCTATGTTTAATGGATAGAAGTGTTTTTGACTACATATATACTTGGTATAGATTTGCAAGTTGTTTTTAAAAAAAAACATTTAAACTATTTCATCTCATTGCATTATTTAATTGTTTCAGGTGAAATTCGGATTGCCGGCTTTGTCGCTGAACACAACTTGCCTTATGCGATAACTGACCATCTAGGCAAGTTAATACAGAAGATTTGTCCAGATTCAAAAGTAGCTGAAAATATGAAGTGTTCTCGCCCCAGGATTCAAGCTGTCGTAAATAACGTAATCGGACAAGAAAGCTTTCATACTCTCTGCGAAGATCTACGACAGGTTAAGTTCTCACTTATAATTGACGAGTCCACCGATAGGAGTACCACCAAACATCTTTGTCTCGTCGTTAGATATGTCAAAAAAAATCATGTAGGAGATTATTTTTTTGGGCTTATCCCTGTTGTGACTGCAGACGCAACTACGTTACATAAAAGCATTGTAGACTTTTTTGAACAACATGGCGTTCCATTTCGACAAAATCTCATAGGTTTTGCTTCTGATGGTGCAAGTGTTATGATGGGACGTAATCATTCAGTAATGACGTTACTAAAAGCTGATGTACAACATTTATTTATAATGAAATGTATATGTCATTCATTCCATTTGTGTGCGTCCTGCGCTTGCAACAAAATACCTCGGTTTATTGAAGAAGTTGTAAGGGAAATATACAATTATTTTTCTTCTAGTCCCAAAAGATCAGCTGAATTTAAAGAATTTCAATTATTTTGTAATTTAAAAATACATAAATTATTACATCCTTGTCAGACGAGGTGGCTGTCAGTACACGCAGCTATATCAAGAATTTTGGAGCAATATCAAGCTTTGAAATTATATTTCATTGATGCGTCGCTAAATGACGATATTGCAACAGCTACAAATATATTACACAAATTAAACGATCCATTAACGTTACTCTTTCTTCAATTTTTAGACTTTGTTTTACCTATTTTCAATAAATTAAATCGAGAAATGCAATCTGAATCAGCAAGAGTACACGTTTTGTATTCCCAAGTTTGTGTTAGTTTAAGAACTTTGTTTGATTGTTTTCTGAAAAAAGATTATTTAGAAAAAAACAATCTCGAAAGCATTGATTATAAAAACCCACGTAATTTTCTACTTATAGAAGATGTATATTACGGAGCAAATGCCATTAATACTTTGCTTACAGATAAAAGATTGACTTCTGAACAAATCCACTTATTCCAAACGAGATGCATTCAATTCTTTATTGAAGCTTGTGATCAAATCATACAAAGGTTCCCAATTAGCAATAACCCTTTAAAAGATTTGGGAGCTTTCTCTCCGGAAAATGTAAAAAAAGGTGATCTGTCATCAATAGTACCAATATGTAGACAATTCCCAAATTTAATAGACAACAATAATTATCAAAGTATTGACACAGAATGGTGATTGCTTCGGAACACGAAAGAAATTGCGTCGTTTAGTGAAAAAACTGAAGAATTTTGGGCGAGCATTGGCAGCATGAAGTATGGTGATGGTACACTCATATTTGAAAACATTTGTTCTTTTGTTTTTAAAATACTATGTTTGCCACACTCATCTGCCAACGTGGAAAGAATTTTCTCTTCAATAAATTTAATGAAAACTAAACAACGCAACAAACTATCCACGGAATCGATAATAGGTCTCCTACACACCAAACGAGTTATAACAGAAAACAACCAAACTTGTTATAATTTTAATATAGAAAATAAAATTTTCGAATAAATTTCTACCAAGAAATGGTATGAGGATCACTGAACCTAAAAATCTTAAAATGTACCTATGTATGTTTCCTTTTAATAAAGTAATTAGAGCGCAAAATACATTTATTTTATTTTTTTAAAACCTCCCGATTTCTCCCGATTTTTGGCTGGAAAATCTACCGTTTTTTTATTTTTGACTTTTGCAACACTGAATATATTCAATTTATCAATCTGTGGTGTGGTGGACTGACTGGTGGACTGGTGGTATCTGTGGGTGGCGTTCCATTCTAATTTTTAATGAATGTGTTATTGTTTTTCTTTGTAACCATTTATTCTTTCAAAAAATCGTGCTAATATTGATTTATCTGGAGACGAAACTCTTCTTTAAATAGATCTAGCCAATCACCCGTGTTTCGTAGTCATAATTATAACAATCTTGTGTTCTTTTGTCGAGAAGGCAGCGAGTTACATTCATCGTGCTAAAATGTTCGTCCATTGAAAGGAAATGTGAATAGGTAATCAAAGGTATCACTTTACTGCCGAAACGCATTCTGGTGGCTCGTTTGTTCATATTTTCAACGTCAGGGCAAGCAAGCAAGCACACAAGACTTATCTTGGGTACTTAACGATTGAGTTATGCAGCAGATTGTACTTTGTAAGCTCGTAAAAAACATGCTGTTTCCAAAGGCAGAAATAGCTAGGACTTGTTGATAAATGCTAGTTCGAAAAATAAATTATTTATGGGTAGATTTTGTTGTTGTCAAAAGTGTGAAAAGAAACAGTAATATTTCATAGTTTTTGATACATCATGTGGTTGATTTTGATCTTGAAAAGTCATTCGTTAGATATAAACTGAAGGTGGTGTATGTGCTAGTAAAATATTGTTTTAAATGTTCTGACTACAACTAAGAAGAAGTATCAAATCAAATTCAGAGAATGATATAGGCCATATATAGCTTGGAATACACAAATTATGTGAAATGTCTAAATGGTGAGCTAGAGATGAAATTGAGATGTAATTAGAACTCATACAATCCCCAGACCCTCAGGGCCTCAAGTCTGCTATTACAATAGTGTCAGAATGGTCTCACCATTGTGAGTATTTGACAGTGTTTGTATGGTAAATCTGTCAAAAACTCACAATGAAGAGACCATTCTGACACTATTGTAATAGCAGAATTGAGGCCCAGTTCCTTCACCTGATATTGTCGGCAGTGATCTAGTGTATTTATCCTTTTAAGTGTTTTCAAAAGCTTGCTGTACTTGGTTTTGTAAATTAGTTTGGCTAAAAGTGCTCATTTCTTGACTTACCACAGTTCTCAGTCAGTGGCTCATCTTAGGGGTGGAGTTCTGTTGGGTTCCTGCCTGGGGGCCAAGTCTACTAATGTACAAACGTTGCAATGGTCTCTTCATTGTGAGTTTTTGACAGATTTGCCATACAAACACTGTCAAATACTCACAATGGCGAGACCATTCTGACACTATTGCAGTAGCAGACTTGAGGCCCTGTTCGTTCGTCTTATCTTGCTTTTTTGGTTTTATTTAATTTTTAAAGAGTGAATCATCAATACTGAAGAGTGTTTATCAGGTTTGGACACACAATGTCTCTTTATGTATTTAATTTGGTGACTGATGCAGCCGTATCGGAATGCACAAGAAAATGTCACTTCTGCGGCAGCCACCAACCAGTGACATGTGTTTCATATATTGTCATTTTATAAAACAATATTTCATTAGTCAAGGCCACTTGTAAACAAGCAATCCAGAAAAATTTCTGCTTCCTGGTTGTTGGTGTTTGATGTTAATTTTCTACAGCCGATGTCAGGTCTGCCTCAAGTTCTGACAATTCCTAAACAATGATTATTTGAGTCGTCTAATATCAAAGTCAGCAATATTCACACTGGTACTAGCACTGGTAACGTTATTCTTTCTTTGGTAGATTTGGTAGCAAATTACAAATATGTATATTATTTGAAATGTATTATCTTTCTGCATAATCAGCTTATAACATTCCCACTGTTGGGACAGGCTGCTCAGTGAGAGGGAGTGGGCCATAATCCACGGGGGCCCAGTGCAGGTAGGTGGATGTCACAAGTCTGACTTTGGTTCTAGGATATGCCGGTTTCCTCATGATGTTTTCCTTCACCGTTTTAAGAGTAGTGGCAATGAAATTAAATAGACAAAGTGCCTACCTGGGTTTGAACTCACGACTTAACTCGTAAGTCATCACTGCTCTCATCTTCCTGCTTAGAGACAAAATATAGGGGCATTTCTCTGTAAGCTCATACAGGTCCCATATAAATGCTGTCCAGGCATTTTTTTTTTTTACATTTATCGAAAAACCCGAGGTCTATTTTGAAGAAAATTAACTAGTATTTTAGTTAGATAAGGAGGCCCACTGAATTTATACGTATTTTCCGAAAAATTTGCCATTTAAAAAAAAATATGACAGATATGACTCCTTTGGGGTAATCTTTTTTCGATTTATCCCCTTTATGTCGAGTCCCGTTATGTCGAGCCTGGAAGTCTATTGTTCTCCAAAGTATTGATATTTTACGCTTTCTATTACCTTTATGTCGAGTTTGGTGAACAGGTACAGTCAGGGATGTAAATTAAAAGCCAATAGCATAAAAACATTGTTTTATTATTTGTTCTATTACTTATTTTCATATATATATCTAATCTTTCTTAATCTAAACATATACAGTATAATCATCACGTATATAAATATTTTTTCTAAAAAATAACTTTCTTAATCTAAATAAATCACAGTATATTCATCACTATTGTTGCAAATGTTAAACAGCATAGTTTTACAGTAAAAAATAATTCTTCTTATAAAAGTAACTTTCTTAATCTAAATAAATCACAGTATAATCACCACTATTAGTGAAAATGTAAAAAAAGATATAGCTTTATAATAAGTAAATAATTCTTTTAAATTAGCGTTATTGATTGACGCTATATCGTTGTATCAACCTAGGTAACATGTATATTTTAAATAATTAAAAGATAATCACTTAGGGTGAGTGGGGGCAAGATTGAACGGGTTTTTGATGAGATGAGCAGTGTTGTATTTGAAGTCTTGTAGAACAGTACATATTAGCTTATGCTAAAAAATTATTTATAGTGAGTAAAGAGCAAAGAGTATATTTTTCTATCAAATTGATAACATCCAGTTAAAGCAATTCCAAAGCACAATAACAAATTAAATAAAATGTTTGTATCACGAGAATGAAACAGGGGGAAGACGAAAGGATGATGGGGAAAGATCGAAATAGTTACTAAAATCGTTCAAATGATTAGCAGACGTTGTTCGTGATCACTAGTCTATAGTTTGAAGTGCTCTAAAAACTCAGAACTGCCTGTAGTGTCAAAATACCTTTTGTTAACAAAGATATAACGATTTGTTATATTTTGATATTTCAATCTTACCCCACTGGGGGAAGATTGACATAGAGGTTCTCAAACTTTCCACTTCAATTGTTTAAGGTTATACTGAAAATAAAACATCACTATCAATCAAATACATCCTTTAATTTTACTTTATTCTAATACGGTACCGAGATATTACAAAACAAGAGTTTGCTTCTTTTAACAAATAAAAGTGACACAAAGATAAAATATTTCAAGATTATATACCTAATTATCCAAGAAACATCTTAGAAAAAAAATTGCTTCATGCCAATAACAAAAACATAAAAAGAATCTTAAAATGTAAAAAGAAATAACAAATCACTGTTACATTAATTTGGCATATTTAGGAACTCTAATGTCCTTAAAGATTCAATTTGAATCTTTATTACATTACATCTAATTCTTAACATAAAAATCTTGACGTCGGCACGGATTCCCCAGGGTGTCTAGTTCTTTCACACTACGACGTAGAAAAAGACATCTTAGTAGGTAAACCGATCGACGACTGTATTATAGAGATCAAATATTGAGCATGATTGAATTATGACTATGTAGGGACGTAAATAGTACAAAATCAGAAGTCGAAAAAAGTAACAAAAAGTAAGGTAAGTATTCTAAACAATTGTTAAAAGTAAATATAAGCGTTGTTCAAAAACATCACGATGAAAACGCAATGAAAATTACACCAAATACCTCACTGAATATTGTATTTTTTGAGATCAGCTTCAAACTTGATTTGGCCACGACGAGAAATTACAGGTTCGGGGAGTATACAAACAATATCTTCTTTGTGTCTTATGGCGCTAATATCTTCCACAATCGGATATGTGAAAGAGGTAACCGTATCAACTGATATTGTTTGTTTAACTTTTCTTACATATTTTACCACAGGTATTTGGTTTTCAAATGACAAAATTGTCCCAACAAAATGTTTGACATTTTTTTTTTGTTGCAAACTGCACTACGAGCCAATCATCTTTTTTCAACTTGTTTGAATTCTCACAAAATATTATTTCGCTTAATCCCAAGGGTATGTTTGCACATGGTTTAATGTTTTCTTGATCTTCATCTTGTTCTTTTAAACAACTTTCTATAAACTCATCCATATTGTTATAATCAGAGTCGTCAGTTTCAATAATCTCAACTACCATTTCGTTTTCAGAGCTTTCTGTGTCACTAGACAATAACTGTTTCCTTTTTCTTAGTACATTTTTAGGTGTTTTCTTTTGCTGCTGATTTTTTTTAACTTCACATTTCTTAGAATATTGCTTTTTTTCTATTTTACTACTGTCATTAATTATTCCCATCTTTTCTTTTACGACTTTATTTTGTTTCAGCGTTTTTTTCTTTGGTATTACTATCTTTGTCTGAACTATATTTTGTGTTGTTTTTTCATTCAATTTTTTTTTCATAGTTTCTGTGATCACTTCCGCTCCTAAAGCTACACGCCTTTTTTTGATCTTCGTGTCAAGTCGAGGGGTTTGTTTGACTGTATCGAGAAGAAGTTCTTCAAAACTGACTATCTCATTAGAAATTATATTAATTTTCGAGTTTTGTCTCTGCAAAGTAGTTTTGGATTCTATTCCATTTTCGTTTATAAAATTAATCGATGTCAGACATGTGGGCAATTCTTCTTCGTGGTTTGCTATGAATTTTTGAACCTCTTCTTGGTACTTCGACACATCAGCTAACAATTGAACACTTTCTAAGTCCTCAACTAAAGAAGTATTTTCAAAATAGAATAATATGTTATCATGCATTAGGACATTGATAGCATTAATGCAAAGTTCTTTTAAAGGTGCTGGAGTTTGCGTTGACTGAACCTGTAACTGGTGTGAAAACTGTGAATCTACATGTAGTGGTAGAGAATACTGTGTATCATCTATTGGCGGATACTGAGACTGTCGCTGTGAAGACTGAAAATTGCTTTTTTGCGCTTCTTCCCAACGCTTGTATGCTCTTGGGTCGTACTTATCAATTGAAACTACCTCAGAATTGAATGGGTATATTCCTGCTTTTTTAAAGCCGTTCGTTATTATTTCATCTTTGGTATCGTTCCAAATTTCAGCAAAAAGCTCAGAAAATACCTTCTTAGGTACTTTTACACCTGTATTTTGTCTTTGCCACGCGACTAATTTAGCGTCCCATCTATTTTTAAAGGACTTGAATACAGCCACATCCAAGGGTTGTAGGATATGCGATGTGTGAGGCGGTAATTTTAATATCGTGATATTGTTTCGTATAGCTAATTCAACTACGTTCAGATCAACGTGGCTGCCATGTCCATCGTAAACAAGTAGGACTGGTCTTTCTTTTCCAAGGGCAGGAATGAACACTTTTTCTATGTAATTATAAAATATTTGAGTGTCCATCCATCCTCTTTGGCTCGCAGCATAAGACAGCTCAAAATCATATCTACCCTCAGTTTCAGCTATCCATGAATCCCACACATATTTCCCTTTAAATATAATTAAAGGACTTATTTTCTTAGCATTCGCACTAACGGCCGTTAAAACGGTGATATTTTCTTTGCCAGTACCATGTGTAGTTCGAGAGGATGGGGCCCCCTTCTTTCCAACTACTTTAGTCTTGGAAGGGTCTAAGCATACTGACGTCTCATCTAGGTTCCATATTAAATGTGGCCGCTGTTCCAAATTTAATTCCTTTAATGTTGATTCCAAAAGCTTGAAGTATTCGTTTATAATAAAGGGATCCGTGTTTTTTTTTCTAGAATGTTCAAGAGACTGAGCTTTTTTGAGAGAAAGTCCGTGACGTCTACGAAAGTTTGTGAACCAATCTGGTCCTGGAACGTTGTCTTTAAAAGGGGTATATATGTTATTCAATCGAACATAGCGTTCCACTAGTAAAATTACTTCTTTTCTGGATAGCCCAAAACCCCATTTTTCCAAAACTTTTAAACCATTTGCTAATCTCATTTCTGTTTCATGAGCAAAGACAGGAGGGCGACCCAGTGTATCACTTTTAACACCTGTTTTTTTATTGAAACGATTGTGAAGCGTGGCAATAGGTATATTATAATATTTAGCCGCGCCGTATAGTGTCAATTCCTTCCTTTTTACTCTCTCTATGGCGTTAGCAACATCGTCATGAGTGTAGGAAGTTGCGCGTAGAGATTTCCGGACGTAGTTACGTGGCATGGTGATTCTGAATTGAGAAAATGCAATTATTGAATAGTCATTCGGTAGTCCTAATAAGTGAGTCCTAGGTATTTATAATAATAATATTTGTACCTCTAAATATAAATGGCCGAAATAGTCTCTCTGACAGTTAATTACTGTGCATCCGTTTTTTTTTAATAATGGCTGAAACAAAACAATTATTTTAATCTATGTAAATGTTTCAAAGACGTATTGTATGTAAGTATGTAATCACTAATCACATAAGCACAAAACTAATTGATTCAAACATTGCACAAACGATATTCTTTAAGAAATATAAACGATAAAAGATCATGAAATCATAAAAGGTAGGTAACTATTATTTTATTTTGTATAGGTACATATCGTATCTTGAAGAGTTTGAGAACATCTGACTAAGTATGACTTTTGGAAACGGGGTAAGATCGAAACTTTTATATGTTCTTCTTACCCCGTCAAAAAATGGTGGGTAAAGACGGAAAATTGAATTAGATCCTAAAATACGAAAAATAGCCATATTTGGATGTAGTAAAACAACTAAGAATTAAAAACAATGAGCAGATATTTCAATAAAACATTCGTACCCACCACGTAAGTAAAGTTACAGGACACGGGGTAAGATTAAAAAACTCGATTAACTTACGTAAAAGTCACTGCGCAGACATTTGCACTTTTCACACATCCATTCACTCAAAGCGGCAAACGCTGACTGAGATGTGCGACGTAACAAAATGGCGGTCTTAACAATGTTGCCATCACTGCAAAAACTGCACTAAATCTGGCGTTATGGACAACTTTTTGTGTTACCCCGTTTTTCATCTTCCCCCCACTCACCCTATTTTTTTCTTCTTTTGACCACCTTCTGCCTCCTAGGCGTTGTTTAGTGTTTCTTATTTGTTCTTGTAAAAGTAATGCAAATGTGGAACTTATTTATTTGTCAATTTTTTCACATACTTGTGTCCTCAAGTGCTTTCAATGTGGCTTTAGCTTTTAAGTTTTTTATGCGATTTTGCAGCTGACATACTTGTTTCATATATTTGCTGCATTTCTGTAACAGTTCTTTCTCCTTTCCTGAGATTATTTTCTCACTAGGCTGAGTATTTGCAGCTACATTTAGGCTGCTGATGTCGCAGAATGGTCCTCGTAGTTGAGAGGGTTCAGGTTTGTTGAATGGTTCAGGTAGGTGAGAAGGTCCAGGTTGTTCCTGTGAATCTCGCAGTTCAGTGGGCTTAGATTTTTCTTGCAGTTGTCGTCGTTCAGAGGGTCCAGGTTGTTCTTGCGACAGTTGAGAGAGTGCTTGGTTGAGTGAGAAACTTGGCAACTCATGTTGAGTCTGCAAAAAAATATTAAAAATGTATAATAAAAATAGCAGAAGAGAAATAAAAATCTAGATCATCCAGGGACCAACTCGAATGCACACATAAAAAACAACATCAAAATCAGGGCAGCCCCTTACAGGGTTCAGTTGTGAATCCAGGGATCTGCTTGAATGCGCATTTAAAATGTCATCTAAATTGGTCAAGCTAATAAGGTACACTCGTACCAGACTAAAGAAGATATGAAATATTTTTATTTCTTTCAAATATTGTTTAATTAGAAATATTAGGTAAGGGTCAAGATGTTAAAGTTATTGAATGAAATGTGCAGCGGTTACTAGAGTAGTAAAAAAAATGTGGAGTCTTAAAAAGAAAGAAAGAAAGGGAACCATCGCAAAACGTGTTAAGGTAAATAAGTAAGGAAAGCCTGTGTCCAATGGGGTACTACTATAACAGTTGTGGCTATGCCACACCGTTATGCTCCTATGTGTGTGTGTATGACATAATGGTCTAAGTCCACTATACTAGTATTACAAGTAATGAAGGAGTAAGTAATGAAGTCCTTGTGTATATATTGTTTATTTAAAAAATATAGACGTTTTAAAAAATGTCATGTAATGATAAATCTCAGCTTTTGGCTGCATTTGTGTTTACCATTTTGCTCAAACGTTTACTGGTACAAAATGCCATTAGTGTTATGTTCTCCCTTTGATACCATTTTCAAAGTGAATAAATTTGAAAATACTAAATAAATAGCTACTTACGTTACTTGGAATAGCAGTTCTTATTATCTGCTTCTTGTTGTTACTCGTATCCATAAAGTCCTCATCTTTAAAATGCCTCTGGCATAACATCCTATGCTCGCTGTATAATTGTTTTTGAAGTTCTATTGAGCTGTAATTCCTCTCAGGAAATATTTATTTCGCTCATGACTCGCAACTGAAAAATATAGTAGTGTGTTATGTATACACTGTAACTCAAAATTCACGGTGTATACAATTTATAAAAACAAGTATGTATGTATTCATCATATCCTAATAGGGTTGTCCATAGGTTGGGTATCCAAAATTTTCTCCTCATATTTGTACGAGTGATAATTTTTTTGCTAACTTGGACCACAGGGACAGTGTCGCTCATGAGTCATTAGGTTATATTACTATGTGGGACTTTTGCCTCAATGCCTCTTTGTAGCACTTCAAATGAAAGCTTAGTCATCCAAAATCTTGCTTTTGTGTAACAATTTAGGTGAACAAATCCGATTAGTAGGTAGGTATCCTACTTGTCTTGTGTAATGAGTTTCAAGTAAAATATAATGATTTCTACAAAACCGTTGTGTAGTTACATACCGAAACAGGTTTC
Source organism: Dryobota labecula (assembly GCA_947523025.1). NCBI lineage: Eukaryota > Metazoa > Arthropoda > Insecta > Lepidoptera > Noctuidae > Dryobota > Dryobota labecula. The sequence continues at coordinate 7,577,791 of OX383306.1, forward strand.
TTGTTCCAGAACTAGGAAAGCAAAACAATTTAACGCCGTCTTCAATTGCTGAAGAGCCGCACTTGAAGCATTTTCGCTTATTTTCTTTGTCAGCCATTGTCACTAACAAACTCCGAGTCTATCTCACTTTCACACAATGTTCAAACCGATGCACTTTATAATATTCGAACGGAGGAACCGAAGCTCAACTCAACGTTTTAATCACAAGTACATCGAAAAACACTACAACACGTTATTCGCAAACAAGCAAACAACACGAACGCCATTTTGATTTTGTTTTGACGGGTGACGTCAGTGACGTGACGCCAGTGACGTGACGTCAGTGACGTGACGCCAGTGACGTGACGTCAGTGACGTGACGTATTAACCCTTTAGATCGCAGGTGAAAAAATATAGCAGTTTTTTTCTGTTTTCTTTTTAGGGAGTCTATTTATGGTCTAAATGGCTCTATAAAAATGTTTAAAAAAATCTAACATAAATGATTTTTGAGAAAACATTTATGTTGTTGAGATACAACGTTGCGAAACATTCTAGTGAATAAATGGCAGAATATATGTTGTACACTACCAACATTGTGGCTTGAATGGACAGTTACACTTACAATCAAAATAAAAATAAAATGTGGAAAAACAAAGTTTATTGTTAAAAAATACACAAAATCAGCTTTCTTTTACATCAATAAACTCAGCCTATCGTAGTCCACGGCTGAACATAGGCCTCTCCCATGCTGCGCCACAACAACCTGTCTTCCGCCTTCCGCATCCAGTCCATCCAGGCACCTTTTTGAGGTCGTCGGTCCATCTAGCTGGGGGGCTACACTACGCTTGCCGATACGCGGTCTCCATTCCAGGACTCGTCTGCTCCACCGGCCATCTGTCCTTCAACAAATATAGCCAGCCCACTGCCACTTCAGCTTGCTTACTCTGCAAGCTATGTCGGTAACTCCGGTTCTCTTCCGGATAATTTCATTCCTGATTTTATTTTTCAAAGAAACTCCGAGCATAGCCCGTTCCATAGCGCGCTGAGCGACTTTAAATTTTTGGATCAGCCCGACTGTCAGTGTCCACGTTTCGGCACCGTATGTCATAACGGGCAGGACGCACTGGTTGAAGATCTTAGTCTTCAAACATTAACATTTTATATTTTGTGACAATTTTATTATCATACCACTTGACCACAGCAAGTTTCTTCTCATTGCTGACAACTTGTTGGCTCGCACCCCTGCCTTTCTTTGCAAGCGCTTTGTCAGAGAGTAACACTGCTTGAGCCTCTTAGTCGGTTACTTCTGACCGTTCCTAAGCTGAAAATCCCGTATTCGTTCCGTAATTGGTGGATGAGCTCCAGCGAAGTAATAAAGTTATCAAAATAGACCGTTGCTGGCTTTTCCTCTATGGTCTTGCAAAGAGCTATGACAACTTTAGCACCAAGACCTAAGCTATTTTCGTAGTCTGTAAAGTGGCGGTTTCTGGATGTATTTTCACCAGCATATGGGATGAAGTCATTTAATAATCCGGAGACTCCTGTGCGCACAAATATCTTAAACCCCCATTTCTTGGGCTTTTTGGTAGATACTGGCGTCTACTCCCTGCTCGTGTTCCCTTGTCCACACAATGGACCATCATTTCATCCACACTGTAGCGTCCTTCTTGCACGAGCAGCAAACAATTCTTACGAATTTACGAGTACAGGTCGCACTTTGAAATAGCGGTCGTCATTTGTGTCAGTGTTGTCAACAAAGTGAAGGAATCTTCTTATTTTTTCATATTTTTTTAGTATCATAATATCAGCAATTTTTCAAACGAGTTGTGGTTGCAGGTGAGTTATTCAAAGGCGATAAGATGGATGACACCGAATTTAGCATGAATGGAAGTTGTTCTTGCGGTCGGCCAGTATGAAACATTTCATTGATGACAGATGACAGTGAGATAGTTTCTTCGTTGATAATGCTGGGTTGAAGTGAGCTGGTTGGCGATCTTCATTGTCAGAACCAATGTCCAAATCATTTAGAGAAGAAGGATAGGATCTTGGTTCCGAACTGCAGTATGTAATATTATCATCGTCATCGTCGTGTTGTTGTAAATTGTGGATTATAACTTCATCATCAGAGCCGCTACTACTACTACCATCCGAAGGTGGTGCCATAACCGTATGTGTTCGGTGCCATTTTGACTTAATCTGAAGCAAGCAAAAACATGCAAAATTGCAGGCGGTCCGAAAATATTAAAAATACCTTAGTACAAGTGCAGTGTTGTTCAGAAACGACATAAAATATATGCAGTACTTGACAAGCAAAAGAGCAGTGTTGATTGTGAACGACATACAGAATGCTCAGTACTTTTCCGAGTACTCCGCAATGTTGTTCACAATCAACATAACATTTCACGGGCTCGTAAATTGAATATTCGTGGTTCAAATGAGATAGTTTTTGCACAAATCAATAAAGGCGATATTTCTTAGGAAATTTGTCATGCATAATTTCCATAAACTAAATTCAAATGTTCAAAATCTAAAATTATTTACCTTACATCCGTGCGCGACAGGTATCCTCGACACCATTTTGCTAGGAAGGGAGCAAAATATTCGCGCGAATTGACAAATACATTATTTTTAGGTAGCATTTCGTTTTTGCTAAGAATTGATTTAAAAAACACCAAGAATATGTTAGCAGAAAATGAACAACATTTTTTTGTTTACTATGTCGTTCAGGTTTAACACTGCGAATTAAAGGGTTAAAGTATTTTGAAAGACTTTTAGGTCTTCCGTCGTAAAATCTCTGCCCCCGTAGGCATTTTACATTTTTAATGAATTCAATGTATGGAGTTGCCACCCCCTGGTCACACGGCTCGCTTTCTCACAGGCCTGATCGCGCCAGGCGATGCTTTTATTGCAGTGTGGTACTAAGCGTTAATTGGCGTTGCTTGTTTGTGTTGTTTTGTTCCATCCAAAGGTTGTCTTTAAAAGATCGCTTTTAGCGATAAGAGCGCCCATTGTGTCACCCCTTGTCAAATTTTCTACATATAAATCTGTAATTTTTATGGTGTGCAATAAAGAGTATTCTATTCTATTCTATTCTTGGAGAATGAATATTTGTCGTACGCTGAGGACTTGAAACTCTTTGTAAAATAGGTATTTATACCAGAATGGTTTTTATTGTGCAACTTTAATCAGAGCCCGATAGCTCTAGCGTAATAACTAATAACAGTCCTTTTACCAGCTCGTCCCCGTATAGGTACAGCAGATACAATATTGCTTATAATCTCAATAATTGATTGCTTAAAATAATTGCTTTAAATGAAATGAAATGAAATCGTTTATTCTGTAAATAGGATATAGGAATCACTTTTACACGTCATATAAATAAAAACAAGCTTGGGGAAGTCGACATTTCCTATCTGACTATCCCTGAGAAGAAATGGCGAAACAAACTCAGGGGTCAAAGTCTCTTTTAAAGTCCAGACATAATCTTGGTCAGATCATATGAGGACCGTGTAGATCCGTGTCTGAAATGGTCTTTTGATTTATTTTCAGTTATCGACCGACAACGTAACCGTGCCCGCAGGCAACATTTTCAGCCACCGAACAGCAGGAGCAACAAACATGGTCATAGCCATTTAATGAATTTACTTCCGGGCTAAATATTAATTTTATAAATGGAGATTGCACAGAATTAGATATATTTGAACATTTTTTGGACACAAATTTAGTGACACAAAGTACATTTATTTATAGGGTATAGAGACGTCACTCACGTAATTTTACGGAATGTATGGCGTATGGCGCCATCTGGTGCTTTGTGCAAAGTACTTTCGCACTAGGCTTTTAGTACTTAGATTTATTTTTAATAATGAGATTGGAAATGAAATAAAACGAAGTAGATAGGTAATACAAAATTCTGTTTTTCTTTTTTTAATCTTTTCGTACAGTATATATGTGCTAATTCTTGAATTTCATCCTTTTCATCATAATCAGTTCTGGACCCCGATAATAACTTATTTGTGTTTTTGCACCAATTATAGATAAATAAATTAAGAGTTATTTGCTCAATTTTTAAAATTACTTCTTTTTTGTGCTCATTGCATTTTATAAAACTATGGTCAATTAATATTGCTAATATAGTTTTCATGTATTGCATTATATTATTTATATCGGATTTTTTTCTTAATATACCCATGACCACATCTTGAATGTTGGAAAAACACTGTATCAATGTAAGTGATGGATATGTGAGGCAAGTTTTATTTTTGAAATATTCCCTAAACCTTAGTGCACTTTCACTAATGTCTTTATTAAATAATGATTCTCTACATATACTGACTTGATTTTTAACTTCCGCAGCGCATATCCGGTCACATAATCTATTTGTGCTCTTATTTTTGGATCACTAATTTTAATTTCAAAATCTTTAAAGATGTGGTCATTATCAACGTCTTCTAAATCTACATCCGTTGTACAAGCTGACCTCTCACTTGTCTTAAAAAACAAGGTCTTTAGTGATTTAAATATGATGCAAGAATCCACTTCACAATTGGACCCTGGTGAATGTACACTACTCATATTATTAATTAGTAGTGAGGCAAAAACTGCTTCGAAGGAAGCACAAGAAGGAGAGTTATTTCGGCACACATGGCTTCTTATGCGTCCAAAAAAAATAATTCTAAAGGGTCCTGGTTGAAGTGGCGCATCCAAAGAGATGTCCGCTTATATTTTTTTGTAATACATCTACTAGATATTCTATATTATCAATAGTGTGTAACCAGTTTTTAATTGAGGGTACAGTAGATAATTTTCCATTTTTTTTTTTTTTTTGAAAACTCATTGAGTACAAAACTTTTTTGGATTGAGACCATATTTTTTTATGGTTCGATCTTTGCGATACTGGGCCTAGCAGTGCTTTTCCTCTTTTTTTGTAGTTATCAAAACTACCGTTCCAAAATTACCGTTCATGGAGTCAAACAATTCGTCAAAGAACTTGAGCAATGCAGCCGTTTCCTCGCATTCTTGAGGGAGTACTCCTTGACCTGAAATAACATAACTGTTGTTAAAATGAGTAATAAAGCCCGAATGCTTATACTGCACTAAACTTAGGCATATAAAAATATACATTTATCTATGAAAATATAGACAGTAAACTTTAGTTAAGTAATACTAAAGTTTACTGTCTATATTTTCTGCCATCAGTAGATTCGGCACTCGATTAATACGTCCGTCTTTAAGAGGCGTCCGACACCAGACACTTACAATCTCATACAAAAGAACACCCCAGTTTTTTGTTAACTAAAACTGATTTAACAGACATTTTGTGCCAGCTTTCTATGTGAATACGCCCCACGTGTCAATAATAAACTAAGTGTACAGACGGCTACATATTAAGCTATACAAAACTAGTTTACGCTGCTCTCGCATTGTATAGGATTTCCATATAGCTTGATATGTAGCCGTGTGTACCTAAACTGTTTTAGGTTATTAGTACCTACTTACGTGTTTTTAATATTTGAATTTCATTATATTTTAAAATCGATGTGATTGAATTTAAGAAGATTCTACTTTTTAGACTGCTTGTACTAAATTGGTACTATATTGATTACTGTGATATTTTAAATCAGACTGAATTAAACTAAGAATATCTTACTGTTTTAGACTAGCTGTATGTGTGTATTTGATTACGTTGACTTTATAACCTGTGAATGAAACTAAATTGTGATTTCAGACTATTTTATTTGATGAGCAAACGTTGTGAGCAAAATTGTCACCAATGAATGGTGCAAAAGGTAAGACATGGTCTTGAAGAACTTCCTCCACGTATCTTTGAACGTTCACACTGCCTCTATCGAACTCAACAAGATCGGTACGAGCCTCGTTAGAGATACCTCCCCAAACCATTATGGACCCTCCCTGGTAACCCACTGTTTCGGTTATAGCGCATGGAGCAAACCTTTCGTTTCGGCGCCTGTAGACGCTGACGTCCATCTGGACCTCTTAAGGCTATTCTGCTCTCATCTGAGAACAGTATGTCCTTACATTCCTCCACAGTCCAGTCAGCATATTCTCGCGCAAAAGCAAGTCTAGCTCTACGGTGTTGTGGGAGCAATTGTGGAGCATGAGCTGGACGAAAGCCCTCAGATTACTTTCTGCCAGTCTTCTTCTAATCGTACGTTCCCTCACACTGACATTTCTCACCTTAAAAAGACGCGTACGAGCTTCGGTAGCAGTGCAAAAACGATTTCTCAACACGTTGCTGACAACGAAACGGTCATCACGGGTTGAAGTGCATCGATGTCAGCCTTGACCTGGCCTCCGGGTGTATGAGCCAGTCTCCCGAAATCGTCTGATGGCATCCCGTACCGTGGTTCGAGGTACACCGAGTGTACGGGCGATGCGACGTTGGCTGTACCCAGCGTCAGCTAAAGCCACTGCCCTAGCTGCACCAGTTGCATCGAGTGGCATATTTTTGTGTCGCAAACAATAAACGAGCTCTACAAACTTGAATTAAACAATATTCACACACTATGGCAGAAAAGAACAGAAAATATCACGGTAACGATTCGGCAACAATGTCAAACAACGACTAAATTCCAAAAACCTTTCGGTGACACAAATTTAGGAAACGAATTATGGGTATGAGTGTTTGGTTTATTGCTAAAGTACCCACTTGTAAAAAAAAAATTAAACAGTGGATAAGCCATAGTTAATTTAAACAAACAGGGTGACGAAAAATATAGGTGGGCGGTTAAATGTGCCTGTGAGTGTATAAGCACTTACTTAATCGTCACAATAAACATCAATTGACACGGATTAAATTAAAGTCACAATACGGTACATAGCAAGTGGAGCGGACCACAAGAAGATTCTCAGTCATAGCACAGAATATAAAATATGGACAGTAGGGATTCTAGGAAGAAACGTTGTCGACGGCGCACTCACACAGACGCGCGCATCTACGAGACATAAAAGTCCGCCTCGCGGTGCTCTCAGTCTCAGTGTTGAGACGAGTGGTCGTATTATATAATCTCTGTCGCCACGATCTTTTAAAAAATGCCTTGATCGTATTGCGTAGTGTATGGCTGTTTGAATTCGGCTTCTTCAAAACCGGAGCTTTCGTTTTTTAAACTCTCCGCTGATCTTGAAAGGTAAGAATGGTTAAATTGTTATAATCAGAAAATTATGGTAAGTGTGATCGATCTTATGAAATTCGTGAATTTAATTGTAAATCCAAGATCTTCGATTTCAAATGTTTCTTCATGGATGTCGTTTTCATGGTTCGCAGGTGTTAAAGAAGATAGTGACATTAAAATGTAAATCCAAGATGGCGGCTGCGAAAATTTTCAAATTTTTCGCCATGGGTGTCGTTTTCATGGTTTTCGAGGGTGCCAAAGCCGAAAGTGAGGTCAAAATATAAATCCAAGATGGCGGCTGCGAAAATTTTCAAAATGTTCGTCATGGGTGTGGTATTCATGGTTTTCTAGGGTGCTAAAGCCGATATTTAGGTCAAAATGTAAATCCAAGATGGCGGCTGTGATTTTTTTTTCGTCATGGGTATCGTTTTCATGGTTTTCGCGGGTGTTAAAGACGATAGTGACGTTAAAATGTAAATTCAAGAAGGCGGCTGCGAAAATTTTCAAATTTTTTGTCATGGGTGTCCTTGAATTTGAAATTAGAAAATTTTCGCAGCCGCCATCTTGAATTTAACACCAGCTTAAGCCGACAGCGACGAAAAAAAAAATTGCCGATAGCCCATAGTGAGGTAAAAATGTGAATTCAAGACGGCTGCGAAACTTTTGTGTTTGTTTTAAATCATACGCACGGTTTTTAAATAGAAATTAATAATTTCATAATAAGAATTACAGTAATATTAATACATAATAAAAACAAGTTTAAATTATTCGGTAATTTTGTGCGTTGCCGTCTGGTTAGTTCGACAAAGTGACCTCTACTGAATTCTACTGTAATAATTTTATTGTTTGTATAGGACAGCATTTTATTACGAAAATTGTTGTTTTCCTACCTTCTGAGTTATAAAAAGTGGCCGCCATCTTGAACTTTTTTGGATTGACAAACTTGTGGAAAAACTATTTGAGATAGGACTTAACATTAGAATATTTGTCTCCGACATGGGATCTGATCTATTTAACGCAGCAAAAAAGAGATTTGTTACCATAGAACGGCCTTATTTCTTTATCAATAACAGAAAAATATACCATATATTTGGTGCACCCCATCTCATAAAACTGGTTCGCAACAATTTGATTTCTTACGACTTTCATTTCCAGGATCGTGTAGCTAAATACGAGCACATTTTAAAATTTTATGAGAATGATGAACAAAAGAGCTTCAAATCTGCACACAAATTGACGAACAGCCACATCCATCCAACAAATTTTGAAAAAATGAAGGTTCGCTATGCTACTCAACTTTTAAGCAATTCTGTTTCCGCAGGTATATTAACTTATGTGGACTTAAATCTTATTCAAGAATCCGGGGAGAGTCCTTTTAAGAAAAAATATTTTTGTGAAAAATGCATGTATGTTGTAGTTTTTAAGTTTCAGCTGATCATCGTTGCCAACTTTTATATTAAGTCTCAAGTTTTACACAGTTCCATGACGGATCAAAATTTCGTAATAATTATCAAGGTTACTTATTACTTCAAGACTTTTAATCTTTTTTCAATTTTTGCGAAAACTCTATCTGGTGGTAAAAGTGAATGGCTAACAACTGGAAATAGAATCTCTAGGCTCATAATGTGTACAGGTGCATAGTCTTGTAACGATTTAGCTGCCATACCAAGAACAGATTGGTTTTTATTTTGGCCGCTGCACCCATCTGCTACCAAACGAACCTGTGTGATGTGCTCTAATCCGGGACTCAGAAAAATAGTATTCAAGCAATGAAAAACAGCGCTAGCAATTTCATTCGATGCTTTCGGTAAAACAGTCCAGGTGTAGATGAACGTCTTAGTAACAGTTAGGGGTGATTTTGAATTTCCGATTACCACCGTAAAATTGTACACATACCAACTGCCTCGAGTAACTATCTGACACTCCAGAGTGTAAAAAAAGAGTTTTGACTTTCATTGGTATTGGTGAACAACATTCCTCTTCGAACTAATCGTTTAGTCGACATTTGACAGATTCTACTTTTGACATCATAGTCTACTATTGACAGATTCTACATATGACAGATTCTACATATGACAGATTCTACGTATGACAGATTCTACATATGACAGATTCTACTTATGACAGATTCTACGTATGACAGATTCTGTATTTGACAGATTTTGAAAAAGTGAGACAAGTAACGGACACCTTGTGGAATCAAAAATAATACTGTTATATAGTAATCACTATATTTATTGATAAGCATAATTTGTTTTTATAACTAGTATTAAATGTTTGTATTATAGTACTAATATTTTTAGAAACAGTCACAATTACCAAATTAACGTTAAAATTATTTTTTTTGTAACATAATTACGTATAAACAATCACAGTGAAAACAGTGGAAACGTTATTAATTAACAAGCAACAATCATTTTTATAAAAATAAAAATTACAGGAGCAGTTGTATATAAATTATTTTCTTAAAAAAATCTTCGACCGATATTTCATCGCTTTGAAGTTTCTTGACAATTTTGCTGTATTTTTTATCAAAGTTAATGTCGCGGTACCGACGATTTTTTCGCACAGATTGGAAGAGGCTATTACGAAGCTTAATATTGCAGTGGTGGGCTTCTTTACGCAACTTTTGGATAAAATTGAACAGGCTTGGTCGCTTTGGGATTAGGACGTTAAGTCTGTGATGCCATCCTTCTAATGCATTGTTCGTTCGATGACGTTGGTTGGCACAACTTAAAATTGAAGGACTCAAACTGGACCATTGCCTCTTGTAATAATTACTGAACTCTTGCATTTTATCGGTATGAACAGATTCCATTTTGTCCAAAATCAATTGACGCCCCTCTGAAATGTACTGGGCTGGTAGTAAAGGTAGGATGGCAGCCATTCTTACAATTCGTCTTTCTTCACTAGTCCTATTTACTTTTATTTCTTTGGCTTTCTTCCACAGAGCTTTTTGATAGTGATAGTAGCATCCACTTACATTTGATTCCGGGAAAACTGATCTTACAGCATTCATAATGCCTACTTCGTAGTCGCATTTGAAATAACGGATACTAAAACCCAAATTTTTAATTATTTCAAAAAGTCGAATGTATGTAGCTTGGGATTTATTCGGCAGTAACGCGTATAGCACAGGGACTATATTTGTTGAGTTTGTATCAGAATTTTGGTCTATGTGCAGAGTAAAAAGTTGGTAGAATGGCTTGGGAACACTTTTAAATGTACCATCACCGAAGCACAACCTTGCCCGGCGCAAAAATTTTTTGGCTAATTTAGTTATGAAGACCAGTATTTTCTCTTCTGTACCTTCTTCAGCAACTAGGAAATTCTCACCTAGGGCTTTGGGAATTAACACATCTTCAATTTTATTAAATGACAATCGTTCTGCGCTCAAATACTTTTTTCTTGCATTATAAAAGCTATCTTTTTTGTCGTGAAAGGTCGGGATTCTACTCGGTCCGTCGGTACTGTCAAAAATATGTTCAAAAATCATTTTAATCGGACCCAAGTTTTTACACACTTCCCTCTTCACCATGTTAGTTTTTATAAATAACTCGTTTCCGAGATGATCAGCCTGACACGTATGTGGAGATTTACGAAGAATTTTCATTAAATTAACATCCACTGTTATAGATGCACTGCACTCATTTCTCTTCACACAGCGCCAACACGTACTTTGATCTTTATTGACTCGTTTGATTTTGTTAAAACGGTATCCTTCGTACAAGATTGTGTTAAAACCTTTTTTATTTTTGTCTACAACAAATTCCCTTTCTTCCGCCATATTATGAAAAAGACATACATAAAGGTAACAACACGTATCAAACTGAGAATTATCACAAAAACACCAAACTGAACTAAGTAGATTAGCCGTCATCTTAGAGTATATATCACTGGAGAAGCCATAAGCGCAATATTCTGAACAAAAAATTCTGTCACTTTTGGCGGGGGACGCGCGGTAGTTTCTACGAAAAAGAACAATGGCTATTGTTGTTTCCGAGCCCGGAAAGAGAAGTCCGTACCATCGTCTTTTTTTTTATCGATATCGATAATCATTCGGAATTTTGCTTGAATCCAGAAATAAAACAGCTGATGCATAGAAAATTTAAATTTTAATAATAAAAACTATTAAATAAAAGTAAAAAAATAATGTTACAGTACCAACAAATAATACATCCTTAAAAAATCAGTAGGTTCATAACAACTACTGCATGGCGAATACATTTTTGAGGGTCCCTTTTTTTGTAATGTACGCAATTCTTGTATCTGTATATTTGGTCATTACGGCTTCAGCTAGTTCTACCTCATGACTATTTAAGACCGGTATCATGATCTTGTGAGAATAATGTTTTCCCAATAAGATTCCGCAGAGCCGGTGTTACGAACTTACGACAAAGGTGGTGCTATATTTAATACTTAATTTTTTGCGGTTATCCAAATCAATCCAACTTCTCACATTGCTGACATAAAGAAATAGATTTTGATTTTTTCTTTCTCTCTCTCTCGATCGAATTAGAAGAAGATGGTTGGAAGCAGCCCCGGATCTAGAATTTTTTTGAGGCGAGGCAAAAACTGCCGTCTGACGCCCCGCCCCCCACCAATCTTTTATGGGGATGCGCAAAGTTAGCCCCCGCGATATTTAAATTTTCTCAAAATGAAAATTTAGGCAGCAACATATTCAAATTGTATCGACCGATAATGCGCCAATTCAACAGGGGCGCCAAAACTGTCGTAAAAAGAAAAAAAAAAATAGAAAGATTATAAATGTGCTGTGCGTCTCATTTATTGCAAAGTTGCGGTGTGCTGGGTGGTGGTGCGCTTGAATTTGTCGCCCCCTGAAGTTGGCGCCCGGGGCACGGGCCCCGGATTGCCCCCTTAGATCCGGGGCTGGTTGGAAGTATAAACGGTTTTTCACGTGACTTTTCTGCCAACTTACTCCTTTTTTTTTTTTTTTTTTTGTTCCGGGTTGGAAAATCCTCATGGATGTCCTCCGCCCTGGGGCGGGCGGGGTCTGTCAGACTCTTACTGACTAAAAACCACCCCGGTGTTCCGTCTCACACCTACGCTGGGGGTCACGGGAACGAACATACTTCCGCGACCCCCGACTGGTGCCGGCCCGCCACTGCAGGCCTCTCCTCCGGTCGAGGGGGGGGAGTGAGGTTTTTGACTCCCCCCGCGACGTCTCAGAGGGGCGCGCGTGGAACACTACGCGCCGCCACCTCGGGTCCTATATATGGGGGCGACGGACGTCCCCTAGTCCGTCGTCCCTGGACCCATTTAGGGGGGCTGGAAGAGGGCGTTGTCCGCCCTCCGCCGACGCCCGGTGCGCCTGCTGCGGGCCGGGTTAGTGGACGAGATCTCCCTTTCCCGTTCCGCAGCCTCCTTCTGCGAAATTACTGTCTCGCAGAAGGAAACCACCGCGTCCCAGGACTCCTCGCTGCCGACCATCGAACGAGCGACGGCCGGCAGCGAGAGGTCACTGCCTACTCCAGAGATGAGGGCACGACGCGGGTCCTCCCAAGCGGCACACTCTGCCAGCGTATGCCACGCCGTGTCCTCCCGACAGTCGACGCAGTGGTGACACCGGGCGTCCGGCTCCCTGTTTATGCGACACAGGTACTTCCCGAAGCAACCATGCCCCGAGAGCACCTGCGTCACCCGAAACGACAGGGAGCCGTGCCTCCTCCCGAGCCAAAGGTCGAGCACCGGCCGGACCGCCTCGATCGTACCGAGGCCGGCGGTAGGGCGTGAAAGCCTGTCCCGCCATTCCGCCACCAGGACCTCGCGAAGCTGTGACCGACGCAGCTCCACATGTCGCTGCATCAGCCACTCGCCCCGCGCCCTCGCTTCCTCACGCCACCGATACAATGACGCGAGTACTTTCGCCTCCAGGTCCCAGGGCGGGGATCCGGCCAGTGCGCAAGCCGCCTCGTAGGAGATCGTGCGATACCCCCTGATGACTCTGACGGCCATTGCTCTCTGCGGTTTCCGCAAAACAGCGATGCTGCCGGCCGTCAGGTCAGCCGCCCAGATCGGGGCCCCGTACAGGGCCATCGATCGCACGATCCCCACGTAAAGCCGCCTACAGGCGACGCTCGGGCCCCCCAGATTGGGAAGCAGCGTTGACAGCGCCCCAGCCGCACCCATCAACTTGGGCGCCAGCCGCCGGAAGTGGGGTCCAAAGTCCCACCGGCTGTCGAGCACCAATCCTAGGTGTTTACGCCTGGTTTAATTGTGATGACGTTCAGTTCGTGTCGCGTTTGCTATTATAAAAGTCCAGGCACCCGTACATATTTTTTATTGTTTTACCTTCACTAATTATATTTTCATTCGTCATTTTTCACTATCATCGAAAACTTGTACTGCTATTATAAAATTCAGTTTTAATTACCTAATTAAACAATTACCTCGACACGGGAGTTTCATTGAAGACACTTGAAGCCCCAACATCTGGCGACCTACGACAAAACCTGCAATTTCGGCAAAAACAAGTTCGATCATTGCGACCACGCGCTGCCGGTGTATCCATTGCACCGCAGCTACTATTCATCTATATCAAGAATCATACCTGGTTTCCCTGGAGGTGTACCAGCCATTGCAGCCACCGCCGGTCAGCGATCAGCATTCAGCATCGTACCGCAGCCTCGGCCAATGCAGCTAAGTGCCCATTTTTCCTTGTGAATTCCCTGTGACCTACATACCCTTACCTTTACCTATAACCTTAATAAATCTATCCAATACCTATTTAAAATAGCTTTAGGAGTGCATTGGTGTCTGTAATCATTTTAGTGACCTAAAATAATCATCAATATACCATACGCAGTTCATCTATTACTTAAATTAAAATTATCTATTGATAAACGTTTTCCATGTCCATACGAATACAATAGCAGGCTATATCTTCTTATGTTATTATCATAATTTAATCCGTTTTTCACAACAGGCTTATAACTGTACTATAAGCATATATTTCACCCACCTCGCCGAACATTCCAGGCCGATCTCTTCGTGTAACGCAACTTCGGGCCGCCTGCCGTGTCACCGTGTGATCGGAGCGGAGCCCTACCCACAGCTGCGCCGGGCCGGCCTCAGGTGACGTTAGGCGAGGAGCGTGAGCTAAGTTTTTAGTTTTTTTGTATTATCATCACCTAGTTTGTGTTTGTATAATTTCCATAATCGAACCTATTTGAAATCAAATTGTTTATTCAATCTTACTTAACATTTACAATATTAACAAGGTTTGAGTTCACAATGGGTAAAGATTGTGGAGGTGAATCTAGCACAAACAATCCTCAAGAATTACAGAATCTTTTGGTGAAACGTAGTTCCATAAAAGGTCAAATCACTAAATTTAGAAACTTTTTATCGAATGTTACCTCTAAAGAATCCCTTACTCAGATTGAGGTAGCTGAATTAACATTAAAACTAAGCAAATTTGAGTCTATCTACAGCCGTTTTGATGACTTGCAAAATCATATAGAAGTATTAAACTCCAACAATTTAGCTAATGAGATTGATGAACGTGATACTATCGAACAACTATTTATATCAAACATTGCAATTGCGCAAAGTATTACACAAAAACATAACTCGAACCGTCATGATGAAAGTAATTATAAGGATTTAAATTCAAGTCAGATAACTACAGGTCCATGTAATCATGACCATCATGATATAGGTTTTAAATTACCTCAAATTCAAGTTCCTAAGTTCGACGGGTCTTGCTTTCGTTGGCTTGAGTTTCGTGACACATTCTTATCTATAGTACACAATAACGACCGCATCGCGCCCATTCATAAATTCCATTATCTTATTTCGTACTTGACTGGCGATGCAGCGCGCATTGTTGCTAATTTAGAGGTATCTAGCGCTAATTATGCGTGTGCTTGGAAATTATTATGTGATAGATATGACAATACACGACAATTAATAACTCATCATATAAATTCATTGTTATACATAAAACCAATCACAAGCGAGTCTGATAAATCATTACGATTTCTTGTGGATCATATTAATAAAAACTTGCGTGCTTTAACTAGTCTCGGTCAAAGTTCACGTGACTGGGATATTTTACTCATTCACATAATGAGCCCCAAGCTTGATAGCCACACCAAGGCCAAGTGGGAAGAATACCGGGGCACGTTGGACACTAATATACCTAATTTACAACATTTTTTCAAGTTTCTTATTGATCGCGCTGATGTACTCGAGTCAATAAATAGCTGTCATCCGTACTCTAAACCTAAGACTCCGGTAACGTCAAGGCCTATAGATTCTAACAATAAAATAAAATCTCATCAGTCATACATTTCTAATAGTGAAGACAATAATACTTCTGTTATATCGTGCGGAGTTTGTGATGGTAATCATCGCCTTTATGATTGTCCCACCTTCTTGGCTAAGAGTATGGATGACCGTATTAGTGAAGTCAGCAGATTGAAGCTTTGTCATAACTGCTTAAGATCTGGCCACTCTGCACGCAATTGTCGCATGCATCCGTGTCGCTTGTGTAATACAAGGCACAATAGACTCTTGCATAAACAATCTGGTAACAAAAATATTTCCAGTGTTGTCACCATTTCACCCGACATCACTGACGACACTATCGTTAATTTTTCAAATCAAAGTAACCATCAAGTTTTACTGTCTACTGCTTATATTGAGGTTGTTAATCCTGTGACCAATCAAACAGAGAAAGTACGTGCTCTTTTAGATTGCGGTAGTCAGTCATCATTTATTACTCAATCTCTTAAAACAAAACTGCTTTTAGAACCGACTACCACTTTGCATGTCAATATAATTGGCATAGGCAATAAAACCACCACTCAGGCTACAGAAACTTGTGTAGTTCAGTTGAAATCTTTGATGAAGCATTTTACCGTTACTTCTTCTTTTCTGGTGTTGCCAGTGTTGACCGGTAATATACCTAGAATACCCGTTGACGTTAAAACACTTAATATTGCTAGTGATTACTTTTTAGCGGACCCTTACTTCCACCAACCAGCACCTGTTGATGTTGTCATCGGTGCCGATATTTTCTGGGACATTATTGGCCGCGATCAACTCTCTCTCGGACTTAATTTACCTGTATTGCGAAGTTCTCATTTCGGTTGGTTGGTTTCAGGTCCAATGTATTTTAATTTACCCACAAGCAATATGTTAAAGGAAATTGATAATAATATCGATTCTAATCATTCAGTAGTTTCTTATGTGTCATCTGTTGACAAAATACATCAGGAACTAACAAAATTCTGGGACTTAGAAAATGTTCCCCAAACTTCAAAACCACTTATGAGTCATAGCGAGAAGGCATGCGAAACACATTTTTTATCGCACACCCTCCGTTTTGAAACTGGTAGATTCTCAGTTAGTCTACCTTTAAAGGATACACCGGATTGTCTTGGTGAATCTTATTCACTAGCTAAAAAACGCTTGTTAAATTTAGAAAGGCGATTTCGCAAACAACCTCATGTGAAATCACAATACGTAGAATTTATGCGTGAGTACGCAGACTTAGGTCATCTTTCAGAATCCGCTGTACCTATACCTTCTACATCTTACTTCCTCTGCCATCACGCTGTCTTCAAAGACAGTAGTGAGTCCACGAAAATA
Source organism: Dryobota labecula (assembly GCA_947523025.1). Classification (NCBI taxonomy): domain Eukaryota; kingdom Metazoa; phylum Arthropoda; class Insecta; order Lepidoptera; family Noctuidae; genus Dryobota; species Dryobota labecula. The sequence goes on from OX383306.1 coordinate 7,594,521, forward strand.
AGAGTCGTATTCGACGGCTCGGCTCCTACTTCATCGGGTCAGTCTGTCAATGACATCCTCATGGTTGGGCCTAATATGCAGGACTCACTATTCTCCATCTTAATAAGAGCTCGACAACATAAGTTCCTCATCACGGGTGACGTCGAGAAAATGTACCGTCAAGTCCGAGTCCATGAGGAGGATCGCAACCTTCAACTTATTTTATGGAGAGAGGATGAGTCTTTGCCCATCAAAACGCTTCAGCTGGGTACTGTGACTTACGGAATGGCAAGTTCTAGCTACTTGAGCACTCGGTGTCTATGGCAGATTGGTGAAGAATCTTCCGATCCTATGGTTAAGGACATAATTCAACATGATTTCTTTGTGGACGATCTCATCACCGGTTCTGAAAGTGAGGTTACCCTACGTTATATTCACCAATCTGTAACTGAAGAATTAAAGAAAGGATGCTTTAATCTTCGTAAGTTTAAGACTAATTTACCATCATTGTTCGATTCAAATACTCAAACTGATGATAATCTTTTAGTAAGTGAGTCAACTAGTACTTTAGGCATGGGATGGAACCCATCAACCGATCAGTTACATTTCCCTATCAAATACCCCCTTTCCTCTAACAGTAATTTAACTAAAAGATCATTTCTATCGTCTCTTTTTAAAATCTTTGACCCCTTAGGACTGATTAGTCCGTGTGTAATAAAAATGAAAATGTTATTACAGCAAATGTGGCTACATAATTTGAGTTGGGACTCTCCAGTCCCATATGAAATTCAAAGAGACTGGAACAATTTTATGCAGTATCTACCTTCTCTTTTAGAACTAGAAGTTCCGCGGCGTGTACTTTGTAATGAACCCGCATCTGTAGAATTACATTCCTTCAGTGATTCATCACAACATGCATACGGTGCTTGCATTTATTTACGTTCAGTTAATGCTGCGAACGAAGTCACAGTCAATTTGCTTTGTTCTAAGTCCAAAGTAGCTCCGATTAAATGTACAACCATCCCTCGTCTAGAATTGTGTGCTGCCCTGCTGGCAGCAAGGTTATGCAAAGCTGTCAGAAAGTCACTCCGATGTGAAGTACAGCATCAAGTACACTGGTGTGATTCATCAGTAGTGCTAGCCTGGCTCCACACCAGTTTTATAAATTTGAAAACATTTGTAGCTAATAGGATTTCGGAGATCTGTGAGCTAACAGATGCCTCCTCGTGGCGCTATGTGCCCACATCTGTCAATCCTGCAGACCTCATATCTAGAGGAATCAGTCCAGATAAGCTCGGCAGTACCCAACTTTGGTGGTCAGGCCCTCCATTCCTCACGGAGCCTGAAAGTAATTGGCCTGTCTTAAAACCTAATAAAATTAATACTAATGACTTACCGGAAACTAAACCTAATTGTACTACCACTCATGTTGCTACTCAAAATGAATCTATAATTAATTTTATGGATTTTTCTAGCTTAACTAAAATAAAACGATCTTTCGCTTACGTGCTAAGATTTATTAATAATCTAAAACCTAAAAAGGATAAATTTGTCGGTCCTCTGACTGTTAATGAATTAAATAAGTCTTTTCTTTATTTGTGTCGTCTTGCACAACAAGAATCATTTTTCTGTGAATATAATTTACTATGCAACAATAAAGCTTTAAGTTCTAAATCAAATATTTTATCATTAACTCCATTTTTAAGTGACGACAAGGTCATCCTAGTTGGTGGCCGACTAGGTTCATCTGATTATAACTATAATAAAAAACACCCTGTTCTCCTGCATGCTTCGCATCATTTTACTAAATTGATTTTCGAATACGAACATAAACGCGGATTACATGGTGGCCCACAATTATTGTTGGCCGTTGTTAGGGAATACGTTTGGCCGATTAACGGCAGAAATTTAGCTAGACGCATTTTTCATAACTGCTCCAGGTGCAGACGCTTGCAGGGCAAGACTATTGCGCCAATAATGGGTCATTTGCCCTCACAACGTGTCACGCCAAACTTTCCATTTCATACCGTGGGAATTGATTTCGCTGGCCCATTCCTTATTGTAAACAGAAAAGGACGTGGTGCATCGTTAGTCAAGTGCTATCTTTGTTTTTTCATATGCCTTCGATATAAAATTTCTCACCTCGAAGCTGTGAGCGATCTATCAAAGGACGCTTTTATTATGACATTCCGAAGGTTTGTGTCACGAAGAGGCAGGCCAGCGGAGGTATTCTGCGACAATGGACGCAACTTTGTCGCAGGAGCTAAAGAAATTAATGATTTTTTTAAGAGTTACCAAAACGATCTATCAGATTTTGCATGTTCAGAAGGCATTCATTTTACTTTTCACCAGCTTACGCTCCTCATTTTGGTGGTATTTTCGAGGCCGGTATCCGTTCAGCAAAATTTCATATTAGGCGAGTAATGGGTAATTCTCATTTAAGTTTTGAAGAACTTCAAACTCTTTTCGCTCAGGTAGAAGCTGTGTTAAATAGTAGACCTCTCTGTCCTTTATCTTCCTCTCCTGACGATTTCCATTGCCTTACTCCTGGGCATTTTCTCATTGGTCGGGCTCTCAACGCGCTGCCTGAACCACCTTTGGAAGATTGCCACTCAACCAACTTGCGGCGCTATGCCAGGTTGCAGCAAATATATCAACATTTTTGGCGACGCTGGCAATCCGAGTACATCTCCGAGTTGCAACTTCGCCGTAAATGGAAGACCAACGCCGACGCAGTCAAAATTGGAGACATAGTCCTATTGAAGGAAGATGGCGTCCCACCCCTATGTTGGAGGCTCGGACGTATTACAAGGCTCTTCCCGGGACAAGATGGAGTTGCACGAGTAGCCGACATAAACACGAAAAGAGGAACTATACGGCGCGCTCTGGTTCGCATCTGCCCCTTACCAACCGAAGAGGAGCTACTTAGGGTTTGAAACAACTGAGTTTCAAACGGGGGGAGGATGTTTACGCCTGGTTTAATTGTGATGACGTTCAGTTCGTGTCGCGTTTGCTATTATAAAAGTCCAGGCACCCGTACATATTTTTTATTGTTTTACCTTCACTAATTATATTTTCATTCGTCATTTTTCACTATCATCGAAAACTTGTACTGCTATTATAAAATTCAGTTTTAATTACCTAATTAAACAATTACCTCGACACGGGAGTTTCATTGAAGACACTTGAAGCCCCAACACTAGGTACTTCATGGTGGACTCGACAGCAATCTGAACCCCACCGACCACGATGTGTGATCCGGCTGGCGGCGCCCGCCGGGGACCATGGAACGCCATGGCCTCCGACTTGTTGAGGGCCACCTCCAGGCCGAGGCGCCGTATGCGGCTCACCACCTGTGAGACCGCCGCCGTATGCGGCTCACCACCTGTGAGACCGCCGCCGTCGCCAGCAACGCTGCCTCCCTGTGCGAACTCCCCCGGGCCGTGACCAGCGTGTCGTCCGCATAGCACGTCAGGTCCACGCCCGGCTGGAGTTCACCTCTCAGCACCCAGTCGTACCCGATGTTCCACAGGAGCGGCCCTACGACCGAGCCCTGTGGAACACCGCACGACATGCGGCGCTGGTTAACGCCATCACGACCCACGTAGGTGACACACCTCTCGGACAGATAAGCCCCAACGATGTGGCAGAGGTAGGGAGGCACCCGATGATACCGCAGTGCCTCCCGAATACAACTCCAGGGCAGGGTGTTGAAGGCGTTAGAGATGTCCAAGGACACCGCCAACATCAACCCGCCCCGGGACACCGCTTCCTCCGCCAGGACCCTCACCCGCGACACAGCGTGGATGGTAGAGCGCCCATGCCGAAACCCGAACTGAGTGTCGTCCAGGTCCGGCCCCTCTCTGCACAAGTGGCCGACGAGGCGGGCTGCGATTATCCGCTCAAACAGCTTACCCACCTCGTCTAGCAGCACTATGGGCCGGTACGCGGACGACGAGTCCGCAGGGCGCCCCGCCTTCCTGAGCAGGACCAGACGACCAGATTTCCACAAAGTGGGAAACTGGCCCCGCTCAAGACACGCTGTGTAGAGTCCTCTCAGTTGGGGCTCAAGCTCCTTCAGAGCGAGGGCTAACACGCAGCCGTGGATCCCGTCGGGCCCCGGAGCCACGTTTTTGGCCCGGAGCCGCATCACGGCTGCCCTCATCTCTGCCTGTGTCACCTCTGGGACGCTGATGGCGTTCTCTTCTGTAGACTCTGCGGCTGTGGGCAAAGCCATCGGCGGCGGAGTATGCTCCGCTCTTGCCGGGAAGAGGGCTGCGACTACCTCCTCCAGCAGCTCGGGTTGGAGACTCTCCATAAGTGGGGGCGCCGCGGCTCGAAGTTTCCCTCGGACCGCGCGATAAGGGCGCCCCCACGGATCCCCGTCTAGAGTCTCCAACATCTCCTCCCTGGCTCGCGTCCTCGACTCGCCGATGGCCAGCCCCAGAGTCTCCTTCGCCGCGCGGTACACCTCATACAGCGCGGCTTCTTCGTCAGGGACCCGACGACGTCTCCTCCGGTATCGGGTGTACTGGCGCCTGACCGCCACGCACGCGACGCGCAACTGCGCGATCTCGGCAGTCCACCAGTACACCTGGCGCCTTCCTGTCTGTGCGTGGACCCGGGGCATCGACGCGTCGCAAATTTGCGTCATCGCCCCGCGGAACCACAGCGCCTCCTGCTCGACGTCGACGGGTCCGGTCGTTGCCGACTCCCGGCTCCAGGCCTGGACAATAGCGGCCTCCTCGAGAAGCTCCCTGTCGATGCGCTTACGCGCCCAGTGCGGACCGTCCGTTCGCGGGGCCGGCGAACCACGGCCGCCAGTGGTCTGGGCGGAGACGTCGAAACGGATGTATCGGTGATCCGACAACGTCTCCACCTCCACGGCGACCCGTCAGTCGCGGACACGGCACGCAACAGCGGGGCTAGCGAACGAGACGTCCACTATAGAGCCGCCCCGCTGCCGCACGCACGTGTAGACCGAGCCCCGATTTAGGACGGTCAAGCCAGTCGTGACCGCCCACTCCTCCAACACCTCACCCCTAGCATCGGTCACCGAGGATCCCCACGCCGCAGATTTGGCGTTGAGATCCCCGAGCAACAGCACGGGGCGAGGGTGGAGACGGCCCACGACGGCACCCAACTCGACAAGGAACCTCTCGAAGTCGGCGAGACTCTTGTTGGGCGAAAAATATGCCCCAACCGTGCCAATGCCGTCCGCGAGGGCGGCTACCCAGCCGTGACCTCGGGACGGGTTGACAAGAGCCCCGCCAATGATGGCCACCAAACCGTCAAGGTCTCCCACCCAGTTATCCCGGGGGGGGGGACGAAGTACGGCTCGGCGACCACAGCCACATGAATCGACCACTCTGCCATGCTCTGGAGGAAGAGATCCTGAGCTCTAGCAGAGTGGTTGAGGTTGCCCTGGAGGAAATGGTACAGCGCCATTTATGCGCAGTCCATCCCCTCCGCACCATTCCTAGGCCGGGAGTCGGCCGACGAGCTGCCAGGCTGAGGGGGGGGTAAAGAGCTCCGGCAGCCTTGGCACCCCCTCTCTTCCGTTTCTGGGTGGGTGCGCCACAGGCTTTTCCGCCAGCTCTGTGCCCAGCGGGCCTCCCTGCAGCTGTACAGAGGCTGCAGTTTGGCGCCGCGGAGCACTGGGCCGCCTTGTGGCCGGGCTGGCCGCAGCGATAGCATTGCTCGCTGCGGTCCGTTTCGGCGGTGCACCGCGCCCGGACATGCCCAATGTCCAGGCATCGGTAGCACCGCATAGCCCTGGGCTGCAGCAGCTTGACCCTCGCTGCAACCCACCCCACCCTCAAACGTCCCCCGTCGGCGACCTTACTAGCCGCCGCCACCGGGCACCGCACCCAAATCGTGCCGAGCCCGGAAGCGTCGGCCCGAATGTCGCCCGTCCGCACGTCCCCGGGTGGACATCCGCCGGCCTCGGCGACGGCCGCCACGACCTCAGCCGGGGTCGTCGAGTCGTCCAAGCCATCGACGCGCAGCTCTGCGGTCTTCATCGGCCTGGACACTCGGACGTCCTCCGGGTTGAGGACCTCCCTCAGCTTGGCGGCCAGGATGTCGGCCTTTTCCCCGCTGGAGACTCCCGACACCTCAAGAAGCCGCGCCCCCGTCATCGCCGGCTTCAATCTGAAGCCAGACGGTGTGCCAAGGTCCGGGAACGCGACTTTGGCTTTAGCCTCCGTCAGGACCGCCTTATACGTAACGCCCCTTTCAACGGCTCCGGGCTGCAGCGTAATTACTACAGCCGTGGAGCGTGGGGCTCTGACCTTAGGCGGTCCCTTTGTCTTGGGTGCCGGTGCCACAGCGGGAGCTGGTGCTGGCGGCACCTTCTTCTTGGCCTTCCCCTTTTTGACGACCGTCGTCCAGGCCTCTGCGGTAGGCCCAGGCACGGCCGCCAGAGGTGCCGCTGGAGTAGCCGCTGCGCGGGAGGTGGCCGTCTGGGGCGTGGACTTTTGGGTCGATTTCCCCCCGGATTGGCTCGGTTTAGCCGCCACGGCCGTCGGGGCCCCCCCGTCAGACCCCTCCTTCCTGCGCCGGTCCCCAGCGAGCGGAGGGCGGACGGACACTTCCGGGAGGAGCATCGACTCCATCGCCTCAAGGCGGGCACCCACCATGTCTCCGCACTGCATCATGCAAATGCGGACGATCTTTTCGACCTCCGCATCCTCAAGTGCAGGCTTCGACGCAGGCGATAGAGCCGACGACGGGGTCGCAACGCGAGAAGACCCGGTGGCCGCGGGAGCCATTCTCTGGGCGGCAAACTGCCGCTTGAGGTCCTCGAGCTCGGATCGGAGACGGCCGTTCTCCTCCCACAGCTTCGCTGTCTCCTCCGTGCCCGTGCGCTTCACGAGGACCTCAACCGCCTCCCGGATGCCCTCAGCCGCCTCCTTCAGAGCGCGCGTGAACGTGCCCTTCAAGTTGCCCGATTTGGTGGCAACCCTCAGGACGACGTCCACGCCGTCTAAAACCTGGCGACTGAGCGCCACCGCCGTAGGGCTCCCTCCGGCCATCCGGGCAGAGCGCCTCTCTCGGGCCTGCCGGGCCAACTCACTGACCTCGTCAGCCACGACAGCCCTTTGCTGCGCCCGCTTAGCGGCAGCGGCCTCCGCGCGATTTTCTTCTAGCAGGGACGTAGTGGAGCCTCCGCTCAAGTCCGCCATGGTTAACCCAGGGTCGCTCTCCGCGCCCTCCATACGCTCCACTGGAGCTGGCGCGACAAAGCGACCCCGCCCATCACGCTCCGGCGGCATTCGAGCGTTGGCCCCACCTGGCACCATTCGGGCCCTGCCCCTTCGTGCCGATGCAACCTTAGCGGCCACCTCCGGATTCTCCTCGTTTGAGGAGAGGCTGCGCTTCCGAGATCTGGATCTCGAACGACCTGGAACGCACTCTTCAGCCTGCGAGCGCCCCGAGCCTACGCTCGACACGCTCGCCAACCTCACCCTCTCGGACGCACCCACACCCATCTGCTCGACCAAAACGATCGGCACCTTCTCCGGTTTTGAAGTGCGCCCGCGTGTACTCTCAACGCACGTCAAGTCCCTTTCGGGACTGGAGCCTCCTCGACTCTTGTTACCGTTTCCGGTAATCGGTACCTCCGCCAAAAATGGCACGTCATCATTTAGTGTTTTATTTGTTTTTACATTCATTCTGTTCCCACGAGTAGTGAAGGGAAATATGTCCACCTAGGTAGAGCCTCTTACATAGGTAAGCCTATTTACTTTAGAGGGCGGCAGGTATCTACAGGGGAAGCGCTAGCGACTGGTCCCCCACCAGCCACTCATCCTCTCGCCGCGCTTCAGAGCTTAGGATTGGGTCCCTACTTAACCTAACCTAATTATATATACATGTAATTTTTTTTTTTTTTTTTTATCCTAACCTAACCTAATCCTCCCCAATCTACGCCCACTCACCTTCCTCTGTAAGCAGAGGGGGAGTAGACGTATAGCCCGGTTCCCTTCACCGCCCATCAATGATGATCGGTGATTGGAACCATGACCCTTCCCCGTGTGTTGAAGATTAGCCGCCAGCCCCAAGTGTCCACCAAAACCTGGTGGGCAGTTGGAGCCGACGTTGTCCAGGGTGCGCCACGAGGAGGCTCTTCAACTCCGCGTTAGAAAACTTCGTTCAAAATCAATTTTCTTAAACAACAAAAAATACTAATTCGCCCTAAGAAATTATCGACATGTCACTTTTGGTTTCATACATGACCCCAAACCTACGGTAGTCTCGTTAGCATTTTTGCTAGAAGACATAATCGCATGGCAAGTGCATGTCAATTTAGCTGATTTGACGTACATTTTCGTAATGCAAAAAAAAATATTTTGAACTTTATGAACATAAATACGAAGTGTAGCGAGACATGGTGACGTCACGAAAGCAATGCGAGAAAAATACTCGATTCATGCCGTGTTTTATGTTGAATCATGGTTGAATCGAATAAAAAGTCAAAATGTATTATGTGGTTAGGATTTTAAAAATCACTGAAAACATGACTAGATATTTAAAAAAATACTTAAATATGGAAGGTTATTCCGTCTTTATTTAAGTTTGACGTATTTGAACGCTTTTTACGTGTTTTAACAGCACAACTAGACATTTTCACGGAACACTGATGAGAACCCTGCGACTCGAAAACGATTAACGTTGTGCGTTCGAATCGATTTGAAATTAGTTTTTATGAACGTGTTAGAGCATTTGCTCTTGTACTTTTACAGAGGGGGAAGTGTTCGTAAGGCTTCTCCAGTGATATATACTCTAAGGCCGTCATAGAAAGAGATCGAATAAAGTTACGAAAAGTTTTAAAAGTACCCACCATTTTTTTAATAATCTTTTTTCTCTATTTGTTCTAGTAACACGGCAAAGGAAACTGCCTAAACAGCCCATTATGGGACTTTAAAAAATTGATTGTAAACATGTTAATGTACTGTATGTAAATTATACTGGATATAAATTATACATTTGCATTAGAAGTGAACACGGAACGATTTAGCGGATGTTATTGATTAGCTATCTGGCTTTGTTTAGGAGTGTTATAGGTTGATAATGCCGATTATGTAGTTTCCGTTTTTCTATGTGTAGTGAATACTTTATAAATTACCAATACAAATAATTATTTCCAATGATTGTTTATACGTAATTATGTTAACAAAAAAATAATTTTAACGTTAATTTGGTAATTGTGACTGTTTCTAAAAATATTAGTACTATAATACAAACATTTAATACTAGTTATAAAAACAAATTATGCTTATCAATAAATATAGTGATTACTATATAACAGTATTATTTTTGATTCCACAAGGTGTCCGTTACTTGTCTCACTTTTTCAAAATCTGTCAAATACAGAATCTGTCATACGTAGAATCTGTCATATGTAGAATCTGTCATATGTAGAATCTGTCAATAGTAGACTATGATGTCAAAAGTAGAATCTGTCAAATGTCGACTAAACGGAATCAATTAATTCCACTTAATTAAAAATAAACTTATTATTTCAAAGGAAGATTGCCGTTCTTTATTTTAAGTAAAATAACATCTTGGATTATGAGAATACTATATTGACTAAAAATAATAAATTTATAGAATTTTCAATTGAAAACAATAAGTGTTTCACAGCAAGAACACACATTTCTAAATAAGAAAACTAAATATTACCATACGAAAATATTTTCTTGGATTAAAAATATATTCACACAACAAGATATCGTAGTTTTAAAATAAAATAACCATTGCGTCACAATAAAATAATATTATCTTTATTCTAAATATAGGCTTGATAAATATAATTTCAAAACAAAACATTTGTATTTCAAGCTGAGAATTAAATAATTTTGTAGGAACATAACCTGATTCTCAAGTAAAGATTTCATTAATTTAAATGAAGTAGCTAGTTTTAATCGATTTAAGCAAATATTTCATTAAATTAAAGAAATATATCTAAGAACATAATAGTTTTTATGGAAGAGCTTCAGTCGTTCCGTTATATATAAATTGATATTTACTTAATTCTAATAAATTTGCTTTGACTAAAGAAATCCTTTTTTTCCGTGGAGGAAAACGCAAGATGAATAGAAAAGCGCACTGGTGTAGACATAGCTAATAAAGCGGAAATCTCACTTTCAATAGCTGTGGGTAACATATCATATACTTACGGCTCAGTAGACGCAGAAGATGGTGCCTATTAGGGTTTTGTCGATCCGTCACTTAGTTTGGAGCAAAGTCCGAATCATTATAAGCTTCTCGATTGAATGGATACGCGCCCGTTTTTGAAACCCATTTGAAATATTGTTGGGAGTTAGCGCCAGTGGTAATGCAGTTCCAACTGTTCCTGGGAGGTCGTAATTTGTCATTGTTTTGCAAGGATTATTACGCATCTATGCATCTTGTGCTGATGACGTATACTTTTTAAGTGGACCGAATACTGACTCTAAGGGCTGTAGCTTGTGCGAACAGTGGGTGGATACGAAAGCATCACTACTCCATTATCTTTGGCTAGATCCAGTACAGGCAAGGAGAGGTGAGAACAGTCATTATCCACCAGAAGTAACAAGAATACAAGTGAATTTTTAGTTGGTTTTACATAGCTAATGAAATGTTTCATAAATTGTAAGAACGCTACATCAGTCATCCAGCTGCTTGCATTTCCTGCACCTATGCATTCTGTAGGCCCGTATCGCACAAAATGATCTTGATATTTATTTCTTAGAAACACAAACAATGGTGACACGGAACCACCAGTTGCTGAAACGGCAACCAATAATGTAACGTTCGTTTCTCTTTCAGCTGATGTCACTAATCCAACGGTTCGTTTCCCTTTAGCCGCTATAATTTTTGAGAGTTCGGAGACAGTTGATATGCCCGTTTCATCGGCATTCCATATTTGAGACCCTCTAAATTTGTGACGATCCATGACCTGTACCAATTTCAATTCGTCGACAAAGCTTTGGTAATAGATTCTGTCGTCGATTCATTCATGAATTAATCGTTCTGTCTGCGAAACGTTCGTAATGGGTAGATTCTGTCGTCGATTCACTCATGAATTAATCTTTCTGTTGGCGAATTGTTCGTAGTTGAAAGGTTCTGTCGTTGAACAACTCATAAACGAATTATTCTGTCGGCGGCTCATTCGGCAGAGAAACGTTTGTCGGAGGTAAGTAATCAGAATCTATATCTGCGTCTTAAGGTGCATATCTATATCTGCCTGTTGATTATATATCTTGACCATTTTATTTATGCTCAATTCTGATGGTGAATACAGGCGCTTCGTATTGCCTCAGCAATAATGCGGTTCCGAGCATTATAATATCCTGATGAAAGTGATGACACTGCTTCTTATCTGTAAACTTGTGACTTGTGATCACTTTCACGATTTTCTTTTGGGTACTTTCCATGTAAATATAAGTTTTTTTAAACTTAACCTATCGGTTACATGGTGGGACTAATGCTAAGTTGACAAAAATGCATCGAACCGTTTGGAAGGGCCACCCTAAACTGCAATCATGCATTTTATGCTCTCACGGTGATTACTCGTTGCGGTTCAAGTTGCATAACTAGCTTTAAAGCCATTTGTATACAACAATTGATTTATTCAATGTTATCATAACACACAAGGTCTCATAATAATTTATGAATTACTTAATGTATTGTTTTGAAAGTAAAAAAAAAATGTTAAGTATCACTGATAAATATTATTTCATTTATTAATACCGTTTTTAAATAATCTTCTTGTATTGACATTACATTGCTCGGTATCGCAGAGAAAGCAACTCATCCTTCTATCAGATAATCCTACAAGAATAAGATAGTATAGTTATAATGACACAAAATGATGTTGCTGTTTGGATTTAACATCGATATGGATAAACATAGACTTATTGTAATAATTTACCTGAGGGAGCCTTGTCGGTATTGCATTGTCTTGAAGTCTGACTATATCAAGTTATATTAATACACGACTCTTCAAAATATAGTGAACATACAAATGTTTTTTCCTGGCTGGAGTCTATATTATAATCACCCAATGATTCAAGCCACTTTCTTTTAAGTTTTTCATTCTTTGGTAACCTAAATGTGTAATTTCTATAGAATTTCTGTTAGTATCTTACATATTTAATGAGTTTAACGGCACCTGGCCATTAACACTCAATTCTGGGTTCATTGCGGCTGCCGAGCTATCGAGGGAAAGCGGGCGAAGAGAATTAAAACCACGTGTTGAAGATAATCAACGATGCACGATTATTATTTTAACAAAATATTAACAGCACTTTCTAATTAATTAATCGGAATACAACGACGCTCCACCGAACACGTTTTACTTGGGCGCGATGCAAACGGATCTAATCCCTCTGACGGCCGCGTGCAAAAGAGCCCGGAGCTGCGTCAGTGTGAAGAAACGTCACCGCGCTTGTCAAAATGTTCGCTGTCATTCTTGACGTTTCTTGACACTCTCAAAACGTCGAAGCGCCGTCATGTATATTCTTTCTTGTGCAAAATATTCAAACGAAATAGTTAATTTGATTTTGGTTTAATCGATGCAAAATCGATTCGATGTGCAAATCACACAATCACAACACTAGCAAGTAAACAATACGTAATAAACAAAACCAAAATAAGGAAATATAACGTTCGAAAGACTATGAAAACGTCGAATCTGTGACCGAACAGTATTGATAGAGAGATAGATGAATTGAGACTAGAAATTGGTATAAAAATGTAAAGGAAACTTAATTACTACCCGTGCGCTATAAGTTGGGACCTGAGTGCGGTGACGTCACAGTGGCGTGTTTGTATCGCGCGCAAAAAAGTGAACACAACAAGCAGCTAGCCGCCCGCGACTTCGTTCTGGTTTTTTTTTTTCCACCTAATTACGTTCTCGGGGAGAACCCTGCTTTTTATTTAATCCCTTTTTTACTATTTAAATACAATAAGACACTATTTAACTATGTATCAGTGAAAGAGTTATTCTAAGGTTTTGTTATGAATAAAACTACAATGTTTAAGTTTATACTTACATTTATTTTATCTTTATTCTTTACAGAATCTAATTTTCGTCACTATTAAGTGTAGCTATGCTTTCTTAAACATAAAAATGGTAACAAATCACAATTGTATTTCCTTATTATTTAAAATTATTAAGTAAACTGATTTCGAGATCGATGGCCTATTATAGAAATTAGTGAAGACAGCTGATTGCGCAGACCAACCAGCTGTCTTGTGAATCACGTCAACACTTAAATCAGGACGCAAGGCAGCAGAAGTGGAGACATGCCTCTTGCTGTGCGCTGTAATAATAGAAGTGTCGACACCACTCTCGGTAAGGGTTTGCTTTAACCAGCGTCCACTACTTTGGGAAGTTGCTGGTCTATGAGGTTTTTTATGTGTCAGAATCAACCGATCCTCAGAATTGGATCGTAGCGAAGATGTCACCAAAATATATTTTTGTAACACAGATGCTGGGCAAATAGCAGAGCGACGACGGAAGAAAGGCTTTGATATAGGGTGGGCTTTACCAACTGCAGAAGTCTTTATTACATTTGTTACTTTAATAACAATGCTATCTTCAAACATTTTTATATTTGACATTTTGATAACGGAAAATGTCTGCGTCCTCTGCCCTGTAGCAAGAGCAAGTAGCATAACAATATTTTTCGAGATTTGTTCCAGATTGATTAAATCGTTATCAAAACTTTCTAAATAATTTAAAACTACCCTAGGGTCCCAAGTGAAATCATAGCGCGGAAACGTTGGCTTTATCCTAAAATCCCAAAAAAAAAAAGTCTCAAATCACCACTTAAACTATTAGTTGATATCAACGAAATCGCAGATCGATGATTACACTAGTTTACAAATTTTGTCCTTTGAATGAAACGTTTTTTTTCTTATTAATCGAGGTGCACTGAGTTTCATAAAAAAATATTAAAATAATCTAACACGTCATGTTTCCAAGATATTTATAATTTTTGATAATTTTTTAGAAAAAAGAATGCTTACAAAAATATCAAACAAAAAATTAAAAGTGAATTGTCTTAGCTTTTTTCTTGTATTTATTCCAGTCTGTATCTCTAATAACAGACCAGCAATAATCACCTAACATGGCCCGGTCCCAGTATCCTTGATAATTTTGCTCAAAAAATTTCAAATCCTGATGAAAACGCTCTCCATGTTCATAGATGACTTGTCCGAGGTTCGCAGGGAAGAAATCGCGGTGCGAGTGAAGGAAATGAATTTTTAGAGACATGCTGACACCCATTCGTTGAAAATTATGTAATAAATCAGCAACTAACTGTTGATAATTTTCATTTTTTTTGTTGCCTAAAAATTCTTGAATAACAAAGTCGTAGTGATTTCCAAGCAGATCTCTCAATATCAGAAAGGCTGTTTTCAAATACCCCATCATTTAAGAGTTTGTTGATTTGCGGTCCGATAAAAACACCTTCTTTCAGTTTAGCCTGAGAAAGATTGGGAAAAATAGAGCATAAATGCTTAAAAGCTACACTAGTTTTATCTAAAGCTTTGACAAAGTTTTTCACCAATCCTAATTTTATGTGAAGCGGCGGTAGAACAATTTTTTGAGGGGGTATCAGACATTTATGCTTTATATTCAGTTTACCAGGGCTATATTCTTCTCTAACTGGCCAGTCTTTTTTTCTATAATGATCCTGTTTGGCTCGCGAATCCCATAAACATAAAAAACAACAATATTTTGTATAGCCACCTTGCAAGCCTAAAAGTAAGCCCACTACTTTTAAATCACCACAGACAATCCAATTGTGATCTTTGTATTTAATAAGTTCAATCAGTGTTGACATTGTTTCATATGTTTCTTTAGTATTTACTGCGTGACCTATTGGAATAGACGGCTTCTTGTTGCCGTTATGTAGGAGGACTGCTTTTAAACTAGTCTTTGATGAATCAACAAATAAACGCCATTCTTCTGGTTTATAAGGTTGTTGCATTTCCTTGAAAAGTCCAACTATATCATGACAGTAACAAAATTCGTTTTCTTTTGTGAAATACGTTGAAAAACATTCACTCCGTTTACGATACATAGTA
Organism: Dryobota labecula; assembly: GCA_947523025.1. Taxonomy (NCBI): domain Eukaryota; kingdom Metazoa; phylum Arthropoda; class Insecta; order Lepidoptera; family Noctuidae; genus Dryobota; species Dryobota labecula. The sequence goes on from OX383306.1 coordinate 7,609,581, forward strand.
ACTCTTGTGTTGGGAGCAAGCAAATTCCATTGTTGCAGTCGTGAGCCTAATAATTCAGCTTTGGACTTAGATAAATTTAAATCTCTAACTAGATCACTCAGTTCAGACTGAGTTAACAAATGTGGTTTTTCATCAACACCAACCCATTCATCTGACTTGATTCACTTTCAACTTGATCTTCTTCGGATTCTTTGTCAGTCATCGATGATTTACTGGAACTACCGGGAGGTTCTGGAACTGACTGCTTGTCTGAACTGTAGATGGGTTTTGTAACTGAAGGAACATCAGCATATATAATTTTATCTTTGTTCTTTTTATTAAAACCAAATGTCTTAGTGAGACAAAAGTAATAGTCATTTTCGTGGTTAGATGGTTCCCTCCATAACATTGAAATATTAAATTTAAAAAATCTTTTTTCACCTGCAGCCCAAGAGCTTAGATTTTTTCTGCATCTTTCACAAAAAACGTGAGGAGCCCATGTTTTGTCCTGGTGACAGACCGAAATTTTGAATTAACCGAAATATGCATCTTTAAGTGATTCCGTTATGGGATATCCTTTTTTAGATATTATAAATTCACCGCAAACATAACAAAAACGATCAGAATGTACTTTACACAACCTTTTTGGCATTTTTAAAACAAGTATTTATTTAACTGAACACTGCACAGCATCAAAATTTTAAAATAAAATCGAATCCAACTTATGAGTAGTTTGAAAATAAGATGTTATAAGAACTTGATTTATAGACGTGATAGAAATAAAACAAATATATGTTTGCGTTTAGTTATTACTACTAAATACATCGATATGGAATTCATTGAAAGGACATGACTTTTATTTTAATTTGTAAACTAGTGTTATTTAAGGTGCCGTATGATGCACCGTATCTGTAAGAAACTCTAGCAAAGAAGATACCTTTAGAGTCTTTCACCAGATCACCAAACTTCTCTTCGAATAAAAAATAAGCTCTCTTTCTGTCCTTGAAAGGATCCGCCAAAGATTTGTCTATTAATGGAATTAAGACGGAGTGACGAGTATCAGTCTCAGTATAAAGCGAGTCGGCAAGTAACATACCTGCATCATTAAGAGTACGTATAATTTCTGGGGGTTTTTTTTAAAAGGCCAATTTACGCTTTTCCTAAAGCTGAAAGCGTTTTTACCCGCTGATCTTGTTTGGTAAGTAGTCTTTTATTCCTAAACTTGCAGATTTCGGCTAACATAGCTCCAATCTCTGGGTTCAGAGTCGGACTTTGCCAAAGGAACATTCTTAAGAAAAGGGTTTTTCTTAAGAAGTTCTTCATTAATATCTTTCTTAATGCCGTCTTGTTTTTTTTTTTAATCTAGCGACAACGTCGACTTGTAATATTTCGCCGAATTCAGCGGGTTCCGGTTCAACATCGCCCAATGCTCGCAACAAATCGGGGTCGAAGTCATCGGCGGCGGCAGCGACTCTCTCCACATTATCTGGATTTCGGTAATCGGAGGAATTCGGACTTGTACATGCAGTACTCTCTGTCATCATACTGTCCTCCTCAAAGGCTCTATTATGCTGGGCATAATCAGTAAAGTCGGCGTCGTCTTGAGCCTGAGACATTTCCTGGTTAAGATTTATAACGGGTGACACCGCATCGTCAGGCTCATCAGGCCTAGGAATATAATCCTCGTATTCGGGATGTTCTGGAATCCGAATAGAAAGAAAAAATCAAATAACAGAAAAAAAAATATGAGGGTATTTCCTAAAAATATTTTGTGATCACGGAGCAAATTTTTATTTCGTAAAGGTAAAGAAATAAAATCTTTGAATAAAATTATTGCCCAATGAATGCAAAGGGTACGAAAATATTCTCATTTGTATAATATAACCCGATGAATGCAACGGGAATTAAAAATAATTATCCGAAGAATACAACGGATACAAAAAAATATTCAAAATGTAGGTATTTTCCGATGAATGCAACGGAAAACAACAACAATAGATGGGCATATGAATAGAAAAAACTATTTAAAAAGCACCTTCATTTTGTACATTTCGCGGAACATTCATTCTGTTTTTGTTCACATTGCACCTGAACCTGAAGACAATGTTCGCGTTCAGCCTGTCGACGTCTTTTCACCATAATTTTTTCCTTGTACATCTTCATTTTTCGTAACCATCTCTCTTCTCGAGCTTCCTCATTTGGTCGTTTCGTCATAACGATACTTTTATTTTAAATTCACTTAACTTTTTCACTGCGAATGTGAATGAGGCGACCGTTGGATAGGGTTGCCAACGCCTCCCGCCGTTACAGTTTTGAAAAAGTGTTGCCAGAGTAGGATATAAAAATTCTACTCTAAAAACTTGTGCGATATAGTCAGCGCGTAGCAGAGCTACTGCTACATAGTCAAGGATTAAATCTCTGAGGACGAAGACAGGATAATTTATATAGATCAACAGAGCACGTCCTCTGCTCTTCTTTAGTCATTCATTTGAACCTATATCATTATTAATATTGCGTTCTCCTTCCAATGCAGAGTCTGCTTGAGATGGATGAGGCACTGCTAAAGAAAGAATATGTGCTAGATCTATGTATATGAAGTATCATTAACATTAATTAAATAAGATCTATCAGAAATAATGTCCTCAACAACGCCAGGAGTCCATGATTTATTTGTAGATGGTTGAGTTACGACTTTGCAGTGATAAGGCCGTTTCAATTGGTTACTGAAGAATAGGTACTTAGGCAATGAAAGACGTGAGTCGATATCAAGCGTATAATGCAAACTGACGTTAGTACAAGTGTGTCACTTTATATATTGCTACTGGATAATACTTTAATAAATGTGGGTAACCAAATACATTACAGTTACAATGAGTTTATTATTCAACGTTTTAGGAAGACGCTATCAACACAGCAATTACTATAGCTGCCATTACACACACTGCGTATGGGATGTGTAACAACAGGGTTGCCAATTTGCTAAAACTATTTTATTGTTACTCATACCTCTTGATAGATATGGTCCAGAATTTGATAATAAAGTATTCGTCTTTCAGGATGACATCATATGCATTTCAAATGAATTTAATAAACATATTGATTCAGTTGTTGGAACGGGTACATCAGCGTCTGGCAGATGCAAACCCAACAATTAATATGAGCAAATCACAGTTTTGCCGAGGGTAACTTATGTAAAGTGGAAGTGATTCTAAATTATCCCACTCCTACTACACCGAAGGAAGTTAAAAGATTTGTAGGTATGGCAGGCTGGTACCGTAGATTCATTAAGGATTTTTTTTTTAATTAGTAGACCATTATGTAAATAGACATGTAAAAATAAATTTTATATGGACTGACGAAGCTGAGGACGCTTTTAGTAAACTAAAAAGTCTCAGCTCCAATTTTTAAATGTCCCAATTTTGACTTACCGTTCTCCATACAAAGTGATGCTTCAGCATACGCTATTGGTGCTGTACTGACACAAACATATGATGGTTTTGACCATCCTGTTGCATTCTGTAGTAGGTTACTTCATAAACATGAGGTTAATTACACTTCTACAGAGCGTGAGTTGTTCGCAGTTTTGTTTGCTTTGGAACAATTTAGATTGTATGTAGAGCGACACACTGTCCATGATCCCGTCCTCACTATCATCACTTGCATATATTAAAGCACTGGTCAAGAAAGCATTATTCTTTTTCGACTGCTCCTTGTTTAATCTAAACCGACACTGACGAATGTAATGTCCAGGGGCCTAAGTCTACTAATTTACAAACGTTGCAATGGTCTCGCCATTGTGAGTATTTGACAGTGTTTGTATGGAAAATCTGTCAAAAACTCACAATGAAGAGCCCATTGCAACGTTTACAGTACATTAGTAGACTTGGCCCCCAGGTTTCTTACAGAAGTAACACTCACGATCTTTGTCTTGCCTACCGGAGCTTTGCCAGTGTTTTCCTCTTGCAACAAAAGCTGCCGACTCGCTGTTCCTCCCTCTTGACTCCCAAACGTTGTTCTTCCATCAACAACCTTGCTGTCGGGTCGTTAATGTTTTGCTTGCTCTCTTCAACAGACTCCCAAGCACTCACAAAATGTTTGAACTCTTCAGGTAAAGACGTATTTTAGTCATTTTCATTTTGTCATTCATTTTTTGTCCTAATTCCAATAGCTTACTTGACAAATCCTGCAGGTGTGAAATATGTTCTGTTTACTGATTGTTTTTCCTGGAGTGAACCCATAGCTAAAATTATTTTTGTTGATGCATATGAACACTAGCAGATGATTTAAACTCGAATACACTTTGCAATTTTTTTTTTTTTCAATTCTAAATAACTTTACACTAAATAGTTTTAAAATTATTTAAGAAAATAGATACTAATATGTACAAGTATATAAAAAAGGGAGGGAAAAGAATCAAAGGGCATCAAAAAATTCGTCCGCATCGCTGTCAACAGGAAAAGTGCCCAAAAGGCTGGCAGCATTGCCACGTTGTATGGCAATGCTGATTCTTTGGGCAAGAAATAGGCCAGCCTTCTGGTCACGTGAAGAGTCGAACAACCGCTTAGAGATGTCTCGAAATACCATGTGGGCACTCGGACCCCATGGTCCTAGTGTTTCAACCCCAAACGGCTCAAACATATAACTCCCAATAAGGTTGTCATATTTGCGCCGTTTGAGGTTTTCCGCACCCGCAGCAGCCGCCCCGGCACAGCCCGCCGTGCTAGGAAGATGGGATGGCGCAAGGGTATCGACACATGTTGCATCCCACACCAAAGGCCGACCTAACTTCCAAGGCATGATGGTCATTCCGTCTGGTCTCTTCCCATCGTCGCGTGCCAAGCCATTGGGTTCTAAAACAGCTGGCACCCCGGCGGTGACAAGAGCACGACGGATGATGTCATTTATGCTGGCGTGCCGTGCTATCCGGCCTGCACTTCTACTGCAGGATAGGCCATGGTGTCCGAGGCAGTCGACACCTTCACCACATTGGCAGCGATGCGGAGCCACACAAGGAGCGCCCAGACGCAGACAAGTAGCGAGCCGGAAAGTGGTGTCACCCAGCATAGTGCCTATGTTGGGTGACGGTAGTGCCTGAAGCCAGAGGCCCGACTCCCACTCACCCACAGCCAGCAGGCGCGCACGCTCAGCAGTATTGGTGGACGTATTAATAAGATTATTCCGTACCAACCTGCAGAGCGGCTCATCCCACTGTCTCTGGGAAGATGGATTCACGGGCCGATCTGTATTCGGGCAAGCCATTTTCCAGGCATTCACCGCATCAGTGAAACACGGCACTTCAGAGTCAACCAAGGAAGGGGCCAAAATTTTCCTGGTCAACTCTTCCGTGCTGTGGACAGAGGACAGGAACGCCGGTAAGCTAATACTGGTAATTTTGCGGACGCCGAGGCCACCAAAACGGATGGGTAGTGTGGCTTGCAGCCACGCTCGGTCGTCCAAAGCCACATTTAAAATGGATGTTAGGGTGCTGCGAATAATTTGGTCAATTTTGTTCAAGAGGTGTGGTTGTTTCCATAAGGGGGAAGAGCGTAGATAATATATAAAATTTGGGCCAAAACAACAGTAACTAATCAGGGTGAATGCCGAATGTAAATTAATTTTGGATAGTCTGTCTGAAATGTCGTTGAAATTTTTAATTTTATCGTCGATGAATTGAGTAAAGCTATCTTCTAAAATTGGGGAACCTAGGAGGTGCAGTGAACTTTTTTCTAGAATTTTAATTTGTGGGGCTATTGCATTAAATTTCTCTAGGGTCGATTGTCTGTCCGTAATGTCAGAAAGGTAAATTTCACATTTTGATGGATTAAGGTCCAGGCCAATAGATTTAAATTGCTCTTTAAGGAATTGTAGATCTTTTAAAACGGTTTCAACATCACCTCCTAGCGTTCCATCATCTAAATACCACACGTTAAATTTTGAATTTAGTTTCTGGATAATTGGATGAATAGCTAAACTGAAAATAACTGGTCCGAGAGGGTCACCCTGTTGGCATCCTACTGCAGATTCCAAAACATTGTCCTTATATAATAATTTAGAAGGGTACCTATAACATTGCCACATAAAACCATAAATTTCGGGAAGTTCCTTTTTGATTTCAGCCAACAAAGTGTCCCTGTTAACAGAATTAAAGGCATTTTTAACGTCAACCTTGAGGATGGCCTCACCTTTGTTAGAGTTTAAAAAAGTGGAAAGGGCATGTACGGCAGCTTCACAGCCCCCTTTCGAGCCAAAACCTAGCTGCAGGGGCTGAAACTTATTTTTAAGTTTTTCAGTATAGAACTTACAACATATTTTGGCTGCCGTACGCCTATATGTGCAACCAACGGCGATGGGTCGAATGCCGCCGTCCCTCTTGCGCAGGGCACATAGGTTGGCCCCGTACAAGACATCGACGACGGCATCGTTCACATGGCCGGTGAGCATAAAGTTAATCAGGGCCGCAAGCTCCTTCAAAAGTGACTCACCAGCTTCCCCGGCGCCTGAACTCAGAAGATCCTTTAAATGTTGTGGAGTCAGGCCGTCGAGGCCGCCGGCGGAACCACTTCGGAAGGAGCTCACAGCTGCTATCAACTGAGGGGCCGAAACGTTTATGAAGGTTGAATTTTGGTCGGAAAGGTCGGGTGGGTCTGGAAAGGTGAGACCATCCGCAGGCGCTGGATGTTTACTCTCCAGAGCTGTTAGTGTTTCTGGAGAGTATGGCGCCACCACATCGCTGCTGAAAAGTATCCTGGCCGCACCTCTGATGTCACCTTCACTTAATTTAGATTCCACATGTGAACATAAGCCTTTTTGTGATAGGTTATTGAAAGCAGGTAATTTTGGATCTAAAACTTGGGTCGAATTATTACAATTTTCTTTAATTTTGTTCGTTAAGGTTTTTTTAGTTGCCGAATTTTTTTGGACATGCAGAATCCTATAAGGGAAGGTGAGTAATTGCTCCCAGGCACTTTGTGAGTTCTCCTGGGTCGCAAGACGGAGACATTGCGCCAAACTCAGAGCAACAGACCGTCTCGCGCCCCGGGGAACTCTCTTTAATACTGGTGTAGAATTTTTTAATTTTGCTAACGTTTTCCACAAGGTTTGATCTGGATTAGTTGATGTTGGGGATGTGGCTGGGGGACACAAAAGTACACTATGGGGTTTGTGAACCTTACCAAAGTGTATCTGTAGTCCCCGTGCGCCTTTAAAGAACCGTGGCTGGGAGCAATGGGGACATCTCACCTGGACATCGAGCGATGTGGCAGGTTGACAGGCACTATTTCCGGCGTCGCTACAGCCGGCATTTAACATTTATGTATAAATATACTTACCTAATAGAAAAATAAATATTTACGCTACACAAAATACACTTAAATAATTATTTACACTGTTAAAAAAAAACACAAAAAAAACGATAATAAATAAAATTGTCTGTCATGTCACTTGAACAGCAGCTTGACGGATGCGGCGCATTGACGCAGACGCGCGGGCCTAGGGCGCCGCGGCGCCGCGCGTTTATAGCGCAGCCTTCTTTTTCTTTATTTCTCCATTTTACCAAAAAGGATGTTAATCTTGGTTTTTATAGCAGAAGGGGATTTTGTAATTGATACGAGACGTTTTGCAACTACAAGGTATCTTCAGAAATAAAAATCTGTAGCTTTGTGTGTAGGTATTAATTCGACAACGATTCGGTAGGTAACTGTAGAAAAAAGCCCTTTTTGCAGCAGTAAGGTATCAAGGCAGAGTTCAGACTTCAGAGTATCAAAATTCACGCAAAAAAATTAACTTTGTTAATATTTATTTTGAAATTCAGATTTTTATTGAAAAAATTTCAACCGCTTTCAAGAGCTGTCAATCTCATCTCTTTGCAATTTGGACCATATTTCCGCTGCTTTTGTGCAATTTACGACGACATTTTCCGACAATCTAGTCACCAGAATCGACTGTGCCTTCGCGTCCTTTTCCATCCATTTTGTGACATTTTCGTCATTTCCTTCCGACTTCACCGACGCCCCACTTGCTATTACGTACAAACCCAAGCTGTGTAGTATAACGCGGACTTGGAACTTCCACTCATTCCAATTATGCGCCCCTTCCAAACGAAGCACGTTGCTTGTACCCTAGACGATATTTGTCGATTCCATATTGCAACAGTTATAGGTGTTCTGGGCCCGTAACCTGTGCGCCTGATAAACTGCAGGGCGCCGACGCAGTGCTCCAACGACCAGCTGGTATTTTGCAATAAAAGAGGCTAATTTGAGATATGGTATTCTTGTACTCGTAATCACATCACACAGAGCGGGAAGACGAAAATTATATCTTACACACAGCAGCAGTGTTACCACATAACTAATTATAGTAAAACAGTATTATTCTGTACGAATGTCCTTATTCAATTTCACAGTGATTCCTGTGGAGTTCCAATTTTTTGGATTTTTACATCTACTTCATACTGCAGAGCATTCACAGTTTTTTTGCAGGTAAATGGATAGTGTATCGGGACTCGTATAAGGCTTTGGCTTCATCCAATTCCTTATTAACACTTTAACAAAATATTTAACTGTAAACCTGTTGACTTACAGACACAAACCTAAGCTTTGGCATGATGCTGGGGCCAAACATTGGACATAATTTGACCCAAGATGTAGCCTTGGAGCATTGGCTCCAATGTGTGTATCGGGCCTGGACAGATATTGGACAAGATTTTACTCAACATTGGATGTGGTGCCAAGTCTGAACCAATGGACAGGGCCAATGTGTAGCGCATGTGAAATGCACCTTTCTTAGAATGGAATTTATACGAGTAATGCTAACCTGAGCAAACATTTTTTATATTTTTTTGTTATTACGAATGACTTATTTACAGTTATATCCATTTTTTATTAAGTTAGTAATGATACAAAATAATGGTAGGTACTTACAAGCAAAAACATTGCCTTATATGCATCTTTGTTAGTGGTGGTAGTGCAGTAGTGCTGTTAATGTCCCGATAGGTACGAGCTGGATTGAGGAACTTCCATCAGGGGATCATCGTGGCTTTGAGTTCCTATGTTTCCAAAGTCAAAATTCCGGTCATACAGCTCTAACCTGTAAACAAAATAAGTGAGTTTAGTCTTGACGGTAAAAACTTTAAGGCACTAACTTGAAGGCATACTTTCGATAAAACGTTTTGTCTCAAGCTACATTAGGAAAACGAAAACCAAGCCAGGAATCACTCTTTCAAAATTATGTATTTAGAAAGAAAAATGTATGTTTTAACATCATTTGATGTATGTCGGATTTAAGGGTAGGTTCAGATGACAAGCGCTCAGCGCGCGTTGAACGCGCGTTGAATTTTTGTATAGTGTTCACATGGTGCGCGCTTGTCAGGCGTTAAACGCGCGTTGTTGCGGCCAGTTTGAGTTCTACATTTGTCGAAGATGGACGTAGAAACAGTTTTATCGGTGATTTTATACAGACGGCAGAAACGACACAACAGAAGACGGAGATATTGGGTTCACCCAATTTTGTCAACCAGGCTGACTGAAAGTCAGTACATTATTTTATATCCTAAGTTAAAGCAATTTGAGCCCAAATTCTTTAACTACTTCAGAATGTCCATCAAGTCATTTGATGACTTACTGACTCTCATAAACGATGAACTCGTAGCAGATAAAAACGCTGTGCGATATAGCATTTCACCGGAAGAAAAACTCATAATTACATTGAGGTAAGTTTTTTAATAATCAACATAATCTATAAATCAAATAAATCAAATCAACTTGTTTAGGAACAATTTTTTTAAAGAAAAAATAACATTTTGTTACTCGCAGAATAACTGTAACTCTGATTCATTGCTGACATTAGTTGGTGCTGGCGATGGAGTAGGTGTTACTGGCGATGGAGACCCCATTGCTGTAGTATAACCATAATGTGCAAAATTATTTGACACACTAGACTGCTGTGATCTATAATCTTGATAACGAAAGCCTTCAACAGAAGCTGATGACTGATGACGCTGCTCTTGTGATGAATAATTTCTTCGTTGTGATACCGGGTAATTTTGATTTTCATATGTCTGTTGTTGTGGTCCTTGAAATTCATTTTGGTTTTGCAAAATTAAATTATAAATGGCAATTTTAGTTTGAAGTCGCCTATATTCCGGAATTTTTTTAATCTCTTTAACGAGTGACAAACAAAACAGCTTGTCTTCATCGTCATCTTCTTTTGGATGAGACACATTTTTCTGTGCTAAACTCTGCTCTAATATGTTTGCAAATCTTTCATCAGCAGGATTTAATTTTTGTTTTTTTCTTGAAGTAGATTTAGGACTCTTAAAGCCAGAACTTATTTCTACTTCAGCAACCTCTGACGAAGTTGATGCATTATCTGCATCGAAACTACTTTCTGTATCTTTGTTGGCAATTGATGCCTGTAGAAATCGTAGTCTATTATAATGAATATATGTCGAAGTTTTGGAAGCTCCTGATCCAGATTTGACAGTCTTTATTTTCTTCACCTCTCTCATATAATTATCCCGTAAACTCTTCCACTTTTTTTGCAGGGATGACGCTGAAAAAAAAAACAGTATTTAGTAATAGTTTATGTTTGTTTCCAGATATTTGGCCATTGGATGTTCATTTGGGACATTAAGCTACGACTATAGAATTGGCAAATCTACTGTGGCTACTATAATACCACATGTATGTGAAACTATTTGGAAAAAATTAAGGCCCGTTGTTATGAGTGAACCAACGAAAGAAAAGTGGTGTGAAATATCCACGATATTTGAAAAGAACTCAAAGTTTCCCAATTGTTTGGGAGCCTTGGACGGGAAACATATACGGTTAATCCAGCCTGAACACACGGGTTCTATGTATTATAACTATAAAAATTATTTTTCGCTAGTTTTATTGGCGCTAGCGGATGCAAACTATTGTTTTGTGTGGGTTGACATAGGTGCCTACGGTAAAAACAGTGACTCAGGTATATTCAAGAATTCTTCATTGTACAAAAAGCTGACAGAAAGGTCATTAGATCTACCTGAGCCAAAGGCATTGTTAATACAAAATAGACCGACAACGTTGCCATATGTGATAGTGGCTGATGAAGCTTTTGGCATGATGGAGAATTTAATGCGTCCATATGGGGGAAGGTCACTAACTTATGCTAAAAAAATATTTAATTACCGTTTGACATTAGCACGCCGGTATGTTGAATGTACTTTTGGCATAATGTGCAATAAATGGCGCATTTTACACAGGCCGTTAGATGTTAACATCGGTTTTGCAGAAAAGATCGTAAAAGCGATATGTACACTAAATAATTATGTCAGAATCAGGGATGGCTACAATTTTGAAGACACACTTTATACGCCACCCCTGGAAAATCTAGCCTCACATTATACCGGACGTGCTGTGCGACAGGCGGATAATGTTCGAGTACATTTAACAAACTATTTCATTAATGAAGGAAAAGTAGATTGGCAGGATCGTTATATTTAACTTGTAACACAAACCGATTGTAAATGTAAATAAATATATATACTCACATAATATTTTCTTCTTTTCTTCATTGTCATGTCCTTCACAAAATATAAGGACGAGTTCTTCCCAAGCCCGTCTTCTCAAATTCTTATCTGAATAATCGCTACTTGTCATGTCCCATATCGCAGGACGTTTCTCTATTTCATCAATTAATAATTCCGTATTAAAAGCTTCGGTTTCCATTTCGGACGATTTTCGGACGAACTTGACGAACCCTAAAATACGTCTATCCGCGTCGAAAGCGCGCGCTCAACTGAACGGAAACATAGAAAACCAATGATCTCAAAGCGGCGTTGACGCGCGCTGACAACAGTCGAGCGCTAGCGCAGCGTTGAACGCGCGCGTTACCAAAACGCGCGTTAGCATGTGTACGGCCTGAATAAAATGTATGTAGTTGTAAACGCGCGTTATCAAAACGCGCGTTGAGCGCTTGTCATCTGAACCTACCCTAAGGTTATACTCGTACCTGTCGACAAGGTCTGCTTTCCATCCTCGTAAAGATGCACCTCGTTTCTTCAATTCAGCTTTTAGCTCACACAGCCGCCATGTCGAATACATGTTTTTTTTTTTACTGCAGTTCTATTTATTATTATTAAAAAAGGCAGTCGGTATACGAAACCAAAACAACACAAACTTGACAGGTGAAAGCTATGCTAGCGCCATCTGTCTAAACTTTTCACCGGCCAACCCCATTGCATGGTACTGCAAAAACGCGCGGCAGACAGACAGACGCGGTGATGGCAAAATAGCCTCAATCCATCCAGTAGTTGCGGCTATTTTGGCAACGCCGCGTTTACCGGCTACACTTGTTAACACTTTTATACCGGTTACAAATATATTACTGTTACACTTTTAAGTGTTTTGGGTAAAAAATTGAAAAACACATTTATGAGGGTAACATATTTGATTCTGTTATCTAACTTGCAACCTTTATGAAGGTCTTTTTAAGTCCCTGGGTTTTACAAAGCTGCATAGTATGACTCCTACCAACCATGCTATTACTTATATATGTTTCAATAAATTATTATTTTTTGTTATGTCCTATTGTGGCGGATTCTTGAGAAAAAGATCTATTTTTTTTTTGTACAAAATCTTTTAATTGTTATGTGAAAGACAGTTTTAATTATATAATTTATTATTATTAACATAAGCGGGATATTTACCATGTTTATTCATTGTTATGAGTTCCCGATATTTCGGCGCTGTTGCAAGCACCATGATCACGGATAAACTGCAACAGCGCCGAAATATCGGGAACTCATAACAATGAATAAACATGGTAAATATCCCGCTTATGTTAATAATAATATTAGTGACCATGACAGTTTAAAAACTTATATATAATTTATATTATTCTCTTTGTGCTCTGTGCAATCGTTTAAAAAGTTATTGACGGAATTTTTCAAAACGTTAAATAATTCATGCATTAATCCTTTTGTGTATTCGTTAACAAGTAGGTAATCATTTATATAGGTGGTACAAAATTCCACACACAGAACAAACTTTGTATTCGCATAATTTAGAGACTTTAAAATCATTATATTCTTTAAATTGAATAAAAGCATGCATAAATATTCGGTCCGATGTTGTAAATATTATTTCATATTTCTCGCAGTAATTTTGATAATTTTTTATCAAAAATCCACACACATAAGCACATGCTTGTGTTTCACCATTCTCATCATATACTTCTTGGTGAATGTTGTCGTCATTTAATCTCCATAGGTACTGAAGATGAGGTTGATGGTTCTTCGGTATGCTTTTCAGGCCGATTATTATTTCCAAACAATAATTTAAAATTGACAATAATTACCTCATTGCTGTCTAGATCACTGTTTCCACCACCAATGTGAGAGAGGTTACTTAAAATAGCTGTTTTTAAGCCTGCGACAAACCTGACCAGTGGTAGGACTGCAGTTTGAACCACAATTTCCTCGAATGCACCCAAATTTCTCGAATGGATCTTGTTGTTCCTAGTTCCTTCGAGACGCTAGACTTTTTATAGATTTGTATTTTTGGCGCAAACTCTCCCACATTTCAACTCCATTAAGCGTCCATAGCCAACCTATTTGCGACGGTGGTGTGCATTTGGAGCCCATGAATTTGAGCGTTTGTAACAATAATTTCATTTCACTTATAAATTGAAGATGTGGCGATGAATTTTTTAAATTAGTCGCGAAAAGTTTTCCTCTCCGCAGATCCACCGTGTCGCTATTCAGTGTCGAACAGCTTGTCCATTCTGGATATAATATCCGCCGACACAGCCGTGTCAGCAGTTATTTCACCTGTAATAGAACCTTATGAAGGAGTTTAACTCAGGGAAGCCACCTTTTCAGTAATAAAGTATATTAACACATACAATACAAACATCGGGAACAATGGCGACACGAGGCTGGCACGTGGCGAGCGGTACAATTCAATACGCGTCCACGCAGTATGCGTGTAGGCAGCGGACTGCCTACACGCATACTGCGTGGACGCTAAAGGTGTCTGCACACAGCGGGCGCGGCGCGGCGGGACCGGGCGTGGCGGGGCGCCGACGCGACGCTGAGCAGTTGTAATGTACTAGATATTACGGAGGACGCCACACAGAGCGTCGCGTCACGTCGCGTCGAGCCGGACGGCTCTGTGTGGCGTCCTCCGTAATATCTAGTACATTACAACTGCTCAGCGTCGCGTCGGCGCCCCGCCACGCCCGGTCCCGCCGCGCCGCGCCCGCTGTGTGCAGACACCTTTAAACATAATAATTATGTCATTTTTATTTTGCTGATTTAAAATATAAGAATGTATTAATTTATTTACTACTAGCTTCCGCCCGTGGCTCCTCCCGCGTTGTCAGGATTAATACTTCCCTATGTCATTTCCCAGGGTTTAATCTATCTCCATAACAAAAAATTTCATAATCGGGTCAGCTGTTTTTTTGCAGTACAAAACGTAACCAACTGTCAGACAGATAGGGAGACTGAGCTACTTTCACATTTGCAATATTATTATATTATTTGTGAGTTGAGTCCCATTACTGTAGGAGTACTACAATTAGAGGATACTTAGAATCTTCATAATATTTACGAAAAATTTATGAATTATAATTATATGATGAGAAAGTTAGCTAACAAGCAGAGTCTGCAGAGCCTGTGAAATATTCCGTGTACAGATTTATATTCAATATAGAGTTTAACCTTTCTTTTATGTTACAAAAACTGATCGTTGTGATCTTTGTGAGCACTATGATGTTGCTAAAAAAGAAAATATTGTAACGGAAGATTTGAAAATTAAGTATGATAAACATAATTCGGATAAAAAATCTTTACGTGCAGAGACGGATAGAAACTAAAGATGTTCCAAAGTTATGCTTTGATTGCGATTTTTTGAGCGCGAGGTAGTGTGATCACATTTTGTAATGTGATCATACTACCTTGCGCTGATATTAATTAATTTTTGCATCAGATACTTTAACATTTTAACTTTTATCATTATTAGATTTGGCATCATACATTAACTCGAAGGCTGTTCTGCGTTGGTTTAGGAAATCAAGCAGCTTGCTCAAGGAAACAATATAATTTTTTTTGCGGTTGTTTTTCCAAGCGGCTCGGAGTGAATTGTCTATTTTTTGTGTTATTAGAAAAACGAACAATGCATCCTAGTGCTCCACAGGGAGCTGGATGGCTCTTAGGGAATCTAAACTTTGTTGTAGCAGAACCAAGTACTCTTTGAGGTTATTTCGATTGATAGTACTAAAGCTAGTGATACTTTTTAAGTGGAAGTTAACAATGATTGTTCGATTTGCATACCTCTTAGCTAGCATTTCGAGCGCTTTGGAATAGTTCTCCTCTATGATGAGCAGTGAGGCTATGAAGCCCGCAGCCTCCCCCGTCAGCGCCGTCTTCAGATACTGCAGCTTGTTCACCACGGGCAGGTCGGTGCTTTCCACGGACACGTAGAAGATGTTCTTAAACGCTGGCCATTGCCGGATGTCCCCATCAAACTTAGGGAGTTCCAGTTGAGGCAGCTTGACACGTGGCTTGGCGTGATCGAAGTGCGTACAGTTAAATTGATCTGTGTGGCGTAAATTTGATGCTGCCGCTGCGGGTGTTGGCGATCTTGCCGTCAAGGCGTTCATCATACATGCCTTTAGTCCATAGAATCTGTCCTCGAAGGTGCTCCGCTCCTCTTGGTGAATGTCTATCAATCAGCCCATTGGATCCATTCGGGGACACCGTACTAAAATATCTCCCTTTATAGTAAAATCTTGGAAAATACTTGACATAATGGCATTATTTACAAGTAGAAATTATGGCCAAGCAAAAATACAAAAAAGAAATGGTTGTCTGTAAAGTTGGTTTACGGACGAAAGTTTAACGTGACAACGTCATATCAAAACATTGATGCGGCGTAAGCGTACAATGAGCGTAACGGGTCAATGGGCGTAACGGGACAATGCGCGTAACGGGACAATGAGTCATCCTTTTTCGTGCATGCAGCCGTCGTTCATCGATTTATTAGACGTCATGTCAAAAAATTGGCTGTCTGTAAAGTTGGTTTACGGACGATAGTTTAACGTGACAATGTCATAACAAAACATTGATGCGACGCAAGCGTACAATGAGCGTTACGGGACAATGAGCGCAACGGGACAATGAGTCATCCTTTTTCGTGCATGCAGTCGGCGTTCATCGATTTATTAGACGTTGTCACGTCAAAAAAGAGAAATACCATTGTAAATAAAAAAGAATATGACTTACCTTTGGTCCAACACTTATTTGTTCAATGAAGTGATTAAAATCACTTGTTTCTTCCACTCAATCCAATAAATCACAAAACTAGAATTATTTTTACAAGGCCACACTCTTTGGCACTACAAATTTGCCTGCAAACTAACTCAACTAAACTAACTACTCGGAGCGACCGATTATTCGGAAGAAAAATGTGATGAATTTGACGAGGCGGAGACATACCGACGAAGATGGATAATTATAAAAGGACAAATAAACAAGAAACAACCGAAATCGATGTCATACACTAACCAACCTTCGAAGCCGCATAATCTAAAGTTACCACAATTGGAACTAAGATTTGATGACGATCCTAGGAGCTTGGTCCCGTTTTGGAACCAATTTAGAAAAATCCATGAAGATGAGGCCATTGATTACGACGACAAGTACCAGTACTTGATTCAAGCAATGACACCGGGCTCTAAAACAAGGATTCTTAGTCGAAGGCTACGCGCCTACTAAAGGGAATTTGCAAAAGACGAGATCCTTATTGAAACTTATGTTAGAGAAATACTTAAACTTGTGATGTCAAAGAACTAATTAGCGGTAGATTTACTTTATGACGGAATTGTAGCAAACTTACAGATATTAGAAACTCTTGGAATTGTGAAGAAGTATGAGTGTATATTGTACCCACTTGTTGAATCTTCCTACGAAACGTTTTGCTTAATTGGAGTCGACACCCCATACCGAAAAACTAGACTTTTCGGTATGGGGGTGTGACTCAAATTACTAACGCAGCTGTTAGGGTTTTTGAAGACAGAGGTAGAAGCACTGGAACGGTTAAGCCTAGCTAAAATAGATTTTTTCCAGAAGGGTGAATCAACAGGCAGGGAGGCATCGGTTCCTACAGCTACTTGTTTAATATCCAAATGGACAAAGGGTAAGAAAATAGGACTAACAACAAATGAAGGTAAAAGCTATGCATGCTATTTTTGTGACAGTCCTCATAATACCATTGAGTGCAGTAAGGGAAATAAATTAAGACTAGATGATAAAAAACAGTTGATAAAAACCAAAGGAGGGTGTTATATTTGCTTGAAGAAAGAACACCTAGCCAGACAATGCCTTTGTAAGATGTTTAAACTCGTTTTTCTTCTTTGGTGCAGTCTTCTTATTTTCCTTACTTTCCTTTGCATTATTTTCCTTAAACAAATCATTTTTGTACGGGGAATCCGTAAGTGTAGCCGTTTTCCCATGTTTTCGCTTTTGCCTTTCCTTAGTTCTTAATTCTTTGGGAATTGCCATAATATTTTCAGGTGCAAATGAACTCTTTTGTTTTAAAATTTGCCTTTCAGAAGTTTTATCTTTAGCCCTTGAAGTGGACGCGAGAGGTTCAAATGGCTGTGTAGAAACTGAAACCATGGATGAGGACATAGCTTGTTGATTCAAGTTGTCTTGGACGGCGGGTATGATTGGTTCAGAAATGTTTTCATCGAAGTTTAAAATAGACATATTTAATTGGACTGCCTGTGAAATTTGCCTTTCAGGACTTTTTTGACTAGCCATTGAAGCCAAAAAAAGTTGGTAGGCATAGCATGTTCATGTAAGTTCAAAGCTCCAATAAATTCGTTGACACAAAATACTAAGAAGAAATCGGTGGTAACTAAAAGTGAAGTGGACAGTGCCAAAAATAATAGGAAGGTGGTATGTTATAGGTGTGGTGGTAATCACTACGCCGACAAATACAAGCTTGCTAAAGTGACATGCAATTTTTGTAAAACAAAAGGTCATTTATAGAAAATGTGTTTAAAACTTGAAAAGTCTAAGGATTCTGTAAATGCTGTAAATGCTGGTCATGATAATTCTAGTGAAATAGAATACATAAACAGTACTCATTGTAGTAAAAGCAGTAGGTTTTGGGTGTACCCTATTGTAAACAATAAAACAATTAAGATGGAGTTTGACAGTGGTTCGGCTGTATCTATTATTAGTGCAAAATTATACAAAGAATGTTTTTAAGATCTAACATTACTTAAAACTAAAACAAGGTTGTGTACCTATTCTAATAACTTTTTAAATGTTTTAGGTTACATAACATGTTCTGCAGCAATTGGTACGGTTACCTAACAGAATCTCAAGCTGTATGTTGTCAGCGATAACAAAGATCCACTTCTGGGAAGGGAATGGATTAAGTTGTTTACTTGGGAGCGTTTTCGTGAGTACCTTGAAGTGAAGGCTGTGCACCTTGCAGGAAGTGTTTCCACTCCACTCTACTAACTCTTTAGAATCTAGTTTGAAATTGTTATTTAAAAAGTATTCTACACTTTTTTATGGTAAAAATGTTGGTGAAATAAAGGATGATCCGGTAGCATTACACCTCAGGCAGAATGCTAAACCAATTTTTGTCGAGCTATGTCAGTTCCATTTGCACTGAAGAAAAAGGAAATTGACTACCTGGTTAAGGTTGGAGTTCTTGTAAAGGTTGATTACTCTGAGTATGCGACACCAGTAGTACCTGTGGTCAAGGCAAATGGTAAGGTAGGCTTTGCGGGGATTACAAAATTACTTTAAATCCACAATTGTTGATGAGCATCCATTACCAACTTCGGAAGAGTTGTTTCATGGTCTTGCTGGTGGTGAGAAATTCAGTAAAATAGATTTATGTAACGCTTATCTAAATTGGTGTGTGAGACAGCAGGATAAACATTTGCTTACATTAAATACACATAAGGTTCATTACAAATGTACAAGGCTCATGTTTGGGTTAAATTGTGCACCTGCCAAATGGCAGCGTAAGATTGAGAATATCCTAAAAGATTTCCCTGGGGTACATGTTTTTATAGATGATATTAGGATTACAGGCCCTAATGATAAAATACACCTTGAGCGGCTGGAAACTGTGTTTCTTTGGCTGCCACGCCATCACTTACATACATACCCCAACAGTCGCGTAGCATAACAAACGACGTATTACACGACTAGATAAAATGTCGTCTAACTCAGTATATATGACATGTCAGAAACAAGCGTTTCAATTTGGTTGCTTGAAATAAGATTGAACGACTTGCGAGTCATTCAGTTAAATGTTTGGTTTGCTAACGGTATGTTACATTGTTCCCGTGAAACATATAACGACTTAACAGCCCTGTAATATTAACAACTCATTAAGTTAATGACTGTTTACGTTTTGACAAACACAGTGTGGTGAAACTGGACCTTAAGCTATCGCTCACTTGACGTCAAGTTGACAACTGAAGTCAGATATGCCTGTGGATATATACAACGTAGTAACGCGTCGGTGCCGTACACTGCTGATGTAGTCCTGTATATAAGATCATTGGTTGGTTTGGTTTCACCTGAATTATAGTGGAGCAGAGTGTTATGAGGCTTTTTGCACTCTGAGCACCGGAAGTGAAACTTGCATTTGCCACCATGCATATCTAAACAAATTACACACAGTTTTTGTTCTTTGGAAAACGTCAGTCTATCGCTTGATGGCAATAGCTGTTTTTTTTTAATATTTGTACAATTTATGGTCATTTAAATTACAGAAGATGCATATTGCTCCTGTAGTGGCGACTGCTGTTACTTTGGTTGACTGTTGCTGCAAGTGAAGACCCTGTCCGGCATTTTCCAATGCCAGAGCTCGTTTCTCAATATATTGCAGGAAATCTTCGAGGTTAGGTTACAACCTAACCTCGAAAATTAATTACTGCACGAGCTTATCAGCTAGACCGAGATCCCAGTATACATACTGGGATCTCGGTCTAGCTGATCTCAAATCAAATAAAAAGTTCAGATAGAACTCTGTGAACAACGAAGTAAGACCGGTTAAAACTAAGCCCCGCCGTGTAAATATACATTTACACGCACACACGTGCTACGAAATTAAGCCCTATCTTGTCAGTCTATCTATGGCGGCGCGTCAAGCAAAACCTTGTCAAACATTTCAAATTTGACAATTAAAAATGCCGAGTTGTGTCGTGAAAGGGGGTAAAAACCGAACTCCAAGAGATAAAAAGTGGGATGGAATCACATTTCACGTGTAAGTAAACTTGGAAACCAATATTTTTAATAAATCAAAATAAAGTTGAGGTTTTTAGTCTGTTGGAACACAATCAGTGTTGCCATTATAAAGCGTTACAGTTTACCCTATTATTGGGTAATGTGACGCAACGTTACGATACTCGTTTCTTGTAATAGTTTATAAATGAATATATTTGAAATAAATGATTTGGCTTTGGCTTTGACTAAATACTCAAGTCATTTTATTTTTGAAACACTTTTCCCATTTTCTTTCCACTACTGCCACTACGTTTTACCTACACCACACGTCGGAACGGCTGAGACGCCTAATTGCGTAACACACTATCATCAGTAGGAATCCGTTTCATTTTGACAGTTCAACAACATTCATTGCGTTATTTATGTTGTTGAGCAGACGAATTTTTCGAACATATCAAGCAATGGATTAGCAATCTGTTCTATCATATGCATGATAACTTTATTTTTGTAATATTGGGGTAATTTGAATTATGATGACAACACCGGCCCACGCACCACATGTTTATATAACCGGCCTCATTTTGTTGTTCGCAGAGTTCCATCTGAACTTTTATTTGATCTGAGTAGCTGATAAGCTCGTGCAGTAATTCCATCTAATTTACGGGTAAGAACACATAGCAAAATTGCATACCAGTACATGACATTAGAGTCAAGTGCCTAATTAATACACGACAAACTACTAACTGTTGACTTAACAATTCTACTTAAATCTAAAATGTTACCTATACTCGTATGATCATTTATATTCTTATATCCATTATTGTAGAGATCACTCAATAGTTTGCGAGCTTCATTATATATAGCTTTCTGGGGTTAAACTTAAATCTTTTATCAAAATGTACGGTTCGCTTTTTAAAAAGTATATGTGTAAGTGAAATGGATAAGACCGACAGAAATGCGTCCATAAGTGAAATTCAAGAGGGACAGGAGTCGGGGAGAGAGTGTGATGAATTTGAAGCTATGTTGATGAACACTGGTATTGTTAAACAAAGATTAGTTCAACGGAATGAAAATGGAGATATGGAAAGTATTTTAAGATCATTTATTACGGAACCTCGCATTCCATGATCACAGAATATTTTGGAATATTGGGAGAGCCAAAACTAACTGGTCCTAAACTATACGCTCTAGCTAAAGTAGCTCTAGCAGTTCCTGCTACACAAATAAGTGTTTCTGCAACTGTTAATTTTCTAATAGGATCCTCCGGGATATTCTCGACTATACAATGAGTTTTACCACAACCGGGAACACCTTGCACAAAATTTACATCGATATATTCCGTGGAAAACCCGTCTATGTTTATGTCCTTACAGTTTTCATACATTAGTTGCGCCTGCATTAGTTTCAATGATTTACCAGTAAGATAGTACTTATCAGTCATAGCAACACTTCCCTTTTTCAAGTCACTCCATTGAACTATTTTCACCCCGTCGAAGAATGCTTCGTAAGTCCCATTGGACATTGATGAAGCCACAATCGGAGAAATCCTAACCTCTTGAGTGTTCGGGTCAATAACCATTCTGACCACCCTAAATTTCTCAGGAGAAAGATCACAGGCATCTCGAAGTCTACCTACGTTCAGAACAGAAGTTCTACAGTTCATATCGTAATTTTTTTTATATACGTCATAAATAATAACGGAAGAAATTCTCCAATACTCGAGTATTTCCCTCGCACTATTACGAACAGCACTTTGCCCAGTGTATCCGGCCTCAAAACCCGGGTTGAACTTACTATAGGTAGAATTACTTCTTTCCCATAGAGCTACAACAGACTGTTCCGCAGAAGTGACCTTCCGAACAGCACGATAGTACCTATTATAGTGATCACACACGAAAGTACAATCATCCTCAGACTCACCGGTTAAACAAATTTATGAGGATAAAATCCAATGAGGTTGTCCATTATTCCCGTAAGTATAGTAATGAAATTAGAAATCTTATTAATGAAAAAGAGTCTAGACTCAGGGTATAAACATCCTATTACTCTAAAAAAATTTGAAAGTTCAACAGCGACTTCTGCGGTCTCAAAAGCAACAATGCAAACTAATGTACATCCACTAAACACCGTTGTGAAGTTCTGTCCAGACAACATATTAAATTTTTTAATTGTTTTATGAACATTCAAAAGAGCCTCATCGGTCATACTTCTAGAATTACTAATTAAATTTCCCTTCGAATTTATGAAGACACACTCTATCCCGGATGGATTTACCACTTCACCTCTACAAGAGAGAATGGGTACGTCGTTAACAGGTTTGTTCAATGAACCAACCCTGTCCAAATTAGACTTATCCCTAGCAGTTAATATAAGTTCCTTTCTATCATCAACACGCACATTGGGAGTGTCCCTAACCGATGTCGTTGGTAGCATCATAGATAACTTACTTGCGCATTTATCACCATCATCTTCCCCACCCTGCTGAATTCCCTTCAATAAATCTTCAAAACGCGAATCGATTACTGGTTTAATTGGTTTAATATTGTTATTTACGTTGATATAAGGGGTTGAAGTTTTAACTTTCTTTTTACTATATGTAACTCCCATAAACATTTTCTGTTTAATCCCGTCACTGGAAACTTTAGTTTTAATTAGTCCCAAATGAGTCTTCCTAACGGTGGCGGGCAACATACTTTTCTTGATCTTTTTCTGATCGTAACTATAGAATTTTTGCTTATCAAAAAAAATATTGACGTTATTAATTAACAAAGTATGATCTATATCAACTTCTGCCACTTCAGGTTTTCTCCTCCCCATGAACGAATAATGACGATAATCCGGGAATATTTTACGCAACCCATAAATTGTATCCACAGGCGCTTCCCTTACTCGAGGTTTACCAGTTAAAAAACTTCTCTCACTAATATAAAAGATTGATCTACCGGTTATTTTTAAAGAAAGTAATACTTCGGATTGTTTCGGAACTAAAAACTTATTGGGAGGAGGTAACAAAACATCACAAGAGAACGCTTCCATAGGTCCAAACCCTTCTAGTGGATCCAACAACTCCATCTGAACGTTCTCATTGACATCAGGTAAAATTCCTCCTTCTCCTCTTAAACTATCTATACTGTCAAGGATCTGCAGTTCCTCAACTTCGGAAAGGTGTTCAATACCATCAATAATAGAATCATTATGAGATGAAACTAAGTCTCCACCGGCGACCGGAAACTGCTCCACCTCAGATTGAAAAATAATTCCGTTAATGACAGAATCATCGTGAATTGAACCTGACTCAGGATCTTGACGAACCAAATCGGTCCAATACATATGAGTATGCTCCAACTCACACTGATGCGCGGTATTACCTAACACACAATCCTCAAGACTTCGGAACAGGGACTCCGGGGTTACATCCCATTTTACGACTGAGGTAACCGACCCATGTTCACCGACAATAACATACACAGATCTACAGGAAACTCTCGAATGAACTGGTTTCGTCACTATAACAAATCCAAATTTACTCGAGAGAAGATCAATATCCCCAGTCAATGAATCTGATGCCCATTCGTCATACTCAACAATCATAATGTCCTCGGGAGACAAACCATCAGGTAACCGTTCAATAGAGTCCTTTACATAATGTAAACAACCTTCTTCACTTACACTAGTCAAAGTGGAATAGAACTCACCCAATTTCGGGTCAAATTCACACCTGATAGAATTGACAGTTCTGATCTCCGGGTACGTATCAAATATCTCCAAGAAAACGACAGACCTATCACCGAGCGTCACCCCCAAGGGACAGGATAGAGATCCCTCTTTATCAGATGCTAACGCAGTCAAATGGTCAATAACAGTAGAACCTGTTGGCGTTGGAACCGACTTCACAACAGCAAAATCAACTGTATAACCCTTGACTGCGACATCCAATGGAGCAAAGTGGTTATTCTTAAGTCTAATATGCTTACTAACTACATTACTCGTAGAATTTATTACCTTTAAAGAAAAGAGACATGGTTGCCTCACCCTGACAATTATGCAGACAAATATTTTGCTGAAACTCCCTACAGTACAAGAGAATTATGTCATCGTTTCCCCACTTATTCGCAGAAGTTAAAATGTCTATAACGTCATTAGGATCCAGACAAGAGGCCAAAAACTTTGACTCCAAAAGTCTACTCTTCAAGTCAGCTACCGACATCTCACCCTCGAGAGAATAGAATAAACAATTACCATCTCCAGGCACGTCTAAAATAGAATCAATACCGGAGTGTTCACAATCGTGAGTCTTATAAGGAGATTTTCACCTGCGAAACTACATCAGGTTGAACACATTTCCTTTTAAATTCATTAACAGTTTCTTCAACTGTAAGTCAGGTTATAATCGTAAATGACTTCATCAATAATATTAACAATTTCAAAAACTTTAGTAGCATCACATATCTTTACATCAAAAAACTTCGGAGCTGCAGCCCACAGCGATAACTTCTGCATTAACGTTAATCCCGACTTAACATCGTCCTTAACTTCCAACTCTGAATCGTGTCTTTCGATAGCAATATTCCCAGTCGGAATACCATCAGAAACCATGGGACCAGCTTGCAAGACCTCCAAAGATTTTCTTTACAATTCTCATAAACAATGAGCATCCATCTGCATGTCTATTACGTTTTAAATAATCGGTTATAATAGTAAGCGCCGTACTACTGTTATATCTCTGAACAAAGGCAACGAGGTAAATAGAATCCGCCAAGTGATACGGTCAATCCAACGGTCCAACGGGTGTATCCACAACAGAAGCATCAGTACCGTTAACTATAACTCTAATTGATATTGATCTTAAGTATTCATATATGGCATTTACCGAAAACTTCTGCTGTGTCTGCGCCAGAGCGTACTTAAGACCAGACTCATACAAATTTCGCGGAACTAACATCCGCCGTTTAGTAAAATTCACTTTAAATTCATTTGGTGTATCCGGTTCCGACGGTTCGTAAGTATAATACTGTACAACTACAGAGTTCTTAAGTTTCCTACTAATAGGTATTGTATAACTTATCGAACCTTTAGAAACGTTAAACAAAGTTCGTACAATTTTAATCACCAAATAAGGACCTCTTGTCTCTACTATTTCTCCCATGTACAGGATTCCCCTAGAACTAACATAGGTCATCTTAACAATAGTTTCCAAGTAAGTGCGATACGAATGTTCATAAGCTAGTGAATAATCTGACCGAAAATAAAATCTTATGGAACTAACATATTTTTCTCCCTCTTTCACGGCGCCCGGGGCTAATGAATTAGTGTAAACTTTACGCCAAATCATCCCAACGTCTTGCATCTCACCAGATTCGAAGTCAGGCATCAATATTTCAGGTTCAAAAAGAATAGTCGAATATGCTACATCAGCCGCGGCAGAATCCATTGCATCGGCCACATCCTTGTTAGTCATATCGTACTGACTGTCATTCATTATTAGTATGGGAGCCTTCAATCCACAATCCTGGGCAACAGTTCTACAAAATAACTTATCACTGTGTTCAACTAACATCTACGCAAATTCAGGGTTTCTCGTCGCGGCACGTTGAACATCAGATATCTCAGAAGACCTTCGAGAATTATCACGGGCATCCAAAACAGGAATACAACAGTGAATAGAATACCAAGATCGAGCGGTAGTCATTCTCAGATTTCCTCCTACATCTTTTATCCAGGCGTCGTAACCGGGTGGAACCTTCTCTTTATTACTATAAGCACATCGGATTAACATCAATTCTACATTACACTGTCTCATAGAAGCAGCCATCGAGTGCGCACGAAATGAGTTTGCCTTAGAAAAATCCAAATTGAACTCCGGATATAATTCGGACAATCTACTCTGCTGCAGTGCCGTCAACGCGATACGCACAAACACGGTAGATCTAGGTCTGGCAAGTTGCTCAGACACGATATCCGATAGTGCTCGAATAATATTATTAGACTCCTCTGAATTGGGATTCTCCAGCTTCTTAGTAAGTATATGCTTGACGGCATCATCCTGGTTTATTCCTCCCAACGGCAAAAGTTTTCGCGATAGTTCATTTGTCATTTGTCCGTTCATTCCAATTAGGAACCGCATCTTCATAAAATGTCTCGAAGCATGCAGTACATCACAAAATGGTTTCTTAATCGTCTCTCCAGCACAGACGTGTACAACACCGTACTGCTCAGTTGGTCGAACTATACTGATCAGTGTCTTTAGATCAGTTGCTTCCCTAATTAACACTGCAAATACATCTTGCAGTAAAGGGTAAGATCCAAGTTTTTTTTCTATGTCTTCGGGTTTTCCACTCAGGGACTTGTAACTGATCAAACCATCTAATATAGCAGTAGCCATCGTGTCCAATTCGAAATGAGGAACGTATATACATTAAAATTGCTTCATTAAGAGTGAAACTATCATATCCCAAATTAATGTGCAGTTGATCAGCACCAGTCACAGTAGGTTTTAACATAAAGTAGTCTCCCTCATAGTCAATATACAACTGCAACAATACGTCTGAAACCAATGGATTTGGTCCAAACTTAACAGCAGCGTACGCTCTCCTGTGCTCAGGAAACCACAATAAGTAACAATACATTTTAATACACAAAGAAAAATAATGGTAATGGTAATTGGTAATGGTGTTTACAACATTAGGTATTACATAATAAAATCTTTCAATTGGTGTGGAAAGAATATTTTCCTCACTAAGATTTGTCATGGAAAGACTTCGATATAATTTTAATGATACCACCACAGTCGAAAATATTTTAGTTATTCGAAATAATATTAAGAAATAATAGCCACTTTACCTACGTTTTATAGATTACTCAGAAATAATTTAAATTAGTTTACTGTTTTACCATCAATATGCACCATTTATTGAGGAAGACTCTTAAGGCTGCTCTCTCGAAAAATGGTTGAAAACAGCATGAAGATGAAACCACTTTTCGTCGGCATTTACATAGAAATTACATTTGAAAAAAATAGTAATCTTCATAACGATACGTAATTTAGTTTAGGAAAAAAAATTCTATGGGTATCACATAATAAAAAAAACCCACCAAATCAGCTCCAAATCATTGGATTGATTGGAGATGAAACCATTTTACTCCTTCATTTATTAACAAAAGAGTTTAAAAAATATCTACTGCTTTGCAATACAAAGGAAAATAATTTGCTCGTTACTTTTTAAAAATATGTATTATTTTTGTTATAACAAAATAAAAATGCGTCCGATTAAAGACTGCGTCTACATCTTCCCTCTCTCTCCCCTCCCACGCTCAAGTTCCTTGGCGTGTGTACTCGTACAAGCCTTAAATTTAGAGCAAAAATATCGCTCAACAAAAGGTAAAATACATTTTACAGCGAGACTTACTAATTAACAGTTATACAGTACGTTTGGCTTTTTCTTAGCTTTATATTAGTTGTTTACATGTATGGGTGACTCCTAATTGGTGATTTAATGGTAATAATTTAATTAAAGAAAAGACAATGATTAATAAAATATTATTTATATTATATTCTTAATTCTAATAATAAATTCTTAAACTGTAACTGCTAGAGAGGCTTGGAAGGCAGAGAATTTACAATGGTTGTTACTCGTAGTTGCTCCATCTCTTACCTCTTTTTACTTTGTTCAGCGTCGATTTCTATAGTTGTCCTCAGCGTCACGTAAGATCTGTTTTTATAATTAAACACTTCTCATAGTTTGTAGTTATTATTTTGTTTTATTGTTAATTTTTTTTCTCACGACATAAATATGAATCAAACCAAAATGTTATTGCAGTATTTGTGCTTACATTATGTTTCTATCCTTGTATTTAAATTTATACTTAATTTTGTCAAACTCTTCACGTTGATCTCAAAATTAGAAAAAATAATTAAATTTATTACATAAATTATAATGTTTTTTTTTTTTTTTACTTTTGTTTTGTCAACCTTTGGTACCTAATGCCCAAATATTAAAACGCTAGCTAGTAAATTTTAAGATGCATAGTCTCTTTGCGTGTCAGTCACTTTGATTTAAAGTTACACGGGCAACACATGCTAAAATCGAGTAGCGTTTGAATATTTGGCTATAAGTCCTTTTAAACATGTTATGACATACAGTCACGGCTGTTGGTATTGAGCTTGAGATTGTTGTTCCTGAGTGATAGCCATGATTATGTGAATTATTTTATGCATACATTCATAGCGACTTGTGTTGTCTAATTTGCACAAAGGTTTCGCCATTGACATTAAAAAAGAATAACATTCATGAATATTGTCATCTTCCATACTTTGTACTGAGTTTGGCTGGATTCCCTTGTCCTTCATTTCTTCTAATCACATATCAAGAGACAACATAGTAGATGCTGGTGGCAGTGTCTGTAGCGCAATCGAAGTTTCGGTATTCTTTAATTCATCAACAGAATGCATTGAATCATTGTCCTCCTCACTGCTTACGTCACTCTCCGGTATGATTATACAATATTCTGAAAAATGACTAACTTTTTGGACCTTGCAAAAGAAATGTATCAGGCCACGCTTTAAAAAACAACAAATTCTCACATTACCAGCAATATACATACTGCAAAGTTGTATTTTCGTTAGGAAAAATAGGCACCTCTTCAAATCTCAAACTCAAACTCAAATCATTTATTTCAATTAAACCATTTACAGGCACTTTTGAATTGTCAAGGAGTCGGTCAGTAAGAAAAATGAAGCTACATTCCCATTCCAAGCGTAGGTACCTATGGAGAAGAACGGGCAAGAAACTCCATGGACACTCTTTTAACACTTTGACAGCCGAAGATTTTAAAACGCGGATTCCATGGTTCGCCGGCGATTTTCGCCGATATTGCAACATTTATAAAATGAGAACTATCAATGATAAATCTATAATTATTTTTTTATTTATACTATTGACTTGTTTATTTCTAGGATAAAAATAAAAAACAGACGTAAATTAGTTTTTTTTTATTTAAAAATGTAGAATAAAAAAGAGGTTTTATGGAAAAAAAAAAAGTCGAACATGGACTTTTGCGTGTTCAAGTCGTGTAATTTTTGCGTGTATGAAACATTTTGAAGCAAGGATGGTAGCATAAAGGCACGTTGCAGTCTGGGCAGTAAAATATGGTTTCTTTGCGTCCTCGTTTGCCAGTGTTTTTCTTAGAAATGTCTGCACAAACTTTACAGACTCTTGCCACCTTCTCTTTTTTTTTCGGTGCTCGGTATCCTTTCGAGAAAGTGCCTTCCCACTAGTCTGGTACTGCTGCCTACATGGTGTGGGCCACGTGAGGGTCCTGGTTCAGCCTCTGGTGCAGTTTGCAGCAGCTGGTCACCACACTCCATCAGGAACTGTGAGAATCGCGGGCGGCGCCTTTGAGACCTTGATTTATTGTAAATGACGTAAGCATTTACCATTGCTCTTGCTACCAGGTTGAAAAACATCTTTTTCCACCACTTCATGCTCTTTCTATTCAAGGAGTAGTAAGACACATACTGGTCATTCAGATCTACACCAAATTTGTGGTGGTTGTAATCTAGTACACAATCTGGTTTCAGCCTTTTGGTCACACCGACACCTTTGACTTTTGCATCCACCTCTGTCCAGCTAGCTCCGTGTTTCGTAGTAAGCATGAGTACATCACGCTTGTCCTTCCATTTACAAGCGGTTAGATTGGCCCGGTGACAAAAGGCCATTTCGCCTTTTTCCAACGGTTGATGACGCCAATCCTGTGGCAGACCACGACGATTCGCCATTACAGTGCCAACAAGGCGAGTGTCCTTTATCCACAATAAGTCTGCGATTGTCGGACTTGTAAAGAAACGGTCCATGTATATGGTGTGCCACTTACCGAAGTATGGTTCACTCAATTCCGTGATAATCGTTTCCACCGATTTCGAGTCGCCTATGTAGGGAACCATGCGCAGTATGTATCCTGTTTCCGCGTCGCAGAGCATGTACACTTTCATGCCATATTTATCGGGCTTATCTTTGTTATACACTTTGAAGTGCACTCGTCCCCTAAACCCACAAGTACCCTCATCGATAGTCAAGTGCTCATTGGGATAATAACACTCTTGACACAACCGACACATGTCATCAAAAAAAGGTCGGAGTTTGAAAAAAGCGTCGTACTCGGGATCACCACGCGGTTTGTAGTTTGCGTTATCATTCAGATGGAGACAGCTATAAATGGCTCGGAATCTGTTTCTATTCATGTGCTTCCCGGCGAATGTAGTGGCTATTATTTTCCGTGTAGACCAGTATGAATCAAAACTCTCCTTGTGTACAAGCGTAATATGAATCACGATAGAAAAAAATGTCTTTAGTTCCGATTTTTTGACAGCTTTCCATTCGTACAACATAGTGCCAGGTTTCAGAATGCCTTTTCTTGCTTGTTTGGTTTTCATTTGAGCTGCGTAACGGTTAGTTTCCGTCTTTAGAGTGTTCCAAAAAGAATCGGGGAAAAAAATTGAAAAACAATCCAACTCTGACGAACTTTCATCTACTGGAGCCAATACTTGAGATACTTCTTGAAATACTGGATTTTCTGGGGGTTCTTGCAGTGCTTGGTATGACCATCCATTACCTTCATCCATTTCTCTGAGGGTAAGTGCTGCTGCTGATCTGCGGGTAACGCCGCGCCCGCGTGTAGCCGAACGCACCGCCGAGCGACCGCGACCGAGGCGGGATCTCGTATTTCTTCGAGGTGTACGACCCCGGCCCCGTACATGTTCCCCCCGTACAGGTTCAGATAAGTCGTCTGACATGTCAGCATCAACATCTTGTCGATCATGAACCGATACAACCTCTTGCAAGTCTTGAATAAGGTCTGGAAAGAGAAAAAAACAATAAAAATATGTACGACGCAAAAAGGCTACATTTCTACAATAATAACCCAACAAAATACAATAATTTACCTTGAATTTCAATATCTGGGGCTTCTTCAATATCCGAATCATCATCAGCAACCAAGAAGTCAATAATTTCGTTCGAATCGAGCCGATAACTTCGCCGTGAACTCGGCATTTCGCGCCAAAATTCGTGTACGTGCACTCGCAATAGCGGCGCGGGAACACTGGCGCAGCGCGACACTCGATAGCTTGTTCCGCTCACACCAAGCGCCCCACCACGGTTATTCTTACATGTGTGCGTAGCTAAAGCACTACACTATTATATCAATGCACGCCAAACACGGACTACGGACGTCGTTTTAAAAAAAACACTAAGAAAGTCAGTCACGTACTGAGAACGTGATCAGCGTCACAATACAATCAACCTGGGACGTACTCTGCACGTGATCGGCTGTGAAAGTGATTAAATTGTTACAAAAATATTAGTTACACATATAATGTTGAATTTATAACATAATGTGAGAACGATGTAAAAATAAAAAATAAAAACGTACACGTTAAAAGCGTCCAGAGTAGGTACACCAAATAGAAACAACAAAAAAATACAATCAATTAAAAAAAAAAAAAAAAAAATAAGCCTTGGCAGGGCATTTCTTGAAAAAATATTATTTTTGCCTGTTTTCGTGAGTTTTTGAAAAAACTCCGGGAATTGTTTTTTTTTTGCAGCTAGGTAAAATTTACGCACTACTCTCATCAAAATAATGTGAAAGGCACAAAAAAAGTCCTTATATTTAGAAGAGAGATATTAAGAAGTAAAGAAATTGTCATGTTGGGGATAATGACGCTAAGTATCGGTGAATGACGATTTTGGTGATTGTAATGACGCTATGTTGCACCGAATGACAAACATTTTCGTTAAAATATTACACGTTAATCTTATTATTATTATCACAATCGCTTTTTACTCATGATTTTAGGTGATTTATAACTTGAGGTTGTTAAGTTACACAAAATCTATAAATTTAGAATATAGATATAGATATTGACAAAGATGCCTCACAATTACAGATTAAATTTAGCAAGTTTTACTTCTCAAACAGATTTTTATTAGAAATCAGCTGTATTTATTTTACAAGAAAAATAACTATAATAGTTTATAATTCAGTCTCAAAAAATATTCTTAATACTTAAATGAAATTTAAAATAGAAAAATCTGAAGATCAATAGGTTTGATCGAGCCCCCTTATTATTATTGAATTTTCTGTCTACTGTATATCTGCGAAGCTATTAAAAATGATAACAAAATCTTATACAAAAAGTATTTGAAAAGAAGAATAATTCTGTGCGTCCTGTGAAAACTGATACATCTCGAAAATGTCAACTTTACAATATAGTAGTTTTTGTGGGTAAAAAATTATAAAATTTTGTTAGGATAATAATTTTACAAAAATAGTGACATAATTTGTATTTAGTGTCGTATTGTTTACAACCTATTATGTTCCAGCTCAAAAGGCGTTACTGCAGGAAGAGATATTTAAAAAAAGCTATATGTTGTATCAAAACACACCAAATGAATGATCGTGTATAATGATTCTAAATGAGTTGTATCGCTTTACACTTTGTGTGAAGCTTTGGTGAAAGGTGATATTGTTGCATTGTCAGGTAGTTTTATACGAAACTAAATAAACTCCTGTTCAAAGCTGTCAAACAAACGAGTAATATTTTTCAGTCGGCAGAAGCACTGTAAACACAAAACTCGTATTCTTCAAAACTTAATGTTGTCTTCATTATATTTTTTCATTATAAAGTTTTGTTTAAAAAAAAAAGTGTAACGTAATAAATATATGTGAATAATGATATGACTTGAGATACATCTTAAAACACAATTATTTATTTCATAACTTGAATATTGTGAACGATACATGTCAATATGTATTTATTTACACAAAAATATTTATCAAAACACGCCATTTCGTCTTAGATGTACCATACGATCTTGAAAACTAATAGACGTATCAAAATGTTAATTAGACAGAATAATAGAGCATTTTTTTCTGATGAAGGTGCAACAATAATATCACATTCGATATAAGTTGACTTATATCACTTTTCACAGGACGCACAGAATTATGGCTAAATTTTAAGGACGTACAAATGGGAGCACCTAAAAACAGGGAGTTAATCATCATAAGCCCAATATTTCGCTGTTGATGGTGTGTTAAAATGAGTGACATTGACATCAGATAGAATTTTGACCTTCGGATAATCCTGACGTGTAAGAGTCACTATTCCTGGGTCAATATTTTCTTTTTTAGAAACAGGTATGTTATTTATCGACCCAAGCTGTTTTCCATGTACACATACTTCATTGACATCACACAGAAAGCAACTCATGCTTCTGAAAATCGTCCTGGGGGCCTATTACGAACTTTAAAAAAACCAGGCAAGTTCCAGGCAATTCATTTCACTGGCTGGTTAAATTTCGTATTACGACATTCCTAATTCTAACCGACTTCACGCTGGGTAGTTTGTCTATGGCTGGCTTGTAATTCTCTGCCGTAACGTTCAGAAACACAATTAAATATTTATCGGTAAGTTACGGTTTTATTTAATCACATATTTTGTGGTAAAAATAAGCAATTTATATTAATCTAGTTACTTTAGTATAAAATTAGGTGAAAATACGAATGCACTGTATATTATGCTACCTATATAATTCATTCATATTATAATTTTTTGAGTTTGTAAATTGTCACGCGAGATTAGGTTTCCGAACGAACTCCACTTGAAGGTCAGCGGGGAATTCGACCACATGGAAGAGTATTGTTTCATTGTTTCACAAACTAATATGAACACTATCTTATTGTTTGTTTAATACTTCCATTCGTAAGAATTTTCGGGGTATAAACAAAAATATGGCGTAAGCTCGTTATTGAGTATTTTCCTATTCAGTGTAAGAAAGTTCTTAGATATGATATTTTAAAGTTGTATCCGGTAAATCCGTGAATTTTGTATGACAGTCCCTGACATGTCTCAACTCCTCACTTGATTAAGTTGATATCGTTCAATGAATGGCACATCATCCATGTTGAACGCATTAAGGCTCTTAGATACAGGCGACACGCGACGCGACACAAAGGAACCGCGTGTCGCGCGACGAGCGGTGCCTTTGTGTCGCGTCGCGTGTCGCGCCCTGTTTGTAGGAACCTTTAATTTGATCACGAAGTCGTCTCCAACTCCTCACTTGATTAAGTTGATATTGTTCAATGAATTGCACATCATCCATGTCGAACGCATTAAGGCTCTTACATACAGGAGCGGTACGCGACGCGACACAAAGGAACCACGTGTCGCTCGACGAGCGTTGCCTTTGTGTCGCGTCGCGGGTCGCGCCTGTTTGTAGGAGCCTTTAATTTGATCACGAAGTCGTCTCCAACTCCTCACTTGATTAAGTTGATATTGTTCAATGAATTGCACATCATCCATGTCGAACGCATTAAGGCTCTTACGTACAGGCGCGACATGCCACGTGATACAAAAGAACCGCGTGTCGCGCGACGAGCGGTGCCTTTGTGTCGCGTCGCGTGTCGCGCCTGTTTTGTAGGAGCCTTTAGTTTGATCACGAAGTAGTCTCCTTTTGTTCCTTGATTCGTTATTTTGATCAGAAAAGTCACTTTCCAGGAACTCAAACAGTTCATATTCGTCGCACATAATATTTTCTTTTGCTATTTATTTATTACTCGAATAACTTCGGCAAATAAACCCAAAACAATTCAATAAAAGCTCCTCTGAAGTAGCGTAAACTGAATGGATTGTGAGGTTACTTTTTGACAAGTTGTTATATGAAAAGAAATGTCAAACGAACGTTAGTAATACGGTATTGCCAGGCAATATTCGGGCAGAAGTCGGCCAGAAGTCGGCCAGGGTGTCACGTGACCGCTGACTGGCTTGTTTAACGAGTTCATAATACGAAATTGCAAGGCAGTTCTGTTTACGCTGTAAACTGCCTGGAAATAAGAGTTCATAATAAGGCCCCTGTCTATAGTTTTTAACGGTGTTATTTAGTTTGTCCTGTTATTAGTTCTTTTATATAAATTAAAAAAAAAACCTGACTTGTGTTTTATTTATATTACCTTCATTTTTGAATTCAATAAGCGTATCGGTATCGGTATCGCCGATATTTTTATAAAAGCATCGGTGTCGTATCGGCAAAAAGGTGTATCGAGGCATCCCTAATTAAACGTTCAAATGTTGTTGAGTTCAAATTTACAAATTATCACAAATTTATCCCATAGAACCTGGTATACGGAAAAGGTGCCTTTGAACGGTTTTAAATTAGATGGGATCAGTTTTTCTTTTACTAAAATATCCTTTTCTTTAACTTCTTTTACTATTATGTTTTCTAAGGTTCCAATAAACTTGTAAAATTGTTCGTATGATCCGACATCAGACCCAAAGTGTACCATTCGATCGGCTGTCCTTTTGACAGTCGCACCTACCCCATCAGGGGGACCTTTTCCATGGCC
Organism: Dryobota labecula; assembly: GCA_947523025.1. Lineage (NCBI taxonomy): Eukaryota > Metazoa > Arthropoda > Insecta > Lepidoptera > Noctuidae > Dryobota > Dryobota labecula. The sequence goes on from OX383306.1 coordinate 7,645,201, forward strand.
AGCTTCCGAATAATTCCACGTGATTTTGCTAAGCTCGTGGTTAGACTCTAATTGGCTTATGACATAAAACATGCTTTTGTTCCTGTACTGTGATGAAGGTGAATCTGATAAAAAATGAATTGTATCTATGAATGAATTCAATTTCTGGACTTCTTCGATGAGTGGATCTAAATGTGCGCAAATAGCAGGAACATCATGGCGAAGACATTTGCTGACAGTGCAAAATGACGTTGGGAGATACTTCCAGTTGAAAAATTATGAGTATAAATAACAGCAGTGTGGATGGATACCTGCTGGCGACATGCACCAAAGTGCATCGATTGCACTTCTTCGGAAAATTTCAGAGAGTAATTTTCGGAAAAATCTACGTGAATTACTGCTTCAGATAAATTTAAATTCTCTTTAAGTTGTTTAATGGTCTCGTATTGGTGCACAATTTTGTAACAATGTTTAAAAAAAAATATCAAGTCTGTTTTAAGTTTAACAAGTGCGTCTTTAGGTTTCATTGTAGTTTTTTGTTTTTCTGTTACTGTCACAATTTTATTTTTAACATATTTAGAATCTACAGATTTTTGCGCTTTCTTCCAAACGAAAACAGGTATATCGTTGTTATTATTGAACTCCCTATATTCCAAGCATTTTGTTGAACAAGTCTCGCAAACTCTTTGCAAGCATTTTGTATTTCTATTGCCACAACACAACGCGGACAACACTTCCGCCGAGTTCTTCTCAGTTAAAATTTTTGCCTTATTTAGAGCCCCAATTAAAAGTTCCATGTTTAGATGGACAGCACATTGACAAGTTTCTCTGTTGCTTGGCTTTGGAAATAAAACCCAAAAAGGCCGACATTTGCAAAACAATGAATAACTGACTCGAATATTAGTTGCCGTTATAAATTGTTTGTATAAATCAGTCAAAGATGCAGTTAAATATCTCTTCTGCATCCTTTTTTTATTTCTCGTTATATATGCTTTTTTTCCAGCACCGAAGTTTCTTTTTAAGGTTATTGATGCACTTACGCTGTGACTCGTTTCTCTTTTTCAAAACAGTGATTATGCGTTGCAATTGTTTTAAACGCTTTTGTGATCTGTATCGATGTTTTCTTAGCGCTAAACGGGTGGCTAAGCAATCGCGATGCAAGGGATCCGCGGTATCGTCGACTAAAATATTGGTGTCGTTGACAATGTCTACTAACTCTTCTTCTATCTGAACAGTCTCTAAAATGCACTGCTTTTTCGCATTTTCCTTCTTACTCTGCCTATATTTTTTTGAATTCTCCCTCCACTTCTTCCGTTGTTCTCGCTGCTTGCGGGGACTTTTGTCTATAATACTAGTAACCTTTTTGTTTTCCTTTCTTTTTAAGTACGCCGCTCTTCTTTTCTCTTTTTCCAAAGCAAGTAATTCTGGATTGTTCTTAATCTCAATATAACGACGTCGTTTGTTTAATCTTTGTTGAACTAATCTCTCTTGTTCTTTGGATTTCTTTGGTTTAGTCATTTTGTATCCTACAAAATAAAAAAGGCTATAAAAATGGATTCAAACTCTGAGTTTTACATTTATACACCTCTAATTTCAATTACACTATGCTCAATGGTTACAACTACTCTATTGCTCTATAGTCTATGCCAAGTTATTCAATTGAATAGACGCCTAGACAATAGAACTCAACGAAGAAACGTACACAAGCAATAAAATAAGCAATAAAAAGAGACCTTTTGATAAAATGGACAGAAAAAAGTAAGTTTTTATTATATATTTATATAAATAGGCCTTATCTCGATAGAAATTATTTTAACACAGAATATTTCTAGGTTACATGTTGTTGTTCAGGAATCTGAAGAATCTTCTAGTGAGAATGAGAGCGCTGATCAGAAAGAAGTTAGGATTGACTTACCTGTAATCGAAGGTAATAAAAAATATATCTTGGGGTCAAATGATACAACTCCAGACTTATCGAGCGATGACCTTGGCGAAGATTCGCAACAAACTCGTTCTGTTGACTCTTCCACAAATACAGAAATCGACTGGAATGAAAGAGAAGATATACATAAAGTATATTTATTTGGCATGATTGTGGCTCAATCGTTAAGCTTCGTATCAAAAACAGAGAGAAAAGCATGTCAGCGTGCAATAATGCGAGTTCTGTACGATTATGTAAGTTCTGAGAATTCTAAGTAATTGACGTAAATTGATTTATTTTTAGTGATAACCATGTTTCTAATAAAAACAGTGTAATTAGTTTATTGTTTAATTTAACCTCTCCAATTGTACGAAAACGGTTAGTAAACTATACGCAAATCATTCTTAACCACATGCAATCATTATGGATTATAGGTACAGTCATTCTATGCTACAATGCGTCATTATGGGTACAAACAATTTTACCACTAAGACGATACTAATAATGACGAATTGTACCAAAACACGTTGTAACATGTTAACAAAGCGAGATTGAAATAAAGATTCTAGCGTAAAGATCAACTCATGGGAGTATTATAAAGATATATTTAGATAAGTTAGGTGACACAAATGACTTTTTTGTGACAAATTTCGAAGAACTAGTAAAATATGACTTACCTTAGCAAAACTAGCGCGTCTACTCCCTTCCGCGTATCAGGCAGGACTGCCGAATGTATCGCGGGAGGGGTGGGATGCATTACTAACTTCATTCGTGTTTCACGTCGACAGCTTCACGGCTCGAAAACATGGATGACACTAATGACGTTTTTTGTGTGTAAAGTATTAGGTTAAATAGAAACATAGTTTTTTTTTATGTATTTGTTTTTTTTATTTTATGTTGAAGACACATTAGTTATTAGTTAAAAATTGTCGCTAAATATTTTTTATTCAGTCGCTTGAATAAATTACGACACCAATTCTGTAACTGGTGGTGTTTGGAAACGGAGGTGAATGACGATTTACGCGATGTTTTGTCAGATTTCTCTGTTGTCGAAAGGTATTATTCATTATCGAATAATGCGATTTCAAGTTCATCCCATGACAACTTTTTATCAAAATGGTCTCAGTGTTTAACGGTTTTCAGAAAAAATATATGCCGCCGAAAAGTGTTTTTTCGCCAAAACGGAGAAACACCCGGCAGCTAATAGATGACCAGTCCCAACTGACGTCGCCCGTTCACGAACATGACGCATGGATTAGCACCATTCAGCTCAACCATTTTGAAGGGAGCTAAAAGATCCAACACACGCGCCACCATCAGCGAGACATCTAAGTGAGCATGACATACTCTCAGCCGCCAGGGCACATTCAATGGTACCTCTATAGTACATAGTACTCACACCTGTGCTATGCAATTATATAATACAAAGGAGATTGAGTTTATACAATGCAAAGATAGTCTTACTATCTTCAGCAGCTCCAACATTATTTTCAAATGTTAATCAATTACCTAGTTGAGGTTGTGGAGCAGGACCAGCATTCAGCCAAGCATTTTTATCGGTGATATAATCCCCCAACTTATAATATGCCTGCCTGCATAGTGTGCGTTTTATACAAGATTTAAATTAAGTCTCATTCAGTTGAAGTATGTGGGGAGGAATATTATTATAACATTTTAAACAGTAACCCATGAAAGATGAGTCTACTTTAGCCAGTCTGAAACCTGGTTGAACTAATAGGCTAATCTAATATCGAGCTAAATGAAAACTATAAGTAACCAATGTAACAAGAATAGACTAATATTACCCATCACAAACTTAAAAGTTATCGGGAAGAGTATGGGACTCAAGATTAGCTAATATATTTAATAAATTACTGGAAAGTTTCAAATCCTTACCAAATGAATCAATTTTCTCGAAACAGTTGAAATCTCTGTTAATAAAGAAAGGCTACTATACCGTTGAAGAATTTAAAGCTGACAAATTGTGAATAAATTGACCTTGTAATAATGCATGACGTAAATGTGAAATAAATGACTACTGAAATGATACTAATGATTAATCTTAAATAAATGATTGATTAATGTTTAGTATAATATAATGTAACGAAATGTAATAATTAGAATCAATAATATATTATGTAATTCAATAATTTGATAGGAAACATTTGCAGTGCCCTTACAAGGGTGCATGTCTTAATACTGTGTCATAAAATTTCAATCGCGCGCAGAGCTCGCGCGCGCTTAGCCACATTTTTGCGTTGTATTTTAGACCTACCTACCTAAGTATTTTAGATTATCGTGTTGTTCACTAATAAAATTTGATTCCGTTTTTATTGAATTATACCAGTCTAAAACAAAGGAGATTGTTCTAGACCGCCCTATAACCAACAAACATTTGACGTGTACGTTAATTTTAATTATATTTTAATATGCTTTTTAAAAATAATAAATTCAAGCGGACACTATTTAATTCTTAATAGGTTTTTAAAAGTGAGCTCATTGATTTTATTACCAACTAAACCCGCCATCTTTCAAGGAATTGTCAATGTGAATGTCACAAAAGATTTGATAGTGTCGCTCTCGCTCATATTACGTAAATATCGATATCGACGACGATGTCCATAATATCTAGTGATAAATAATGGGTGTTCGATATTTATCACTTCCAAAACATTGAAAATGTGCAACATAACAGTTTTTCATGCATATTTTTTTCATAGAATTAGTTCCGTGAACATTTTAATGGAACTTATGATGAATATGGCCTAGCACGATTAGTAACATACTCACAAAATGTACTTACTAGTCGAATGAGGGATTTTCTGTCAAGTGAAAAAGTATTAGTTCAAAAGAAGCGTTGGTAAAAAATACGTCACTGTCTCTGGTTTTTGACATCAAATAAGCTTTCTTATTAACGGATCTTATTTTTGTTATCAGTAGCCAGTAAAACAAAGATGTATTTTTTACCCACGCCATCTATTGAACTATGTTTTTTCACTTGTCAGAAAATATCTCATTGAACGATTGCAATGTCATTTACGACGCAAATCTAGTGAATTGTTCTCATAACGATTCCACGACTTCAATAGACATATTTTTACTTTTTAAGTACTTAAACTCTAAACTCAAACTCAAAGCATTTATTTCAATTAAACCATTTACAGGCACTTTTGAATTCTCAAATAGTCGGTCAGTTAGTCAGAAAGTTGAAGCTAGTTGCCCAGTTCCAAAACGTAGATCTTCATGGAGAAGAACGGGCAAGAAACTCCAAGGACACTCTTTTAAATATAGAAAATTACACAATCCTGGGTACATTATTCTTGTTGCTTCTATATGTGAGAACAATGTACAAAAAAAAAAAAGATCTATTTTTAAATGTCGCAAACTAAAACGTTTCACATTGTTCGTTGGGAACAAAATATTTTATTTTAGCATTAATTTAATGTGAAGTAGAATCTTAACAACAACGTGTTTATGTTTGAAACGGAACAAATTAATTTACATTTGACATATTGATCTGTCATTTTGGTCTACTAAATTATAACCACAGATTAAATAGGTGGTCATTGATAATCGATATACAATGATCGATCTTCGAGAGAGCATCTCTACGTCACTACGTCAGTCGGTTCGTCTCACGCGCTGTGGTTGTGTTGTGTTGTTGTGACTACCTACTTATTTGGCGATTTCTTTTGGCGTTTTTGATTTTGTTTCTGTTTAACGGACTACGATTTGGATTGCTTTCAACGTGACCTGGCTTCGAATAACTGATTCTGTGATCTGCTTAAACGACACCTTGGCATTTTGACAACGGATAACGGACTTCGCTTACGAAATGGAAAGTGGATTTTGTATCAGCTGTGGCTCTGCTGGTGGTTCTATGTTGTTGGAAGATGAACAGATTCGTCGATATATTCAGGAAAGGGCTCCATCACTTTCGGTAAATAACTGTTAACGTGTATTTAACATAACGACATTTTGTAGAACGTGTAATATTTTTCTAAATTGTTATTTATTTTTGTTTAAGCTGTTAGTGCAATCATACATATATACCTACATTATAAGTACCTATACGTTCTTTCAGATTCAAGCAAGTGATATTATATGCACAATATGCTGGACTTCGGCACAACAAAGCATACAACCAACATCTGACAACATTGGTAGAAATTGTGCACTATGCCATAGAACACTGGGACCTCGAACTCGTTCTCATCAAGTTATTGCTCTGAGAACTGACACACAGCACCATATTAATATCAAGAATATTATCACAGAAAGATTAATGCCATTGGAGGTATTTTATTGTCTAATTCTGATAAGATACTTAGAAATATCTTATTGATATACCAGCTCAAAATGTACTTTTTATTTTAGATACGTGCTTCTCACCATATTTGCCATCCTTGCTGGCAGAGAGCAGATCGTGCTGCCAGGCATTATTCAGAACCGTCGTCATCTACACATACTTCAACAAGAAGCAATCCCTTGCGATGTGCCAATTGTGGGATCAATTTAATAAGATTGAGAAGGCACATACTAAATGATGATGCCATTCTTCTGCATATACAGCAACGTGTTGCACCGCAAGTGGTCAGTTTTTCCTATTTTAATGTCAAATATTATGCATGTTAAACATGTCATGCTGCTAGTCCCTGTCAGTGTAAGTAGTATGTAGTCAACGCATCTTAGGACCTACATACATAATAATAAATTCACTGTGTAATTTGTACTATCATTCCTATTAGTTATGGATATGTGGAAACTGAATATTCTTACGCCATTTCAACAAATTAAACATATTTTGCTTTACAGGTGACTGCAACTGATTACATTTGTGATGCCTGTCATAATAAACTGCCTGTCATAACTTATAACATCGCCTTGGATGATTCTGTAAAGATGTTATAATTGTGATTTAAATAAATAAATAAAAAATAAAATAAATAATTTACTTCGTAGTTCAATGGGAGCCTCGCAAGATGCACATGACTCTGAAAACATTGGTCATCAGTACATTTGTTTGACATGTGGAGTGTCACTAACTCAAAGTCGAAGACACTATATAAATGCAGAGATTAATCATCATATTGTTGATATTGTACGCAGTTGGATCCAACCACGTGAGGTTAGTATATTTAATTAAATCATTACACAAACGTTTTTTAATTAAGGTGTAACCACACACCTCAGAGCAGCAAGGCAAGAATCCGTTCTGTATCAACCAGTAACATTTACAGATGATGTTATTGATTATCACATGCAGTTAATAAAATATTTTTATATTAAAGTAATTACCCTGTCATCTGAATTCCTAAGCTATAATTTGAAATTATGTTGTCACTTTCATGTTATTTTCATTATAGTTAATAATATATGAAAATTCTTTCTCACATCCTTATCTTTAGACATTTATTTTTAAATGAATCTAGTAATCATTAACATATTTTTCTTTTTAGATCGAAGCATCGGATATACTTTGCCATAGGTGCTATCAAAGAGTAGATATAGCAGCAGTCAATGCTATTTTACCACCTGTAAACAATGTGATTCCACCGGAGGATGAAACAGTAACCTTGCCCAATTTCTCAAGAGCATCAGATACACATAATCGATGCATATTTATTGGATGTCACAGTACTTCACAAAAATTAGTGCCATTTGTGTTAAGAGTGAGACTTTTTAGAGACCACAATTACTACATACCACCAGAGTGTCGCATATGCGAACAGCATCTGGTACGGCAGCCCTGGTCAGAGTTACTAGATGTGGAAAACATCAACCGTCGATTTAAGGCTTCACATATTGAAGATTTTGTCGAGTTACTGAAGAATGACAAGTGTGTGATAGATTTTGAAAATATTGATTCAATGGACGACAATTTGGTGTGGTACTGGATTGGACGTACCAAACAACAATTTATGGAATTGCTCACAGAACTGCCAGATTTTAACCAGCGGGCTACATCTCTTGGTGCATATTTGATGAAAATTCGGACTGGCGATTCTGATGAGAGGATCTCTACTTTATTAGACATACCTCGAAGCACCCTTTGAAACTTATAACAAAAGCAAGAGAAATAATGACTGAACATTTTGTGCCAATGCATTTGGGGCTACCGCACATATCCAGAGTGGATGTTGCAGCAAGAAACTTGTATATACCGGAATCTCTGTTTGGCAACCCTGGAAGTGACTTAGAAAAGAGAAAAGCTATTGTAATAATGGATGGAACTTATATATACGTTCAAAAGAGCAGTAATTATGCCTATCAAAAAAAGACATATTCACTTCATAAATATAGGAATCTTGTAAAGCCATTCATTGTAGTATGTTGCGATGGGTACATAATTGATGTTCTAGGCCCATATGCTGCCACAAAATCTGATTCTGATATAGTAAAAGACGAATTTGAAAACCCATCAAAACCCATGAGACAATATTTTAGAAATGGTGATGTAATGATACTTGACCGTGGCTTCCGTGATAGTATTTCACTTTTACGATCATTAAATTATTCTGTGCACTATCCTTTATCGTTAGAGTCAGGTGAACATCAGCTGAGCACACAAAGTGCAAATGAATCAAGAAAAGTGACGTTATGTCGCTGGGTGGTGGAGGTGGCCAACGGGCGTTTCAAAAGAGATTTTAAGCTGCTGCGACAGGAGTATTTCAACAGAGCATCAAAGAATTTAATGAAAGATTTTAAGGTCGCATCAGCTTTAATAAATAAGTTTCACCCGATTCTAACTGATAGGGAAGATGCCAGAGAAATTATTTCTATAATTCAGGAAAGAATGTTTATGTCTAATGTTTTAGCAGATTTTGTGGAAGAAAATAATTTAAATAGGCGACGGGCTCATTTTGAAAATATTTCTGTAGATAGCGAAAATCTACAAGAATTTCCACAAATTAATTTAAATGATTTAATTCTTATCCCTTTAGGTATATACCAAATTAAACAGGCCCGATCATATTATGGTGAACATGTGCGACAGAATGGTTCCTATATTATTGAAGTGTGTAGGGAGGTCGACCAAGACCTGATTACTAACTTAGAGTCAGTCACTTCCAGTAGCAATATATTGCTTGTACGTGGCAGAATACAAAGCCGACATATAAGCAGTAAGACATATTTTGTTTATATTTTGCTAGACAGAAGTCAAGTTGGAAGACAATCCATAATACAATATTGTTGCAACTGCATTGTTGGGCGCAGGACCATAGGATGCTGCGCTCATATCATGACCATTATATGGTATATAAGTTATGCCCGATATGAAGGCAACATCGCCCCACCTGCACAATTCTTAGACAATATTTTAATAGAAAATGTAGAAGAAAATGATTAAAACTGAAATAATAAAAAATAAGTGTTTTATTTCTGTTGTTAACTAGAGCATGTCATAATATGTATATGGCTACTTACAAAACCTGATGATGGTCTGGTCGGAGTATGCGACTGACGACAGGATTCATATCAACTGCATAATTAAAGTGCTTCAAATCATATTCTAAAATCTGTTAGGTACCATTCAGTACATAAAATGAAAAGGGATTTATACAGATATTCAAATGTTAACTTTTTCTCAACTGATGGTTTGCATAGAGTGGGAAATAGGTATGTAAGAACCTATACCTAAACAATTCTTCTTGTACGGCTGACTTGGTTTAATGAAGTAAGTAGGTATAATTAATCACCCCAGCGTAAAGTAAACTTCAACCAATAAATAATAACTGTAGCTAAAAGGCATAATAAAACTGTAATTACAGTATTATTTTACTGTATTTGAAGTTTAATGCTTTGTAGAAACCAGAAATAGCGATTTTAGAAGGAATTACTTAAGTTTTCGTTTATTAAAAATAACCTCAAAATCTGTTCCTTTTTTTAAAATAAATCTGTTCTCTAAGGTGTCCGTCAAGAAACTTTGTTCTTATGGGCTACTAAGGGCAATTTACAAATAGAAAATGATTTTTTCTATGCTGTTGGATCCAGGGCGAACAATGTATGGGCGTAGAACAATCTCCTTTAAGTTTGATAAGCTAATATTTAAAAGAATTGTTACTTAAGAGGCCGTGCACGAAATCGACTGATTTTGATCAATTTTGTTCATTGTTTGTGAGAAAGGGAAACATAATTTAAACAAAATTATTTGAGATTTGAAAAGTCGTGTTCTTTGTTTTGCATGTGGCTGAAAGGGATTTTTCAAATAAATTAAGTACTCACGGTAAATCACTAATATTTGCAACAAGTTTTCCGAAAAATGACGCGAGACTGACATTTGATCATCATTCTACAAGAAACTACTTTTGATTTTGAACATTAAAAATTATCATCAACATCATTATATGGTCTACTTGCATGTGGCGGAACCACTTTTTTCAACTTCCATACAAAATATAGCAGAAAAATTATATTGAAAAAACCTTTTTTTGTTTTAAACCTCGTCAGTAATATATATTTTTCCTATTATTTAGCAAATCATATCAAGAAATTTAAAAATCACAAATTAGTCTTCAGCTATCCTTGAAATATAATCAAAATTTTATTTAATGATTATATAATATCTTCATTAAGTAAATCAATGGCGAAATAGACTATACTTTGGAGAGCACAAAAATGATGAAACTATTAAAAGCTGCCGTGACTGACACGAATGGTTTAGCACCATGAAAACTGTACTTTTATAGTTACACAGACTTAATGTTTCGATTATTTCAAGTTTTCTCACAATTAGATAAGAAATTGCCAAAAGAGAGTTTTTTTCGTGCACGAACCCTTAAGCTGTCAGCGCAAAAGCGGCCTAACCCTCAATTTTTCATAATCTGACTTATCTACGAATAAATTTAAAACATGCTAATATTTTATCCAAAACCGGCCATCACTTGTTTAACCAATCGTCAACAGATGGCGTTGCCAAAGTTCTTCTTGCAATTTATTATTTTTCTTTGATAATAATGCAAAAGTAGCCTAAACCGCTTAGGCCACTTTAATTGAGGGTTAGGCCGCTTTTGCGCTGACAGCCTCAAATGTTGTATAATTACAAGACCAACTTGAAAATGTGATTGTTTATTTGTTAAGATAGCTTAACGATTTTGTCAAAAGAAAGGTCTAGGTCTAAAACCATTTTATCCGTTTAAACTTAGATTCATGTAAATCGGTCCTCGCGTTTAGAATTATGTGAATCGGTCCTCGCGTTTAGGAGATAATAAAGAATTAGTATAGTGAAAATGTAAACCAGAATTGTTGATGTTTTTGTTTTACGAACTTTTTAATTAATGCAAAATGTAAAAACATTATTATTGCAAGTTAATGAGGAATGTTAACAAAGAGGTATTAGGTAGCCTAAAGATTAAAGGTTTTTTTCATTTGTTAATTACTAATTACGGATTTTAATATTAATTCATCACATTAACATAAGAATTATCACCCATAATTATACGTCATAAATAATTTTGAAAAACGTGTCAATCTCACTAAAGTTCACTGACTTTCAAGATACAGGATTTTCCTAGTATGAAGGGCAGGGGTCCTACTCATATATAATAGCCATACCCATACACAACAGCACTGATGTTACCTAGGCTATTATTTGGTAAATAAATGATTACTTACTTAGTTCATTGTGTATCTGATCTATCTAATTGAACATTATATTCATTTCGGTCACTAGAATCATGTCATTTGGATGATGGAAATGTTTATGGAACCAGGCCCGTTCACGGGCGACCTGGAAAGTTGAGACCCTACCATATCAGCAAACAGAGACGTTTTTTGTTCCAGAGCCCGGTACCTACGCGCTGCTAGCATGCTCAAACAAATTTCAAGCTTATGTTTATGCGCTTTGTTTACAAGGAAGCGGTGCCCTCTATGAGAAAAACGGGCGTACGATTCTAGGCAAATTAACCAAACCCAAATTACCGAGTTGATTTCTATGGCAGTATGGCGAGAGAAAAAGATTAACAAATGGCATTCTACCAGTTTACAATGTATTAATGTAATATTATCTTACCTTTGCTCATTTCCTTTTTTTTACTTTAACTCAAATACTCCACAAAAAGGCGAACCTAATAAACGTACACAGCAGCACGACGATTCGTCTGGTAAATGTAGTATTTTATAATGCAAAAAATTGTCGGCAGTGCGATATTCCATCTCTTTCTCGTAATCAAGGACATTTTTCGGTAACCGTGTAAAAACGGTAACCTAAATAGAGGTAACATGTTTATTTTTCTTGGTTACCCAGATAGCGGTAACCGTAAGTCGTAGAGGTAACCGAAATTCTTCAATACCTGTACCGTAATATATAAAGGTTGTCGATCCCTGGTATTTTTATGGCTCTTAATTTGCTCGTTCAATGATGCCAAGATACTGTAATATTTATTTTCTATTTGCTCGACGTTTTCTTTGTCGGCAGTATCGAGATAAAGAATATCAAATATAAAATATTTCTGGTATTGGCGTCCAGTTTCGGGTTTTGTAAGGCCATGAGAACACTCATGCAGTCGGTCGCTATAAGCCAAGTTGTTTGCCCAAGATTCTTTACATGTAGGTATATACTGTAGAGTGTCATGAAATATATAGGGGACATTTACGGAATTAGAGGGACTGGGGTGCGTTTAAGAAAGCCGGCGAAATTTTCGCCGGATAAAAATTAAACTAGCGAGGGTTCGCTGAACGGAGTCATAGATCTAAATCAATGTTAACTGTCAAATTCAGTTGACATCTCAGCTTGTCAAACAAGTAGTAACAACTATCAATTCAACTCAAATTGTAATCTCGATTTTGCTTGTGATCTCGAAATTTTTACACACTAAAAATGGACCGGAACATGAGAAATCAATTTGCTGGTATAGTATTTCAGTTGGCGATGCCATTGATGGCACTTTTATTGAAATTAAAGCACCAAAGGAGCATGCTCATGTATATACATGCCGAAAATGCTTCTAAACAATGCAACTGCAAGCTGTGGCAATTCCAGATTTAAAATTCGTTGATATATTTGCTGGAGATCGGCGAGTGTTCGAAAACAGTAATATTTATAAAAATATTGTTTCCAACAAAAACCAGTATTTTGGGCCTGGAGAGTACATACTTGGGGATAGAGCATATCCAGTGCTGTCATTGTGTATACCACCATATATTAGACGAGGAGAATTGACACAGACACAAACCAATTTTAATGATGATGGACAGCAAAATATTAGTACACATTCCAGTCCACAGATGGCGACGAAAGCTGCGAATGTGCAAGGGACAAAGCAGAATACACAAACAAACAACAATAAATTGAACAATAACCTATGTATTATTAGTACTAATAAAACTAATAAGAATATATTAGGTTTAGCAGAAGATTACTTTCAGGACAGATATCAAATATGTCATTATCTTACACCGGGCGCAAGTATTATGCATCTTTTACGTGATATTCAGTTAAAACTCAGATATTATACTAAGAATGATTACTGTATAGTTATGATCGGCGAGGAAGATTTTAAAACTACAAAATGTTACTTTGACATAATAACATGCATGAAAAACGCATTGCTGGATATGCAGAACACAAATATAATTATTACATTGCCAACCTTTAAATTTAACAATAACTTCAATATCACTATCACTATCACTATCACTACATATTATAAAACAAAGTCCTCCGCCGCGTCTGTCTGTCTGTCTGTCTGTCTGTCTGTTCGCGATAAACTCAAAAACTACTGCACCGATTCTCATGCTGTTTTCACCAATGGATAGCTTGGTTCTCTAGGAAGGTTTTAGTATATAATTTGTTAAGTTTTTGTATGCATTTTTGTATGAATTAACGATATTTGTTGGAGGTGTCGGAAAAAAATAAGCCGTCTGGGAGCTTTCAACGAAAACGCTGTCTAAACCCTTTGAGATATAACAAAATAATGTATGGTGGAATTGTGTATCTTATAAAGGTCTTTAAAAAAGTCCGCGATGGCATATGTCTATCTCTTAAGGATAACATACTATATCCATTTTATTGTCTTTTTGTAGGTATTTGTTTACCGAATTTTACTCTTGGAAATACGATTACGATAACAATACGCTATAATATCAGTAGCTATTAGCCAAATTATGTTCGTAGATAAATAAGCTAGCTACTTATGTGTATTTCAAACAGTATACAAGAATATTTATCATAAAAACATGACTAAACACGGCGGCCTTATGATCAAAATTTGTGCATTCCAAAACTTTCGTTACTTTTTCACTGACATATTTATCACTTTTCGATAAACTAACACTCAATACGAAATCTCCACTTATTTCTCAGTAATTCTGTGTAAGATTCTTCTAAGATTAAACCGTTTTCTTATTGAATCCATTACTTTACGCACGTATAACCTTGATGAATGTTTACATTAAGCACCGCGCCACACCGCCACACGACCACAGAGTACAGACGTATTTTCTTTTCTTTTTTTTCGTTCGTTTAGTGGTGTTCCCGCTAAAATGTCAACCGGTCAAGTATTAGTCGATTAATCAAATTCTACTGCCAGATCGTGTTGCAAGTACAAAATAAATGTCAAATATTTCGTCCAATTGCGAACGTGACCCTGAGAAAAGTTATGCACCAATGATGTTCATTAAATATTTCGAGCGTTTTATCAGCACAAACGGTGTATCATGCGACATTTCGGAGGATTTCATTTTGTTTTCACATTGTTGGTACTTACGTGAATTATTTTAAAATGATTATTTGTGTCGCACTTTTATTTCGTGTTGTAATTTGGTACAATTGATTGCTTTAAGAATTTGAGTGAAATTTCGTATTTTGATTTTGTGTTTTTTATCTTTAGGTAAAGACTCATTCACGTTCAGAACATAAGTACTTTTATTATATTAAATCATTTGTTTTGGTTTCTATTCACATAGTGAATCACATTAAAATTATTATTAAGTTAGAATTTTGAGATATAGCCTGGGATATGGAGAAGGACATAGGGTACTTTTTTATGCGATAACCGACATCCACGCGGGCGAAGCCGCGGGCAAAAGCTAGTTTTATATAATTCACGACTAGAAACTTTCAATAACATGCTGTGTTTAGACAATTTTACGCATCAATACGCATATATATCCTGGACTCTAATTTGAACCTAAGCTATCATCCTTCTACGTATACAAGATCGGGAGCTTTAAAAGACTACGCCATGAGAACTATCTTTGAGGACTTGTACAACCTTCAACTGGAAATTCTAGAGGAAAACACGCTTATTAATACAATAAATGAGCCAAAAGAATTGTTTTTTCTCCAATAAATTTATTAGCATTCTACACCAAAATATTGCAGGTTTGTTAAATAAATCAAATGCACTTACGGTATGTTTAAATGAACTTTGTGATAAAAATATAAATGTGGATGTAGTATGTATTACCGAGCATTTCATCATGAAGGGACTCGAAAAACAACTATGCATACCAAGCTACAGCTTGGCTGCATGTTATACAGGGTGTTTGGCAGAACGTTGAACATACGAAAATGGTGGATAGGTGGGGTCATCTGCTACTTACTCAGCCCTAATTTATTTGGCCCTGGCCCCCTGAATATAAAAAAAAAATTTGTTTGCTTTCTTTTAGTTTCACCACTTTCTTAACTTTAAAGTGTATTTTTTTATTAAAAATGGGTAAAACAGGCAATATTTTAGTTTATTTTTTTATCTTTAATATTGGCAGATTCTTATAAAATTATTGCTTTATTCAGATGTTAGCTAGAAAAAAAGTTATGACTCCTCAAACTTACAGAAAGATATAATAAATAAAAATATTGCCTGTTTTACCCATTTTTAATACAAATTACACTTTAAAGTTAAGAAAGTGGTGAAACTAGAAGAAAGCAAAAAAATTTTTTTTTTAATATCCAGGGGGCCAGGGCCAAATAAATTAGGGCTGAGTAAGTAGCAGATGACCCCACCTATCCACCATTTTCGTATGTTCAACGTTCTGCCAAACACCCTGTAGTAGACAGGATAAAAAGAGAGGGGGAGCGTGTATTATTATTAGTAATTGTCACCAATGGAAAGAAATACCTCAAATAGCTAAATTGTCATCACCAGGGGTTTTTGAGTGTTGTGGTATTGAGCTAATTAATTATAAATTGATAATCATATGTCTCTATAGAGTACCAAATACTAAGAATATAACTGAATGTTTTAATAAACTTGAATTACTACTCAAAGATGTATCCAACCGGCTTAATAAGAATATTGTTATTGCAGGCGATTTTAATATCGATATTTTAAAACCGAATGGAAATTCAGTTGCACTGGAGTGTACGTTACTAAATTACAACTTAAAACTTGCTCTTAAACAACCGACTCGAATGGCTAGTAAGACATGTATAGATAATTTTGCGCATAACTTTAAAAAATCTGTGAAAACAGACGTCTTGGAATTTGCATTGTCAGACCATACAGCTCAGCTGCTTCAATGTCCAGTACCCACTGTATGTAGAATAAAATACTGGCATATAACTAGAAGGGATTACTGCAACGAAAATATAACGAAATTTAAAAACTGTATAAACAATCTAAAATTTTCAGAGATATATCTAACTGAAGATCCTAATTTGGCTTATAATGAGTTTATCAACACGTTTAAATTGTTCTATGATTTATGCTTCCCGTTCAAGGAAATCAAAATCAACACATTTAATAAGCCCAAATGGCTATCAAATGGTGTTAAATTGTGCAGTAAGAAAAAAACAAAACTCTTATGGCAATTTAGATTGAATCCTAACCATGAAAATAAAAATAAATTTGCTACTTATTCTAAATTGTACAGTAAAATTATTAATCTAACACAGAAAGCACAGAATAATTACAAAATACAACAATCAAAAAATAAATCTAAGACTACTTGGCAAATAATTAATCGGACAAATAACAATATCCCTAAACAGCAAATTGAAAGACAGAACTGGTAATCGAACTATTCACAAACCATTGGATATCGCTAATGCTTTTAATGACTTTTTTGTC
The DNA here is from genome assembly GCA_947523025.1 of Dryobota labecula. Lineage (NCBI taxonomy): Eukaryota > Metazoa > Arthropoda > Insecta > Lepidoptera > Noctuidae > Dryobota > Dryobota labecula. The sequence continues at coordinate 7,662,112 of OX383306.1, forward strand.
GATAAAATTCATCCAAAATTAGATGCTGAATATTAACCAAAAGCATCCATTATATCAAGAAGTCCTAAATCAATGTTTATGGCTCCCAGCACCCCATACCACATACATAAATTAATAATGTCATTAAAAAACACTGGTAGTGTGGGTTTTGATGGGATCGCCACTAAAATAATAAAGTCAGTATCAGTCGAGATATGCAGTCATCTGAGCCACTTAATCAACCTCAGTATATGTACGGGTGTATATCCAGAAGCATTAAAAATATCCATAATTAAACCTCTATTTAAGAAAGCAGATAAGGACTTGATGGAAAATTATAGACCCATCTCACTCATACCAGTCATCTCAAAGGTATTCGAAAAGTACATTTACAAACAGTTAGCTAATTTCAGTGAAAAGAATAACATATTATGTGAAGAACAAAAAGGATTTAGGCAGCATAGAACCATCGATATGGCAATTTATGACTTTTTGTTTCCGATTATTAGAAATGTGGAAAAACGATTCCCCATATGTGCCATATTTTGCGATATGACGCAGGCTTTCGATTATGTCCATCATAATACATTGTTAAATAAGTTAGAAGCCTACGGCATAAGAGGCAACGTACTCGAACTAATGAAATCGTATTTAGAAAACAGAACACAGATAACCGAAATTAGTCGCATCAATGTAATTAATAAACATGAAGAGATATCACGGTCACGAGAACGCAAAATTACATTCGGTGTTCCACAGGGAAGCGTTGTGGGCCCGTTTGGATTTATATTATATGTGAATGATATGCCCACGTCCATTGAACATCCCTTGACTATGTTTGCTGATGATAGTACCATTACGATCCCGTGTAAAAACGTAAATACATATGAAACGGACATAAATGATTCTCTTGACAATTTGATTAAATATCTAGATAAGAATAATTTGAATATAAATTTAAGTAAGACTATGATAATGCACTTTTGACAACGTATGCCTCGTGTACCTAACCTTAACATATACTATAAAAATAACGACATTGATGAAGTAACTGATACCAAATTTTTAGGATTACAAATAGACTGCAGTTTAAACTGGAAAGCACATATTGACAGGTTGTGTAAAAAATTGAGTTCGTCTGCATTTGCTTTACATAGACTATCCTCCATAGTGGATACAAAAACACTTCTTGCGGCGTACTACGGTATTGCTGAATCTTATTTACGCTATGGTGTCATTTTCTGGGCGAACTCCACCGACAAAGAGACAGCATTTAAGGCTCAAAAAAGATGTCTCCGGTCAATGTTTAAACTAAAAACCACCGACAGTTGCAAGCCATATTTCAAGCAGTACAACATATTGACCCTTCCGTGTATCTATATTCTTGAAGTGGCTATGTTTGTGAAGAACAATCCAAATCGTTTTGAACGTTTGCCCGATGTTTACCCAAGAAACAGACGTGACAATTCAAAATTAAATAATGTACCGTGGCAAACCACTATGATGCGCAAAAGTATTTATTGCATGGCCCCAGTTGTTTATAATAAATTGCCAAGTGCATGGAAAGACTTAAAAACGTTACAATTCAAAAGTACACTTCGTAAATTGTTAATAGATAAAGCATATTACAGTGTAACTGAGTTTTTAACGGACAATTTTTATCAGACTACCTCGAATTTTTAATTAAATAATTATTGTTTTGCTTAAGGAATATTTATGGTGTGTTGTCTATGACCTGGAATTTTGATGTTTGTTTGTTTATTTATCTTCGGACCACGATTTGTATTTCTTGTATATACCTACTGTTACTGACAATTTTTATTTTTTATTTTTTTTAAAATGAATATTTGAATTTTAATAATTTTATTTAATGAGAATGACATAACTAATTTAATGTTCCAACAAGAGTTTAAATTTTAACAATTTTATATAATGAAAATGTTTGCATGCTGAATGGTGAAATATGGCAGAATTCTGATGAAAACCTACTACTACCTACTTATGTATAACCCATATTTGCAAATAAATGCTATTCTATTCTATTCTAATGGGAAGCATGCTAAAACAAGTTGTTGAACGAGCATTTGCACTCTTATTTGGCGGATACCGACGTTTGAAATATTTAGATATGAATAAAACAAATCTTACACCTCCTACAATTTTGGCAATTTGCGTTTTACACAATATTTGCCTTGATCATACTGACCTAGACTTCAATCAACAAGAAATTACTGAAGGGGAAAATTATATGGCATCTCAACAACAGCGATTGCTAGCATGTGGTGGTGATTCAACTGCCATTAATGTTCCAGCAAATGATGCTTTCAGCAACAATGAAGGACTCATGTTTAGGAATTATTTAGTCCAGAGCCTTGTTCCTTAAATTTATTATGTAAAACGCTAGTGCTCCTTGTGTACTGAATTGAATTGTGGATTACAAAATGTCCCATTCAGGCACACACGCATTAAGGAGGATGCAATCAAACAACAACCAACGATGGCATCACCCTGCGACAAGACACCGAAACAACACTGCTTTCAGAGCCACTACAGCATAACACTCACAGAAGTGCAGTGTGATTATACGTTTTCTCACGCGACCTCAACTTAGGAAACCATAACCTCTCACATAGAACTAACATAGAACATGTCCCATTTTGTAATCCGCAATTCGGAATAAAAGGGCTTTATTATTAGGAGGAATTTATTAAGCCTATATAATTTTGTAATAAATACACTTCAAATAACTCAGGGCCAGTGACCAACCTGTGTATTCATTAGGTACTTTATTTTTAGTTCCCTAGAACAACAATAAAAACCGCATCGCAATCGGTCCCGTAGTTATTAAAATCCAGCAGTTGTTATAAAATTTTATTTTTAATGTTATGTTCTTGTTCAGTGCCTAGCTTATTTTAAGGCCTTTTATATCAGACTTTAATTTGTCTTAAAATGTTACTTACTAAATTGTAATAATCATTTGTATTTAGATGTACAAACTTTTGAATTAAACAATGCTATTCAATAAAAAAAAAATATTACACTTAAAAAGCTCCATTATAATATTTATATAAATTTCTGCATCATATTGCAAATGCGATCAGTGCAGACTCGCTGCTGCTCTAAAAACCTATTCATATGCCTCTCTCGAGCTTGCTCCCTAAGCTCCATATTGCGCTGGAACTTCTGCAACTGGATCTCAAGAAGAGTACTTTTCCTCCTTCTTGAAGGTCCAGCAGAAGCAATAGCACTCTCCTCGAGATTGGCTGGGCTTTCAACTCCGTGGCTTGCAGCAGCAACCTCATCCCTAGTAGCATTTTTTGTTGGCATTTAGTTGGGCCACTTACCTCTGTAAGTGGCCCAACTAAATGCCAACAAAAAATACTACTAGGGATGAGTAGGTGTTGTATTAGTATGTCCCTCCATCTCAGCAATACAGCTGCTGGACGCAATGGCCACTGGTGTAATGTTGGGTTCTTGATGAAACATTTCATCAATTTCTTCAAAATTTATCGCACGGGCCCCACTACTATTATTGCCCATATTGTCTTTGCGTTTTGTATATAAAGATTTTAAACATTTAAATTTGGCTTTGCACTGCTTGTTACTGAAACCAGGCACATCTGCGCCAGGCCTCCGAGTTTTTTACAGAGTTGGAACGAAATAAGTTCATGGTGTTCTTTGTATGCACTGATTAATCTCAAAATGTGGCCTCTGTTCCAATGTGCGCGGATGTCGTCTAGAGCAGAAATAAATAGCTAAGATAGTGGATTTGGGAGGGTTTAGTTTCATAGTTAAATGGATGCAGGTCCTAAAGAAGTTCATGTCAAGACAATTGGCAAAAATATGGCAATAAGAAATATACCAACCAACCCTTGCTACTTGTATTCTATTATTATTACTGGAACAGAGGATGCTATCCTCTGTGAATGTTTCCATTAAGTCAGAATTTTGGTCAGTAAAAACCAAATACAAATATTTTAAAATACCCCTATAATACTACCATTATTCTTAAGCACTAGCATAATAAATACAACCGTCTTTTCCCATAGAAATGCATGGGAGTCCTAATAAAGTCCAAGTCAAGACATGTGTCAACAAGAAGAAATATACCAACCAACTCTTGCTATTCTATTATTATTACTGAAACTAGCATCCTCTGTGAATGTTTGCATGTCTGAATTTTTATCTGTAAAAACAAATAATCATGATCAAACTGATGAATGATGTTATCATTGCATTTACATTCATAAAACTAACTGTCCTCACAAATCTTCTGTTTCTTTCCTCAAGGGCTTTCTAAAAGAAAGCTGTAAGCTATTATTATTCATTCTTAGTAGTATATAAAATGAATAAGTACCATGCAAAAAATTTGGTGGCAAGCGATCCATAGATACATAATGCAATATACCTAGAAAAAAGGAAAAAAATTGGTAAATTATCAGTTACGACAGTACATTCCTTCATATCATAGGGAACCAGGGATTTTCTACAGATGCACAGCATGCCTGATAATAAGATTTTGTTATTATTATGTAGTTTATTTTCAACACCAACATAATGTATCTTGAAAAAAATGCCTTAATATAAAACACCCGATTCCCTTTTCAGACACCCACATCAATGCAACAAGAAAATATCAATGCAATAAACAAACAAATCAAAGCCAGAAAGTAATTAGAGGGTATATTTTGAGGCATTAAGTAATTTTCTGAATTTCGATATTGATGTGTTTATTCACTTACCATTGCTCTGGAGGCAAACTCTACCTTAATTGTCATAAATAAATCAGCCCCTCTCGTCTACAAAAATTTGCATTATTAAATCATCCATGATGATCCACAAATAAAATTGATGGAGACGATGAATTTAGTAATCGTTTGAAATATAACGAATACTTCAAACGAGTACTAAATTCATCGTCTCCGTTTAAGGCGCGAATCGAGCAAATAAAACAACAAACAGCTCAATGTCAACGTCAATCCGACAGCAGAATAAAATTTAGCGAGGTAATAAGGTCGCTAAAATTTATCCTAGTCAGGCGAAAATTTATACCAGCAGACGACCGTGAACGGGGCAGTTTAATTTTTCACCTCGCGGTGTGCTTGAACGGGTTTTTTGACGTTTAGTCAGTTTAAATTTTAAACTGGATAATTGACTTGAAATGTTATACGCACTAGCATTGCGAATAAACACGTGATCTATAGATGACTTAGAAAGTCTATCACCGTATTTCTCGATGCGTGTATATGAATTAACGCCACTGATAAATCCCAGGGTGCACAGCGAATATATTGTTTTACAACGAGGTTATATAGTTTTAGATCTATATTCATATCTCCCATTATTACATAGGTAATCCTGTTTTATAGGATATTTCGCTATTAAGGAGGACAGTTCCTTAATAAATCGAAGTTTGGATGTGTATATATGTTTATTTCACGAGATATTTTTTTTAAGGAGTGGCGCTAGTGCACCGGAGACAGCCCTCTTAATAAAGTACAACTAATCTTAGGTTTAAAAAAATAAATAAAAAAAGGCCCAAACATGAAATAAAAAAACTTAATAACATCAGTAGAACCCCTGATAGGGTGAAAAATCCCATTAGGATTATTTTTAGGCCTTATTGATTAACACCTAAAAATAATTGTGGATTTTTCGTACACACAACATTATAATTACGTACAATGACAAAGTAAAAAAAAATAAAAAGTCTATAAAAATAGGAACTTCAAGTTACAAAAATTCAAAAAAATTGTCAATAGTATCTGGAATTACATTTTTATTTACCAATTACATGAGATCAGATTTTTTGCGCTCAGATAAACCAAGTTTACTCTCGTAAGCTTTTGATGCTACTACATACGTCATCTCCTTTTTTCTCCTAATAACTACCGCTTTCCTAAACTCTTCTTCAGAATATTACGTTTTAAAATATAATAACCTATGGCTTATCTTTCAATAGCTTCATTATTTTCATCTGGTGAGTGGGTGAGATCTTTTCAGGATTATTTTCTTCATCTTTCTGAAGTGCTACCCACCCCCTTTTGAGTGCACACTCTCTTCCAATCGTAGAAGTCAGCGAAAAACACAATTCTGTAACTTTGAATGGTTCGCTCTTCCTTCTCGCTGCTTTAATGGCACCGATAAAAGCATCAGGTGCGTACATCGGTCCACTTTTTTGTGTAATCAGCTCATAATCGCTTACTGAATCGTCACTATCTAAATAGAATGATGTACTGCTTGAAGGACCGCTACTGATACTGCTGCTTGTTGATGCTGGGGCCATATTCTGTACATAAAAATATATTTAAATTAATAAAAAAACTTACAAACATCAGTCATACCGTTGCTATTGTATTGTATGTTATTATCAATATTTGTTTTTTTTGGCGTCAAAGTCGGCGTTATTTAACAATTCCATATTCTTCGATGGTGACCCCATCTGCAAATGTAATAATAAGAACAATACTGATCGTCAATTAGTCATAACAATGTGGTAACTGAAATATTTAATAATTTACTAAACTTTTTTTTTTTCAAATATAATGCTTTTGTTTGTAATTAAAACAATTAAGAAAAAGCTGTATTGATTTTTATTCGACCACTACAATGATTCACGTCGATATAATACAGTGTACAATTGCAAATTTTACAAGAAAATCGTAATAATTAAGATAAATCACAGTAGTTATATGCATAGTATTTTCAGTAAGAACGTGTTATCTGCAAATATTACACTTTAGATTTGATGATTATAATATAAAACATACTACTTACCTTTGCAACAAAAACGTACTAAAGTCATGATAACACGTTTTTGACGAAATCCGGGAGCACTTCCACCTTCAACCGCTCGACGAATACTGAGATGGCACGTTGTTGTACAGAACTAACGAGGCAGTTGAGACAGCACTACAACATGTTATCTCGTTTCTTTCTTTCATTTATTATGTTAAAAATAACGCGTTTTTTGCAGCAAATAGATCTAGCTGTGGCGAATTTTTCTATATTATTATTATTAGAAAAACCGATTTTTTTGATTTATTACGTTTTTGTCGCAAACAGGCGATATCATGTGGGATATTATAATTGTCATTAATAAGTAACCTTGCAACCTTGCATTTGCCTTTTACAGGCAAATGGTAACTACCTAATGGATCATCATGAACAGACCCAGTTACAAGACAATGAAATTGAAGTCGATACTACAGTTAAATCAAGTGCATTTCTTTGCCACCTCTCAGACCGCCTACCAGTAGTCATTTCTCCGTCATTTAATAATAATATAATAATTTTATTTAATCAAATAACAATGTTAACATTAAATTAATAATATCGTATGCAGGTACACTTGACTTATGCTAGTTAACAAGACAGGTAGGTGTTGCAACCAGCACCCTTACTAAGTTATATAATAACTTGTATTAAGGGCACTGGTACATGGGCATTTTCACTTTTAAGTGTACCCGCCATTTTGACGCTGTCCCACTTATTCAAAATTTTATAGCAAGATAAATAGTGGACATATTGTCAAATTTTTTGAATAAAACGGTAAAATATATATTCAATTGACGAATACATCTGCAATCCTGGTAAAATACGTTTGAATTATTAATTTATGAGTATTTTAAATAATCAGGGTAACCCCTTACCAACATTGAATTGGCCAAAATTACTAAAATGGTACTACGAATACATTTAAAAGTTTTGGTGCAATCGTAGTGTATGTTTCTCTCGTCACAACCGGTTGGACATTTCAGTTTAGTGACGGTTCCAGTTGTTCAAAATAATTACTAAGAAACTGATAGTGCCTAAAATGGCAACATTTTGTGAAAAAGATCACGGCCGGCATAATTAAAACGTCAGTTTTGATACAGTGTCTCGAGTGAAGGGTGGTTTTGTTTGTGTCGGCGGCTGTCTCCACTTTTTTGTCAGGTTAGTGATATTATTTCCTTATTAAGGCAGGAGGTTTTATATCCTTCAACTGTTTTAAACGAATAAGATATCACTTGCAAATATTTTCAGATACTTTATTCTTATGAAATATTTAACTGTGATTAGAAAACTTTTCTCTTTTAATCTTGCCCGTGAATGTGACGTCAGTTTGGTGCCATTTTTATTCCGTCACATATAGGACTGACTACAAATGTCACAAAACTGACACATAAGGCTGGGATCACAACATCCACAATTTGCAATATTTATTTTCAGGTAGTTTTTTTTTAATACGAGTATAGTTCACTATGCCATTAAGTGGCGCGGAAAGGACGAAACGTTACAGAGAAAAATTAAAATTAGAAAACCCTCAGAAACATGAAAACCAAAGAAAGAAAAATTTGGAAAAAATTAAATCAAAGAAGAAAAAAATTTCAGAACTGACGCCAGAAGAAGCCGAAAAAAGAAGGGAAGAGTGGAGAAAGAATAAAAGGACTAGCCGGCAGAAACAAAAGAGAAACAAAGTTCTGGCTATTTCGCAAGATGAAAACATTATACGACCTGTCTCTAGTAGAGATACACAAGAAAATAACTTTAATGATATTTTAATTCGGAATCTGCGAAAAAAAAATAAAGTTCTTGTAAATAAATGTAAACGGTACACGAGATACAATGACACAATTAAAAGGAACCTGGAAAGTTATCGAAAGCGGTTCCAAAGGTTCAAACAAAAAACGGCAAAAGAGATTGAAGTCCTGAATTTAAAGATTGTTAAAATGAAAGCTAGAGAGGAAATTTTAGAAAGCACACTAAAAACAACATATCAAAGTTGCTCGGATAGGAAAGAAAAGAAAACCTTACGAAAATTGGTAACGAATTCCGGAAACAAGTCGGTTATCTCTAAAATGTTGGGACTGAAGGGTAAAGGAAGAGAAAAGAAAAAGAAATTAAGACGCAGTGGCATCGCAGAAATTACAAAATTCTACACAAGAGACGACATTAGTCGTAATACCGCCGGTAAAAAGGAAGTTCGAACAAAAAATAAAGAAAAAGTCCAAATTCGATATTTATTAGACACATTGCTAGATACTTTCAAAAAATACAAAGCTGAAGGTGGGCGTTATGGTTTCACCACATTTTATTTACACAAACCATTTTTTGTTTTGTCACCTGGCTTATCTTCAAGATCTACGTGCTTGTGCGTGAAGCACAGCAACTTTGTATTTCTTCATACCGCTATGGTCAAAAATGGTTTAGTCATTGGCAGTATACGAGATACTTTAAATCAAGTATCATGTGACATAAATTACTATGATTGCATGTGGAATAAATGTCTGAAATGTAAGGACAAACAAGTGCATTATCAACAAATCAGTGCCGAGAAATTAAAGCAAAATGTGGAATGGTCACGTTGGGATAGACAAGATCATACGTATCAGAAAATGGAAGACCAAGAGATGAAGGAAATAACAACTAAGAAAACAGTAAGAATGACAAAAAAAGGAACTCTGAGTGACTTGAAAAAAGATTTTGAAAATGACTTATTAATGTTCAAAAAACATTTCTTTAACATGATACATCAGCAAAACCTATATAAAAAGGCAGTGAATGAGCTAAAAGAAAAAGAAGCCGTGATAGTATGCGATTTCTCTGAAAACTACCAAGCCAAACTTGCTGAGGAGATTCAGTCTATGCATTACGGGGCATCAAACCTTCAAATATGCCTCCATACTGGGATGGTATTTTGGAAAGATCGCACTCAATCTTTCTGCACATTGTCAGACAATACAAGTCATCAACCAGCAGCGATCTGGGCACACCTGACTCCTATTATTGAGATGATAAAGCGGGAAACCCCTGAAACGGCGATAATACACTTCTTCTCGGATGGACCCTCATCACAATATCGCCATAAAAAAAACTTTTATTTGCTGGTTCACTATACAAAAAAGTATCTGCTGCAATATACCACTTGGTCATTTTATGAGGCAGGCCACGGCAAAAACGTGGCCGATGGAATAGGAGGGAGCATCAAACGCACTCTTGATAGAAAAGTGTGTACTGGTAACGATATTGTTGACGCAAAAGATGCTTATAACTTATTACTACGATGTTTGAAAGTGACCAAAGTATTCCTGATTGACAGTTGCGCAATTGAAAATGTGTCAAAAGTTTTACCGGATAAAATACCGGTATTAAAGGGGACCATGCAATTACACCAAATTACTACCAGCCAAAGTGACGAATCGTTTATTATAAAATATAGAGATGTCGGCTGCTTTTGCGGTGACCTAAGAGGTCAATGTGCGTGTTTTTCACCAAAGTCACATTCTGTTGTAATCAGTTCAGGTGGCAAAAATAAGTCATCCGATATTTGCCCCTCAACTTCAGAAATTTCAAGGCCATGTGTTGAAGAAATACCCCAACACGTTAAAGAGAACAACGAAGTAGAAACTGAGCAAAGTCTGGATGATGGACCCAAACAAGTGACAAACAACCCCAAAATGGAAACTGCCCATGAATCTTCTTTAAATTTCTCATCGGATTTATTCGAGGGACTGAATAATATCGATGAACCTTTTGACTTGAATACTATCGATATTGATAATTTAACATTCACTTTTGACGACAAACTTTCTAAGCTAGACACCGAGGACTCATGGCAGCTTATTACCTTTGAAAATGAACAAGTGACCACTTCATCGCATACTGAGAAAGGTTTACTTGGAAGTAATGGTGCAGGTTTGATTGCAACTTCATCCCAGCTTTCTGATGTTAAAAATATGTCTTTAAATTTACCAAAACGAAAGCGTCCTACAGATGGAAGTCACTGCTTTGTTGATCCCAAAAACGTAATTTTTATTAAAACACCACAAGTCAAGAGACAACCTGAAAAACGATTAACCAGAACTAAAGGAGTACGAATGTTAATTAAAGATACCAAAATGTCTGCTTCTACTTTAGCAAAAAAACAGTTCTCTGAGAAAATTGGTGCAGTAAAAGACCAAGGCAAAACAATCTGCAAAAAACCAAAAATTGTATCAAACATTAATTTTCTGGAATGCCATAAATGCTTTTCTTCTGTTCTTAACCAAAAAGGAAAATGTATTTCTTGCAAAAACTGGTTTTGTTATGAGTGCATGGCAGAACCTGACTGCTCTAATTATGTTTGCGAGTCATGTTTGTTATTGGAAGGTACTGTATTTTCTAGTAGAACTTTATAAGATTAATTCAACCAAAGTTTTTTTTTTCTATAAATATTTTTATTTTTGTTTCAGATTGATTGACCGGTTACACTTGAGTACATCTAATGCAATTAGGTATATCGCAAAATATGGTGATTTTCCATGACGTGGATAAGGTACTCACAAGGCATGATTTGGAGCAGTTTTATATTGATGACGCTACCTGGCCCTGGCCCATGACTCATTTTATTTTAAGTGATAAGTGTTTTGGATGTCAACAAAAGATAAACAATTCAACAAGACTACAACATTTCACTTTGAAAATGACTAAAACGGATATTTGGAATTTGTTGCAATGTTCAAACTTCTGGTGTTTTTCTTGTAATTATGTTGTTTACGACCATTTTACTCCAGATGAATGTGATGTTTGCAATTTATACGCTTAATTTTGTATTAAGTTTTGAGAACATAATATATTTTATATTTAATAAGATACTAAAGAAATATGTTCGGGTATTATATATCGTTGATATAACATTCCTAGGTTGATTAATAACAATTGAGACTTTTAATCATAATAATAAAGTAAGTTCTACTATAAGACTGATTAGATAAATAAATAAAGTGCCAAGATTAGTTTTCTTAAGAAGAAGAACAGTTAGCTAGGTTAGTTACTATTTAAATTATAATCTACATAGTGATATCAAAGACTATTTAACTTGAGACTGATTAAATTCCTTTTAACGGTAATTAAAAAACCTACTGTAGGTACTTTCGTAGTTATATTATAATAATATATTTTGGGGAGGTTGTCCCTTTTGCATATTGATTAATATTCAAATTATGTTCCTTGGTTGTCGATAGATAACACATAAGATTAAATTTAATAATGTAAGTTCAAATACTTTTAATAAAAAATGTGAAACAATAAAGACTTTTAATTACCAAAGCAATGTTTTATTTTATATCATGTAACCTCAGCTTAAGGTTTTTCAATGTGTCAGTTTGGTGACTGTCCCAATTTGCATGTGGACAAAATATTTTTTTTATAACTTTAGTTTTGTTGTTTTACTAAATAACTGTTTGGATATTGTTTTAGCCAGATAAAATATTAAAAACTGAAAAATATATTCATAAACTAACCACACTATCAAAGGAATATAATAAAAAAATCAATCTTCGTAGCGTCACTTGTCACAAAACCGAAGTTGAAACCTCATTTTAGAAAAATATGATTTCAATTCAAGATAATTATTTGTTTTTTTCGATGCATTGCAATATTCAGTAGCGAAGGAAATTAAAACATAAGTCAAATTACTTAAAACATAAAAACAGGACGATTTTTAAATCGTCACCAAACTGACCACTATTTCACTACAATGTCCATTCATTTTCCATTTTTAATAAGGAAAATATGCTATCTATTTAAAATAAAATACAATTTTCAGACCTTCAGACTATTTAGTACAGCCTAGGACCTTTAAATATCTTAAAAACATAACTTTAAAAAAATACTCGTATTTTTATCAGGGTACACTTAAAAGTGAAAATGCCCACATACATCCCATACCGTAAACTGGGGTGTATTGCAACTACTGGGGTGAAAGACAACAGTTTTAAGAAAAAAGTTTGTCATCATAACGGCAACATTTACCATTCTCTATAGTAAATTTGTGTATGGCAATAATTGGTTTAAATGTCATATTTTAATGTTGGCAATATGGCGTTTTGACATTTGTTCAAATTCGCGGTTATTCAGTTGACAAAAGTTTTTATGCACGTTAGAACTCGTTTCGTTGGTGATAAACTTTGCAATTTTCTATTGGAAATACACGGGAAACTAGCATTTATGTGGTTAAATCTTATAGCTTCGTGTCTTGTGCGACTGATTAAATAAAAATGTAAGTAGTACAGCGTATGTTTTTGCAAGAATACGATAAAAATATTATTATTGAGTTTTTTTTTTTACAAAACGGGGTCAATAGCAACGCTTACTGGGGCGACTAACAACGACTAAAGGGGTGAATAGCAACAGCTTGTGTGATAGTTTGTGTTGACGAATATTGTATATTTTGTTTTTCTGAACTGAATGATATCTTTACAGATCAACCCTGTATTACTTCTGCAAATATGCCACGACAGTATAAGCCTGATCCCAGATGTAAAAAACACATCTCATATAAAAAAGAAGACATAGAAAGAGCATTAGAAGATTTACGAGCAAATAAATTATCGTATAGGGTTGCAGCAGCTAAATACAATATAGAATATACAGTTCTGTATAGACATAATACGCGTCATGTAAAAAAACTAGGCGGCCAAACAGCTCTCAGCCCTGAAGCCGAAAACGCCATAGTTGAAAATATAAATGCATGTGCAGAATGGGGGTCCCCCATGGATCAATATGATTTAAGACTTCTTGTAAAAATCTTCTTAGATAAAAAAGGTATCGACTGTAAAAGATTTAAAAATAATATGCCAGGAGTAGAATTTGCGGCTAGCTTTTTAAAGCGTCATAAGAATAAGATATCGGAGAGATATGCTCAAAATATTAAAAGAGTACGAGCTAATATATCGACTGAGTCTATAAATAATTATTTTGATCAGTTACCTGAAACCTTAAAAGATGTCCCACCTACAAACATACTTAATTATGATGAGACAAACCTCACCGATGATCCTGGAAGAAAAAAAATTATAGTAAAAAGAGGCTCAAAGTATCCTGAACGAGTGATGAACACCACCAAGTGTTCTATATCTTTAATGATGGCAGGCACTGCAGCTGGATATCTTTTTCCACCCTATGTAATATACAAAGCACTACACCTGTACGATTTATGGAAAATGGGTGGACCCAAAGGTGCTAGGTACAACAGAACAGCGTCAGGTTGGATTGACATCGTAATCAGTTTTAATCCAGTCTTCAACTGGATTAAAACTGTTGTGATACCTTATGCAAAGAGTGTAGACGGGACCATCTATCTAATTGGAGATAATCTTTCTTGTCATCTATCATTAGATGCTATAAAAGTTTGCACAGAGAATGACATTCACTTAATTTTTCTGCCTCCTAATTCTACGCACCTGACGCAACCTCTCGATGTCGCATTCTTTCGACCTCTCAAAATAGCATGGCGTGAAATTTTATTGCAATGGAAAAAAAAGGAAGGAGCTAAAGAAAAGTCACTACCCAAGTCAATTTTTCCAAGACTCTTAAATAGCTTGTATAATAAAATTCAGACAAACGCCGAATCCAATCTGAAATCTGGCTTTAAAAAATCTGGCATATTTCCTTTAAACAGGCAGGAAGTATTGAGCCGATTGCCGGACTATAACAGTGAAGTAAATAATGATACGAACGTCGTAAATGACTCCGTTATTGCTTTATTGAAAGACATGAGACACGGTGCAGAAGAAGAGACACAAAAAATGAAAAAGAGACTTGAGGTTGCGTCTGGGAAAAGTGTCAACGAAACTGAAATATTCAGTGTACAGGATAAAATTAAAGCTAAAGAAGGACCAAAAAAATCAGGAAAAAGTAAAAGCACAAAGGGTTTACTAAAGAATAAAAATATGAAATCTAAGAAAGAAAATTTAAAGAAGACAGAAGTATTAACTGACGAAAATATTACAGCAATAAATAAAATTGTCACGGATTTCGAACCTAAAGCTGGACCCTCAAATATATTAATGTGTCGGATTTGTCATTGCGTGAAAAAACACGATGATACATGGATTAAATGCAATGCCTGCAAAAACCAAATTTGCCATAACTGCGCTGGCGATGTCTTACAAATAGAATTTATTTGTTTACGCTGTTTTCAAGTTGACAGCGATGATAGTGCTGTAGATGAAGATTATAACCCAGTTAAATCTGGATATAGTGCATATGATGAAAGAAGTTGGTCTTCTGACTGAGATGAGGTGGAGAGAGATGTGATCAAAGTGTTGATTGTTGTGATTGCTATTTACCAATGATAATTTGTGAAGTCTAGTTGTGTTATTTTTATGTTTTTAAATATTGAATAAAGTTGATTGGATGTTAAATAACTACTTTTATTGCTTAAATTACATTTTGACGTCTATTTTTCCAACAAAGTTTTAAATGTGTTGTCTTTCACCCTTTTAAAGTATAATTTGCAACACAACATATTTTGTTCAATAGAACATAACGTTTCAAATTATCTACTTCTAAGGTGACTAACAACTAAAGAAGAACCCATGACTCACGTATTTAAAACTACAGTTTATGTAAAAACTACGAAATAAAAATAATATGACAATTTCAATCCGGAAACGTGTTGTTAATCACCCCGGATTACGGTACATATTTCAGTTTCTCGAAAAAAAAAATTGTTGGCAGAACAAGTGTTAAAATAGAAACTATAAAAACTAGAGTTAACATATTATATATTATAACCATAATTGCAGAATTCGAAAATTACAAATTATAATTTTATTTATTTGACATTTGTATAAACGTATATGTGTATATGTGTATGAGGGTGTGTTGTGTGTGTGTGTAATGGTGAAGTTTTCCGGGTGGGTTATAATCAGAAAAAAGCAAGCGTTCTGTATCCGAGAAGTATGTGCATTGAAATCTCCACCCACCAAAAGAGGACCAGGAATATTGCGAATTAAATTATATGACTACAAAAACTAAGGTAACGAAGTAGTGTGGTTTTGAGTTTTAACAATACCAAACAACAAGTTGGCTACATGAAGCTTCCTCATGGCGGCCATCTTTAATCATTTTAATTCATTAATGTATGGAGTAACCTATGTACTTACCATGAAAAACACCAATACCTACTTACTAAAAAGAGTAGGTATCTGCACGTAAATAATCAATAACATTAAAAAATGACCCCCCCCCCCTTCCTCACTTCTACATTTTTGTCTTCTATAGATTTTTCTTAGGTAGCTTAACATCTGCTGTGGCAGGACTTACTTGTTTAGAATGATCCATAACATGGATCATTCTATGTATACTTGTATGATGTTTGCGACGGCATGACAAACACTTCAGTTTTGGACACTTATGTTTTGCATGATAAGGCTGTAAACAGTTAAAACACAAAGTTTTAGACTTTATAAGGTTAATGCGATCAGGTACACTCATTTCTATATAATTAGGGCACTTATGTAAGTCATGCTTTTGTTGACATAATAAACAATTTAATTGAGGTCTCATTGAAGTTGATGAGAAATGTGTAGTTTTAACACTAGGCCTATCACAACTCACAAGGCTTGTCACTGAGTAATTCAAATGCTGATCGCCTTATGTTTAAGAAATCCAGTAACTCAGACAATGTAGCAAGAGTACTTTTCTATTTAATTCCCACGCTGCTCTCAGCGAGTTGTTCAGTTTATGTAAAATTAGGCATACTAATAGAACATCCCAACTGTCTACAGGCAGCTTAATAGCCTTAAGGGAATCTAGACTTTGTTGTAAAGTTACTATAAATTGTTTTAGGTTATGTTTATTAACAACATTTGTAAGGGGGTACTGTGTGAGGAGGTGAGCTAAACGCGTGATAAAACAATAACAAAGGTTTATTTAGATATCAAGGGAATCTATTGTTACATAAAAGGTTTTGTCCCTCTAGAGGTAATGGAACAAAGCCTTCATGCAAGGTGGTTACGTATCGAAATACAAGGAAACAATAAACACTGTTTGAAACAACATATATTTAAAAAGAATACTCCTTTTTAAAACAATATACGGTAGCCTTTAAGGGTCTACCGCATTAATAATTAATTACTTATTTCAAACACATAAACTAAGTTATCCTGTATAATAAGAATGTGACAAACTGTCACTTATTATTGCCAGCCAGCTCAAACTTCAGCTTAAAGAACTAAGGTCGTGGGGAGTTGGAGATAAAGCCAGTACTGTTCCGATTTTAAGTTTAAGATTAAAATATAATAAAAGATTAAATTATTAAGGTGTAACCTTCCAATTATTTTGTAAATAAACAATTAGTAAATGGGCGCCAGGGATTTAGAAAATCCCGGATCCCAGAGCCGACGAAGATGTCCAATATTCTTCCAGATTCAGATAACTGAGGATGTCGAACTCGGGGTCCTTATTTAAATTTCTGATACAGACCGGGTTCCCAATATTGAAACCCGGACTAAAGTAATATACCGGTTTATATGTATACCGTATTAAAATGAATAAATATAAATGTAAGGGTAAAAAAAAAAACCGTCCCGCCTGCGCTAACGCTAGGCGGACTTGACCAGCCGCACAGTCGTCTCCGCAAGAGGCTTAGAGCTGTCTCGAGGAACGGGTCTCGCGTCCAGGCCCCAGACGCCACTCTAGATCCTGGCGGCGAGACGAATCACTCGAGGTGCCTCACCTGGAATTGACAATACGGAGACCCAATAATATAATGAGAATCTAATTTACTTTACTTGAGGTGGCCGAGCTAGGAAATCTAGAAGGCTAAAACATTAGCCGGTTAACATAGCCTGTTGCAAACACAACATAATAGGCTACGACTTCTGTTTGCCTTATCCTGAGTGGTGGGACAATAGGAATAAGGATTACCCACGCGGCGTCCATCAACTACACAGAAAAACCTCAATACACTGCCTTGAACATTCTAATCCAATACCATGAGTAACCTCCTATGGCATATCTATGGTAAATAGTTAGCTGGTGAAATACTCACGGTTGGTTTAGGGAGAAAACACTCGACTGCAATATCTTCGACCGGCCGGAAAGCAACCTGCGTAGACGCAGCTAAGAATCCTGTAATAAATATCAAATACTTCACAACGAATCCCTATATATAACAGGGAAGGACTCACAGAATTCTTCCAAACACTATTTAACAACGAAGCTCACCTTTTAGAAGTGTTAATTAATTGCAGTCACTTCTCAAGCGTGTTCAAGGGCGAATGGACGCTCAACTCGGCAAATATTTATGGCCTAGAAGCCAACCGGAACTGGATGAGAGCATTCAGAAAATCTCCCTTACTTCAGGCAAAACTATTACCAGTTCACGGAAGATATCCACATCACTTACGACACTTAACTCTTGAAAATTACTAACAACTATCCAACATGACGTTTGAACTCTGAAACACAAAAAATCCTTCAGATCCAGAATTATAAACTAATTAAAACAAATCTTTGGCAGTCTGCAATGCCAAAATTTGTCTAGAATGGGGTAATTTACCCATAATATTAATAAGGGAGAATTAGAATAATTACCAGAAACATTACGTCAAAGACACTTCACAGATTAAATATGTATTCATTTGACAATGAAAGTTCTAGAAAAAAGTTTATAATGAAAAAATTAATTCATTTCCGTTTTCGGTTATTTAGTTTATTATTAATTTTATTACCGAAAGCCGAAAATAATTAAGGACTGGTCACTGGATATTATTTCGATGATTACCAATCAATATGTTAAAATGAACTATTATCGATTAAAACTACAACCATGAATCGGCGACAACTGATGTCGCTTATAACTGACAGAAGCTGACGTTTCATTGAATGACATTTGTGTTGTTATTCTATTTTGCAATCAAACTTATTTACAATATTTGGTCTAATTAATTGTGCAAACCTGTTTAGAAAAGTGATTTCTTTACAGCAAGTGAAACTACAAAGTCCAGTGACGAAATACAGTTTAAGGAATGGATCATTCATTGTAAAATAACTCTGTGAGAAACTTTATAATTGACTAAGTATGTTTTCAGGTAAATGCCACTTTATTTATTAAGGATTTAGATGTGCAAAACCGATTAGTGGTAGGCACAAAAAATACAACGTAACACTATTTTACAATGAAAAGAAATAACAAACTAACCTAAGTGAAATCCCTAATGGCGTCGTATATTATAAGTCGATGTGCGGTTTCGCTAACGAAGTCAACACAATCAACAAATAATATACTCTGCTTAGCCAGTATCCGATAAGATGCGGGGGCGTGAAGGTGACCGACCTAAGTCGATGCGGAGTAGTGCACACGAATCGTACCGAACGCTGACTGCTTGAACTGTTTTTTTTTATTTTTTTTTTTATCTAGGGCTTCTCAGAGTGTAACCACTAAGGTTCCGACTCTTTAACCGGACTTTCCTGTGGCTGCCTTAAGCTCCTAACGAAACTTAATGCCTCCAGCCAGGGCGTAAAAACTATAAACTAAACGACTGCTGCTCGCTAAGGGCACCCCCTGTGGGGTACGAACCTCGGCTTAGGGCAGCTGAGTCGGAGGGATGCTTGAACTGGCTAGTATTTGAGCTTTTATAGGCACCGAGGGCGACACGGCGACGTGCGTGGCGGGACGAAGAGGACGCGCACGCTAGATCAGCCAGCGCCGGAGTTGTATCGCTGCGACGCTTTTGTTGTGGTGTTACAGTCTCCCCCTCTGGTCCCGAAGACGGCCCGGCGAGGAGACCAGTTACTGCTTTCGTGGTCTACTGCGTCTGCGCAAAGGTCTCTCAGGATTAGGTGGCTAAAGGGCTGAGCCCTGGTATGAATTTCACTGGGTGCTTGTCTGTGCCCTCCCCCTGCAACAAAACGGCTCTTATAGTTGATATCCTACCTGGATCATCTCTTCTGTCAGGGGAATCATTGCTTAATTAATTATTGGACCAAACAGCGCATTACTTTTTGGTGATAGGGTCACCTCAGCACTGTTGATGCTCGATTGTGCATCCCGAACAACAAATCTTGGTGAGTACCCAGTTAGTGCAGGGTCCTTTCTTGGGGGCGATTATGGAGGAGTAACAAATTTAATTATGGGCGGTGGCCCATATGAATCCTCCATTTCGCGTTCTTCCGGTAGGGTTGAAGGTGGAGACGGAATCATGAGCATTGGGCTCACAAATGGTTCCAGAGACGTAATTTTGGTGAGTTTTGCAATCACCGTCATGGATTTCGCAGGCTCCGTTTGCACCGTGGACACAGGTGCTCCATCTTCTTCCTCAGGAAACAAGTCGTACTTCCGGCCGGGTTCATCCAAGAAGTGGAACAACAGCTGTGGCACGTTGAGTGCCATGTTGGCATCTTGGATGAGGTCAACTCCTAAGAGGGTCCGGTTATCGTGCGATTCTAGCAACACGATATTTGTGGGGATCATCCGACCACAAAGCGACACAGGCACCAAGGCAGTCTGGATTTGCTGTCTTCGTCGCAAGCCATCTGCTATGTCACGACGACACAAAACTACTTGTTCCCCTAGCTACGGAACTATCCCTATTAGCTAGGACTCCTAACAGATCACGGAACTGATTATCAGGTTTGCCATGTTTTGTTTATTTCTTCGGCTACGTCTAGGCAAAATACCATCTCCCGGACTACAACAAGTACTCTCTAACTAAGGCGATTATCACACTACCACGCATCACGCTGCATCAGCATCTGAATGAACGCGCGTGGATGCATTTTATGTGTGTTGGACTGTGCGTGTTTTCTATACAAACGGAGATACTTACAAGCAACGTTAAAACACGCATTCACGCGCTACGCTGCGTGGTGCGTGGCAGTGTGTTAATCGCCTAAACTAATCAATACCAGCAGGGCTAACATGCGCAAGTCGACATATCGAATAAACGAGATGACAACATTTGTCGTTCTCGATTCGTTTGTCACTTTTCGTCACCACGCTCGAGAAGATATCTCGTCGTGACTTCGCCAAATATGCGTTTAAAAATACCTTTTCTTCCTCAGTACTAGTTTCTCTAGTTTCCCTTGGCGTCACAGAGTCAGCAGTGAACAACAGATGTTTATAGGCAAACCACGGTGAAACGTATATCTCATCGGATCCAGAGCCACTCTTTTTCTTCATAACTTTCTGATGCTCTTTGGAAAAATATGAGCGTAGACTTTTTATCTTCTTTTTAACACCATCGATGTCCATGTTATATTTAGTAGCCAAAACTTGTAAACCATCGTTCCTCTTTACTTTATTTGTATAAAGTTTGTTATTTGGATCCCAGAGCTGTGGAAAGTTTCGGTAATCTTCAATAAAATTCAATGTAATTTCGTCTGCCATCTTGTTGTTGAACGCTTTGTGGAACAGAAATCCATCCGACGCGGAATGACGTGTATCACAGCGCGCGTTACGCTTTCAACTGTCATTGCGCATGCGTCGAGGGCATGCCCGACTTGCGCTGTTGACTGCGCTATGACGCATGCCCTTGATGAACAAAAAAGGGCACAGTGTGGACATAGCTAACGTGACATGTCCTTACCGTCATTGTCAAAAAACTTCCGAGTCGAATACCTGTTTCCTAAGTGTATTTCCTTGCATTTTGCTGAGTTGAGAATGTTGAGATCCTTAGGACACAATTTTTCCTCTGTTGTTTGAGACAATATTGATTGTGCATATCATATGTGCAAGTGTTCGTCATGGGAACCCAAAAGTGCTGTGTTGGTGGTTGCAATGCAACAAGTGAGACGCACCGGCTTTTTAGTTTCCCCAAGAACGATGGTCTTAGAAATTTGTGGTTGTCCTTCCTAGTGCCAACAAATGCCCTCCTCATTGGACTCTTATTTATTACATTCTTCCACAAAATAAATGTTATAAGTATTTGCTTTGAAACGGTATTGTTCCAATATCTGACATGAAATAGTTCATAAATTCCTCTCGTATTTGGTTCGATGTATTTGATGGCCTACGAGGAATTCTTTGAAGTGCCCTGTAACCACTGTCATCTGCAGTTATTGCTCTCCACGACCCGGGAATAATTTCTCCAGTGCGTACATCCTCATTATCAAAACAACCTGGAGTGCAGTAATGACGGGATGAATCTGTTTGCAATCGTAGAAAATTGTGAATGTAAACACAACTCAAAACAATATTAATTACAGTACTGTCGACTTTTAATTCAATTGGCTTACGAAATATTCTAAATACAGATGCAAGCAGCCCAAATGCATTTTCAACCATACGTCTTGCCCTTGATAACCTATAATTATACACTGTTTTTGGAGACCCCACATTTAAATCTGTTGAATACGGTTTCATAGTATAGGTAGATAGAGCAAATGCATCGTCAGCAACTAAGACATAAGGAACTGACATCGTTCTACCACGTAGTGGTTCATTGTGGGGTAAATTTAATTCATTTTTTTCAATTTTCTTATAAAACGCAGTGGATTTAAAAACACCACCGTCCGATATACGGCCCTGACAACCAACGTTAACATATGTAAAACAATAGTTTGCATCTACGATTGCGAACAATACTATGCCTTTGTAGTTATGAAATTCGCCCACAGTATTTTCTGGTCTTTGGATGACCACATGTTTTCCATCCATGGCGCCAATACAATGTGGAAAGTTCCATCGCTTATCAAATTCATTCGCAATAGATTTCCATTGCTGCTCGTTTGTTGGTAACTGAAAAAAAAAATTGAATTAAGTAACATTTACATTACATTTCAGGGCACGCAAGCTGAAGTATTCAATAGAGAAAGCTCTGCGACTTCGCAGTCTACGTGTATGTCTGAAGATGAGCATGATTTTACCTTACCATCAATAAGAAAGAAGAGAAATGTTAAAAGTACAAAGATTGACGATAAAGAGGAAGAAGCTAACAAATTTATGAAAAAAGCTACTGAGGAATTAAGTCAAAAAGATGAGTTTACTGTTTATGGACAATTAATAGCTCATAAAATTCGAAATCTTAATCCATTAAATCGACTATTAGCTCAACAGCGCATGAATAATATAATTTTTGATCTGGAAATGCAACAGATGACTGGTGCAGCCGCAACGCAGAATGTTACTGAGATGCGGAATGTGACTGAGATACCGAATGTTATTGAGATATTTAATGATACCGAGATGCCAAATGACTCTCCAGCTGAGACAGAAGCATTTGATATTAATACTGTTTCTGAATTTGTTATATTTAAAAAGTGATTATCATTGTGCTAAATATTGTCTATTATATGTATAATATATAAATAAAACTCTTTCTTACCTTAATATAATCCTTTAGTACTTTAATTATGGCTTTCAATACATCTGGTAGCATTGCTGATATGAATTGTTTGGACACCTTGAATAAATATGAAAGAGACATTAAATTGTCTCCAGTAGCTAAGAACCTAAGTGTTATAGCTAATTTTATTTCACTAGGTATTGCTTCACGTAACTGGGTTGACTGCTTTGTAATTATTGGTGTAACCAATTTCAAAAGTCTATCGAATGTTTTTTCAGACATGCGTGTAAATTTTTTAAAAATAATATCTTTATCTTCTCGTAGTTCTCTCATAATCACATTACTTCGATTATTGTAATAGCCTCGTATCCAAAACTTTCGCTTGGTTCTTTTTTTTCTGGAATTTCTTATGACCAAGTAAGCAGCACATATTCCACTAAGTAAAATGTTGTCGTCGCACATGTTTCCACAAGCTGACAAACTACGACTGAACTAAATAACTATATTGGCGTTGCGTTCGTTAACGCATTCAATTATTGAAAGCGACAAACGAAAGTTGAATAGAAAGATGAAGACGAAAGTTGAAGATGAAAGTGCATAGTGTGGACATAGCTGTTGAACAACAACAAGCCAACATGGCGTCTCAAGATGGCGGCGGTGGCAGAAATCTTGCGACGCCAGCGCCACAACGGCACATTTGGAACTAAAGCTGTCACAGGCCTGACGCTGACTGCTTGAACTGTTTTTTTTTTTTTTTTTGGAAATGGCAACTACACGAGGTGTAACCACGAGGGGCTCGGACTCTTTATGTCCGAGCTCTGACCGGGACGCGTTTTCTCATAATATCGGTTTGTTCTATAAATTAGATAGTTCCCGTGACCGTAATGTAATATTAGTGTACCCTTTTACCGGTCTAACCGTGATTATACGACATCCAAGTTACACAAGTGTTTGATTTAACAATCCACTTCAATCCAGTATGGACATAGTCACGAAAATTTTAACCGGTCTATCCTGTGGTGCCTTAAGCTCCTAACGGATTTTAAGGCCTCCAGCCAGGGCGTAAAAACTATAAACTAAACGACTGCTGCTCGCTAAGGGCACCCCCTGTGGGGTACGAACCTCGGCCACCCTCCCTCCGACTCAGCTGAGTCGTAGGGAGTGTGGCAAGGGACCGACGGTGGCTGGATAAAATCAGTGTTTTGATTATTATCGTGGGGGGTTTGGATTACATGCTGCTCAGCTAAAACGCGTGCTGGCGCTTCGCTTACAGTCAAGGGTCGGGGAGGACTATGTGTTAGTCGGGGATTTCGCGCGGGGCCTCGGCGGCGTGGTCGGAATGACGATCTTGTAGTGTGTACTCTTTTGCGAACTGTACTAGTAGACCTATGACTCTCCTGGAGGAGAGTGATGGGGTCGTCTGGGTCGGTCAGTGCATGCCGTGGACGGCGGGTCCTGCTAATAATAGAGGGAGTGTAATTGGCGGCCTTTACAACCAGAGGGTTGCGGTGTGTTGCGGCAGAATCAAAGAAGCGCTTTGAAGCGCGTTTTATGAATTGGGCTATGGTAGGGATTTTTAGCTCCAGGTGGAGATTAGTGTTCCGACCGAACCAGGGGGCTCCCGTGATCTTACGGAGGAATCGATTTTGGAGGGTCTGCATCTTATGGATGATATAGGTTTGGCTGCTTGAACTGGCTAGTGTTTGAGCTTTTATAGGCACCGAGGGACACGGCGACGTGCGTGGCGGGACGAAGAGGACGCGCACGCTAGATCAGCCAGCGCCGGAGTTGTATCGCTGCGACGCTTTTGTTGTAGTGTTACACATTGTAATTAGTAATAGCTTTTAAGTGAAATTAACAATTATAGTTTGGTTCTCATATCTTTTTGCTATCATTATATATATCTAAAGCCTTACTGTAGTTTTTCTCAGTTATGAGAAGTGAGGTAATAATCCCAGCCGCTTCTACTGACAGGGCGGACTTCAGATATTGAAGTTTGTTCACTGTTGGAAGGTCTACACTTTCAACAGAGGCGTAAAATATGTTCTTGAATGCTGGCCACTCACGGATATCACCATCGAAATTTGGAAGCTCCAGCAATGGCAGCTTGACAGAAGGTTTTCTTGCCGGACAATCGTGTAATGTGGTAGAATTTAAATGAGATTGCTCCATTTCTTGTTGCGAACCTCCTGTTGATGACGCAATTTGTGCTTTAGTAGAATAATATTTCGTTTCGGTTGTCTCCCGATCCTGTTCGTTGACTTGTTGTCGGTCGGGCGATTCCGACATCTCAATTTTGATTTGGATTTCATCGTATCGATCCATCAGTTTGGTAAATTCTTCTGATCTGACCTGTAGGTCGCGTTTAGTAAGCTTTTCAGGATCGTAGTTATACATTACATAGTTGGATATTCTTGTTATTTTACCTTTAATGGCGGCACGGGTCGTGCGCAAGTTTTCTATTTCTTCCACCTTCTGTGTTGGATGGAATCACACGATTTGTATTGTAAGATGCTTGTGAGCTAAGTATGATTTCTGTAATGTTGTACTATGTAAATTATGGAACGAGCTTGAGTTATTAGCAAACTGCAAAAAAACACGTTTTTACGATTCACTGTTCACGACGTAGGCGTCCGCGTCGGCCGAATTCTTTTTTCCGGAAATAGATACGAGGGCTGCACTAAAAGTATCGGGAATGGAATATTTCCACTGTTCCTGTCATATTAAAATCTTTTTAATTGAAAACTCCTTGGTTTTAAAAATCGAATACCATTTATTTATTTAAAAAAAGATTCTCGGTCTTGTCACAAGGTTTTGTCAAACTTGTTTAGTCGTTGAGAAAATGGAGTTGACTCGAGAAAATTCAAGAGCGATGATTTATTATGACTTTCGAAGTGGTTTAACACAAAAACAGTGTGTTGACCGGATGATTTCTGCATTTGGTGATGAAGCCCCATCCAAAACCACAATTTATCGCTGGTTTGCTGAATTTCAACGTGGACGTGTCAAGCTCAGTGACGATCCCCGTCAAGGTTGTCCAAAAACTGCAGTCACCCAAGAAAACGTTGATGCTGTGCGTAAGCTGATTGAGGAAGATCGACATGTGACATACCGCGAAATTCAGGCAACTTTAGACATTGGCATGAGTCAAATACAAATAATCTTGCATGAACAATTAGGTGTAAAAAAGTTGTTTTCCCGATGGATACCGCATTCGCTCTGTGAAGAGCAAAAAACGGCTCGCGTTACTTGGTGCGTCAGAACTCTCGAAAGATTCCACGCAGGATCCTCAAATGCTGTATACAACATCGTATTAGGTGACGAATCCTGGATATATGCGTACGAACCCGAAACAAAAAACCAGTCACGAGTTTGGGTGTTCGAAAATGATTTAAAGCCAACAAAAATTGTTCGTTCACGGAGTGTTGCAAAAAAAATGGTGGCCACGTTTGTCTCCGAAACCGGCCATGTTAGGACTATTCCTCTTGAGGGACAAAGAACGGTTAATGCAGAATGGTATGCTAGCATTTGTTTGCCACAGGTCGTTTCTGAACTCCGTAAAGAGAACTGCAACCGCCGCATCATCCTCCATCACGACAATGCGAGTTTTCACACCGCGCACAGAACAAAAGAGTTTTTAGAGCAAGAAAACATATAATTATTAGACCATCCGCCGTACAGCCCCGACCTAAGCCCTAATGATTTCTATACTTTCCCTAAAATAAAGAATAAATTGCGTGGACAGAGATTTTCATCACCTGAAGAAGCTGTGGACGCCTACAAAACGGCCATTTTGGAGACCCCAACTTCTGAATGGAATGGTTGCTTCAATGATTGGTTCCATCGTATGGAAAAATGTGTCAAATTTCGCGGAGAATACTTCGAAAAGCAATAAATACATTTTTAAATAGTAATGTTGTGTCTCTTCCTTGATTCCCGAAATTTTCAGTGCCGCCCTCGTAGCGACATTTGGAAGCTTTGTTACAGCAGTGCGATTGGTTGAATCCGCCGTATATTGTCTGCTTTATCGACAACTTAAAATGCCGATTGCCTATTGGCTGCTTCTCTCTGGCACTGTCGGTAAAACACCACTTATTTCTTCGTATGAGGCGCTGGCGATGTATGCCGAAGAGGCCCGAGGTGGCCAACGACGCGACCCGAAGATAGCCAACTTTTGTCGATCTTGTCGATGACTTCCTGCCAGCTTAGCGCAACACGCCCAAACCACCAAAAAAATGGCGTCCGGAACAACTCGAAGGACCAATTTTATGTTGAGGATTGTTGAGGTCAGCAGGTTGTTTGATAAAAACAAATATACACCAACACCAACTGTTTATTACCACTTTATTATTACACACTTCACAATGGTATTGGATCCTTAATTCCAGTTTTAAATAGATTTGTACAGAGCCCGTGTATGACGAATGGCTGAACCAGAGAGAGAGCGACAGTAAGACAGTGAGAAAGGGATGTCATCATTACAACCGAAAGACGTCCACTACTGGACATAGGCCTCCCCCATTTGGTCAGGTTTGCCAAGAGACCTTCCAGTGTTTTCTGGTGACCCAATAGAGTGGTTCCAGTTTAAGCAGGCGTTTGAGGAGTCTAGAGGTATGTGGTTTTACTCCTAAAGAAAATTTATGGCGATTGAGAAAGTATCTTCGTGATATAGCAAGGGATACAGTGTCAGCTCCGATTTGGAAACCCAGACACTATTATATCCAAGATTACACGAGACCTTCAAAAGTTCAACATACTAAATCCATCCTGTGCCCCAACAGCTACAGTATTGTTTTAGCATTAATTACGTTGGTGTCCTTTAGAAGGACGCTTGACAATGGAGCAATGGAGCGCTTGGCAATGGGGCTATTACGATGTAATAACAACCTATAAATGCATATATTTTTGCCCCTCCACATCCTCGCAAACAAAAGAATTGTTAAAATACAATAATGAGAGAAGTATTCTACGAAGACTTCACGATCGCGGCCAACACCATCGAAGAATTTTGAAAACTGGAGAAGTGAGGATGACCGAATTATAATGTGAGTTTAACAAATTATATGACATGAACACACGAATTTCACATTTAAATACAAAGATAAAAGACGAAATATTAGATAGTGAAAGTACAGATGCGCAAATCGAAAAAGAGCTCTTGACGGCTGATGAATATAGTAACTGATTTATTATTATAAAAACTAAATACGAGATAATCTATACTAATATATAAAGCTGAAGAGTTTGTTTGTTTGTTTGAACGCGCTAATCTCAGGAACTGCTGGTTGGAATTGAAAAATTATTTTTGTGTTGGATGGTCCATTTAATCTATA
Source organism: Dryobota labecula (assembly GCA_947523025.1). Lineage (NCBI taxonomy): Eukaryota > Metazoa > Arthropoda > Insecta > Lepidoptera > Noctuidae > Dryobota > Dryobota labecula. The sequence continues at coordinate 7,690,460 of OX383306.1, forward strand.
TACTAATATATAAAGCTGAAGAGTTTGTTTGTTTGTTTGTTTGAACGCGCTAATCTCAGGAACTGCTGGTTGGAATTTTAAAATTCTTTTTGTGTTGGATGGTCCATTTATTGACCAAAAAAAAAAATATTCTTTTTTGAGAGCTTCCCTTGCATGCGCTGCGTAAACGGTTTAAGTTACGCAAATATCATGTATGATGGAATTGTTCCTCTTTAAATGTTCTAAAAAAAGTCCGCGACAGCATATGTCTGTCTTTTAAGATTGACTCACTATAACCTTTTTTATGGTAATCAAATTTGTTCGAAAATAATGCATTATTTGCGAAGGAGTTTTCATAAACATGGTATTAATCCTTATCCAAATAAATACGTTATTCATCACAAGTATTTAATTTTGAACAAAGTTGCCCTTACATCATTTAATTTCAATGAATATCTTAGGAGATATAACTGTTTTATAATAACTCCGCAGCAAAATAATGATCAACTTTGCGAGGTAGTCTATTCTAAAGCTGAAGAGTTAGTTTTTAGGGTTCCGTACCCAAAAGGTAAAATGGGACCCTATTACTAAAACTCCGCTGTTCGTCTGTCTGTCTGTCTGTCTGTCTGTCTGTCCGTATGTCACCAGGCTGTATCTCATGAACCGTGATAGTTAGACAGTTGAAATTTAAGGGGGCTCCCATACAACGGACATGATTTTTTGCCGTTTTTTTTGCTCCGCCCGCGTGGATGTCGGTTATCGCGTAAAAAAGTAGCCTATGTCCTTCTCTATATCCCAGGCTATATTCCTGCCAAATTTCATGTCGATCGGTTCAGCGGTTTAGGCGTGAAAACGTAACATACAGACAGACAGACAGACAGATAGACAGACAGACAGACAGAGTTACTTTCACATTAATAATATTAGTAAGGATTTGTATGGATGGTACGGAACCCTTCGTGCGCGAGTCCGACTCGCACTTGGCCGGTTTTTTGTTTTTTGAACGCGCTAATCTCTGGAACTGTGAGTTGGATTTAAAAAAAACTTTTTGCATTTTACAGTCCAATTCTTGAGGAAGAATAACATTCCTATTAACTAGGACACAATTTTTTTTAAATGAAAGTTTATGCGAAAATGAAGTAAAATCACGGGCAGGCAATGTGTTGCGACGGGGTGGGTCGGGGGAACAAGAAATGTAACGCGGACGAAGTCGCGGGCAGAAGCTAGTTTTAAATAAATCTGCTAAGACGAGCACAAGCGGAGAACACTGTATGTACATAAAAAAGATAATTCAAGCTGCCCGAGATCATAATTTCGAAAATTCGATGGTGATATTCGTAATTGGTTATGTTTCTGGGATCAGTTTTCCAAAATAGACAGAGACTCAGGGTTGAATGCGTCATCCAATTCGGTGCGGTTCTCAAACTTTTTTAGTGGGGGAAAAAGATAAAAATAATAATTTTTAATAAATCCACATATTAAATAATACAATGTGTACTCAATTTTTATTATTTAGAATAAATCGACATATTTGATACTGTTTGTATTTTTTTACTTAGCTTCTTTTTTAATTGACTGCATATTATGGTTTTATTTATTTCCCTTACTCGTAGATAGGTCCTCGTTCGAACTAAACAGAGTACTACTTCATAAGAATTTGAGGATACAAGTCCTTTTTGGCATCATGAACAATCCGAGTCAAATTTGTGAAAATAAATTTTTCATCGTGCAACCATTCACCGTGGTATTTATTGAATTCTCTCTCAATTATATCAGCAACCCTGATCAATTCTTTGCAAGGGTAAATCAGTTTTACCCTCGACAAAAAAAAAAAAACAATCACAGGCACTTCAAACAATTCACTACCTGCATCAGTCTTTCGTGTCTCGTCTCCAAGATGTGGATATTTTCGTAAAAACCTGAACTTTGTAGCTTATATATTTTAGACCTTGATCTCTGATTTCCTCAGCAGCTATTTGCGTTTCGATATTGTCAAGTAATAGGTTTTCTTCATTATTCGGAATATATTTTACTTTCGCTATAATGGAATCATCTTCACGATCTTCCAGTGGAGTTACTAAACAGGATATGGCAGGATCATCGCGAGTGTTGCTTGTATATTTAAATACATCTGCAGAATGTTTTGCGAGAATGTATCGTTTTAGTCGGTGTTTAAACGTTAGTAGCACCCATGCCTCTTATGTACGAGAAAAAATTCTCCAAAATGTCCTGATTCAATCGGGAGGTTAAAATATACTCAAAATTTGAACCTAGCTTTTCCTGAAGATCAGCTACTCAGCCACTCGACTACTCAGCGATCAAGCCTTTTCTGAAGCGATGTATTCGAAATTAAAATTCCTCTTTGAAAGGGGAGCTTGTTTGATTTCTTTTTACCGGTTTTTGTAGTCTTGATTAAATAATTATTTTTTTCTATTGCTTCATTTTGCAATGATAGGTTTATCCCGTATGCTTTTTTATACTTCTCGAATTTTAGCCTGGCGTTAAATACGTCAAACCATTCATTTAATGTTTTTTTTAAACTTGTGAAATAGCTGAAACCAGTTTTCATCTGGCAAAAACCCTTTTTGACCACGTATCGACTGACTATCTATACTTTAGATAGTCAGTCGATACAGACACGAAAGAGTTCAAAATTACGCTATTGTTATGTATTCTGTGTCTGCAGGGACTCGAAAAGCACTCATTAATATTTTAGATGAGCCCAAAAGGCCTTGAAGCCAGAGCCGTTGAACCTTATTTATTAAAAAAAAAAAAATATCTAGCAAGCTACGTCAACATTACTTTAAAAAAAATACATGTTGCTTGACTGTATGGGCTAACATCTCTTTGCCTGTCTTTAATTAGGACTAAAAAAAAAAACAAAAAAATCACTACAAAACAAATTAATGTTGTAAAACAAAGTCACCCGCCTCGTCTGTCTCACTGTCTGAACGTGATAAAATGGACCAACTTAATTTAGTTCACGACGAAAACCTAATTAGAACGCAATTAACTCAACTTATATAAGTCAAATACTAGTCAGGTTATGTTCGGGAGTACAGCCGGATTGGCAAAACTATGCCTTATATGGAATTTACAATGCGTAGATAAATGAAATAATATGTAGTAAGGTACATACCAGTAATAACTCTACCGTCTTGTGGAGCACTCCTCAACTCCCAAGCATCATTGTCTTTGAAACTCTTTTAACTCTTCAGCTATGGCCAACTTCCACTGTTCCCTTTCTGGTCCAGTTAAAGCTTCAGGTAGAGACAAGCCTGCCGCATCATCATAGGTGTCCTCACCTGTACAGAAGTTTGAAAAATTAAACCAATTTGGCTGCTTTCTCTCCCGCGTAGATCTAAGAGGTCTGACTGGTATACCTCCCAGTTCACGATCACTGGGTACATATGTTTCATCATTCACATCTAGAAATGTGTCATCCGAACTTTCTGTATCATCTTGCCTTGCATTTTCAGTTTCAGATGTTTCCGAATTCAAATCTTCCATCTTAGCTTCTTCTTCCCCCACTGAATCAAAACTCTGATCTTGCACTTCTCTCTCACATTCAGGTTTTGATTCCTGCTCAACTATGATTACATCTCTGCTAGTTAATACAGTCTTTATTTCTGGGTGGTACAGTCTATATCCCTTTATATTTTCTGGATATCCAATGAGAATACATCTCTCTGACTTCTTGTCCCACTTCTTACGTTTTTGTTTAGTTATATGAACCATTGCAGTACTACCGAAGATTCTAATATGGCTAACATCCGGTTTACATCCAGTCCATATCTCATATGGCGTTTTATTTCCTAATGCTGCAGCCACGCTTCGATTCTGTAGATACACTGCTGTGTTGGTGGCCTCGCCCCAGAATTCTTTACCAAGTTTGGCATCAAAGATGACCTTGATTGTCTTCTTTGTTTGATTTTCCACTTAGACTTTGAATTCCTTAAAATACTTCATTTTTGTGTTTCAGAAAATAAACAAACGCCATACGGCTATGATCGTCGACAAACAACAAAAAGTATCTGGACCTACCCAAGGATACATTTTCCACAGGTCCAAAGATATCAGTGTGTACTATATCTAGTAGGTTACTACTGTGACTAGTACTCTTGAAGGGTAAGCGACACTGCTTGTTTTCACAACATGTAGTACATACATGAAGCCTTCCCTATCTCCACTCTGTCATCAAAAATTATACCCTGTACAGCGGTCTTCATCTGGTTTAAATAACCTTTATTGATGTGTCCTAATCTGCGATGCCATGTAACACTTGACACAACTGATGCAGCTAAATGTTCTTGGTTTAACAAGTTTAACTTGTACACTCCATTGTCTAAAAAGGCTGTAGCTACTAATTCATTATTCCTGTTGTATATAAAACAACTATTGTCTGAAAATCATACTTTGTTTCCTTTGCTTATGAGTCGGCTGACTGATAGCAAGTTTGTTGTCAGACTTGGAACACAACATACATCTTCTATCACAATGTCGTAATCGATATTATCAGTAGTAATCGCAATCTTCAAATCGCCAGAACATAAAACTGACAACTTTTCACTGTTAGCAACAATAATTTCCTTCTTTTGTTCATAAGATGCATTCATAACCCAACTTTCATTTGCTGTTAAGTGTACACTAGCCCCTGAGTCAATATACCATGCATATTTGTTGATTTTTTTAGTTTTTTATTGGGATAAAGTCATCGCAACTACGGAACCCTGCATTGTGTGTGGTCCGACATGCACTTGGCCAGTTTTTTTGTGTGACATAATTCATAAAATAATTATCATTCAGCTTAACTTAATCATATCAATTTTCTTAAATGTGGCTTACCTCATTTATGACTCATTTTGAATTAATTTAAGGAATTGAATCAACCTTTCATTTTCAAGATACAATTTATAATCTGCCAGATCAACCTGCCATATTTGAACCAGTTGCTGGTCCATCCAGAACTGATCCTTTAAGAGAACATAATGTAAACATAATTACTCCGACCAATTCAGGAATGTTTGTGTGCGAGTCTTCAAAACAAGAAGGTGATCACAAACGCAAAATGCTGATAAGGAAACTAAAAAATAAAACATTTAAAAATGAAGCATTTTTTAATGTTATTTGTAACAATAACACAGTCAAAGAAATCCTCCATAAAAAAATGAGTTCAACATTTGCACTGTCAAGGAGAGCTGCAGAATTATTTATGAGAGGAAGAAACTTGGACGGAGGTGGAACATGGAAGCTAAAATAACAGCATTGAGGCTTTATAAAAAGTCACCAACAACCTACAAATTATTGAGGAGAATGATTTGTTTACCAGCACCCAGCACATTAAAAACACTAAGTAAATTTAAGATGGATGTGGGGACACAAGAAGCCATATTTACAGTGTTAAAAAACACAACAAAACACTTTAGTCCATCCGAACGAGAGTACATATTGTTGTGGGATGAAATGTCGATTCCAAAAAAATTATGGTACGGTCAGCTGCAGAGAAATCTCACCCCCTAGCAATGTACTCATTCATAGCTAGGGGGTGAGATTTCTCTGCAGCTGACTGTACAACCCTAAGGCGGATTTTATTGAAGGTTTTCAAGACCATGCTACACAAGGTAGATCTTCACAGGCAGCTTCATATATTGTATTTATGGTATTTGGAGTTAGGTGGCACGTTAAGCAGCCAGTGGCTTATTCAACTGGTTTTGTCAAAGCTGACAGACAATCTGCTTTGATTAAGGAGATTACGCATTTCTTCTATGATGGTCATGCTTATTGAATTTAACTCTTTGCTGAACTATGTTAACTCCCATAAAAAACTTTCAGGTTTTAAATTGTTGCTTAGATGCTGGAATTAATATATGTGCTTCAGTTTGTGATTTGGATTGAGTCAACAAGAGTGCTCTATTGGGAGCTTCTGTAGAGAATCCCTACATAGAAGTGAACAATCACAAAATTGTCACATTATTTGACACACCACACCTGCTGAAGAGCTTCAGAAATCTCTTCATGAAATATGATGTAAAGTTAAGGACCAATATAACATCAGACAACAATCAAAGAACAAAATAATAACAAGAAGAAAATAGTTCTTTACTTATAGATTACAGGAAAACCTATAGGAAGTCTATGGTCTTAAAATAACATGTTAAATCTCTCAATATTGAGCGTACAAACTTACATTTGCAGTTGGAATATATGGGAGAACTTGTTTCTCAACTACAATGTTAAGTTTGTTTTTGGGATAAATTCATCGCAACTACGGAACCCTTCATTGTATGTGGTCCGACACGCACTTGGACGTTTTTTTTTTATAAGGGAATTAAAATTTGTCTAAGTACAAGGTGTCCAGAAAGGGTATCGGGTATTTGTTTTCGCGCCATATTCGAAACGGGGCGTCTAAAGGGTGCGGGAAGGGGTTCGTGGCGTCCGCCATTTTGTGGAGTTTTAGTCACGATGGAACAGTACTCGGGGACGCATCGCGCATTTTGCGTACGAGCGTATTATCGTAATGGTGATTCAATAGTGACTGCTCAGCGTCTCTATCGTGCGGAATATCGTACACGCCACGCGCCAAGTGACGATAGCATTAGGAAATGGATCAGGATGTTCGAGAATACAGGTGCGACAGTTAAAATTCAAAACTCTGGTCGTCCTCGTTCAGTTCGCGATGAAGAAACAATTGAAGAAGTTGAGGCGTCGGTTCGTCAAAATCCGTCTTTATCCATCCGAAAGCGAAGCCAAGCGTTGAACATAAAACAATCGTCTTTACATTCGATTTTAAAGAAAGACTTACATCTAAAAGCCTATAAAATTCAATTGGTTCAAGAATTGAAGGATACGGACTATGCTAATCGACTGAATTTTGCGAACGAAATGCTGCAGCGATTTAACAACTTTAACAACATACTGTTCAGTGACGAAGCAAATTTTCACCTCAATGGTCATGTTAATAAGCAAATTGTCGGTACTGGGCAGTGGAGAATCCGAGACGAACGAACGAACGAACGACCCCTGCATAGCCCAAAGGTCGTTGTTTGGGCCGCTATGTCTGCTAAAGGCATAATTGGTCCTTTTTTTCATGAAGATCAACGAGGCCGAGCAATTAATGTGAATAGTGACCGTTATTGCGATATGTTGCGTAATTTTTTGGTCCCAGAGTTGCAGGAGTTTGCAGGTTTCAACTCAAGAACGTGGTTCCAGCAAGATGGGGCCACTTGCCATACCTCAAATGACTCAATGGAAGTTGTTAACGAATTATTCCCTAATAAAGTCATTTCGCGAAGGGGTAACATCAACTGGCCTCCCAGAAGCCCCGACCTTAGCCCGCTTGACTATTTTGCATGGGGATACCTTAAAAGTAAGGTTTATCAAAACAATCCGACGAATCTAACCCAGTTAAAGCAAAACATCAGGTCAGAAATGGCAGCAATATCAATAGCTATGTGTCAACGTGTTATCGCCAATCTTCGTTTCCGTTTAGAAGAGTGCCAGCAACATAACGGTCATCATTTGGATAACATCATCTTTTCCAAATAATTCTCCAATTCATATGCTAATAATAAACAATAAACTTTTTTATTGGATACAAATAATTTTTGTTTCATTGAACTTACAAATACCCGATACCCTTTCTGGACACCTTGTATATAAAAATGAATCCCCGATTTTCTTCATCTTTTTTTTTAAAGAAGAAGAGAAGAGGGACATCTCGACGATGTTGACCAAAATAGATGAAATTACTCCAGAGAATGCTTCGTTGATGTCAACTTCGCAAACATTTCAGAACCATCTGGAAACCCTTAAACAGAATGGGCCTACCGCTGCTTTGTGGGTACAGTATTTCAATATGGTTACCCGCATGAAGAAGTACATTGATTCTGAGGGACAATGCAAGTGGACACTTCCAATTCGCGAAATGTGCCCACCTCTACGTGCAAGATATGACGCAACTGAAAAACAGCCATCCTCAAACGTATAAGGAGTTTGCAGAAAAAGGTTTCTTCACCATTAATCGCACAGGCACACCTTGGGCAGGAGTTTGGTCGGATATGGTCATAGAGCAAACTCTCATGCGTTCCATGAACAGTTCAGGTGGCCTGACACGAGGTAGCGGAATTACTGATTCTGTACTGGCCAAATGGGTTTGCGGATCACCGGGATGCACCGCCATCTGCACTTCATTGGAGGAGTTCGCCGAACTGGTTTTTGCTAGTGGCCAAAAGCACGTTGATTTCCGGCTATCACGGCAACAGAGAGATACACGAGATCGTGCCAAGATTTGAGAATGGTTCAATGAATATCCCCCATTCCTAAAGTTGTTCCTGTGCACGGGCATCCTGGGAAATTCCAAAGTGAACTGCCACCAAGCCCTAAATTTTGGCAACAAAACAATGTAAAGTTTCATTGGCAGCAAATTCAGTGACATGAAGCAGTCAAGTCTAAGAAAAATTTGGTTTTGTCACTAGCCAGTATGAGCAGTAGCATCAAAATCAATGGTGAGACAGTTACTGTTAACCCTTTGACAATTTTCCAAAGAACTGTCATAGCAAAAAAGAATGAAGAATATGTTGCAAACCTTTTGACTTATGAACTAACCCCATTCCCCATGGGTCTGTTCCACGAGGGTGGAATGCGAAAAAGTTTTAGTAGATTACCAATTAATAATACCAGCCTTAACTACGAACCAATTTTTATTTTAATCAAAAATATCTAGACAGCAACAGTTGGGCAATTAAAAGCTTTTCATAACCTATAATTACATTAGTAGTCAAATGTAAATTCAAATTATAATATTGTTTTTTTTTATTACCATAGAAAGTATTAACATAAAAATATTACCTATCCTGCAGCATTTAGGGCCGATTTTTCAATCCTCAGATAGGCAGATAGCTACCTACAGAATAAAGTTATTAGACTCTTTATTCGTCTGATACGTGGTTGTCAATTTTTCAAAGAATATTTAACCTATCAATAGCTATCTGACCGATTATCCATCTGTGGAAACGCTAACTTCAGGGTGGTGAAACAAATATATAGATTATACGAATGTTAGAAAGGGACGGACTATTTTTTGATTTCTGTCAATGTCGAGACAAATAAGCGTCAGCGTCATGTCACTTTTATTACGTTCCTAGTTTTTTGTTCGGCTATGTGGTGTTTTTATTTGCGATTTAGTTATTTTCAACAATGGAAACGAAAAAAAAGGGAGCGTTCAGCGAACTTTAATAATGCTGAGGTTCAATTACTTGTGAGTTTAGTGGAGAGGTACAAACAAATAATTGAAAATAAAAAAACCGACGCTGTTACAAATAAACACAAAGAATCTGCATGGAAGAAAATTGAAAGTTCTTTCAACTCATGTGGAATCTCAACGATTGATCGCTCTTGGAAGACCCTAAAGTTGAAATATGAGGGAATTAAGAAAGTAACGAAGAAGAAATCTTCTGTCCAAAGACAGGAGATGTATAGAACAGGAGGGGGTTCTTCAAATGCTCCTGAATTCACAGAAGTCGAGGAAAAAGAAGTATTTGTTCAAATATAAAAGACCTCGAAGCTCGTCATGATAGTGATACTATTCAAAATGGTAGGCACTAGTCAAATATAAAATCAAATATCTATGATGTGTCTTAACATTTAACTTAAAAAAAAAAATACTCATGTTTTTAAACATTTTTCAGTACTAATATCTATCAGTGACACGATTTTGATGGAAATAGACGAGATAAGATCTGTGGATATTGAAGAACATTATGGTGCAGAGGAAGATATCCAAACCCAAGATATCACTATCAATATACCTGGTAGGTACTTGTCTTGTAAAATTATAATTATCCAATATGTTTACTTTCACATCTCTGAGTTAAGCTGCATGATTACTGACAAATGCGTGCACTGACTTAATAGGTTCACTCAATTTGTGTGGTTGTTTCCTCAAAAGGCCATTTCAGACAATAATCTATAAATGGTCTTCACATGATCTGACCAAGATCTGGACTTTAAAAGAGACTCACCTCTGAGTTTGTTTCAGCCTTACATTTCAGAGTAGTCAGGTAGGAAACGCTGATCTCATCTGTTTTTCAAATATGATTGACATGTTAAAGTATTTGTACAAACCTACATAACAGAAATAAAATCATTTATCTACATTGTTATGAAATTGATTGTTTCAGATATGGACAAGTCATGTATTCTTGATATTAAGAACGACAATGAACCATAAAAAGGTAATTATAACTTTACTATAAAAATATATTGGAAGATACCTACAGTTTAATTAATCTACTCTGTTTATTATAACATTAGAAATAGAATAGTGAAATAACTACAGTTATAGTGTAATGCTGTTGAAATGACTGCATTCTAGTGGTTAAGTACTGGTAGCAACAAACTTTATTTTGAGTAGTATAGTATAACTATTAAAAAGATGTGTTATACCTATAAGTGAATATGTGTATTTTAACACATTTTTTTATGTTTTCAGAAACCAAATGGGACAAATGGAACTCAAAAGCACTGAAAACAAGGGTGTCAAATGTATTGAAACCAGACACAGTCAATAAAGCCAGCGTCACTTCCAAACTAGACCAGTAAAGTTCTGCACGTTTGAAACTTGTAGAGCTTCAAATGGAGACTGCTAGAAAAGAACAGCAATACAAAGAAGAACACAGGCTGATAATGGAACATCTTGCTAATGATGAGAAAAGGAAGCAAGAAATACATGTTTTGCTGCTACATAAGATAAATTGTGCACCTGTTGCAAATAATAATTATAATGTTCTATAATGTCTGTTTTACGTGTGTACCTGTAATGTCTGTTGTGTGAAGTGGCAATAAAATATATTTCTCTTTAATTTATTTCTTTTTAATTATGGCTAACATTGTCTTCTGTCAGGATTATTAGAATGCTGTAGATCATTAATGAACTATCTCAAGTAAATGTGCCAAAAAAATTAATAATGGTTAAATATTTTTTACAAAGCCTTTTTTATTATTCAGGATAACTTTTATTATTAATTAGCTTGCACCAACGACTTCGCCCACATGATGTATTTTTAAATTATAGCCAGGTCCAAGAGGGATAACCCAAATAAAAATAAAAAAGATATTGTAGATGTAGATTATTATTAATTTATATTAGTTTTTTCAAATGTGCCAAAACTGTTTTGTAGTCAATTCTCAGTTCTTCAGCTACGTCGTAACTAGAGAATCCAATCCCGCATCAAAATCCCGATCCCGCAAGCCTGCGGGATTAAGATCATCAATCCCGCGGATCCCGCGGGATTTGCGGGATTGATTTTAATTATTATTATTTTTGTTTCATGTAATTTAAAGAAAGAAAATACAGAAAATACACACAAATATTTTTAATTATTCTTATCAACATGAAGCAAAGTTATCACTTATATTATAAATAATAATAATATAATATTGTGAATATTGTATTGTTAAGACAATACAATATTCACAATATTTCACGTTTCATATTTAGATTTTTATTTGAAATAGAACATATTCATTGGTTTTAGAGGCATTTAAAATCAGCTTATTTTTTTTGAAAATACTTTCGAAGAAATGATAAAGTATCTAACGTTTCATCTTTTAGATTTGATCTTATCTTGTTGCATAAATAGCCAGCGGCGGAAAAAGCACGCTCGGCTTCCACACTTGTAGGCGGAATTGACTTTACATAAGTATAAACAGCTTCCAAATACTTCCCCCTATTCCCTCCACATTCAAAAAGTGTCATCTCACGTTTCAATATCAAATCAGTTGAATTATCTCGAGTGGGTACACGCATAGCAGCCACCCATTCAGTACGGAGACTGCGCTCTAATTCTTCTTCTAGTGTATGTGAAGGCAGATTCGATAAAGGCATGTCTTCTTCACTGTCATCATCTTGCTGGTTTTCAGTTTCAGGTTGCACGTCTGACATCAGTCTCTCAATTAAACACTTCATTTCAGTTCTTAGCGTAGCTTTACTTGGATAAAAGAATGGATTGTCCTCTACACTTGCAGACCTTGAATCTTTTTCTAGATATTTTTTTGGATTTTCCAAGTAAAGCAACACAGCAGTTATTGATGTGCGGCGTTCTTTTATCCGGCGAGACAGTGACACAACAAGTTCCTGGCTTAACCAGGTGTTTTTTAGATTCAGTTTATTAATCATGAAACGCAATGTGGTTTCTGCGGTAATTAATGTTGCATCCTCGCGGCATAAGACGTTTACAGCGAGCTTCACTGGCTCTAAAGCTTGTTCAATATGAGTCAAAGTCATATATTCTTCGTCTGTGAATGAAAATGAAGATGATGTCAGTTTAAGGTCAATAAGTGCTTTAGATATGCAATATCCGGAATGTGAAAGACAATTCTCCCATTCCTCAGTGTAATAAATTCCCACTCTACACATGTCCGTATGAAATTCTAAATTTTGTTCCAAAAATCTCTTGTATTCGAATAAATAAGGACACCACCAATGCTAATGACCATTTTCTTTCGACTGTTAATAACAACTGGCCTGATCACTACAAATTTTATACCGACGCTTCTAAATTGACCACCGACGGTAAAACAGGCATTGCTGTATATAATTCCAACTCCCAGATATTCCTTCAGTTCCAGTGCCCTCCCGAGTCTTCGGTTTTTACTGGGGAATGTATTGAAATTCTGGAGGCGTGTTTATTTATTTCTTCTCATTCAGCTATTACAAAAGCAGTCATCTTCTCTGATTCCATGAGTGCTCTGGAGGCAATAGTTAAAAATTCATTTAAAGATAACCTACGTAGCCTAATCATAGTTGAAATCAAAACTGTCCTACATTCTTGTTTTAAAAAAAACATTGAGATAATATTAGTATGGATCCCTAGTCATATGGATATTAAGGGCAATGAGCTGGCAGATAAAGCAGCTAAGAATGCGGTCAGCAGCAATCTGGCAGATAAAAAACATTATGCTGTTCACGTCTATGACTTGGTTCACAAGGCCAAAGTAGATCTTTTTAAATCCTGGCAAAACCACTGGTCTCAATCTAGCAAGTCAAAGGCTAGCTTGTTTGCATCTATTCAACCAACCATTCCTTCCAAGCCTTGGTTTTATAAATACAAAGAAGCATCCAAAACCGTCACATCCGTTATATGCAGAATTCGTATTGGCCACTGCTGTACCCCAGTTTTTCTCCATAAAATTAGGGTCAGGGACAGTTCTTTGTATGAGTGTGGCCTAGATGATGGTACGTTAGATCATATATTTTTAAATTGCCCTTTGAATAATGTTTCCTCTTTTGATAAGGTTATTAGAAAATTGAACATCCAAAAACCCATTAATGTCCGTCATCTCCTCTCATTTTTCCCTAATCCCCAAATTATACGTGCTTTTATTAAATTTATTCCCAATAACAATATTAAACTTTAATATTCAGACATACATATAAGTAGTCTAATATATTCAAATAATATATAATAATATGGTCTAATCTAATGTTTAGATGAATATATTTTATGTTACTAACTATTACTAACTCCTTTCTATGTTTTGTGTTTGTTTCAGGGCTAAAAGAATCGTCACAAAAAGTTTAAGTTTCCTTGTAAATATTAATTTATTTTAATACCCATGTATAGTCAATACGTGACACTGGCAGAAATTGCAGTAGTCTTCGGTAAATTGCCAAAAAAAAAAAAAAAAATGGGTGAATGTGGGTAAGTGTGAATTTTGTGTACCGTTCCATTATTTGAACAGCAGGAACATACACCCACGTAAAATTTATATATTTGATTTGATAATTTACCAGTATTACCTCGTAATTATGATATTACTTATTGCAGATTGGATGTGAATCAGATAATTTCGCAGTTGGAAGAAGATGACGATGTGTTTGCGGCTGATATTTTCATCACACCTCCTGATAATTGGCAAAAAAGTCGATTGCAGTTTTCCAACAGTAGCAGCTCTAATGTCATGAAATCGTTTCGAAGATTTGTTGCGTTATTTCCATGTTGCGGAGAATAATAATCTTGAACCTGATGATAAGTTCGCAAAAGTTCGGCCTCTATGGAAACTGCTCAAAGCGAGATGGGTAAAGTATTATCCTGGAGACAAAAATTTTAGTATTGACGAATCTATGATTCCCTATTATGGGAAACATGGGATTAAGCTACATATCCATGGAAAGCCGATCAGATTTGGATATCAAAAATTTGTCAATTTGTACTCGACTCGGCTACTTGATTTATGGTGTTGGTGAGCTATATCAGGGAGCTAGTACTGGTAATACTCATCCTGAACTAGGTGTTGGTGCCTCAGTTGTTCTGGATCTAATATCCAAACTGCCGCAGGGAAACTATAGTTTTATTTTGATAAGTTTTCATTATAATAAATAAAAAGGTCTATAGAATAGTTTTATTTCATAACGAAATCCATAGCCACTATCGGTATCTTAGATGTACCTATGTATAATCCTAGTGATCCATTATTGGAACGGTTACGAAACTCAAAATCCAAATTCCGTAATTTTTTTTTAGATATGTAGGTACCATTATACATCTATAAACATACTCTTATCCGATTTTTATAAAAATTGGACCTGTTTTATTATGGTTGGGATGATACGAGTTAAGAACCTCTACTTCATAGGGTCTCGGTGACTTTCTAGCCAGGGTGAAAACTGTACTCCACTGTGAAGGTGCCCAAATTATAAAGCCACTTCTTTCAATTACGGATGAACCGAATCTACAGGCATATATATATATATATGTATGCCCAGGAAACAAGTAGTTTATTTGTATCGATAAAAGATTTTTACAATTTTGGAGAGTTATAATTAAGTAAGCTAAAACTGTTTTATTTTTATTTTGTCCTGGGCACGAATAACAGTAACAAAACCCCAGATACAGTTATCGAAAATATATACAGGAATTACCAGCATTACCTTCACACTACTGCAGGAAAAACAGTAAAAGAACGTATTTGCCCCAGGAATTTAGGAACATAACAAACATATAGAATTTACAAAGAGAATCAAGAAAAAAATGGCTTCCAGTACGTAAGAGAAAAGGTGTTTAAAAAATTTTTCACTACTGAGTTGGACATAGGATTTCATTTCCCCCGCAAAGACAAGTGTTTGAAATGTACACAATTTGAAAATGACAAAAATATTAGAAAACAACAGAATCCAAAAAAAAGAAAAACGGAAACATTTGATGGACAAAGAAGAAACAACTGAAAGATTCAAAGCACATGAAGATATTCATAACAAAGATGATATTTTATGTAAAATTGTTGACCTTCAAAAAGTTTTGAATACGCCTAACGGCGAAAATATGATGTTATATTACAGCCGTAAATTAGCAGTGTATAATTTAACTTTTTATGAATCAGGCACAAGAAATGGGTTTTGTTACACTAGGCCTGAAATTGACGGGAAGAGGAGCCAATGAAGTATCTTCAATCAATTATACAAAAGTACATCAACGAGGTGCATCAAAGGGGTATTATAAAAAATTTATTACTTTACTGTGATTCGTGGATGGCCATATTCACTTTATTGTTCTTTATTTTGTAATACTTGTTATTATAATAAAATCTCATAGGAAGAAATTAAGGTATTCTTCCTCTGAGATGAGAAGATTTTTTTATGACTATGTGGAATCGACAACGCCACATGCGAACTACTCATCAAAGACCTGAAGTCATACAAATCGAGTTTACCGCGCGACGAGGATATAAACGACCTCCCGAAATCAATCATTGAGCAGTTGCTTACCAGACACCGTCTCACGCATCCTCTATAGAAAAGAGAGGATCCTCTGAACAGACGGGTGTTGTGTCTGGTGGGCAACGACCCAACGATTGATGTCGGGAGGTCGTATATACACCGTGGCATTTTAGTCGTCTTACAAAGACAGCCCACTTCATGTATCCAATGACTACTAATCATTCATGTAAAAAAAAAAAGGTTTTTGAACATTTTTTTTTTCTGTTTGCGCGATGCAGGATTTGTTTGACGCCAGGTCTTTGACGCGTAGTTCGCATGTGGCGTTATAGATGCCGCCACAACTACATTAAAGTACAATTCCGTAGCCGACTGCTGGCAGCAGCGGCGTGTCGACGGCGCGTTGTGGTCCACGCGCGCCTCAAAGAGATGTCAACACAATGGACGAGGTCCGCTAGGGCCGATGCCTGCCAGGGTTGCGGGAATATCCTAAAGCGTTACCGGGACCCTGGCAACAGGCAACTGAAGGAACACGGGTGGGTTTTAGTCAGTAAATGTCTGACACGCCCTCCCGCTCCACCCAGAGCGGTAGAAGTTATTTGATGATTTCCCAAATCCAACAAAAGTTTAAAAAATCTGCTGGCAGCAGCAGCTGGCGACGTGTTGTCGCGACACTACGGGTTAAAATGTATGTCTATGAAATCAACGTATCCCTAGTTACGGAAGGTATTTAATAGAAATACATAGAAACCAGTAGTGTCGCGGCGACTGTTGCCTGCTGATGCTGCCTGCAGTCAGCTACGGACTTGTACCTTGATACTTAGACAATAGAATTGTTTATTTTTACCAAAGGAGTTATTTTTTTTAATAATTAGCGGAAAGTTTAATTTTTTAAGTTGTTTAAAGACTGAATGATAACATTGATTCTCAACTTTAGCTAGTGGTATTAGATTATTAACTAAAAAACATGATTATATTGTGATGTATGTACGACACAATATCGAACTTATTTTCTACACGAAAAGTCAACATTTTTAGGATAACCAGCCGTTGTGTACATGTTTTGTTTTTTGTTTATATCTACTTAATGCGAACAATTCCAAGCTGAATATTTTCACTATATATTTTTGACTCAACGCACTAATTTTTGGTTTAGACCCACACATCTTGGGTTGAGCCGGTTTCTTGTATTTTGCCGTCAAAGTTATGACACCGTCGTTTTGACTTTTAGCAATATTATTCAATAACGCATGCATGTACACTTTTGAAACTTATGGTTATTAAAAGCGCCAAGAAGGACCGAATACAGTTTTCAGCGAGCTTATATGTTTTCTCATTTAGGCGCTATATTTTTTCGGGTTTTCTAAAAAGCGCGATTACTTGAAAATTATAAATATTTTCAATCTAATTCTGTCACAAATACGCACAAATAAAGAGCTACTCGTGTATGTTTATTCTAAAGGCGCACATACAATGGTTTTAGAGATACACGATTCTGCAAAACGTTACTCCAGCAGGAAATGCAATATGTCGAAAATCTGAAGACGCACAAATTATATTTTCGGCGCACATTTTTGCACAAATATAAGCTCTCTGCACATGCACAATATTTCTCTATCCGATCATTCGTTTAGAATTTTCCTGCTGGAAAAACGTTACTCCAGCAGGAATCGTTTTTACCGTTTTTTTTTTCAAAACGACATAGCGCACATAGTTTTTATGTGGCGCATATTTACAGCAGATAACGTACTAATTATACGTTCCACTCATATCACTCTAGAGGAGACACTTTCCTGCTGGGGTAACGTACACTATAAAGCGCCTCGGAGCGGAGGTCCTGAGATTCTTGCTGACGCGAAATGAAATAAGCCGCCGCACAGTGGGCCCATACTGAAAATTAGTGGACTTAGGCAACAAAGTTACCATATCGATGCGATTTTTTTTTATATGACGTGTTATAATATTCCTGACAACTTTTATTCTTATAAAATTTCTTCTAAACTTGATAGTTTGTCTTGAAAAAAAATTATTAGATTTTTTTGTATGGAGCGAATCACGTTTAATTTTTTTTCTTCAATTGTACTAATATGTTGGGTGTGTGGCGTGAGTATATGATAGCTAGGGTCATTCTCTATCCACGAAAAGAAATATCAGCGCCGGCCATCTGCGGCAGCGCGAGTAATCATTCGGTAAAAAAAAAATAATTTGGAAGAATTTTTTTGTCATTTAAAATAAATTCAAAGCATATTTTTTGTCTCATTTGGCTGTTTTCACCTTCTGTTTAGTTAAATAAATAGTTTTAATAGCGCATACGTACTTAGAACTAGTAATTCTGGTAGAGATTTAGTTATTATTGCATGTTATCGGTACAAATGAGTCATCAATCACAATGCAGGTGCTCTGCATTGTGATTGATGACTCATTTGTTTGTGCGCGCATAACTAATGAGTCATCGAAAAATGCTCGTCTCTGATTGGCTGAATAATTTTCACTCACTGTTATGTCCACTACTTGAGTAATTAACACTAACTATAAATATAAAGACATTCATTAAGTCCATCTAGTTTCGCTCTTGTCGCTTGTTTGTGAACACAGTGAAATACTTGTATTTTTATATTTACATTAGAACTATGGCTGGATTTTGTACCAACCTAGATCTTTTTGTGAAATTAAGAAGTGGCGGTGATCTGAAAAATCATATGTTTCTGTATGAAAGTATCATTTCTGTCTTGACTACCGAAGTTTCTGAAGAAGACAAGAACCGAATCAAGGAGTTCTGTCGACTTTTTTGTGTAAATTTAAATAAAAAGTGGATAGAGTCAAGTAGAAATCAAAAAACTTTTATGAATCGTGTAATTAATCGCAAGTGGTTGGAAAAAAACATCAACTGGCCTGTTTGTGACAGTGTTGATCTGAGAAGTGTGAAGGGCTTTTCGGACGCAGCCTTATCTGAGCTTGTGGATATAGATTGCCATGTTCCTACTCTTGCAGTATGTACTGCGGAAGCGGGAACATCTACAGAAAAGGAGCACAGAAAACCGTTCGAAGAGTTAAGTAATAAGCAAAAGAAAAGACGTTCTACTTCCATAGTAGAAGAAAATTCCGAGGAAGAGTTGCAGCACTGGTACATAACAAAATTGAAAGACAACGGCAAAACGAATCTGGCAAAAGTGGTCGAATACCTTTCCAGTAATCCAGATGCGCTATCCGAAGTTGAAGAGAGACTATTCAAAAAGCAGAGCTTAAGTACTGTCTCTGAAGATAAGTGTTTAGCTCTTTATACATCAGTTGCGTTCTCGAAATGGAAGTACTTAGCTCTTCGACAATTTCTGAAAGAAGAAAACTGTGCTGCCTTTCCATCTTATCCAAAGCTTGTAAATGCCAAGAAAAGATGTTACCCACCACAAGAGAGTATGGAGATTACCGAAAACGGAGCTCACATTAAATTGCAAGCGCTATTGGACCACACTGTGGAGAGGATATTACTTGATATAAATACTGTTGATAGGTCTCAAAATGAAGAACTCAAGTTGACCTGGAAATGGGGACTTGATGGTTCTTCGTCGCAGAGTAACTATAAACAGAAAACGTCAAACACAGCTACAGAGTTCGATGATTCATCAGTAGTCATGATAAGCATCGTCCCTCTTCGGCTAGTGTCTACTAGGCCATCATCTGGGAATGAAAATCTAGTTTGGGAGAACCCCACACCTTGCTCAACTCTGTACTGTCGACCAGTGAAGTTCACTTTCACTTCGGAGACAGCTGACTTTATAAAGTCTGAAGAGTCTGAGATGAAAAAACAAATTGATGAACGAATATCTACACAGTGTGGAAATATCATTGTATCACATGAATTGCATATGACCATGATTGATGGAAAAGTGGCCAATATTATTGCTGGAGTACCATCATATGCAACGTGTCCCATTTGCTTGGCAAAACCGAGTGAGATGAATAATTTAGACGCTTTGACTTCTAAACCACTTCGTGAAGAAATTTACAAACAAGGAATTTCTTCACTGCATATGAAGATTCGGTGTATGGAATGTCTTCTCCATATATCTTATAATCTGGATTTTCAACGATGGACTGCACGCGGCGAACATAAGGCTTTGAAACAAGCTAAAAAAAATACCACACAGCAAGAGTTTCGTGAGCAAACTGGAATGCTGATTGATATAGTCAAACAGGTATGTATTTAATTTTCGCTCTCTTTATGTTGTTTGTGAATTATATCTCTATGTATTGTATATTACAGTATTGTTTTCCCATTTTAGGGTTTTGGAACTACAAACGACGGGAATACAGCGAGGCGCTTTTTCCAAGATTACAAAAGA
The DNA here is from genome assembly GCA_947523025.1 of Dryobota labecula. Taxonomy (NCBI): domain Eukaryota; kingdom Metazoa; phylum Arthropoda; class Insecta; order Lepidoptera; family Noctuidae; genus Dryobota; species Dryobota labecula. The sequence continues at coordinate 7,710,491 of OX383306.1, forward strand.
TCTTCCAGAATAACGGGAATTGACGAAAATCTGATTTTCAGATTTTCCGTTATTCTACAAGCCATATCATCAGGCAAAAACATTGACTGTGAAAAATTTAGAAGATACTGTAGAGAAACAGCTGATGTGTACGTGCACCACTATTCGTGGTACTACATGCCAGTTAGTGTACATAAACTTCTAATGCACGGTGCAGACATCTGTAACCACTTTGGTGTTTTGCCAATCGGTAAGTAAAAAATAAATATAGTTTGATGTATTATTTGACTCGATTGCGTTTTGAAATTAAAATGTATGTACTTATTCGTTTTAGGTACCTTATCTGAAGAAGCTTCGGAAGCCCGTAATAAGGACTTCAGAAACGTCAGGGAGAGGCACACTCGGAAAACGGGGAGAATAGCAACAAACGAAGACATCCTCCATGGACTTCTAATAAGCTCTGATCCCCACATATCCTACATAAGGCCTAAAATAATGAAACAGGTTCATAATGAGTTGTTGCCTGAAGCAACTCAGTTGTTACAGACTACTGAGCCTCCCTGTGACAGTGAAATTATGGAGGAAGAAGAATGCCTCATAGCAGAGTCCGAAAATTTGCCGGACTAGCACTTCTGGAACAAGAAATAATGTGATCCGGCTCTAAATTATTCCCACAAAAGCCCATCAGGGTTAGGAATATGACAAACAGCCCTTTTCAGGGCTACAATTACTTCACAGTTTCATATTGATCATACGTACGATAACTTATACTATAATAATATACATACAGTTGATTATGTAGATAATTATCAACGACTTGCCCGTACAAATTTAAATTATTTCACCTATCATTAACAAAATTAGTATAACCTGAAACATTACGATATATTTATTCAACAATAGATAACGTGCAGTTAAAAAATAACACAGCCAATCAGAGACGAGCATTTTTCGATGACTCATTAGTTATGCGCGCACAAACAAATGAGTCATCAATCACAATGCAGAGCAGCTGCATTGTGATTGATGACTCATTTGTACCGATAACATGCAATAATAACTAAATCTCTACCAGAATTACTAGTTCTAAGTACGTATGCGCTATTAAAACTATTTATTTAACTAAAAAGAAGGTGAAAACAGCCAAATGAGACAAAAAATATGCTTTGAATTTATTTTAAATGACAAAAAAATTCTTCCAAATTATTTTTTTTTTTACCGAATGATTACTCGCGCTGCCGCAGATGGCCGGCGCTGATTTTTTTTTCGTGGATAGAGAATGACCCTAGCTATCATATACTCACGCCACACACCCAACATATTAGTACAATTGAAGAAAAAAAATTAAACGTGATTCGCTCCATACAAAAAAATCTAATAATTTTTTTTCAAGACAAACTATCAAGTTTAGAAGAAATTTTATAAGAATAAAAGTTGTCAGGAATATTATAACACGTCATATAAAAAAAAATCGCATCGATATGGTAACTTTGTTGCCTAAGTCCACTAATTTTCAGTATGGGCCCACTGTGCGCCGCACACAAGGCCGGTTTTACGATTTACGGGGCCAAAAATAAAATGTTGTGATGTCTAGAAACTTAACAAAACTACTTTGTTTAGCTTCTTCAATAAACGAACAATAGGATCATAAAAATAAAAAAACGGACTAATGTAACACAAAAGCCTACGTGAGCGCACTTTGTGGCCCTTTTTTTTGCACAGCGAACGTAAGTCTGTTCGGCCGAAAGTTTGACGGAGTAAACACGTTTGTTTTGTGCCGCAGTGTTTAAAAATTGTCAGTTTTTAACATGGAAATTGAAGCGTCAGGTGTGTACTCTAATTACTATTGCTTAGATCGAGCAGTAATATAACTTTACGTGGAACACTAATTTTACACAGAAATCTTTAAGATTTACTTGAATTTATAGACATTTTGTTCCATTATGTTTTATAATTCCTCAGAAACTAGGACTCGTGAGGATTCAAAACAAGCAAAGAACTCGTCCCCATATCGCTCCCTTTGATAAATAGAGCCCTTTATTTCCAGGTAGTCGCGTTGATCCCGTTTCACAGCAGAGGAAGTTGTGTAGAAATGAACTGTACCCTTACCATGAGTTGTTATCGAAAACTTACTCGCTATCGTTAAACTCGCTAGCGTATTAACGTGGATCGAATAGATTTCGATAATACTTGCACCATGAGTTTTACGGAGTCTTACGCGGGCGCTAACGTAAGCTCGATAGATCGTGTCGTCTAGCTAACTTCACGCCATAAGTTTTGTTTCTTTCTTTCTAAGTAATAAGAAGAGAGCTATATACGCAAAATGTAGTGTTACACAGTCAATGATCCGACTAAATAGAAAGGTTGGCGGTTAGTGAACTACTTAAGGTATTTAGTGGTTGTTGAATTTTTATTCCTTATAAGTATGTCACTCTTGTGTCATCGAGTTTGTTGACGTTGTGTGGTTTGCGGCGTTTTTTAATTTAGTTAAATAATTAACAATAATAAGATAACAATACAATGAGGACCAGTGCGGCACAATTTCAACTGATGGTGGAGTTCATGGAAAGGTATGTTTCTACTTTCTATCAAATTATTTTAATAATTAGGGAAAAGCGCCAGGGTTGATTGATATTTATTTTCAATGAAATAGATATTCCATTATGATCGTATGAACTTGAGAGGGTCTGTAAATACATCGCGAATCATATTTTGTTCAACATACAACCTGACACAGACCTGCAATAATTGCAAAAATCGTAAGAAAATTTAAAAGTCGCGGGCTACCCTGGCGCTTCTCCCTTAAAGTTACGAAATTCTCAAACCGTTAAATGAATGAATAATAGGTATAATATTTATTTGCAAGATTAAAGGTAACTTAAGTTCTTAAGATCGATGGGTTTCACTATGTTCGGCATTTCAGCCGTGCAAATATTTACACTTTACATCTTGGTTATACTTATAGCATGCCAGTACACATTTAGTCATTAGCAATAACATAAAAATACTAATAATATTTCATAATTTAAATTTAGATTACAATGCTATAAATAAAACCCCTTGCCCTTCAACGTTGCGTTGCCCTGCAACGCATTATGCAGGTTGATAAGCCAAGCCACTTGAAACTTTTTAAAGTGTAAGTTAGCTAAGCTCAAGTGTTTAAAAGTACCTACTAAAGGGCCGGCATTGTGACGCGACTGGTGGGTCATGGGAATAAGAAATTTCACGTTTACGAATTATTTAAAGGCACAACTTGATATGTACGCACTTAAGCTAATAATTATAATAGATAACATATTTGATAAATATCATATAATATGGTCTAGGTAAAATGGCTAATACATATACACTTGAGAGCAATAAAATCGCACACGTTGACTTTTCGTTGTTAAAGCAGTTTTTTTCATGAATGTGAATACATATTAAAATAAAACTTACACTATTTGAATGTTTACTTCAGTACCTTTCTAATGATATCAAATACAGTGTAAAAAAAGTACCCATAGGATGTTTTAGGGCACAAAACCCAACATACGGATAAAATTACCCAATTTAGCTTAAGAAAGAATAAAAATAAAACTCAAAATGCTTGATCAAATTGTTTTTTAATACGGTGTATTCCCTCCCCTAGCCTTGATTACAGCTCTTAATCGGTTTTTCATGGACCGTATTAATTTCAACATGAAATCTTGTGGTATGGCGTTCCACTCCTCTTCAATGGCAAGTTGAAGCTCTTGGAGGCGCGTAGGAGCAGGGCTTCTTGCTCGAACTCTTCTTTTTAGCTCATCCCAGACATGCTCAATCGGATTGAGATCAGGCCTACGAGCTGGCCACTCCATCGCGGTGATTCCAACGTCTTCCATGTAGTCGCAAACTGTTCTAGCAACATGCGGTCTAGCGTTGTCGTGCATTAAGAGAAAATCTTCTCCCATAAGCCACGCAAGCGGCCTCACATGTTCTTCGAGCACTTCTTCGACGTATCGTGCAGCCGTCAAACTTCTCGATCTCGGGCCGATATTCGCCGTAGTGATGAATACAATGTCAGTTTTAGTGTCCAACATTATGCCACCCCAAAACATACACGATCCACCTCCAAAAGCCACACGTTCGCTTATGCAGCATTGTGAAAATCGCTCTGATGACCTTCTGTAGACCCTAGAGCGTCCATCATGACCATTTAAAGTCATTCTGCACTCATCAGAGAACATAACAGCCCGCCATTGGTCATACGTCCAATTTAAATGTTCCCTAGCAAATTGTAGCCGGGCTTGTCGGTGAGCTGTGGTCAATTTCGGACCATTTGCTGGGCGATGTGAAGTCATTCCTGCTTCACCTAGTCTTCTTCGAACTGTCCACCGACTTATACTGACATTGCGAACTTCTCGAAGCTGTTGTCCCAGTTGAACCGCGTTCAGTTGCCGATTTCTCAAAGACCTTGTCACAAGAAAGCGGTCATAACGCTCTGATGTTGTGCGTCGCCGGCCAGATCCTGGTCGCCGAATGTAGCCACCGGTCTCTTGGAACCTCTGGTATACACGACGAACAGAGTAGCGGCTCAAATTTAGCCGTCGAGCAACTTCACATTGGTTATGGCCTGCTTCGAGCAAGGCAATAACTTGAGCGGCTTCTGCGGGCGTGGTATCCATATTTTTCCAGTAAATCCGTATGCTTCCAGTAGAGATGTTATCACGTTGACCTTCGGTATGCAACTGATTAAAAATTCCAATAAACCGACTTTTTTATACCTGCGGCTAAGGGTGCAAGTAGTGACAACGCAAACGCGTGAATTTGGGGAATTCGGTGTACGGTCGGTTTTTGTAAGTTACGTGAAGGTCAATGATTTTAATTTTATGTTTTTGTAAAGCTAAGCTTGTATGCTTTAATTTTGTCTAATGATTTTTACTCAATATCTTTAGATTTTAGAAAACAATCAGTAATAAACCAAATTACAAGGGGTGTGCGATTTTATTGCTCTCAAGTGTAGTTAGGTAACAAAATTGATATTTTTCAGGAACGGTGATCTTAGCAAACCCACCGAAGGCCCGCAAGGAAGAATAAGTAATATTAAACGTTGGGCTCATTTAACCAATAAATATGTTTAATTCTGATTCAACTGGTGATACAAAATCAGTTGATAAATGGAGAAAGGTGTGTATCATTATCAACGATAATGTGGGGCTTGCTTTTCTTTCTCAACATAATTTTATTTGCGTTTTGTAGTGTTTATTAGATTCTATATATTTTTATTACATTCCATGCAATCCAATTGGCGTATGCAACTTTGGTGATGGTCTATGCTTGATGTGAAGGTGTGGAGTGATATGAAGAATAAAGCGAAAAAGAAAGCCGCTCGCATACACAGATATGCTATTGGAACAGGTGGTGGTCCTGCTAGCAAAGTAAGACTAAGTAATGTGGAGGAGAGAGTATTGAATATAGTAGGCCCTCAAGCAGCTACTGGAATATCTGAAATTGATGAAACTGGCTTGCATCAGGTAAATTATTTAATCACCACTGCTCTCAAAACGGTGAAGGAAAACGTGAGAAAACTGGCATGTCCTAGAACCAAAAATTCGAAGACATGTGACATCCACCAACCCGCACTGGGCCCGCGTGGTGGATTACGGCCCACTCCCTCTCAGAAGAGAGGAGGCCTGTGTCCCAGCAGTGGGAACTTTATAGGCTGATTATGAAAAACCATCCATACTAATATTATAAATGTGAAAGTAACTCTGTCTGTCGGTCTGTATTTTACGTTTTCACGCCTAAACCGCTGAACCTATCGTCATGAAATTTGGCAGATATATAGCCTGGGATATGGAGAAGGACATAGGCTACTTTTTTACGCGATAACCGACATCCACGCGGGCGGAGCCGCGGGCAAAAGGTAGTTATCTATAATTTATTAATAAAATAATTACAGGAGGACATGCAACCAATATCAGCAGCGGTACAGGAGAACTCTGAAGTTGCGGAAGCTACAGAAAATAGTAAGTTTCAAGAATTACTCTCATATAATACTTTAAAAATATTTACTTAATGTTTAAATCTTAAGCTACATTAACATAACGACTATATTTCTACTAAGGCACATATCGATATGTTATTAGGTGCTATGGGGGCAAACATATTGCTATCTACTGGTTGGGTATTGATCCCTAGACCTCATTATTAACAGTCCGATTTCGACCATCAATGCAGTCATGTATCTTCATTTTTTGTCATTGGAAGCACAGTTGCAATTATATTCTGTTGCATTTCAGCTTTTGCTATGTGGAGTCAACCGGGGTCTAGTGCTGGTGCTGATGCTCAACCGGATCCCGTGCCTCAGGATGAGATGGAGCCACCACCATCATATGTAGAGGTGCCCGCTGTCGACGTTACACCGCCCATACCGACGCCCCTGCCTGCAACTCCACGGCGGAGGCGCCGTTTGGTTCAATCCTTCCCCTCGCCAAGCCGTAGGAGAACTCGCGCTCAGACACAGTCAGAATTGGCAAGACAGGCGTTTGTAAATGCTGACACTGAGTGGCGAGTTTTTCAACAGAAATGAAGAGGAACGGTTGAGATTAAGGGAGCGAGAAATAAACCAACAAGAACGGTGGTTGGATTTATTTAGCCAGTTCATAGTTTTAGGAAATAAAATAGTTGATACATTTAAAAAATAGTCATTTATTTTCGTTGCTTATATATTTAGTATTGTTATAGAAATCCTTGTGTAGGGCAATGATTAAGGAAAAATGTGTGTAGTTAGTAGGTACTTACTAAGTATGTGTTTTTATGTCAATTGGGTATGGTTTTTGTGTTCCTTATTTTACTTTATTTTTAATTATTAAATTTAAAATGCTGACTGATTAGTTATAATTTGTATTTTAAATGTTGAAACTTTTAAATTCTATCTGTAAGTTTTCCATATAATAATAAAATTAATAAAAAGCTGGTTTATATAAAACATCTTAATTTCAATGAACGTTAAATATCCATCCCAGAAACCCTTCTAGCTGATCACGTAATGCCCTCCCCATTAGTAAATCGCTAGAAGTTTCATTTACCTGTAATACTTCCATTTGCTCAAATCCTGTAAAGAAAATAATTCTGGAATCAGTTATGGGAGTAATCTCATTATACAATGTTTAAACAACATATTATGTACAATGAATTCGTTATTTGAAAACTTGGGAGATATTTAGATACATTTTAGAAATTACCTCCAGTTTGCAGGGAAACCCCATCTGGGTCTGGAACATTATATTTTATAGCAATATTATGCAAGACACAACATGCTGTAATTATTTGTGCACATTTCTCTGGCCTGTAATGCAATGTTCTGTCTTTACTTAAACAACGCCAGCGATTTTTTAGCCTGCCAAAAGTATTCTCTATAACTACCCGGGCTGATATATGAGCCTTATTAAAATTATCCTCCACAGAATTGTGCACTGGATCTGAGTATGGTGTCATCAACCAGGGCCTCTGAGGGTAACCGGAATCACCTTAAAATAAGAAAATCAAATTACTACCCATTATCATATAAAAGTTCTATTACCTAAATAAGTATTATAATATCAACTTACCCAAAAGCCACACAATCTCATTATTTCTATGTAAATACTGCATGAATTTATTAACATCACTGTTTTGCCAAATAAATGCATCATGGGTTGCACCTCCAAATTTTGGATTTAAAGACAAAATTCCACAATCAGAGTCGCATATCTATAATACAAAATATTTTATAAGTAGGTACCTATACTTATTTACAATTGTTATCAAAACAAAGTCATTATAATATTATGTATTTACCACTTGAACATTCAATGAGTGATATTGTTTTCTGCAGAAATATAGATGTTCTTCCTCTTTCATTGGAGTAAATATTTTAAAGTGGCTACCATCTACACATCCTATTATCCCAGGGATTTTGTATTACCTGTAAAATCTGAAAAAAAAAAAACACCTAAATAGTTGTAGTAACTTCTAATAATTCATTAATTATTAGCAATAATATTTTTACCTTTGCTTTATAATATTCCTTTCTTGTGTTGTTGTTGGAAACTTTATATATTTCTTTAAAACTGTAGGATGATTCAGTGCTGTAGTGACTTCTTCTATAAATACACTAATTGCTTCTTGTAATAAATGATTTGCTTCTCCGACAACTCTTTGATAATCACCATTGGCAAAAAATAACAAAGCACATAAAACCTGTAAGTAATTCAAAAAAATAGTGTAAGTACCTATAGAGAAATGAAAATTATTGTGTTTTGAAATAGCTGCCTACCATACCAGCTTACCTTTAGTTGCAATGAAACTCTTTGTGTTGACTTCAAATCCGTTGCATTATTTAAAATTATACACAAATCTACAAACGCTTCTTTAGAAAGTCTATAAAGTTTAAGAAACTTCCTTTCACTGATATTCTCCAATTGGTTTCCAACATGAATTCTCATGTTGGCTTGAAATTCACGTTGTTCACGTCGTTGGTCTTCTAATTCAGCGGCCGCTAACATATTCAAATTAACAAGATGGTTGATGAGAAACAAGAAATGAGTGAAGTTGAAAAACAAGAATTTAAAGGTTTATTAAGAAAACGTAGTGCCATTAAAGGTCAAATTACTAAATTCAAAGATTATTTACATCAAATTTCAAAGTGTAGTCCGCTCAGTAGTTTGCAAGCCAAAGAAATTGTAATGAAAATAGAGAAATTTCAAGCACTACTGAATACGTTTGACATGTTACAAAATAATATTGAATTGAATTGTCTAGATTTGGATGAGCAATTAAGAGAAAGAGAGTTAATTGAGGATCAGTTCTTCTCGTGTATATCATTGGCTCAAGAGTTAAATGAATCTTCCAATGTGTCTAAAACTGATCAACAAAGGTCTGAAGGTTCGGACTGTAGTTTACATAATAATAGTCATTGTACTCATAATAAGTTTAATTCAGTAAAGCTGCCTACTATAAAATTGCCCACATTTGATGGCAACTATTTAAAATGGTTGGAGTATCGGGATACTTTTGATTCCTTGATCAATTCTAATGATGCAATCCCAAATATAAACAAGTTTCACTACTTAAGGTCTTCCTTAGAAGGAGGAGCTTTAGCAGTTATAAAGTCTATAGAGTTTACATCAAATAATTACAAGGTAGCTTGGGATTTAATTTGTCAACGATATAATAATAAAAACAAAATCCTAATTATAATTTTGACAAAAGGCACCCAATATTACTTGATGCCAAACATAATTTTACTAAACTAATAATGAGATATGAGCATATACATTTATTCCATGCTGGACCACAATTACTTTTATCATCCATTAGGGAGGAATATTGGCCAATAGGTGGCAGGAACATGGCTCGTAGTATAATAAGAAACTGTATTGTGTGTATACGTTTCAGAGGTAAAACAGTACAGCCTATAATGGGTAACCTTCCAAATGTTAGAACAAATCCCAGTTTTCCCTTCTATACATGTGGAACAGATTTTGCTGGTCCATTCATGATATCGAGTAGGAAAGGCAGAGGTAATCGTGTAACAAAATGTTACCTTTGTTTATTTGTTTGTCTTACAACTAAAGCTATCCACTTAGAGCTTGTAAGTGATCTTACTACTGAAGCGTTCTTAATGTGCCTACGACGATTTGTAGCAAGAAGAGGTAAACCTTACGAAATGTATTCAGACAATGGCAAAACATTTGTAGGGGCAAACAATGAGTTGGGTCGAGTACTCAAATCTAGTCGCGAAGCTGTGATAGAGTATGGCAGCACTGAAGGCATTCGATTTAAGTTCAGCCCTGCATATTCACCTTATTTTGGGGGTATATGGGAAGCCGGGGTAAAGTCATCCAAACACCACCTAAAAAGAATAGCAGGCAACGCTGCCTTAACTTTTGAGGAACTTTCTACCTTGTTCACGCAAATAGAATCTATCCTTAATTCACGACCCCTATCTCCTCTCTCATCCGACCCATCAGATATCCTTCCCCTTACTCCAGGGCATTTCCTTATCGGGCGGCCACTCACATCAGTGCCGTCGCTAAACATCACTAAAACGAGAACCAACAGATACGAGAGGATAGAGCAACTGCGGCAGCAATTTTGGGAGCGGTGGCGTCGAGAGTACCTGGCCGAACTGCAACAAAGAACCAAGTGGCGGAAACCACAACGTGAACCCAAAGTAGGTGATTTGATTATACTGAAGGAAGATCACCTACCTCCATTATGTTGGCGTCTAGGCCGCATAACAACCCTATATCCGGGACGAGATGGTGTCAGCAGAGTCGCTGATGTCTACACATCGAGAGGAATAATCAAGAGAGCAGTTCATAAGTTCTGTATGATACCTGATGACGAGGAAAAGGACTGCAACAAAATGAAGCTTGATAGCTGAGCTATCAAGGTGTGGGAGGTTGTTCACGCACACACTGTGCGCCGGATTACTGCGAACCCACTGTGCAACCCCCGCGGGACGCGAGGGACGAGGGCCGCGCGGCCGCGTAGCTTCGCCGCCAACCGCCGACGAGAGTCTGCTCGGGTCACTCGTTTAGAGCGCATGCGTACACGCAGCGCGTCACAGGCGTCACAAGTGTCGCAACATTATTGTTAAACTGTTGAGTACCTAATATAATATTTTAAGAGTAGACTCGCCTATTATTAAGCCTCTGGCTTGAGTGACCCCCAATATTCTCAACATCTTCAGTTTGCCCAATTTATTTTCAGTAAAGGTTTTAAGGGTGTCCAAGGCAATATCAGGTCTTTGGGCCGTAACAAGATGTCTATTGATTTCATGACATTCCATGATGCCAACAACTTTGTCAGCAATCCAATTCTAACTGAAAATCAATACTCAGCCTGCTAAGTCGCATGGGAGTTGTTAGGGATATTCCTACTGACTGGACACTAGAGGAGTTAGTCCTTGGCATAGAAACCACTAACAATTGTGGAGAAGTCATTAGGGCTAGAAGGCTATATTTTAAAATAAAATAAAAAAGGACTCCGTAACTTGGTCCCCATTATCGACTGTGGTGCTTACTTTCTCTGGTCTAATTCTCCTAGAGAAAGTCTTCTGCTACAATTTTTCTCTTCCTGTATCTATATACCAACTCCCCACTATACAATGCCGCAACTGCTTACGATTTGGCCATATAAGCACTCAGTGCAGATCTCAGCCCCGCTGTTTCCGATGCGCTGAACCTCATCCCGGAGATAGCTGTAATGCTCCCGATTCACAGGTCTCATGTCTTTTGTGTGACGGTGGAAGCCATAAGGCCACTGATAATAAGTGCCCTGAACACTCAAGACAGAAGTCAATTAAAATGGTAATGTCTCGAGAAAACTTAAGCTACCGTGAGGCCTCAGTAAGGTTTTTTCGTCCCCGTAAATTGCCATACTCTAAGGTTACAGCACGTCCCTCCCAACCTAAACTACCTCAAGATTATCCTTCGGAACCTCTTGTCTTCTCGTCCCATCTTAACACTCCTACTTCTTCTCCATATGCATCCCCTGTTATAACCTCCTATACCAAGACGGTTTATCGTTCCTCAAAACCTAGGCCAGAATTGGGCAAATCATATGATACCCAAGCCCATAAGTCGATGGTCTATACCCCTAATTCTTCTCAGCGTAATGGCTGTGCTCTGAGTTCTAGAGCTCCTGGCGTGCTCCCTTATAAATATACCGTCTAAATTTTGTGACGCAATACCGCACAATGTCGTTGTATTAGTTCAACAACTTCTCGAATCCTGGACTCGACAAAATGGAAGAAATCCTTCAGTGGAATTGTAGATCCATTCGCAGGAAAAAACACTATATAATCTACCTTATAAATATATATAAACCCGTTGTCTTTGCTGTGTCGGAGACGTGGCTCAAGCCTGGATCTCTCTTTAGGGTAGGAACCCTAAAGAGAGATCCAGGCTTAACCAGACAACAATAACCAGGAGACATGAATAACCAGGAGGTTATTCATGTCTTCGGGACGATAGAGATAACGGTTGGGCGGATTGCGCTCTATAGGTTAGCAGATCTCTCACTTTTTCCCAGATTCCTCTTCCCCATCACGATCCTGGTCTACATGTAGTGGCCATTAGAGCCATGGACATATCCTTTGTATCTGCCTACATTCCCCATCCCAATGCTAATATTTTTTCTGAATTTAACTCTATCCTTTCTTCTATTCCTGGCTCTGTGATTGTATTAGGTGATTTTAATTGCCGTCACACCCTTTGGGGCTCTCTCTGTAATGACCCCTCCTCCAGTATTATAGTCTCCAGTATTATAGTCTCCAGTAGTATATAATATTAGTGTTCCTAAACTTTCTTTCTCTTCCCCTTCCTTAGTATCAACTCTTTCCTGGACTGTTCTCCCTAATTCATATGGAAGTGATAAGTACTTAGTAGTAGTAGTAGTAGTAGTAGGTTAGTAGTATTTGCTTCGTGTCTGACCTCAACTTCGAGTCATATGTTCGATTAATGGTAAGTCGACTGAAGATTGAAATTGATTGAAGAAACAACCTTTTATCGCCAAACGCTACTTCGACTGACCGATTCATCGAATATTTATTAATCGATGGACTGCTCTTTCGAATGAGCTTTAGTTATTATATATTAGTTTAATAATTATTAAACTAATATATAATAACTAAAGCTCATTTCAATTATAATTGAAATAATAAAATTCGTTACATATTATTTCATACATAATCGAGGAAATCAAACACTTTTAAGGTATCTTACGTTCCTCCCGTAGATTTAGTAACACAACACTTTTAACCTACTAACATTATTATGAGAAGCGCCTTGGCTTCATTTTGCGAGAAATACTATGTTTGCTTTTAGATTGCAGTAGGCACTTTGCTTATACGAGATTAAGTAACTACCGCATCATTATCAAAGACTACAGGTAGCATGTAATTTTATATGATATTAATTATCAGTTCATATTACCATTTAATGTTTCTATAATTATTGAATAAATTACTTCTTATTTTAGTGGGAAAATGCCTATGTGATTTTATAAAATGAAAATAAATATGAAATTACCCTCATTGTTTTATGTTTTGCATTAGCATGGCGCATTACCACCTTTCTTGTTTATTACATGTCTCAATCTTAATATTCTATTAAAATGGAGGAAATAAAGTTTGTGAAATCGAAAAAAGGGAAAGTAAGAAAAATTCTACATGTTTTTAATAAAATCAGTGATAGACATAATTTTAATACCAGAAATAATGATAAAATAGATCAACCATATAACTTATATTTTTTATGACATTCTTTTTATTTTCTGTGATAAATATAATCACACACTGACATTAGGTTATTAAATGTAAAAATTTTAGGGAAATCATCTACTTTTACAATGTTTGTAAATATGTGAGCACCATGTATCTAACGCATAATTAATTTGTCTGTCATTGCTTCACTTTTCATTATTTTTACGTATTGTGGTATAGTAATTTTATTCTAGGTAAGTGCATCGTCTTCACATATAATTATTAATTAATGTATACAAAATATTGTTAACATTTTAAAAGAGTAAGTATGGAGTTTCTTGCCCATTCTTCTCCATACGTAACTACCTTTTGGAAGGGGCAACTAGAAACAATTAATTATTTATGTAAATTTTGACGTTCAAAAGTGCCTTTTATTTTTGTAAATTTTGACGTTCAAAAGTGCCTTTTATGTGCCTATTTGAAATAAATGATTTGACTTTGACTTTGAATGTAGTACTACTGTTAGAACGGTAATAGAACATTCTAAACATATTTTAAAGACTGAAATTGGATTAGTAGACTACCTTCATCCACCGCGCCCTGAAGAAAACGTCACCAGAGAGGTATGACTAACTCGAAGAGAAAAGCGGAACAATCTATGGAAAGCCGATCACAAATTATCCAGGCATGTAAACAGGAAGTACCGCATAATGGAGCTCTTTACATTCCTAATACTGACGCTATGCGATGAAATAGAGCACGATTAAGAAAAACCCCATCAATACCAAAGGAATTAAGTGAAGTAAATTATTCTAATATATAGATCAACAACAAGAATTTTTTGATTGGTCATTATTTTTACGAAAATGAAATTGTCCTCGTTTTCAGCACCGAAAATAATCTGCGCTTCCTTAACGATTCCTCATATTGGCTTTCAGATGGAACAATTATGTGTGGATTGGGGTAAATCCATACCCAAATGTAGGAATACAAGAAATACATGAATTTGGGGGAAATAAGGAAGGTGCCTTAAAATTTTATACCGTTAGTATGGGCTGTTAAGTAACAAAACTGAAAATTGTTATTATATTTTCTTTGAGATAATAATGCGACACACGCGTGTCGCGTTATTAATGAATATAGTCTGAGACCGCAATATGTGTTGACAGATTTCGAGATTGCTGCTTAAAAGAGTATTTCCTGAAAGTAATCAAAAATATTGCTATTTTCATCTTCGCCAATCGATTTGGAAAAATATCCCACAAAGCGGATTTGCAAAGAGGTATGGTAAAGACATAAGTTTCGCACATAAAATGAGACATATACCTGCTTTGGCGTACTTAAAGCCAGAGGAAATTCACGACAACTCACATTCCTTTTGCTTCAAAAAAAGAAGTGCTACCGATGGAGTTAGTTCAATGGTGGTTTTTTAAATATATTATTATGTAAATGGCACTTTTAAGAATATTACTAATACTGCCACTACTAATAAAATAGACTAAAGGTTCGAGCACATTATACCGCAGCGTGTCGGGGCGGAGCGCAAAAATCCGCTCAAATCGCTTCAATACAATTTGTATGAAACAACGCACAGTGTCGGGCCGCAGCGGCTAGCATTATTGCGCGACGGATTTCCGTTCGTGCGATGCGGCCCGCCCCGCCCTGCTGCGCCCCTTCAACAGTGTGCTATAACAAGCGGATTGGTGTGCACGCGCACACGTGTTCATTTCATGATATTTGCATTTTTCGGTATTTGCATGTTCCTTTGGTGTTCACAAAAATGAATGAAGAACTTTTGATTAATTTAGTTCAAGGATACAAAGAACTTTATGATTTTCAAGATCCTTATTACGATGATCAACAAAGAAGAGATAATATTTGGAAGGAAATAGGGGACATAAGAAAGAATCTGGTAAGTAAACACTCATCGTCATGTATTTATGTCTTATAAATACATGACGCAATACAATGATGCGATGACCATCATAACGCACTTGTATCGTGATGTACTATAATTATATTTTTTTAAACTTACGAAGTATTTAGACCAAGTAATATAATATACAACGTGTTAATGAATTAACTTAAAATGAGAAACCCTTCATATGCGAGTCCGACTCGCACTTGGCCGGTTTTTTTATAAGTAAGCGGGCAGTATCGCTTAAATCACCTTAGTATCAAGATATTAGTTTCTTCGCATACCTCTTCTAATAACCCTCGACTGCCACTCTACGGTACCATTTGGAGTTACGAAATATCTTTTAAATTGATCACGGACACACATTGCGTCTAGTGCTGCATGGCCTCCAATATATGGCAAATCTGGTTATAGCTTCTGTTACCACATTTCTCTGAGCTTCCTCTTCAGACCAGTAGCAAATGTCGTTTCGCAGTAAATTTTGCAAACAACAAGTGGCTAATATAATAACATTAACATGTTTCGGCAATAACGGAAAACGTCTTTCGTAAACTATAAACTTTTTCACTACTCGTAATAGACCAAAAGCATTTTCGCTCACAGCCTAGCTCTACTCAGCCTATAATTAAAAGCTTTCTTGTCTTCGTCATTTGTCAACTGATTTGCTGGATATGGTCTCATCAAATGTCTAGTTAATGGAAAAGCTTCGTCTCCAACGATGACATGTGGTAACTTTATGTCTATACCCGGTATTAAACGATCAGCAGGCAAATTTAACTGTCCATCGATTAAAGCTTTGCCAAAATTAGAGTTATTGAGTATTTGGCTATCAGAATTTTTACCTAATGCACCAACATCGATGACTGTAAAACGGTAGCCCGCATCGACTAAGGCCAATAAAACTATAGTAATCGTTTTTTTGTAAGAAAAATAAAGGGAACCGCTATTCGGTGGTGCTTCAATAATAACATGCTTTCCATCTAGTGCCCCAATGCAATTTGGAAAGTTCCATTGCCTTCTAAAACGCTGTTCTTTATGTTTCCAGTCTGCTTCTGTCGGATTTGTCTAACAGTTGATTCACCAAGTCGAAAAGTAGTGGCTAATGTTCAAACATCTTACATCTTTTGGCCGATCCTTACGTTTATGCAAGCCAATAAGATTATGTTCCATGGTGTCCTTTAATGGCATGATTATCAGCCTATTTATGCTTTATGTTCTAACTTTAATAATACCTATTTTTTTTCTTCCACAGCTACAACTTGCAGAGAAAGATGGAGACGTGTAAGAGACAATTACAGACGCGCTAAAAATTAAGGAAAACAAAAAGTGGACAAGCTGCTACAAATATGAAGAAACCAAAATATGAAGATTTATTGTCATTCCTTAACCCCTATATTAGCAACGAGGATGAAACTTTTTCAAATTTTCCACCGAATAATGTTTCCAAAGACTCAAGTAATGAGGATAATAGTCTTTTAGATGATATTCATAGCCGTGGTAGCCCTGGTTCAAGTGCTGGTACTTCTTAAAGCACTATAAGACATCGTCCTGGTTCTTCAGAAGACAGTTCAGCTCGTCCTTATAAAAGAAATTTAGATACTCCACCACAGCTTTCACCAACACACACGTTGTTGCAATAGTATTTAGAAGAAGAAAAAATACAGGGCCAACAAAAATGAATCTCACAAAATAGTTGACTGTTTCAATAACTTGGGGGAAACTGTTTCAAATTTTCCGGAAGGTGTACAAATTCGTGTAAATCGTGAAGTTTTTAAAATAGTTACCGATGCAGAGGAGTTGGTTTTCAGGGACAAGTCTAAACCACAACATGTATTAGAATTATCTCAAGAGAGCGCGTCGCCCATAATCGTTGTAAATTCAAACGATGTGGATGCGCAACCTCCAAACCAAATAATAACACCAACTTCAACAAACGTGAATCCAAATAATATTGACACAGGAAAAGATTGGTCTTGATCTTGATGATAACGCATTAAATGCTTTTTTAAATTCTATTCAACAAAAACAAAATAACCAATGAATGGTATTTTGAATGATGGGCTAATAAGAAGCCAAACACAAAGAGAAATGGAAGATGTTGATTAAGAATAGTTTTACTAGAGTTTAAGATTTTTGTTCTGTGATTTTGTGATAATATAATATTGACATTATGTATTCCGTTTTTTTTTTTTTTTCTTTAAAATGAAAGCATACCTACCCTAACTAGCGGCGCTGCTAAATATTAAAAAGACTAACACAAGATCCTAACGTACGATCTCACTAACAATTTAAGATACAATTTACACAGGATTAAATGGGAGGATTAGGTCGTTTACGCTCTGCCTACCCTATTAGGGATAAAGGCGTGTTTATAACTATGTATGTAAATGGTAGGATAAAAGGATAATTAAAAATCACTAGGTATGCTATAGTGAAACTTACCTTATACACACCACAAGCCGCTCTTCTGGTCCGATAGGCTCACGAAAAGTTGTAGATTTTGTATGCAGATCCTCCTTTATTATTTCAAGTATGTATTTGAAAATATCGATCAGGGGTCATCCGAAAATATCCCCAAAACTTATCTTTGTCTGCTAAAAGATCGGAAAAAAAGATGATGGGTTCGCCGAATATCTTTCTCTTGGAACAAATGGGATGTATCCGTATTTTACGTTTTCTCTTATGACGAACTTCTTGTCTACGCTGTTCATTAACTTCTAAGAGCAGGCAAAAAAACGAAAGTTCTTCGTCAGAGCTATCCATAACGTACAGTTTCACGCAAATTCCGGCAGTACACTGTACTCAAAATCTGTCAATGCAATGCGACCCGGCCCGTCACAAATATGCTAGGTACACATTTTGCGCTGCGCTGCGGCTCGCCCCGCCCCGCTGCGGCCCGGCATAATGTGCTTGTTCCTTACTACGATTTCCTTAAATGTGTCAATTCAAAGAATTCCGCCTTTGTTCCCACCTGAAACATGGTCTATCCGTGATTGTTTAGATTCTAAACAATCACGGATAGACCATGTTGGGAATTAGGCGTGTTTAATTCTAAACTTTAGAATTAAACACGCCTAATTCCCAAAATTCAGTCGAATCATGGCATCACAGCTGGAATGGGCTCTTAGGAAGAAAGAAGTGGAACCAATTTAAAATCATAAAAAAATGGAACAAGAACAAAAAAAATAATGAGTTGATTATAGAAAAAATTAGAGCCCTAGATGAGTCAGTTTCTCCTACAAAAAGAGAAACACAGGTTGAGAAAAAAAGAAAAACTGAAAAAATAAATAAAAAGACATGGAGGGTGTTTTGCAATAAATTCCATTCGAACAATCGTTCAGTCGACTTTCCATTAATTGAACATAATTATGACTCGAAGTTAAGTTACGGACCCCTTAAAAACGGATTAAAAAAGGCAAATGCTCAAGAAACAATGGATTCTAAAGTTGACGCTAGTGTTATAGTCCGATACTACCTAAGAAAACCATGGAAGTATTACATCGGATTTGTGACACACGTTTTAAATAAGGATAAAGAATTTGATTATCTTTGATTTACATAAATAATTATATTTTGTAAATCAAATTGTTTAATTTTTTAATTAATGTTTCCCTTTCACGACGAAGGGAAACATTTCTCCCCTTTTTTATTTTTTATTATCGTATTTAATATTAACCTTATCTGTATTTTTTTAAACAGAATGTCAATATAGAACGTTTGTCGCCGCCATTACGACAGGGCATACCAGACCAGAGAGGAAATTATGCAAGAAAGTATGATTTAGAGATGTGCTAGGAAATACTTATCTGTTAACAAATACCTAGTAACTGCAGCTTAACAGATAACCTAGGAACTGAATTCACAGTTCCCTGTTACCATTTCACCGTTTACCATGCCCTGACGTTTGTTCGTTCATCGTTCATTTATCAGTTATTTTGTCGATGACTGGGAATTCCTCGGTATTTACTTGGTAGTAGTGATGCTAAATTAATGTAAGCGACAAAGAATTAGCAATTTAAGCTACTTTGAAATAAGAACTTTATTCCGATGGCACGCGTGTGCACTGTCGATAATAGTAGGTAATGACAAATGTGTTTGAAAGTATTCTAGGAAGTGGTTGGGACAAAGAAGGAAGAAAGCCAGATGTTTGATTTGTTTGTTTACTACCGGCCGACTGGCCGACCGACGCGACGGCAGTACCGTACTGGCTACTTTGACTGTTGTACTTGTGTAAAATTTTAACACTTTTTGTGTATTTTTCGTTAGTTGACAATAAAGTGGTAAAATGTTGAGTGCAAAAAGAAGAAAAACAATTGAATTATGGAACTTCTTTGAATGTGTCGACTCTCGCTATGCCTCTTGTAATTCTTGCAAGCAAAAGCTGGTATACCAGTCATCCGTAAGTAACCTTAAGAAGCATTTAAAATTCAAGCATCCTGGGATCTTTGGATATGGCTAGAGCAGGAGTAGCATCATCTAACGAAAATCAACAAACTGGTCTTTCATCCCCTCCAACTGTAGCAGTACCCAGCCAGAACACAAATGCCTCAAACTCCAGCGGGACAACGAATTCTCCTATGTTGTTGTTGTCTAGTTCAACACGGCAAACACTTATTAAACCTTTTTTGCCGAAAAAGTATACGCCTCAAGAGAAAAAAAGAATTGACGATGCGCTCATGAAACTGTTTATAAAAGATTTTCAGCCATTTTCTATAGTAGAAGACGAAGGCTTTCAGGAGTATACTGAGGCTTTGAATCCAAGGTACTCATTGCCTAGCAGGAAGTATTTATCCAATACACTTCTGCCTGCAATGTTTGAAAAATGCTTTACACGAGTGAAAGAACAGCTAAGAGAACAAGCAGTGAGTGTGTGCTTAACCACAGATTGTTGGTCATCATCAGTTAATGAGGGGTATATTGCTGTCACCGCACACTTTATCGACGAAGGATACGAATTAAAATCGGTCCTTTTGGAGTGTGGCCCAATTATAGATAGTCACACGAGCGAGAATTTGGCTGCGCACATACGCCGGATAACAGATCAATGGGAAATAACGCAAAAAAAATTATTGGTTGTATCTGATAATGCAGCAAATATTGTGGGTGCCATTAAAAACGTATTGCATTGGGAACATTTAGGTTGCTACGCACACAGTTTGAATTTAATCGTACAAAAAGCATTAAAACATGATAAAGCAAAAACGCTCATCGAAAAAATGAAGGCAATAGTTTCTCATTTTAAGAGGTCTAATTTGTCCAACGAAAAATTAATGAAATATCAGCAACAAATTGGGATTTCACAACCCAAGCGCGTACTACAAGATATTCATACCAGATGGAACTCCACATATTATATGCTTAGCAGATTCATAGAACTAGAGGATCCTATTAAACATACCATGGCTCTTATTAATGTGCAGCTTCCAATGCTATCAGCAGATGGATGGATAATTTCTAAACAGCTGTCCAAGATTTTAAAACCATTCGAAGGAGCAACCAGAGAAATGAGCGGTCTAAAATATCTAACTGCTGGCCAAATTATTTCTATGAGCAATGGTCTGCTAGCAATCTTAGATAAATTGTTGAGTTCTGACAATACAAGTTTACGTAAAGATGTTAAAGAAGTTGCGGAAATTCTAAAAACTTGCTTAGATGGTAAATTCAAACTTTTAGAACACAGTCAAACTATTGCCACAGCTACATTTTTAGACCCCCGCTTCAAAACTCTCGCTTTCACAAAAGAAGCTAAAATAACAGCTACCAAAAAACATATTATTGCAATGGTTACAGCTGAAATAAACTCAAAAAGCGTCACTACAGAGGAAATTGACCAAGAGAACGAATTAGTAGAAGACGACGAAGAATACTCCATTTGGGGATCGTTTGATAAAAAAGTGGTTTGTGTTGGGCGAAGAAGCAAACGGTGGTGGCTTCGCATATTTTATTTTATTTTAGATGCCTGCATCACAAATTCATTTTTGCTCCAGGGAAAGAATGCGAATGCTACCAAATTGTCCAACCTGGAGTATCGTATACATAGCTCTAGCCAGAGGACTTATTGGTTGTTTTTCTTCCCGAAAACGTCGTGCTGATGGCGTCAACTACGTCGTAAGAAAAAAAGTTGCTGTATCTGAAAATTACCAAAAGGCAATTCACATTGTTGCACCGGAAATACGCTTTTTCAATGTTGGTGATCACATGCCAAATGATATATCGTCGTATCAAAGATGCCGATATTGCAGCACTAAGGCGAAGGATAAGCGATCTAAGATCAAGTGTAGCAAATGTGGAGTGCCTTTATGCATAACACCATGTTTTTCGAATTTTCATAAACAAATGTAATTTTCTTTTATTTTTGTTTCTATTTTCTTATTGGTATTAAATTGTGTGATTTTAATATAGTTATTATGTATGATTTATGTTGTTTTTTTTGTTTCTTGAAAAAACATACCGCTATTTCATTACTCTCAAACAGGTAGAGAGAATATTCTTACCACCAATTTAAAAAAAAGTTAAAAAAATACATAAATATCAATTATTATTTTAGGCATCATAAGTAACACAAATCCGAAAACCAAATCTTTCTATCTCATCTAGATCCTTATAACCGTTAAAGGGTTAAAAAAGCATGTCCTCCATCCTGAAAAAAAAAAAATGTTCAGAAAGATATTCAGAATTAAGAGAGTTTGGAGATCAACAAAGTTTTCTGGGGCCTTAGTTACGAGGGATAAGGTTACTTAATTCAATCATTTGTCAAAAAACTAGCGATTAACCGGCGCACACGAAAGCACAACGGAGCAATACTTATAGATACTACTTTGAAAAAGAAAATCAAAAGACAGAAATCTGCAAAATATTTTTGTAACGACATTGGGTTAACCACTTACTGCACAAACTAGGTACACGAGAGCACAAAGAGAAAATAAATAGAAATACACTACGGGATCATATTGAAAGTTTCAGACCAGCAATTGCACATTATAGAAGAAATCACGCACCTAACAGAAGATACCTACCTTGTGACCTAAACGCAACCTACATGTTTAACGATTTTAAAGAAAAATATCCTGAAATGAAAATGTTTTACGAACTATATCGACAGTTAAAAAAAAAAGACATGCGCATTTCGTTTACTCAATTGGGAAACGAATGTGAAGAGTGTGAAAGCTATAAATTACATCAGCCCACATGCAGAAAACCAGCAACTTGTGATGTACATAAATGTAGTTGCCATAAACAAGAAAGATACAAAAAAGCCCGAAAGTTGTATTAACGGGGCACCGAGCTATTTATACACAAAAACGCGTTTTTAAAACGGTTGTTTAAAGTAGTAAACAATTAAATTAAAATCTAAGGAATTAAATTGGTATTATTGGGCGTATATACTAGGCATTATATACGATGGAAACACGATTTGATAAAGTTGGCTCGATAGAATAAATACACAAAGTTATCTCTAAAAAACACAAGAAACGCTTAGTACGGCGTGAATACTTCGCGGAAGGTCATCAGTTTTTGAATAATAACAAAACTACATGTTTTATATAACGTATACACTTTAAATTTTCAAAATGTGTGATTTTTTTAACAATAAGAAGGAAATACCTAAATTCGCGCGAGTTTCGTCCATCTTATCCACAGCCGCCGCGCCGCCCTCCTGTCCGCTTTACGCGACGTCCTGCGTGAGCGATCTAGACGCGAACGCGAAGCGGCGCGGCGCGGCGCGGCGCGGCGCGAAAACAACAAACATTCGAAACCTATTGAAGTGGCCTACGTGACCAAACGCACGTGGGGTGCGGTGCGGAGCGGAGCGAAATGAAGCGAACGCGATCAGTTGACTTGATATTTTCGCGCGAAGTGGACGCGTCGGCCATATTTTTTTCAAGCAAAAATTGTAAATGTCGGAAGTAGAACTTCTTATTAATGCTATCCAAGAACGTCCTACATTATGGGACAAAAGGAATAAAAGTTATCATAACCGGTTATTATCGCACCGCGAATGGGAGGCTGTGGCTAAAATAATTGGGACTACAAGT
This sequence comes from Dryobota labecula, assembly GCA_947523025.1. Lineage (NCBI taxonomy): Eukaryota > Metazoa > Arthropoda > Insecta > Lepidoptera > Noctuidae > Dryobota > Dryobota labecula. Next base: position 7,733,640 of record OX383306.1, read on the forward strand.
AAGTACAACATATTTCTTTATTATTATTACATTCTTGGCAAAGGATGTTGCTCAAAATACAATTTAAAGTTTTCTCTTGCCTGTGCGGCTGCTCGTGATGTAGCATTGTATCTTCTTTGAGAATTATGTCTTTGTGTTAGTGACATATTTTGATATGTTTTTCGGAAAGACATTAACTCATTCTCATTTATTGATTCAAGATCCCTTATAATATTGTGTAGTAAACATATGGCTTTGACGATATGAACTGCATTTGTAACATTCGTTTCGATAGATTTATGTAGAATTCTGAATTTAGAAGTTATTAAACCAAAAGAACATTCCACCACCATTCTGGCTCGAGATAAGCGATAATTATAATTATCTTTGGCGTCCCCTTTAACCGTTGACTTTTCTGGAAAAGGTCGCAATAGGTATTTCTTTAGAGGAAACGCCGCATCTCCAAGGAGCACATACGGAGCTATGATATTAGAGCCCGGTAATACTTGTTCTTTAGGTATTTTTAGTCTTCCTTGTTCTATTGCTCTTCGAAAGGGGCATTCCTCAAAAACACCGGCATCGTTGTCTTTTCCATAGGAACCCACATTTATCATTACAAACTTATAATTTGCGTCAGTGACTGCTAACAACCCAATCGAAAAAAAGGATTTGTAATTATAATACATGGAACCACTCTTTTTTGGTTTTTTTATGCGAATGTGCTTTCCGTCAATACATCCAATGCAATTAGGAAACTGCCATCTGTCCCAAAAACATTGCGCTATGTTTTTAAAGCTATCTTCTGAAGGTTCGGGCATGTGTTTCCTAACTAATTGAGTCCATATAGCTTTGCAAACTTGTGGTACGATTGTAGAAATAGCAGATTTTGAAATTCTGAACGAGAAAGCGAGTTGCCGAAATTGTATACCTGTGGCCAAATACCTAAAATAATGCAAAATATTAAGTTATAATTCCTTTTCTTTTTTCAGGTGAAATGACTAAGAAAAAATGGAAAAATTTGAGAGACACGTTTAGTAAAGAATTAAAAAAAATTCCTAAGCCACGTTCTGGGACTGACGCCGATAATGAGCCGAAGTATACAGGCACATGGCCACATTTTGAGGCCATGTCTTTTTTAAAAGTAGTTCTGAAACCCCGACAAACAGAAGGGAATATTATATCAAAAGACTCCGAAAGCAATTCTGTAGATCTGTCAGTGTATTCAGACGCGGCTAGTCCGGAAGAGATTTTCAACATGAACGCATCTGACAATGACAACACCCAGCTCCCTGAATCTGCGTCTATTTTAGAAGAAATACCACAGAACATGTCCATAGATAACAACCTTCGACAAGATCGTCCACCTTCGCCCTCGTTGCCAGGTCCTTCGCCTTCATCCTCATTGCCAGCTATCACAAGGCAAACACGCAAAAGAAAAGATATAAGTCTCGAAGCATTTCTCGATATTGAGAGAGAAAAAATGAAAATTCTTCGCGAAGATCAACCAGATAATACTGACGACGACCTTCTTTGGTTCAAATCAATATTACCTTACATGAAACAGTTGCCATCACTCAAAAAATTACATTTTAGAACGCAGATGCAGGAGCTTCTTCTAATGGAGCTGTCAAAGTTAAACCCACCACAATCCAGTGCTCAACAACATGGCTATTACACATCTTTGTGAAAGTATTGCAATTATGTACATACTTACTAATTAAACTTAATTAATATTATATGTAATCTCTAACATTTATTTCATAGTTTTCTTACCTCAAAGTCACCATAAGTCGTTCTTCTACAGAAATAGGTTCCTGAAAATTTGTTGTAGTAAATTGCAGAACAGGTTTAATGGCTTGTACTATATAGTCAAACGTAGTAGGTAACATTCGACAATATTCCTTGAACAACAGGGGTTGAGTACGTAAATCCTGGTACAAATTATGAAATTCCCCATGAGTATGCCTTTCTAAGTACACAGTATTAGTTCCACTTCTCTGCTTTATACACTTCTTCAATATCTCATATTTAACCTCTCGTCTGTCGGAACGTAGATCTTCGCACCGAATTGTGTACCCGTTGTCTGTCGGAACTTAGATCTGCGCTAGATCATCGCCAGTTGGAAATGAGCTCATTGTGCGATAGATATAGTTCAAATTCGCTTAAACGACAATTGAGTTGTGACCTTTTGAATGACTGAACCATTTGAAGCACATTCTTCAACAATTTGGCAGTTACATTTACAAATACCTGTCATTCTTTCACACATTCTTCAGGTGACTGTCTTTTTACTCATAAAAGTTTTAAAAAGTGTAAAATTTTGAAGAAAGTTAGAAAACGGTAAGTATTTATTGTTCTTCTTATTATTTACTATATACCCTAATGTTTATGTGTCGAAAAAGTGAAAAGTACCGTACATTTTACGATAAATAAGGTATACAAATTGGTATCCACCATTTAACTGTTCGTTGACTAATTTTTGACCGCTGATCTATCGTAGTTCTTTTTACATGTTGTATTCGTTTTATATATAATTTTACAGGAAAATTTATAAAGATTTTAAAAATATAATTCATTTTTTGATACTTTGTTGTATTTTAGTGATATTTCGTTTTCAATCAGAACCTACAATAATTTCCGCGTACAGGATGTTCATAAATTCATCGTTACATTTTTATAAGTTTTTATGGTCGCAAATGACCGTTTTATATTACATTTTAATTTCATTTCCCAATTTCAAACAATATAGGTATCTTTTGTTTATATTGGTAGATATTAAGTATCGTTTTTATGGAAGGTTATAAATGAGGTATTTATTGTCCTCAGGTTCAAAACGATTTATTCAACTACAACATGGTAGTCTTTATAGATGTAGATCGCTATCTGAATAAAGAAGATTATTTATTATGCATTCACGACTTAGAATGGCCTTGGAACATTACACATTTTATAAAACGAAATGAATGCATCATGTGCCGTACGCCTGCAAATATAAATCTACCCACTCATTTTATTTTGCAAATGACCAGCGATAACATCCGACAGTTATTGTATAATAGATATTTTTGGTGTCAAAACTGCTTCTTTACGGTCTATGAACATTACCCAGAAGATGAATGCAGTTTTTGTATTTGAAAATATAACGTTACCGTTTAAAAACCACGATGTCAATAGTTACTTATTTGTTAGGTAACTCTAAATAAAATAAGGTCTCAACATTATTACTCTTTTATTTATCATTGTATTTGATAGGATAACCCTTTCAGATTTGTTAGCATTTGAGTTTACATGATTAAAAAAATTAAAATAATGCAGATGGATCGAAACAATGATCCTGGTGGCAGTGGAAGACAAGATACCCCAAGGCTTCAAAATCAACAGCAGGATATAACAGCATTTATGGTCAACAGATCTCCTAGCGGAACTGTGCGGATATTGTCAAATGAACAGGTTATAGTAACTCGATCAGCTTCTGGGAATTTGTGTCTACCTATACGGTTAAGCGATATACGTCCAGCGCACCCAGTTGTACCATCAGAAGCTTTGCACTTTATTACACCAGAACCCCCGCACCCTGTTACACCACCAGAACCATCGCACTCTAGTTCACCACCAGAATTCTTAGACGCTGCACCACCAGAGGTAAGTGAAGTGTATTATACGTAATTGAATAAACTAGATAGTAATAGAACCACAAAAAAACACTATGCTGACTCTCGATTATATTATAGTAATTTTTGACCAACTCGTTGCGCAGTTTAGCTTAAGTTTTTTTTTTTTTAGGAAGTTAACTATAATGAAGATATCCTTCTTCCTTCATTAGCTGCAGAATTAGCTGTTGATTCAGGCAGTGAATGTGATGAGGAAGAACCTATATATACAGAAGATCAAATACGAGAAATTTTGGAAGCGAATGACGATATTGATGAACAAGTATATGATAGTTCAGCATTATTATCAGATAATTTACACTGGTCTGATGACTTTTCGACCTTCACCGGTAGCGAAGAAATCTATGCAATTCAACCTGGGCCAACAATAACGTCGACTAATCCGATCGAACTGTTCACCGCCGTATGGGACCGCAGCTTTATGGAAAAAATTGTCAAGGAGACTAATGACTATGCTTGGCAAACCATTGTCAGTATCAGTGAAGCTGAAGGCCTCCATTCACGATCGCGGCTTAATGAATGGGAAGAAGTAACTGTCGATGAATTGTATAAGTTTTTTGGTATACTACTGTACATGGGTCTATGTTACAGAAGTCGTCTAGAAGAGTATTGGACCACTGGAGTTTTGGCGATGCAGGAATTTCGTAAAATCATGGGCATAAACCGTTTTTTGCTTATAATGCGATTCTTACATTTTGTGGACAACTATGATCTAGACATGAATATCCATGGAAAACATCGTAAAACAGCTAAAATAGACCCCGTTGTGCAGCATTGTAATGAGAAATTCGGACAGCTTTATACTCCACAAAGACACCTCAGCTTGGACGAATCCCTATTATTATGGAAAGGAAGGCTGAGCTGGGTGCAATGCATAAGGACAAAAGCTGCACGCTTCGGGATTAAGACTTACGAGTTATGTGAGGCTGAATCTGGCTATTTATTAAAACTTTATATATATTCTGGCAAAGAATCAGGATCAGCCGAGCCTCTACATGGATTTACGGGGGCCACCTCTAAAGTAGTTTTGCGGCTTGTGGAGGGATACTTAAATAAAGGGCATTGTTTAGTCATGGACAACTTTTACAATAGTGTAGCCCTTACACAATACCTCAAACAAAATCGGACTGATTCATTTGGTACGTTGAATAGACGACGAGTAGATACACCCGATGATATAAAAGCTTTAGATCAGAGGCGTATGCAAAAAGGGGACATAGTGGCTCGACACTGCAACAATATTAATGTGTTAGCATGGAAAGATATCAAATTAGTAACCATGATATCAACATATCATAATGCTGATACAGCACCCGGTCGGCGAGCAGGTGAAGCGTGTACTAAACCGCTTGTGGTTCATTCTTACAATAAGTACATGGGGGGCGTCGACATGAAGGACCAGAAACTCTCCATGTACTTATTAGAAAGAAAACGCGGTTTGAAGTGGTACATAAAGGTATTTCGCACATTACTGAACTGTAGTGTTCTAAATACCTTTATAATACACCGTTGTAACTGCACAGCTAACGATCGCAAATTATCCCACCGTCAATATCGCTACGTATTAGCTGACCAATTAGTGAAACAACATCTGTCAGTCCAAAGAATCAGACCGTCTGCTATTGCAAATCCTAGTATAGTCCGATTGGATGGCATTGATCACTTTCCTGATCACATTCAAGTGGAAGCTCGTGGCAATAAATCGTCATCACGGTATAAACGAGGACGATGTGTACGATGTATTATTAAAAAAAAACGAACAGAAGTTAACGTCATTTGCGCTAAGTGCCAAGTATTCCTGTGTATTGGCCAATGTTGGCGTGAACACCACACACTACAACCCTAAGACTAAGTTACAATATGTATCTGCGTAACGTATGTGCATACCTAAGACTAAGAGCGTTAATTTTATTTAGATAAACTTGCAAAAATTTGTAATAATTGTAATTTAGGAACATCCTGTAAAGTCTGTGTCGGAACTTAGATCTACGCCAAGTGGTGAGTGTCGGAACGTAGATCTGCGTCCACATGTTCGTGCATAAATGATGATATTCAAACTCATCTTTCTCAAGTTTTTATATAATAAACCTATGTTTTTGTTATGTTCACTCAAAAGAATGTGTATTCTATTATAAAAATATATAAATAAAAGTCTAAAACATCTTGGTATTATTTTTTTATGAATATTTTTCTTTACAGTGTCATATTTATTGATAATGTGTGGGAAAAAATACTTCTAGTAGTCAAAATAAACATGCCAGGGAGTCAGTAAGGTAATTAGTATATAGTTTGGTTACCTAATTACCTTCATAAGTTACAAGAATCATACAGGATAAGGTTTATATCACAAATTTTAATATCGAAAAAAACGGAGCGTCCAAGCCGCACGCGCGGAATTTTTCCGACAGACGGCGCCTTTTTCACGCTGTGCGCCCCGACAGACGAGACGTTAAGATATGAATTTTCCAACAACATTAGCTTCCGTCCGTCCATGACAAATGTTTAATGCTAACTGAACTGAACGGCGGCGGAGGGCGCGGAGGGGACGGTTCGCGCGCAGACAGGACAGAGTAGCCGCGTCGCTCCGCACCGCATTAAATTCGCATCGGATTGTTTCGCAATCGCGTTCGCGTTGAGTCGTCCACGTAGGACACAGCGTTAGTCCTGTGTCGGCCATCGGACGAGGAGCTTGTATCGCTTGCGCTAACGCACGGATTTAATAATGTAACGAAGAAAAATTGTGTGAAAATTCATTGTAGCGTATTTGAAATGGGGAACAAAGTAAAGAAATCAAGACAGTGAAGGGGTTGGCGAAAAACCAATGCTAAACGCTTGCATGAAGAAATGAAGTAAGTAAAACTCGAATACTTACCTACTTATTTACAAAGTGGTGTCTTTTTTTTAAAATGTCGTATTTTAAAAACAATTAAATTTATCTTTTAGAGCAAGAAAACTACAGGCTGAGAATGTTGAAGACAAAGAGAATACTCCTGTTGCTTCGTAAGTATACTTAGTACAGTACCTACCTACTTTCTAGTATCTGGTGAAACTAATTCATGCCGCCAAATTCATATTGAAGACTCGGTAAGTGCTCAGTATCAAGGTTCGATGACCGTCTTTGTGAATTTCTTTTTTTTTTTCTATTATTTTCGAAATTTGGAAAATATGTTGTCGATCCGTGATACATATACAGTTTAAAATTCACTAAATTAAATCTACTATGATTCGAATCATTTTGTATTTTTTTTTTCTACTTATAGGGTAAATATACCTGTTGTTGACATTTCACTGCAAAATAAATTTGTATCATCTGATGAGGAGAGAGAAAGTCAACTACAGATAGAAAATTTTGAGGATAAAGAGAATACTGTGGCTTCGTAAGTATAATCTTCCTACCTACTTATTATACCTAGTTGTCACTTATCTACCTATTTACGATATTTTAACAAATAGGTACACTGAAAAATTCTTTATCTTTTTCTGTTTATAGGGTAAATGTACCAGTTATTGGCACCTCACTACTAAACAAAGAGTCATCTGATGAACTGGTGAGGTAAGCGTAAAAATAATAGGATGTGTCTAAGAAAACATCATAATAAATTAAGTATTTAATAATGAAGTACCACATTATCTTTATAACTTTCCATTTCCAGGGTAAATTTCATGGATGACACCGATTCCAAAATTTATCAAACTCTGGATTTGTAAGTTCAGAAACTAATTATTTTTATGAAATAAGTCTTACTTTCATCCAAAAACAGTTTTGTTGGTAATTATAGTAAATATAATTAAATCAAATGTTCTGTTTTATTACAGGATGCCAATTACACCGGAACAAAATTCTTGTCTTCCAGTGGAAGGAGAAATAAACAGTGACATGACTTACTCACACAGAGAAAATATTGCCATGAAGTAAGTCCGATATTGATTATTATTGTTGCTTGTGCCCTCATATTTTTTTTTCTATAAGATATGCGTAGGTACACACTGCTACATATCAAGCTATACTTTTCCAATATAACATTGTATAGGATTTCCGTACAATGAGAGGTCAGCTTATACTGAAAATGTATAGTTTGATATGTAGCCGTGTGTATATTATGCATAATATTTAGGTATAGATAGAATACTCTTTATTATGTACACCATAAAAATTACAGATATAAATGTAGAACTGTTACATAGGGTGTCACAATGGGCGGTCTTATCGCTAAAAGCGATCTTTTACAGACAACCTTTGGATGGATCAAAAAGTAGAAGGAGGTTTTATAACTACCCTACTTTTCACAGGGTGTTCTACCCCTGAATATTATTCGTTACACCTCGCCGGCTGCTTTAGCAGCCCGCTCCTCACAGGCATAAGCATAATCAGCCTATAATATTCCCACAGTTGGGACACAGGCCTACTCTCGGTGCAAAGGAGTGGGCCGTAATCCACCACGCGAGACCAGTGCGGGTTTGGTGGATGTCACATGTCTACTATTTTTTTATTCTAACACGTACCGGTTTACTCACGATGTTTCCTTCACCGTTTTTGAGAGCAGTGGTGATGAAATAATTTACACAAAATAAAGCGCCTGTCTGGGTTCGAACCGAAAGTCGCGGCCCTCTGGGCCACCACTGCTCTCTCCTCACAGGGCGCCTTCTATTTTATTTTATAAATCCTTACAAAAATATAAATTGCTAACATAAATCTTCCTTTTTTTTCATTTTAGTTTTCCGTTTGATGAAATACAGAAATTACAGACGTTTGCAGCTGTAACTAGAACGCAAAACAATCCCAATGTAAGTAGTAAAATTAGGTATGAACTTATCAACGTATCCTGTACCTATTGAGAAAAATAGGATATTTGTTTATTTGATTTAATTTCATATTTTTTTTACCTTTTGGCATTCTACACATCATTCGCCTGCTGATTCAGATTCAGAAGAAGATTATTATACAATAGAACCGGAAGAAAAATTAGAAGAGATCAGAATAAGTGGAAATAGAGTTGTAGATTTTATGTATTTATTAGAACAGTTGCAAGAAATTTCACACCATAACTCTCCATTAGGTTGTAACTTCAGTTATTTGAAATTAGTCAGAAAAAAAGAAAAGGATTTGTGTCAAAATTCCAGTTTGTTTGCAAAATGTGCAACACTAAATTGAGCTTACAGAATTTAAAAAAATCCAACGATAAAAAAGAACTTGATCTCAACGGAAACGTGGTAAGTAGTTTCATGGCTATAGGTTCTGGATACGCGGGTTTAGAGCAAGTGTCTGCTTCACTTGAAATCCCTTCTATGTCGGATCATTATTATGCCAAGTGTCATGCAAAAGTCTGTGAACTTTGGGAAACGGCAAAAGAAAAATGTATGGCAGAAGCAGCAAAAGAAGAATACGATTTAGCAGTTCGAGATGGTAATGTTAATGCAGATGGAGTACCCATGATAACAGTGGTTGCTGATGGATGTTGGTCCAAAAGATCATATAAAAAGAATTATAAAAGAATTATAACGCTTTTTCGGGTGCTGCGGTTATTATTGGTTACAAAACAAAAAAAGTTCTTTACATGGCAGTAAAAAACAAGTATTGCATGATTTGTGCACGTTCAGAGAACAAAAATATGTTAGCTCCCGATCACACGTGTTATAAAAATTACAATGGTTCCTCAAGTGGAATGAAATCCGTTGCAATAGTCGAAGGCTTCAAACTTTCTTTACCAAATCAGGGCTTGATTTACTCGAAGTTAATTACTGATGGGGACTCCAGTACATATAAGAGCATATTAGAAGCAAAACCTTATGGAAACTTGTTGGTGGAAAAAATTGAATGTACAAATCACCTGTTGAGAAACTTTTGCACGAAACTTGACGAGTTAACCAAGAACACTTGCTATCCTATAAAATATCGAAAACTTCTTGGAAAAAATATACTGCGTTTATGTAGATCAGTTAAAGGGGCTGTCAAACATATCAATTCCAAAGATTCAAATTTCAACAAAAAAGTAATTGACCTAAAACAAGATCTAATTAATGCCCCAAATCATGTTTTCGGAGATCACAAATTATGCAAACCTTATTTTTGCCAAAATATTGATCAAAATGAAACTACAGAAAATGTTGTTGCTGAACTGAAGTCTAGCAATATTTTTGCAGCTATCATGAAAATTATGTCCAGATTGGTAAACAATGCTAAAAGCCTAATACATGATGTCAATAGTAATATTGCAGAAGTATTCAACAGCGTTGTTGCGAAATTCGTGGGCGGAAAACGAATTAATTATTCAAGTCGCCAGTCTTATACAGCTCGCTGTGCTGGCTCAGTTGTGTCATTCAACGCTAAAGAATCACAATCGTATATTTGCAGAAAGATTTTGATGCGAAATCCTAACCCTATTGTAAAAAAATTAGAGATGAAACGCAATAAAAAAATAATCGCAGATTTAAGACGAAGATTATCAAAATCTTTTGCAAAAAATAAGTGTACAAACAATATCAATGATAAATATTATGGCGACTCTTGTCAAAAGCCAGATCTAGAACAAGATGACTTTGATTTTGCTAAATCAGAACATATAAAGAAAATTCATCTTTCTGATGAGGATCGTCAGTCTCTTGAAAAGAGAACTGTTTTGCAAGCAGATTCGATAGAATGGCACCAAGAGAGAAAATTACGTCTCACTGCGTCTGCCTTCGGAAAGGTCTGCAAAAGAGGCCTTATAAAATGTGCACCACTAGTAAAAACTCTTCTCAATGTGACTGGTGATTTAAGCCACGTAAAATCAGTTCGTTATGGCAAGGAACACGAACATATTGCATTAGAACAATTGGCTGAAGTACTAAAACTTGACGAAGAAGCAAACTTCAACGGTATACAGAAATGTGGCCTATTCGTCGACCCTGAACTGCCGTTTTTGGCGGCAAGTCCAGACGGATTAATAGGTGATAAAATTATTGAGGTTAAGTGTCCGTATTCGGCTAAGGACATAACAGTCAGGGAAGGCATAGCACAAAAAAAAAATAGTTTCTGGAAACTGGAGAAGAATGGGAACTTGACAATAAATAAACAACACGATTGGTTCTACCAGGTGCAGGGTCAGCTCCACATTACTAGGAAAGAATTATGTTTATTTGTTTTGTGGACAGAAAAAGATATGAAAATAGAAGCAATAAAAAGAGATAACGAATTCTGGAAGAACAATATGGAAACAAAATTAAAAACATTTTACTTTGATTGTCTTCTACCAGAAATAATTGATTCAAGGCTAGACAGAAAAATGGAAATTCGTGAGCCACAATATATTTTAGACGCAATAGACAAGAAAAAGTCAGTAAAACGAAAAAAAGCTATGCCTTCCGTGACTGTTATGCTAGAAGCGAAGCGGAAAAAAATACAAAATAGTTGATAAACGTGTAAAAAAAAAAATTGTAACCGACTTCAAATGATGACACGGTTGGCGCAGGTGGTTAAGCAATTGACTGCTGCGCTGCGTGTCGCAGGTTTGATCCCCGCACGGAACAAATATTTGTATGATCTGCAAGTAGTTGTTCCGGGTCTGGCTGTTTGTGTATGTGAATTTAAATGTTTGTAAATGCACCCACAATACAGGAGAAATTCCTAGTGCTTACGTTAAAAACGTTAAAAAAAAAAAAAAAGAGATTCACTAAAAAGTCATTATTAGAAATTCAATAGAATCTGCCTGCAAAAACTTACTACGTACTAACAAAAGTATTTTACTGAATCTACTTTGAAGAATAAATAATTTGAAATTGAAAATAAAGGGTCGACTACTGGGATTTTTACCCTACTTATTTAGTCGTTGTGTTATTTTACGTTTTTGAAATCACGTTTCTATTGTACTTTGAATATTATTATAAAAGGTAACTAATTGAGTATTATTCGACTAAGTAAATTATACCTAATATTAATTTTTCATTGATCATAGATACCTACCTACCTAACGACAGTAAATTATAAATTTAAAAAAATTGTTTTAAATCTGAAAAAGATATCGTGAATATTTCCAATAAAAGTATTAGAAATCGTTTTTTTAGTTTTATTTTGTAATTATTGATAACACCGCGCTAGTCGATCGGCGCACGGCTCGGCGCGCGCGGCGAGCGATCGGCGCAGTGCTTTTATCTGTCTAGCCGTTCGCTCTCTTGCCGGTGTGCCTCACGCACACATACACGGAGCGCATAGAATACCTAGAATCGATTAGCGCTAGAAACTCGGTGTGCCCTTAAGAAGATGTTTATTTATCAAGTGCAGATCCCAGAAAAATATTTTATTCTGCCGATTTACAGAAGGTGATTATGCTGCCAAGGATCGACATGTTTAAAGCAGTATTTTTGTGTCCAAGAATAATAGCACCCATTTGGGAGTTTTGTGACTTTAGGGCCTACTAAGTCCTCTCTGCAGCCCTTCGTTGCAGTATGGCATGAAGCTACCTCAGGCAGAAAACAAGAGGATATTATAATTATGTATAAAGCGTTTTTTCTGAGCAAAGGTGACTGCAGCGATATAGTGGTGTGGACAGATAATTGTTCAAGCCAGAACAAGAATTGGGCTTTTTTTACATATCTTGTTCAAATTATAAATGGTTCTGAAATATATGCCGAAACTGTTTCAATAAAATATTTAGAAGAACCGGGACATACTTCTTGTCGGCTGACAGCTTTCTCCATCAAGTAGAAACCCATTAACGTAAAACGGGGTTACTTTGAGAGCTGGGGTAACTTTGATGATAGCTAAACTTGGTATGTTTTTTCGGATTTGTTGCGTAATATTGAACGCAGCCAAAATTTTGTTTGTTTTATAGGCCAGACTGACACCTCGGCCATATCATATTTTGCCGAATTGACGAGTAGTTGTTGTCGGAAATCTAAAAAAATAATTGTTAAAGTTTAGTGTCAAAAATGTTTTTAAAAAATTGTCTGAATAACTTCAGTGGCGCAGGCGGGTATTTCCGCCAATGGCAAAATAACTGGTAACAACTACCTAGCAGCTAATATTCGAACTATTTAAGCGGTTTAAACATTTGACAATCTTAAATACTATCTTTCTAATGATTATTATAACTATTGCTAACCAAACAGATCAACAATAGCCCAAAATAAAAAGTTTTGCAGTTTCGCAGACGCTAAATGCGGTGTAACAAACTGCGTTTTCGGCATTAAATAATAATTTAATAGAAAATTCACTGATAAATCGAATTTATTTTAATATTTCTCGATTCTTATAACCCTTGCCAATATCCGGATATAAAAATGACGTAATTATATTATTTACACGTGTTCTTTTGCTTGTAATATAAAGGGATATCGAAAGTCGGTCCTTACCAAATTCACTATAAAATGTTTGTTAGTATGTTCTGAACGCACCCGTTCGCCATCTAAGATGACGTGTCGCGACGCGCACTCCGCACTGCGGAGTGCGCAGTGCGCTGTCAATCGTCGTGAATTGTGGTTGTGACTCAAATTACGGGGTGGGCAGGTGTTCTTTCTCGAATATATAAAAAGTGTCCTTACCATCAAGGCTTTAATTTTAAGGTAAGTATTAACTTTATTTTGTTAATTCCCATGGAAAGTTATATGTAGAGGTGCAATTAATCTCGGCATGATGATTGAAAACAATTAAGTCGTAATTAAGTTACGTAATAATAGAAAATGTTCTAAATGTCCTTACCACTACTGTCCTTACCGTGTCAATTTGCAGGCTACGGTAAGGACATTGAGGTGACGGTAATGACATTTTATACATATTAAGTAGTTATTTATTATGGTAAAAAATATGCTTTTTGAACTAATATATATATAATTAATTTGGGATGTGAATTTATTGCTTTTTTAAACAATTGTTTTAAAATAATTATACAGTGTGTCTTTGACATCGACGCACAAACGAATACCACGGATCCAGTACATGATTCTGGACCCCCCAGTTGTGGAATTATTAGTCGGCTTTTCCTAATTTTATAATATATATTTTTTTTACGTTTTTTAAACTAAACTGTATGAAAACGTTATTCTTGCATTTTTAGCAACAAAAATGAATGAATTACTTTCAAATTAAAAATGTTATCAGGGTTGAATAGAATAACGACTTTATCTTTATTTAGGTACCTCGAAGACTTTTTACTGAATTATTTTTATTGAAAAAAAAAATAGATGTTTTTGTTTTTTTTTTTTTTCTCTATAAATATCATTGGGGTTGGTTAGAATAACGATTTTATACAGTTTGAAATTAAAAAACACAGATTTTTTAAATTAGGAAAAAGTCGACGAAATATTCCACCACTGGGGTGTCCAGAATCATGTACTAGATCCGTGGTATTCGTTTGTGCGTCCATGTCAAAGACACCTTGTATTTTTCCCTATCGTTGTCCTGCTGTCCCTGTTCTTGTATTTTTTTTTAAATATAATTGCCTGTTTGTTTACAGTCAAACACAAAAATGTCGAAGGTGAGTTCGTCAGCTAGCAAAGAAAGAAAGAAAGAAGGTTAGTAAATCGAAACGATATGAATTTATTAAACTCAACGACCCTGAAAAATATGCAGAATTATTAAATAAAGAAAAAGAGCGTTACAAAAAGCGAAGAGAAACCAAAAAAATTAAAAACATTACAGAAATGACAGAAAGAGAAAAGAGAGCGAAAAGGAAGCAATGGAGAATTAATAAGAGAAATAATAGACGTAAGAAACAGGAAAACTCTGCGATACAAGAAGTAAATATGGAGCAAGCAGATGAGGTTAACCCAAGTACCAGCATTCAAGACAAAGATCCACTGCTAGATTTGAATGATAATCAAGACTCTCAAATTACTAGCCGATTATTCAGGTTAAGGAAATTAACGGTGCATCTTAAAAGTAAAACCAAAACAAACCAAAAAATGAAAAAAAAAAAAAAAAAAACTGATTTAAACTTACAAAGTGATTTTTTATTACGAATTATTTACGTTTACAGTAAAATAGTAAAGTTGATTACGTAAACTTGTTGTTTTATTTCTATTTCCATGTTGTCATTATATCAGGGGCAATAAAATACTAATAGGGAATATTACTGAAATATTCTGACGCCAGAGTGCAGCACTAGTAGCACAAACCGTAAACAAAGGTTTGACAATTGATGTGTGTGTAAAAAAAATTAGTAAATTCTTTAAATTACTAAAAAATTTACTGTGAGTTAAACAACAAAATAAAACTTGGATGAGTTTCGCAGTGTGGTTACTGTGAGAGTTCTCAACTAACACAATGACATTTGGCGCCATGACGGTTTGTTTATGTGATAGTGGCGCCCTCTGCGCCAAGCTTAGCGTAATCTTCGATTATTAAAACTGTTTCGTCAACAACGGTCATTACCGTGTTAAGTATGTCCTCACCGTTAATTCAATAAGTTATATTTTGTAGACCTTAAAAATAAATATATGAGTGACAACAACCTATCTGTGGATTTTCTACTAATTGCAGTTATCTAATCATAATAATTAAATAATTTTGTCCTTACCGGGATTTTTGAGTCCTTACCATTTTTTAAAACGTTAATTAACAACGATACGTTTGACATAATTAGTGTACACGCAAAGTAGAATATTTGTGATTACTGTGGCAATGCATTACACGTATTTTTAAACAAATATCTGAATCTTTTTTCGTATCCATCGAAAAGCGTGATTTGGCGGAAATGCCCAGGCGTAAGTATTATTGTTTGATTCGTAGTTTTTCACTGTTTTAATTAAACGTTTCTTTAAGATTTAGAGCATATTTGCATTTTTGGTTACGGTCGCCATTTTATTTTGCATGAACACTAAGTTTATTGGGGCTACATTGATACGAGGTGACTTTGATAGTTATCAATTTCACCCCAATGGTTGTGGTACCCAGTCTTATAGGTGTAATATACAAATTATCAATTTAACTACATTTGTTGCCTTTGTTTTAGTTGCCTCATGGTTCCCACCTACAAAAAAACCGCAAGTACCCAAAGTATAGAAGGTATAAGCAAGTACAAAAATTACACAGAGGAGGCAATGGAAGAAGCAATAGAAAAAATTACAAACAGCGAATTGTCTATTAATGCTGCTTCACTTCAATATAAAATTCCGTTTGGGACACTTTATAATAATATTGAAGATATCATTGACACTGGCGAACGCAACGCTCCACATTTGGGTTCTGTTGGCAACTGACAGAATGTCACTGACTGAAAGATTTTTCCCGCGAATTGGAGACGCGATCGAATGTTATAAGAAAAGGGTTTTTAATTGCGGTACCGAGGTTCTCCCGCCTTGTGAGTCGTGTGTTGTACAATAATTGTATTAGTGACGCAATAAACTTTACAAACAGCGAGTCGGTGTTTTCCTAAGCTGAACCTCCGACCCGTCAACACTAAACCGACGTACGGTGGACAGCACATCAAGTTACAACTTCAAGTTGAAATTAGCTAGATAATGTTAACATATTCGATTCCATGAAATTAATCGACAGCGTCGATCGATAACTTTCATGAGATGCGTAGCTAATCACACACATTACATTTTTAACAACAACATTATCTACCCTTTTATCATTTCTTTTCCGAACTAGCATTTAGCATTATGTCCTAGCGATTTCTGCCGTTAGCAACAGCAAGTTTTACAGAACCCAATCGGCTGAACTCAGCTTTTACCCAAGAACGACTGTTCTGTTCTTAATCATCTTGACTTCGGCATGTGAGAAGTTGAACTAATGAACAAACGAGGCATAAGAATGCGTTTCGGCAGAAATACCTTTGAATAAAAACACTTCCTTTCACTGGACGAAAGTTTAGCAAGCGTTTTTTTTTTTTTTTTTCACTTTTTAGTTATGGTACCTACCCCAAAACAATTCGATTACCACTACTTGCTACACCGCACAAACAACAGTGACACAAGATATACGAAGTGGATTAAAAAACTACTCAAGCAAAGTTAATAAAAATCGGTTAAAAATCATTTATAGTAGTGATGCAACGAATACGAATATTCGTATTCGCCGAATAGTAGATATTTACTGAATATTCGTATTCGGCGAATATTAATACGAATATTTAAAAATTAATATGTTTGTACGCAAATCTAATTACTGGCAGACTTTGAAAACACGCGTCGTCGGCACGTAAAAATACGTGTGCAAGGGCCTTAACCGCAACGACGACGCGACGGGGGACTCCCAGGCCATAGTTTATACAGTGCCGTGGCTCGGGAGTTTCCCTATCATCACGAACCATGGATTGATTCATTCATTCCTTTCATTTCATTTGTCAGTCGAAAGCTTATGTCAAGCAAGAGAGTATTGTTTTTTTTTGACATTTATGGTCTGCATTTCTTTTGTATCAACAAAAGGTAGGATAGTAAGTCCTAAGTAACTTAGACGAACGTTAGTAATGGCTGCGTCTATGTAGTACCTACTAGACTTTGCCCGTGACTTCGACCGCGCAGACTTCGGTTTTACTTTCGCATGTAATATTATAGTGGGATAGGATTTTAAATTGTATTGTTTTTATTTTAGACAATAAAAGCAAAGCTAGATGCAGATATTGTGCTTGTGAATTGTCTCGGGGAGGGAAAAATGCATCTATTAAAGGATTTACTACGACCGCACTGTGGACTCATGTGAAGAGATTTCACGAGAAGGAACTTGCCGCCAGTATAAGTACTGTAGATGAAACAAGCACTGAAGTTGAAGTAACACTAGCGAAGAAACAAGCGTCCGTAAAGGAAATGTGGGCAAACGTACTACGTAAGAAACTGGTGATCCTCGAGCTGTCAAAATCACATATTTTTTTATTTTTGAACAAGTTTGTCTAGACATGGAGTCCCTGGATTTGTACAGTCGCCTCGGCAAGAGTTTTTTCAACGGCTGGGAACATCCAGACTGAAAAAATAAATCGCCTAAAACCAGAAAATCTACGAATTTTATGTTTTTTAAATAAAAATTTGCTTATTGTACATTTTAATTATTAGAAGAATAGAAATTCATCAAATAAATTAGTCTTTTATTACCATGGCGAGATATTCGTATTCGTAAAAGTAGTATTCGTTGCATCACTAATTTATAGCCAGAAAATTCCAATAAGCCCAAACACGGCTAGGGTACGTTGTCTTATTACGGAGTTCCAGTGCATAACTTCCGGCTTCATCTTCAGATCAGTTGGATGATACCATTTTCATCAGAATTATTTATTTAAATTTGCTTCATAGTCGCTTAACTATCTTAATCGAGATATCTTATCGCCACCCATGAAATACTTATCATTGAGGAGTTCCGGTGGCCATTTGTGATCTTCATCAGTTCCACATCATCAAATTATAGTTTCTGAATGCAAATGCTTGAGTTGTTGATGAAAATACAAAAATCGTTATATGGTTGCCTATAAAATTTGAGGAGTTCCCTCAATTCCTCATGGGACCCACCATCAGAACTGGATTTTGACAAAAATGGAACCAATCTGGAAGTATATCCTTTCAAATAAAAACAAGAATTTTCCAAATCGGTTCATAAACGACGGAGTTCTGAGGTAACAAACATTTAAAAAATACAACCGAATTGAGAACCTCTTCCTTTTTGGAAAGTCGGTTAAATACTCGCTACCACTAGTCTCGAAATCTCGACAAAAGAACACGTGGTTTATATAATATGACTATGAGACAAAGGTGATTTTCTGGATCTATATTTAAATGAGTTTTGTCTCTAAAATACAAATCAATAGGTACTAGGAATACTAGATTATCACGAAATTGTGGAAAGACGACAATGAACGCTAAAATCGCGACAATCAAAGTCGGATTTGACAGACAGCTATGACCCATCTACACATTGTTACAAGTCTAGATTTGTTTGCTCTTAACGTAGGCAACTGTGTCTCACCAGGTTCCAGGGATTCAGGTTTACAAACATTATAATTCAAGGAAGTTAATAGTGGAATCGCATCCTTGAACCCCTATCCAAAATAAAAATTGAAAACGTCTCCTCTATATTGCCGTAGCTCATTATGTACTTTCACGTCATAACAATTGCTTCAGCATCCGACACAGTTGCCGCATAGGGGCCATAAATATCAAGTATGTGACCATCTGTTGTTACTATTAAAAAATGCTGCACCAAGTTTCTGTATTTATGTAAACTAGGTATATGATGTTTCTGAAATAAATAATTTGATGATTTTTTTAAATAAATATATGTCCCATTACAAAACAATAGCCTTCCTTCACCACCAAAATAACTCTTGGTAAATGGCCAATGCCCATAATTATGTAGTGATACAAATTGTTCATTTAATGTATTCCTTACAATATTGTATGTCTTCGAAATAGACGATTTAGACATTTCAAACAGTTGTCCTAATCTCAAATGTGGCTCCCTTGTTCTTAATTTAACTAAAAATATTGCAAGAGCAGTTTTATATTTTTTGTATTGTTCTCTTAACAGGGAAGCTTCATTTATCATTATCATGAAGTTTTCTTTAGTTAAGCCAGTTCGGTAATGGCATTTTTCATCAGACATTAGACCTATTTGCTCAAAATTGAATTTAATTACTTGATATTAGTTAGGGCTAGTACTATTGTAGCCTCTAACTGAGCAGGAGTAAACTGGCTAATGTAGCCATGGCCATTGAGAAACCCCCAATCATTAACCCTCAAATGATGGCTACATATACGAGCATTTTCTGTGACGAATAGTTTATTTGATTTTAATAAGCGGTACCTCAAAAAGTTTGGTACAACATGTCGTTCCAGATTCGTGCAACCATGTACAAAACATGCTCGGGCAGAGTTTCCTGTCCGTCTAAAATTAGGTAGAGCAGTTAGTGGAACATCATTTGATGGTTCATCAGTAACTTTTTCCTTCTGGTGATGTCTCCGAGCTGCTAACCAGCATGCATAGCATACTCTGCTATGAGCTGTAATCTGAAAACAATAACATTGTTTCACATCATTATGCTAACAAGAATGGATAAAAAACAAAGAGTATGTTATAAGTAATTACAAGTCTGGGAGAAATTCGTTGGGCAATATATTCTCTTTCTGGTCCTTCAGGCAAAGAATGGGAATGACGTTTAGCAAGTGATACTTGACACCAAACACATAACGGATCATAAGATGTGGAAGGTTGAGGCTGAGAGGTGGAGGGTTGGGTCTGTGAGGTTGAAGGTGTAGGTGAAGTTGTTGAGTTCTGATGTGCAGGAGGTGCAATTCTGTTCTGATTCTTCTGTTGTGCTCGTTGAACATTTCTACGAGCTGCGAGCCAACATGCATAGCACACTCTATTTTCAGGTTGTATCTAAAATATAAATATGAATGCTTTTAATAATTGAAAAAAACGTGGAAAAGTTATATCATAACTTATATGACATGACATAGAATAGTCTTAGTCAAGTGATACTAAGTAGATTTTAACATGTTAAAAATGTGAACAAACTATACAATAACACAATCAATGTTAATAAAATACTATGCTGAAGTAATCAAGTAAGTCTGTCATTCAATGCTATACTTCTTACCTGCCGAGGCAATATACGGCGAGTTATATCATCTCTCTCAGGACCATTGGGCAATGAATGAGAGTGACTGTTTACAATGGACTTTTGACATGAGACACATTGACTTGCAGGGACTGCTCTTGTTTCGTAAGGCAATTGATTTGCGGCTGTTGTAAAGCAGTTTCCACACAAATGGCTATTGTAGTCAATCTAAAAACAAAATACGACATAATAAATATAAAACTTCCAATTCTGTAGTAAGATGTAACTTGTTTTACTTTAATAGATAGAAGTGAAAGCATAGTTCTAACAACTTCTATACCTACCTCACGATTTAATGTACTTGAAATAATTGAGCTGATTTCACTGCCAATTTCAGATAAGGTGTAATACTGCATCTCATCATTCAACACAATATTACATAGAGAGCACTGCATTGTTGTATACCTCAGATAAACTAAAAACAAAAAAAAAAAACAAATACAGTAAGCGCAAAGCAACTTTACAAATATTTTTTCAATTTCAAAGATTTAATAACCTCTAAGGATTAGGGTGCCATTAACTTGTTAATGTTTTAGAAAATATACGTGATAATGTCCATCACTTACTTACAGCATATGTGAATAGTCCGTTTAGCCAGAGTATAATAGCACTGTTGTCGAGCGCCAACGAAAGAACGATCGCAACCAAATCACGAAGTAAAGTCCAAATGGGTTAGCCAGGTCATCAGGTTAGTAGAAATCTATCGGAAGTCCAGGAAAGAATAGCCAAATCAACAATATGGAAATCACACACACAAAATAGCGCTTCAAAGACGGAAATCCAACGAACAGATGCGAGAAACCGAAACGGAATGGCATTCGAGATTCATGGTAAATAACAACCAACCGTAGTCAACTTTGTTCGCCAATCATGCGGCAGTATTCAGGGGGTCGGTAAAATAATGCTGCCATCACAATAAATTTTGTAATTTTTTAATATAGCATTATTGCTATAAATGTCAACTTTGTGACATAATCATGTGTTGCTAGTTAAATTAGATAAACACTGTTTTGAGGACATAGTTTGTTTTAACGGAATTTTTATATCTTATCTAATAGCGACTCATTAATAGTTTAAAGTCTTAGTTCTATTTAGTATAAAAAAATAACATTAAATTGCTATTAAAATATGTATATAGCATCCGGCAAGACTATTTGAATATGTTATGACAAGCCTTTGGAGGCAATTAAAGGTTGCGCATTATGGCAACATAATCAACAGTTTAAAAAAAATCCTGTGATCCTGTCTGAAAACGTCAAATGTCTGTCAGTCTGAAAAATTGCCGGTTTGTCGTAGTATTTTTTCATATTTTCTTGCAGTATTTGTGTTTTCTTGATAAACTCATTGTTTTGATTTCTCTACGTCGCACAGACGGGTATTTGACCCTAAAGCGCGGCCAAAATTCAATTTCAAAAAGGTCCCGTTTCCTAGAAATTAGCCGAATTAGTAGGATTAAGGAACAATGGGCGGCCATCTATTTTCCCTGATTCTTGATTTTTAACATGGATATTGCAGAACCAGGTATGTGTTATTCAAGTATATTGTTATTTCTAAAATAATTTGTTTTTATATAGAGTTATAGTATTTTTGGATAACTGCATTATTTTTCACTGATCATTCTCGCAATCAAATTTAGAAAAGGCTAAAATTTAGATAATCGGGCATATCGGATTATATCTAGTATAAGGTTTGGTAGGACATATATTTATGATATATTATATAGAAAGAAAAATTGCCACTTTTTGCCTCTTATATGGATTTTCCTTATTTTTATGTTTTAAGATCTCCATAAAACAAACTTTGTTTTGCGGTTGTGATTATATTTAAGTATTTTGATTGTTCTAGGAACGTCAGGGGCTCGAGTGTTGACGCGAATGGATATTTACAACTTGATCCATAACCATTCTGATGGATTTACCATTAAAAAACTTGATGAAGTTGAAGGAGTGTTAATTAATGACTCTTCTTTTGATGACGAAAAAAAAGAAGTTTATCGTCGTAAATTTGCGACATTCAAACATGAGTTTAAGTCAAGATGGCAAGCAGCAAACAGGACTAAACATATTTTTTTAAATAACAACGAACAATGGCTTCAAGGCACTCTTGAAATAACTCGGAAAAGACTTTCTATGATAATGCAGGGCGCCCAGAAAAAAACATTCATGAAAAAATAAAACAAAAAATTAAACAAAAAAATTGTATGACCTACAAGTAGTTGTTCCAGGTCTGGCTGTGTGTGAGTTTAAATGTTTGTAAACGCACCCGTAATACAGGAGAAATTCCTAGTATGGGACAAGGATTAAAAAAAAAGAAAGTATATTGCGATAAAAAGGGTATGTCGCCGCAAGAACGTCTACCTGTTAAGATTATTACATAATCTTATTCGTAATAAACTAATTATTCCAATTTATCATAATCTTGATATTACACCCTCTGTAGGAGTTTATTACAATCAATACAACGTGTGGCTGCATCTAAGAGATCAGCGCCATGTATTGGATTCTCTATGAACTAGAAACACCTAGTATTGTTTTAAGATTAAATATTACATTAATTCTGATGTTCTCGTTAAAATTGTAGCTAAAATTAAAAGGGAATATTTATTTTATAGTCTTTGGGTTTTTAGTCATATTTACAATTGGTCATTTGACGCAGTAAAGGACATTGCTCTGCGCCCATACATTGTTCGCCCTGGAACCTCTTGGCATCGGAAAATTATGTGTTGTATTGTCGATCATTTGTAAATATCTATAAGATGTTATTTTTATAGCGGACTAGCGGCAGAATAGATATATTTACAATTTACACAAAATACACTTTCCATTGCGTATGCGTAAGTCCGTTTATGAGTGCCAGGTTATCGTTTGAGCGGTACACAGTTCCGAAAATCACAGCCAGGTAAGTCGTTCGTGAAAGCAACCAGAGTCCTTTAAAATAGCCAAGTCGTACTAATAAATAAATAGTCCCGAAAGTCACCAAAACACACCAATACAATTACGAAGAGCAAGCGACGCCAATGTTACTGTTTACTATTATCCTGGTCGACCGTGTAATACCTAAAACCCTGATATAATAGCCCGCTCAGGAACCTTTAGATAGATATATGTCTATTTATGAATTATCTTAAAACATGTCAAATGAATAAGTATAACGAAATAATTTTGTTATTGACTTCACCATTCATTTTGAACACCGTATTTCTGCAGTCTTCTAAATCAAATAACAACTCTATATATTCAGTCATTTGACATGTAACTATAATATTATTATTATACTACCGAACCCGGTGGCTTCATCGTTGCTCAGGTCTCTTTCGTCATAAAGTAGTGATGATGTATTTAAGCAAACATTACTCGAGAATCAGTATCTATCACAGATTACTAGTTACACAGGTATCTATTAGTGAAAACCGTATCAAAATCCGTTGCGTGGTTTAGAAAAGTTGAGAAATGGACAGAGGTGGACAGTGACTTTGTTTTATACTATTTATTAGTGATTATCAAATGCACCGAATTCTGAAAAGCTGTTTAATTTAGATCTTTTATAAGACATTATTCCTCTGCTATATCAAAAATTAAATTTTATTTGAAAATTTAGAATTATTGGTTTGCGGTCTGGATTAATTTATTTAAACGGACGGTCTATTATACTAATAAATCATTGTATAAAATGCTGAAATTTTATATTTCAAATCAATTTCAATCTAAACTGATCAATGATTTAAAAGATGGAACTGATTCATGTAACTACAATTTTTCCGTCAGACGTGTTTGTTTATATTCAAATAAACTTGTGATAATCACCTTGTTGTTTTTATTAAATAATAAAAAGCCTTTGAAAAAAAAAACTAGTTATTACGAGTTCATATTTGGAATTGCCGCCACAAACTGATACCAAGGGGCATTCAATAGGTGGAGCCTTAGTCTATGCTTTTGCCGCATATTTTTTGTATGAAGATGTCATTCTTCTCCGCTAAGGAGTATAGTGTTCTGTGATAACAACAAATAATAAAAAAATAGATAATTTTCGGCCTTGGAGCACAGTCTTTTGCCCTCTCATTAAGAGGGTTGTCACCGGTCCATTAGCGCCACTCCTTTAAAAATATATTATATCGTGACTGAGAAGGAATTATGAAAAACGGCTCAATAATTATATTAATTATTAACTATATCGGTAAGTATGTCTAGAATTTTCTAATACCTTTTATAAAGTTTCATATTGAGACACGAAGCAACAAAATACGATTTAGAGGAATGTGGCCGTTTTTATTTAGATCGAATTTTGTGGCTTCGTGTAAAAAGATAGCGCGGGATGTAGAATGAGAAAAGTCAAGTCTGACTTCTTAGAATGTCGGAAATAGAGTTGGTCGGGTAGGTGACAGCTCATCTGTCAGTGATGATGGATCAGATGGGACGTTGACCCCTATTACACTATCAATATTATCCTGATCCTGGATAACGTGATATTATCATCAGTAAAATTATCGATGCAGTAATCATAATTTGACATCAATACCATCAATATTTCATCAATAATAGATCACGATATCGAGTATCGAGTAGTACAGAGAAAACTATAGACCGCTGGTCATCTTCTATCTTACTTACACAAGAAATAGAAAAATATATACAAGATGCTTGTAAAGAAAAGAGAGCCAAACATTTTCTGTCCCTTATCGCGTGTCACGTTTTTCAAGGACAGCACTTCATTTGCTAAACAAAGTTTGACGTTTGATACGCGTTCGAAAAGTGGTTGCGACGAAATTTTAAGTTATTCAATTTGTTATTTCGAAAAATACTAACTATTTTGTGCTTTTTGTTGAGAATTGACTTTAGCTATAGCTGCAAAATGGTGCAGTGTTTTTGGTTGCAAAAGCGATAGTGAGAAGAAAATTGCCGAATTGTCCTTTCATTCGTATGTAGCTAAATATTTTAGTTTATTCGGTGAAAGACAGTGGAAGTTTTCAACTAATATGGTTTTTAAACTCTTAAAATAAATATACAGCTGTTTCAAGATAAAATGAGAGCTGAATTATGTTTTTATTATTTATTATTCTTTACATAACCTCCAAGCTCAGTGCTGCCTACTTTTTACTCGAATACTTCCCCATTTCAGGGGAAAATAGTACGCCACAAAAATAAATTACCTTCATCAATCATTTTAGATGAATGCTTTATTAGAGTGTATGTATAGCGCTGGCAGAAAATTTGTTCCACTTTTCACTGGACGTAATATTCCATCTTTACCTTTTAGTGTCTATTTATAGTTTAAAAACGTGTTAAAAACTTTCAGATTTCCCGCCAAACCAAAATCACGGAAATTATGGATGAAAGTGGAGATAAGAAGATTTTGTATGTTGTATCTCAGGTTTTCTTTAAATGTTCTTTTTCCCGCAGGTGAAAGAACTCCTACTATGAATAAACTATTTTGACTTATACCCAAAGTCTCTAATTCAGATAATTTATGTAAACAATGTCAAGAAATGTCACTGCCAAAATGACAGGACAGTGGTGCAAAGCATTTTATCATATTTTTTTGTTGTAAATAATCATCTATAAAATTAAAATTAAATAATTTTTAGAACTGCAAACAAAATACGGTTTCCAAACAATGTTTTGTGTAGTTTGTCGGAGACACGGCATTATGATCGTCATAATCAGCCCTTTTAAGTCCACTGCTAGACGTAGGCCTCCCAAAATCGATTTCCACTCAAACAGTTTTCATCCAAAATGTGGCTAGATATGCTACTTACAATAATGAATCTATGTATGAGAGTTGTAATATTAGTGTTGTTGAAAATGAAAAAAAATTGAAAATGTTTGGATCTCCTGCATTGTTACCAGTATCATAAAATATTTTATACCAGAAAATCCCCTTTTATTAATAACTTTGTTTAAAACCGAATATTTATAAAAATAATTACGGTATGATTATTTTTTAATTATTATTTTATAAAATCAGTACTTAAAAGAAAATGGAACCTCTTTTTTCTCAATTTTATGTGAATTACCATTACGAAGATATTTTTTTGTTATATTATCCCCTTTGTTTACATAAATTATCTGAATTTAAGACTTTGGTATAAATTCAAATTCAAATCTTCATTGCACAATTGTGTTTACAAGGTCTTAATAATAATTATAAAGTTCACATTGCCAAGTTTACATTGCACAGTGCCCTGTCGGGGACAACAATTAAATCAAATATAAAAATAAAATAAAAATACATCAGAATTTAGGCGAGCAGCTCTGCTGGCACTGCATAATGTTCAATTTAAATCTAGTCACACCGGATCACAGACCTCGCTTCGTTTCCCTATCTGTCAACACCCGCCAGGGTATTTCTATAAATAGTCTGTGGTCCACAATGTCAACTTGTCAAGTTAATGTGTCAGTGTCAACAGTCGACTCGACTGTCAATCAGCCTTAACTGTCAAACTGTGTCTCGCTTTTGAGCAGCAGATTTATCGAATTTCTATTTTCTATTTACCTGTATAGTTACCTAACTACCTTATTCCTTGAGCTTCGAGTATTTTGGAACAAAAATACAGTGTGCAAACGATAACAAACAAACAAACTTGTGGATGCAACACCCTTTAATTTATACACTATTGGATCGCCAATAAACTTGCATTCCCATCCACACAAGCCACTGGCCTTTTCTATCTATATTTGAACTTTTGTTAGTTTCGTTGGTTTGTCGAGGTTCAGCAAGCTTGTGGAGCCCGCAGTAATCATGTGTGTGTTACCCAGGAAAATCCAATGGTTGAAGGTTTCGTTTGTTATATGTTATTTTCTTGAAACTCAAACACACGGGTGGGGTATTTGGTTGTTATTTTTGCGGTGGTTGTTTTTATTCTTGTTAATGCATCTTAAGATCATTCATGTTTGTTGTCATGTTGTGGAACAACAATTTGTCTTAAAAAAATAACTGGTCAGTCTTTGGGGACTGCCGATAGAAGTGGAAACTAAGTAACTTGAAAGCGTTCGGTGAGAATGACGCGAGTTCCTTGATTTTTGCTCAACCATAAAGTACACACATACACAGTCAGGGCCGCGCTGACCCCCCACAGCGCCTGTATGCGAAACCTAAGAAGCGCCTCTTTTTTTCACGAATCTTCATGTTTCAACTTATGTTTTTTTTATTATTTGTTGATTTTGACCGAAATAAATGCTCTCCAGTTTTATATACTTAAGTCCGTTTTACAGAAGGAAACTCAAGCGATATCTGTTTAAAACTAGTTTTGAGGCTAGTTTTAGTAATTTTAGAACGTTCCTCAAGCATGGATTCATTGATCATAGTTCAGCTGAGTTTAGCTTTATTTTAGGTCGTTACTCATTTCGTGAATCGAGCCCAAGCAGAGATTGGATCTGTAATCACCCAAGTGTGGTTGAGACCGTGCTTGAACATAGATTGTTATGTTTTTGTTCCATTCAAGTCTATCTGCGTTGTCGAGTTTTCATATATTATTGTTGTTTTTTTAATTATTGCTACGTATATTTGGATTATGATTTTAAATAGAAGGTTGAACTTTAGCGTTCCTCTCAGATATTCAGATACTCAGGACCAGGACCCATATAATTGTGAAAACTTCAAAAAGAGGTACAGATGTGGTAAAATATTAAATTCTACGAAGGTATAATATACCACGATTTCAGAAAATGACACAACCGTGGGCATCCTATAGCCTCAGAATTGCAAATTCTTGTATGTTTACGTTTTATGTTTTTTTAATAATCATCAAAGCAAACAACGTTGTATACAAACTGATGTATTTATTTTCACATAACGTCGGCGTCAGTGCAGGACCTTGTAAATGCAAAACACTCTTTTTTACAGGAGAAGCTAAAAACCTTCTAAATAATAACACAAACAAGTAAACCCATATTTTTTGGATCTAGAGTAATAAAATTTAATTGTTTATGCATGGGTTACGAATTCAGTTAAAAAATAAAATTATTTTTTACAAAAACTGCACTTACAAGGAAACGCACTTATTAAATAAGTAGGAACAAGGTAGATACAAGATAATGCATTATTCTGTATTGAAACTAAATTTAATTGAAAGTGAGTTCTTTATTCATTTTGTATTATAAATTGACAAATTAAGAAATTTTTATTAATTGCGATGAGGTAGAGAATCATAATAAGGCCAACAATCCCTGGGGATCACATTTTTTATTTCTTGTAAGTCCTTAAACTTTCTCTCAGTAATTGGCAATGAAGCTGAATGCATTTTCGGAAATTCAGCTTGTGCTAAAGATATATTTTTAGGTCTAAGTGGCCGTAATAGCCGGTACTCTTCATCGAACTGGAGTTTGTATGATATCCCCTCAACATTGTATTTTAGAGCTTTAAGCGAAACTACCACGGGATCTCCAACACTTCTTCCAGGGCGTATTGTGCTATACTTTAATAATGGTTTGTGTCCAAAATCACGGAAGAAATCAAATGTTGGCACAAACTATTGTATTGATTCTTCCGTCTGGCTTCTTGCGAAATGCGGTGATAATCGCTCGGTAAATATACAGACCCGGTTTTTCAATGCAGTCTCTATTGTACTGTGCACAGAGTCACATTCCATCTGTGTGTGCCCCCTAGTCAAATATTTTTGAACAATTTCGACATTGTATTTTTCTGAGAGGTACAAGAGGGAATTCGACATGATGTTGTTACGATTCTGTGCTGTGCCGCCGTCTGAATATATAATAATAGGACGTTTATCACCTTTTTCGAGAAAATAGCTTTCCAAATAGTAAGTAAAAAAAGAAGCAAAAGTTGACGCTGAACTATCAGTTACTGTTTCATCAAACCAGTTACAGGTAGACTCATTATTGGCAAGATTGTAAATCGTAAAGTTATGGTAACATAATTTGGTTCTGTAGTATAACGCATTTGCCTTAGTCATTGGGGATAATTTAACAGCTTGAACATCCATTGTTAAAACATGACATTCGCCATTCAACGCCCTCATTTTGTCCTTATTTTTTTCCTCTCTTGCTTTATTCTTTTCAGTTTTATTTCATATTCACTTGCTGTTAAATGCCCATTAGAGTATGCTAGACACACGTCGCATTGATCCTTCCGAGGTCTGAACAAAGATACATTCATTTTTGAAAGCATATCCTTAATTTTGTTTATAGTCAGAGGCAGTACGCATTCATCTTCGCAGTTGGACTTATAAACCTGGTAAAGTGATTGATAAGTAGTAAATATCTGCTCCAAGTACAATTTGTTTGTAGATTTTCGACAATAATAGCTGGGTAGTTTATTTAAAGAATTTATAAACTTTTTGAGGAACTCAAGCCTATCTGGATTTAATTTCGCTCTAGGAGACCTTGATGCCACAACAATTCAATTTTGTTCTACAATACCATTCCGACTTTTTGACAACCGCTCAGCGACTGACCACTGACCCAATCCAGTCGTGTTCAAATACATTGTTTTACAGACGGGTATTATGTTATTACCTATTTGCAGATGGTAAGCCATAGAATTTTTGCGCCTGCTATCATTTTCGGTTGTATTGCGTTTAGCTTCACGAGTATATACAGTGTTTGACACAAATACTTTCCTTTGGTCCCAGTTCATTTTACTCCATAGACCTATAAATATTTCCTGTCTTTCTAATTCGGTTATCTCATAACATTTTCGGGTTAAAGTTGTTACTTTAGTATCTTTTTTACTGCAATCACATCTAGATAGTAATTTCCTTTCACTTGTCTCGGTGTCATTGAATGTGTTTTTTTGACCTTTTGGTTTACGAAATCCAAGATATTTCTTACCTTCCATTCTCTTGTTTTTATTCAAAAGTCGCTGATTTTCTGCAGAACGCTTTCCTTTTTCGGCACCACTATTTTGTATTGTTCCACTCGTACTTGGTTGGTTTATCGGCGCTAAATGGTCATTAATCTCATCCACTGTTGATATGTTTTCAATTTATGTTTCTTCTTGAACTGGAGTCGCATTAGGAAGTAATTCAATCCCAATCGCTTCTTGTTCCTCGTCTACTAAATAAATGTTAGCATCCATAACAGCACACAAAATATTCTCATTCGAGGCGCATTGCGGACTAAGTGTAGTCGATACAGTATTAGTTAGATCAACGTCATTTACTCTCAGAACTTCTGTTTCATTTACTTCATGAAATAATGTCACCGAAGGAAGTAATTCAATTCCGATGGCTACTTGTTTATCTTTCGAGGGTATTTCTATACCGGTCATTAACACGTTAGCTGTCCAATGTACCGAATACAGTACATGCCGCGTGGGTCCAGCACATCCGTGTACCGTAAACGGTACACTCGCCCTTGGCTCTTTCTATACGCTCTAACTTCATGGACTTGTGTGTTATGTTGCTCTATTTATCAGGACTTGTCAACAGGACACCAATGAATAGAAAAAACGGAAAAAATGTTTTTTTTTTTTGTTTTTTAAATGTGGGTAGTGGAATAAATAAGCAACTGTTAGTAAAAAGGCTTTATTTATGCAAAGGAACTTCAGAACAACATTGAAGACAGTACGTCTTTTTACATTTATTACAGTGCGTTGTCACTCTTTTAGCTTTAGCTCTCGCATCTTTTGGAAGCATTCCCTGATCGATAAGTTTTTTGTAACACCCAACACATCGTCTTCGTACGGAAATGCCCCTTACTTTGCCTATATTTTCTAAAAAATGTGAAGTCCTACTAGATCCTACCATTGAACTTGATGAAGAAGACAGGCTTTCGTATTGCCTTTGTCTTACGGGTGAACGTGAAGTGCTCGTCTGCGGTTGCGCTTCACGTGTTTGCTGCTGAGCAGGTTCAATGTGCAATAATTTCTTCACTATTGTTTCATTTGCCGTCAAGACAGTGTACCTTTCTTTTTTTTCAGGGTGCAATTCATTCAAAATTATCATGGAGTTTATCACTGCCATGGCCAGCAAATCCGTTGCAACTTTCTTGTACCAGTTTAACGTTTTTCTAACAGGCGTGTTGTAACTGGACAGTTGATCAGCAATGTCTATTCCTTTTTTAGCTTTGTCGTAGGTAAGAATCATTTCAGGCTTTAGTTTTAGAGTGCGTGCTGTCGTCATAGATAGTCCTTTGCCGTGACAAGTCGACAATACACAAACATCTCGCTTGTATTTCCATTTTAGAACAGAGATATTTTAATTTTTTTGTTTGACGGCAATTTCTCCTACTTGCAAAGCAGCATTTGTGACGTCTTTTGGTATACCTCTCCTTTTTTTATTTAGAGTGCCACAGAGATCTGTATTACGAGAGAGAAGAAATTCTGCAAGAGGCACACTCGTGTAGTAATTATCCGTGACCATACAACGACCTTCATCCAATAGTCATTCTGCTAATTTCACAACAATAGTTCCTGTTGTATCTAAACCAAAAAGCTGTTCGCTCTGTCCGCAATATATTTGGTATCCCCACGTAAAGCCATCTACAGTGCATAACTTATATATTTTGATCCCGTATTTATGAGACTTCGACGGTATAAACTGGCGAAAAATTAATCTGCCACGAAAATGCACCATTGATTCGTCAACAACTATGGTGTCCCCAGGCGTGTAAATCGATCTAGAATTATCAATAATAAGATCTAGCAAGGGGCTAATCTTGTATAGTCGATCATTTTCGCGTCGAGGCGCTTCATTGTCGCAAAAATGCCAACATTTTAGTATAAGTGTGAATCTGTATTATGAAGTAATGGATGATAATAAATTACATCCTTTTTCCAGTATGATTCTATCGTTGGGAAGGGTATTATACCCATTAGTAGAATTACACCAAGTTTTGCAAAAATGTAGCTATAGCTTTGGCAAAGAAAGCTCCCATGTTCATCAATATGCCGTCAACAGTCAACGAGCAACTAGACACAGTTAGAGAATTTAGAGCCATTTCGGATTTTCCTACTGTCATTGGGGCTATAGACTGTACCCATATCAGGGTTAAAAAAGTAGGAGGTGAACTGAGTCAAGCATATATAAATAGAAAAGGTTACTATTCTCTAAATGTGCAAGTAGTATGTGATTCACATTTATAAATCAGGGATGTTATAGCTCGTTGGAGAGGAAGTGCACACGATTCCCGTATTTTCAATGACAGTGCTATCAAAGAACGTTTTGAAGGTGAAGAGTTTCATGGAAGGCTCTTTGGGGATAGTGGATATGGATGCACTCCATATCTTTTTACCCCGCTGCTCAACCCACAAGGCCCAAAAGAAGAAGCTTACAATACAGCACACATTCGCACCTGAAATACTGTAGAAAGATGCTTTGGCTTATGGAAACAGAGATTCAGATGCCTTTTAAGAGGCATGTATACAAAGCTTGATACAGCTAAAGCCACAGTTGTAGCGTAAGCGGTGCTGCATAATATTGCGATCGACATGAACGAGCGCATGGACATTGTTCGCTATGTGCGCAGACGGAGGGCAAGACCTCTAAACCCTCCTGATACATTGAGAGGAAATGTCGTAAGACGGAGTTTTATACAAAACAATTTTGATTGAATAAAAGGTTGAATGTTACACACACTAATTATTAAAAAATAGAAAAAAAGATTAAATTGTATTATTATTTTTTAAGATATTTAATTCCAGGGCCTTCTTTTCCTTTTCAAGAATTAAAATATCTATTTAAAATTTATGTCTTAGCTCCTGGTGACATAATTCGTGTTTTTGATACGCTATCTTGAGAGCATATTCCTCTTCCATCAGCTTGAATGTTTTTTCCTTTAATTCTAAATTATTTTCTAAAATTATATTTTTATGACTTACACTGAAACAAAAAAAAAAACAATACATATAAATTCAAATTCAAATTAATTTATTTGCTAGAATGCAGGTAGAAATCAAGAACTTTGAACTACGAAGACTATCGTGGCCCAAGTACATTCTAACAAGTATTCTTACAATGGTGTGCAAATGTATAATAACATTGTCATTCTTATGTGAATGTTAACTATGTGTTTTTAGGAAACTTACCCAGCCTTGTGCCCTTTTGCATTGTCAGTTTTCTGTTTTTCGTTTTTTGGCTGAGATAATATGGTTGGTCTGTTTTATAATAATCTACAAAGTACACAATATATTAATTTAATGATCACTGTTAATAAAAATAAAGAAACAGAAAAGTCAAATTAGATGTATTATACAACCTCATTATTTCTGTGCGTCCTGTGAAAACTGATACATCTCGAAAATGTCAACTTTACAATATAGTAGTTTTTGTGTGTAAAAAATTATAAAATTTTGTTTGGATAATAATTTTACAAAAATAGTGACATAATTTGTATTTAGTGTCGTATTGTTTACAACCTATTATGTTCCAGCTCAAAAGGCGTTACTGCAGTAAGAGATATTTAAAAAAAGCTATATGTTGTATCAAAACACACCAAATGAATGATCGTGTATAATGATTCTAAATGAGTTGTATCGCTTTACACTTTGTGTGAAGCTTTGGTGAAAGGTGATATTTTTGCAAACGAGATCATATTTAAGTCATCACCTCGCAAATCCGTTTTATATTTAAGGCACGGAAAGAACGTCTTGTCAAACCGTAGAAGTTTTACATCGGCCCAAACGAACTTAATGTTGTCTTCATTATATTTTTTCATTATAAAGTTTTGTTTAAAAAAAAAACGTGTAACGTAATAAATATATGTGAATAATGATATGACTTGAGATACATCTTAAAACACAATTATTTATTTCATAACTTGAATATTGTGAACGATACATGTCAATGTGTATTTATTTACACAAAAATATTTATCAAAACACGCCATTTCGTCTTAGATGTACCATACGATCTTGAAAACTAATAGACGTATCTAAATGTTAATTAGACAGAATAATAGAGCATTTTTTTCTGATGAAGGTGCAACAATAATATCACATTCGATATAAGTTGACTTATATCACTTTTCACAGGACGCACAGATTTGTATTATTGACATCATCCATAACCACATCTTCAATAACAATAGCTTCTCCAACTACATCCTGAAACAAAAGATAAGACTAGTAAACCTCGAGACAAAAATTCTACAGCCTAAAATGTTCAAGGCTCAGCTCCAGTTTGTCATACCGTGATGATACGTGCCTTCTTGTTAATTCATATATCAATTCTTAATAAAACCATCCTCAAGAAACTCCCTGGGTAGGTACCAGGGACCACCGCTTAAAATTCCATTCAGTGGTTCTTAAGTTGTAGGCGAACAGACAAACAGACTTTGCAATTTATATGTAAGTATACAGCCATGCCAATGTCAAAATTGATAATTAAATTTATATCTTCATACCTCTTCAATATCCAATAAGGTTGAGAGGCCATCTTCCTCTATTACAAACTTATTGTCAGCTGTTGTGACCACTATTTCGTCTTTAACATCTTTCATTGCAACCTGTGTACAAATAAAATTATTTATTATCTAGTAACTTAATTGGTATTATTGTGCCCCAGCAGGATGAATATTCTGAAATAATGGTATAGATAGACTTACCTATTAAATAAAATGATTAATATTTTGTTTATTTGTCTATGAGCTTATGCATTACAGATAATCTTATATTCTACTCTATCCCTAATTTAGTTACCGCTTTACAAGCTTATGAACACTTATTACATCATAATTTCGCTTAATTTGAAAAAAAAAAAAACGTACCAATTGAAAACAATGAGCCAAAATAAAACTTTTTAATATTGTATTATTATCACTTAACCATGTGTGTTGCAAAATTGCAAGGTCATTGTTGAATTAGAACTGAGTCAAAACTACCATTACAACATTTCACCGAACTGTATTTCACATGTGAAGTTAAATAATATATAATTAAAAAAAAATAACTTACTTCTTTCTCAAATATGCCGTCACTATTAAATTCATTTCTTTCTTCAATAAAATCGGTTGGGCACATTTCTACAACTGTTTGCACCTCTTCCGTAGGAGACGGTGGCCTAGGACCACCACCAGTGCCACGGAGTGCTCTTCTGTGGTCGGAGACACTTTGCTGTCATATTCATCCGCCTCCAAAAACCTTTTATTTGAGACACATCTCTGTGCTTGATAGTCAACACATATACACAGCAGTCGCACTTGCGACCACAAGACCAATGAGGCAACCAGTATATTAAGCTGTCTAAATAAGGTGACATGCAGCAGCGTCATGCTAGGGATTAGCAACTGTAAAAAGGTGCCTGCCTGTGTGCCTAGTTTTGTAAAACTGTATTAACTCACTTATTTTGAACTTTCTGCTATTCTGCTACCTTTCGTTTGTGTCTGTCTTTTTATCTTCAATTATGACCGCCGATTCTTTCATTATTTCCATAAAGATCTCCTAAAATCCCAGATAAATTAAATTTTCTTTTAAGTGCAGAGTAGTTTTGCTCACAATACAGACACGTGATTTTAAATTAAACGAACCTTTTCCTCCGTAGTCCAATTGTCCCCGCGTTCACGATGTTTCTTATCCATTTTTTTATAGTTACTAGCAGCTCGGTAAAATGTTTTAAAACGGTTAGCGGTTTTTCACTAAACTTTAAACAAACAAATTAACAAACAACACGCCACCCATCAGAAGCAAGAACTGTCATTTGAAAAGTACGTTCCGTTCCTTAGTTAATGTACAAAAACATTAAAAAAGTTATTTATGTATGGATCGGTTACCAATGGAGGACTTATTAATATGATTGAATAGTCTTATTTAAAATTTTACAATTAGTTATTCTGTAATATCAATAAAACCAAAAAAATAAAAAACGATAGGAAAGTGAAAGGCTCAACAAATGAAATCGGCGTAAAACGAAACCTTTCTCAGGGTTGCCAAATTAAAGCAAGGCTACGTCAATTTAGGCAGTGTTTTGCTAAATCAATGTTAAACATGTATTTGTGGTAAGGAATTTTAAACACCTGTTTAGGCAGTGTTTATCCCTTAGACACTGTCTAACTAAACAAGTATTTAAACGTTGTTTTATTTATTTTTTGTGGTAAGAGGGAAAATGTTTGACACAGCGTCTCCAACGAATGATTTCCAACTGCAGATACAAGGTACTGCTTTAAATATCACCCAACAAGCATGTAGGTCCTAGATTCGTCTGTTTTACCGACCGTGCGTACTGGCTAGCTAACTCAATGTTTTGCCGCTAGATGGCAAGCTACTTAATTTATCAATATTGATTTAAAAAAAAAAAATACCAATAATGTAGATACTCGTACAAGGTCCTGCACTGACGCCGTCGATATGTTATTTTCTTGAAACTCAAACACATGGGTGGGGTATTTGGTTGTTATTGTTGCGGTGGTTGTTTTTATTCTTGTTAATGCATCTTAAGATCATTCATGTTTGTTGTCATGTTGTGGAACAACAATTTGTCTTAAAAAAAATAACTGGTCAGTCTTTTGGGACTGCCGATAGAAGTGGAAACTAAGTAACTTGAAAGCGTTCGGTGACGATGACGTGAGTTCCATGATTTTTGCGCACCCATTAAGTACACACATACACAGTCAGGGCCGCGCTGACCCCCCACAGCGCCTGTGTGCGAAACATATGAAGCGCCTCTTTTTTCACGAATCTTCATGTTTCAACTTATGTTTTTTATTATTTGTTAATTTTGACCGAAATAAATGTTCTCCAGTTTTGTATCCTTCGATAATATTTTCCTAAATAGGTAAAACCAGTTCGTTTCCGCTTGCCAATTACTGCAAAAAATAAAACACGAATTAAATTAATTAAATTTTTACATATTTTATTTATGATGTTATATCTAATTGTATACTTAGATATTAATAACAAAATAGCTGACTTTTCTTATAATACTGATTTAACTATTACGTATGCTATGTTTAAAAAAAACAACAAGAGTCTAAAATATGTAAGAATATAAACATAGGTACTTAAATTATATTATTTCCACTCTTCTTGCTTTTCTGTTTGCGAAATCCTTAATAATCTCGTGTATGTCTATATGGTCTAATACGGCCTCCTCTATGTATATTGTTGCTAAATTTGTTAATCTTTCCTGGCTCATTGTTGAGAGCAGGTAATTTTTTATAAGTTTTAATTTAGAAAAGGATCTTTCCGTGCTTGCTACGGTAACGGGCAATCTGGTATAGTTAGCAAAATTCGTAATGCTATGGTGATGTTAGGGCAAACAGCTGTCAAATTGTTTAAGTATATAAATTCGAGAATTTTCACAACTGTAAACAGCAATGAGCAGTAATTTCTTCTTCATTATTTTCTGGCATGGTTCCTACATTTTTCTTAAGCCTTATTATTTGATTTCTCATACATCTATTACTTTTTATTTGTCTTTGTAATGTATTTGTTAGCTCTAATATTTTTTCCTTCATCTTTAGTGCTTTTTGCCTCCATTTCTTTTGCACCTTTTAATTTTAATTTTAATTTATTTTTTATTTTATATATTTATATTATTTTCAGCTTTTTGTTTATTGCAATATTCAGCAGAATATTGTCTCCACTTATCTCTTCTCTTTCGTTGTTGGATTTCACTGAGCTCTGAAATTGATTTTTTATTATGATGTGCTTTTCTTTTTTCTTCATACTTATCGGGATTATATGCTTTTAAGTTTTCTAGCATAAGCACAAGTTTTTCCTTCGCCCTTCGAAGCTAAGCATAAGAACGACAAATGTCTTTGTAGTTCAATTTTATCTGCTCTATCTGCCAGTAATTGGTCCAGTAATATAAGATCTCTTTGATTTTCAATGGGTTTTAGCGTAAAACTCTCGGTATCTACATGGTTTGCATCTCTTTTATCTCTGCAACTTGTACCAGATATTTCCCCTTAACTGCACAGACTGCGTGGCCAATTTTTGAATGATTTTCTGCTGGTTTTCGAGAGTGATCGTTTGAATTTGGAGCACATTGTCTATTTTTTCGGATAATATTTTTTGGTTTGCTAAAATTTGGTCGAAGTTCAAAGTTTCTGTGCTAATTATCTGAACTATGTTTTCATGATGAGTGGTGTTTTTAGTAGCTGTAACGTTACTTTAATCTGTACACGGGTTTCCTTGATTTGCTTGATCGCATCTCTGAAAATAATGTAATTATTGTATTTTTAGGAACCAGAAGTGGATTTTATTTAAAAAAAGAAATAATGGCTGCGAACTATTTTAATGCAATCGAAAAATGGATACAAAAATAATTATGAGGAAGCCCTAAGGTCACTCTGACAAAATTCGACACAGCTGAGACGTGTGAACGCTCCGACGTTTGGCGGGCAAAAAGGACCTGTCATTTTTTTTTTTTTTTTTTTTGAAATGGCAACTCAGAGTGTAACCACGAGGGGCTCGGACTCTTTAACCGGTCTATCCTGTGGTGCCTTAAGCTCCTAACGGATTTTTAAGGCCTCCAGCCAGGGGCATACTTAAAGCTAAATTAAAATTTTCCGTCTGCTCGCTAAGGGCACCCCCTGCGGGTTACGGACCTCGGCTTAGGGCAGAGTCGGAGGAGGGGGGAGGGTAACAAGGGACCGTCGGTGGCTGGATAAAATCAAGGTTTTGATTATTATCAGGGGGATTTAAAGCTACATGCTGCTCAGCTAAAGCGCGTGCTGGCGCTTCGTTTGAAAGCAAGGGTCGGGGAGGACTGATTAGTCGAGGATTTCGCGTTGGGCCTCGGCGGCGAGGTCGGAATGATGATCTTGTAGTGTGTACTCTTTTGCGAACTGTACTAGTAGACCTATGACTCTCCTGGAGGAGAGTGATGGGGTCGTCTGGGTCGGTCAGTGCATGCCGTGGGCGGCGGGTCCTGCTAATGGTAGAGGGGGTATAATTGGCGGCCTGAACAACCAACGGGTTGCGGTGAGTGGCGGCAGAGTCTAGGAAGCGCTTTGAAGCGCGTTTCATAAATTGGGCTATGGTGGGGATTTTTAGCTCCACGTGGAGGCTAGTGTTCCGAACGAACCAGGGGGCTCCTGTGATTTTACGGAGGAATCGGTTTTGGAGGGTCTGCATCTTATGGATGATATAGGGTTTGGCGTGGGCAAATACTGGACTCGCATAGGTCATGATGGGGCGGATACACGCGGTATAGATAAGCAACTTGCATCTAAGTGACAATTTGCTTTTACTATTTAGTATAGAGTGAAGCCTATATAGAGCGAAAGCGGCGCGCGAGCGCACCTTCTTTACATGCTCTGAAAAGGAGAGATGATGGTCTAGGATCACACCAAGATATTTGGCTCGCTTCTCCCAAGGGATAGGCTTGCCTAGCATGGTGATCGGTCGGTATGATGGGGTACGGTGACGCGGTCTGGAGAAGAGAACCGCTTGGCTTTTATCGGGATTTACCTCGATACGCCATTTTCGGAACCACGCGCCAAGGTTATTGGCAGCGGTTTGGAGGATTTTAGTTATATTGAGTGGGGATCTCCCTCGGTAATAGATGGCCGTATCGTCTGCGAACAGAGCCAACTTTGCCAATCTATTCTTTGGGATGTCGCTAGTGTACAGCGTGAAGGCAAGTGGGGATATCACAGAGCCTTGAGGGACTCCTGCGCGTATGGGATGGGGGGACGATAGAGTACCATCAATGCGATAGCGAAAAGTGCGATTCGACAAAAAGTCTCGTAAGATGTGCACGAGACGATCGGGCACACCGAGTTGATATAGCTTGTATATCAATCCGTTGTGCCAGACCTTGTCGAATGCCTTCGCTATATCAAAGAAGATCGCTCCTGTCACGAAGTTTGAATTGAAACCGAGAGTGATGTCCTCTACTATGCGGTAGACCTGATGGGTCGAGGCATGTTCGGTTCGAAA
Organism: Dryobota labecula; assembly: GCA_947523025.1. Classification (NCBI taxonomy): domain Eukaryota; kingdom Metazoa; phylum Arthropoda; class Insecta; order Lepidoptera; family Noctuidae; genus Dryobota; species Dryobota labecula. The sequence goes on from OX383306.1 coordinate 7,773,589, forward strand.
ACCAAATTGTTCATCGGGGATAAGGCCCTTTGTCTCGGCGTAGTCTTTGAGTCGCTTATAAATAAGTCTCTCATAGAGTTTGCCTATGACTGTGAGCAGACTGATGGGTCGGTAGCTCGCGGGCTCCGTTTTGGGTTTACCTAGTTTTGGAATGCCGATAACGATGGCCTCTTTCCAGGCTTGGGGAAAGATGTTATTGCTCAAGGCTCCATTGAAGATGGTAGCCAGGAGCATTATGAGGTGGGCGGGGAACAGTTGGAGCACCTTATTGGTGAGTCCATCCTGGCCGGGGGACTTACGGGGTTTCAGGCCCTTGATGAGTTCGTGCACTTCGTCTGGTGTGACGGGAGCCAGAGGAAACTCAGGGTCTTCGACGGGTGGGAGGGAGGCTCTACGTTCGACTTCAGCGTCTACCTCGTCGAGGTGAGCTTGGTCTACTGGTTGAGAGCTGGGCGAGCACTGGGCCTCTAGACTGTCGGCTAAGCATTCAGCTTTGTCGATGTCATCGAAAGCGATAGACGCGTCAGGGCGGATCAGTGGGGGCGTAGCGGCTGAACAACCTCGGGGGTTGAGACTCTTTTGGAGTTGCCAAAATGCCTGATGGTTTGGCTCTAAAGCGTTCAGTTTGTTATCCCAGTCGGTTTCATTCCATTCATCAATACGTTTCTTTACAGCACGCTGCATGAAACGTTTGTGAATTTTATTAGCCAAACAGGGAAAACTGCTGTATGCACGGACAGCTGCGTTCTTCTCAGTCAACAGTTCACGTATATCGTCCGGCAACTTCCCTCGACGGTTATCCGTCGCTGGTAGTTCCCTTGAACAATTGTTCAGGACAGATTGTACGTGATCTGTGAGTGAGTCGATCGCAGCCGTCGTGTCGGCGATAGAGTCAAACTGGTCGGGGATAGAGTCCAATTGGGGGGACGTGTTGGTTTTCAAGCTTTCGCTTACTTGCCTCCAGTCCGTTACCCTTTTGGTGCGCGGGGGGATATTGGGGTCATGGAGACCTATGCGGGGTGCCAGTTCTATTACGACAGGTCTGTGGTCAGAGTCAAGCTCTTGTACCGCCTCTATGGAAGCCAACCGTAGGTTGATATTCTTTAGAAGCGCTATGTCGAGCACGTCAGGGGTATGGTTTGGAGAATGTGGGAAATGAGTGAGGCTCATCGGGGCGATGATGTCAAAATTTAGGGTGGAGCAGAGGTCGTACAAGTGACGGCCTCTGGGGGTGATAAGTCTGCTGTTCCAAGCTGTATGCTTGGCGTTGATATCACCCGCTATTATGACGGAGTCGCTCAGACTCAGGAGGGTTTGAATGTCGTCTGTCAGTAGTTGTAGATTATTATCTATTTCGGGACTGGGAGGCAGATAGGCCGAAATTAGAGTGATCGGTCTGTGACCTGACATGCCTAAGCGGCACATCGAAACTTCCAGAAGGGATTTGAGGGCGGGAGGGTCTAAGGGAGTGCAGTAGAGTTCTGTCCGGTAATAAATGAGAGTACCTCCACCATGGCAACGTGACCTGTCGTTGCGAACTATGCGATAGTTCGCAACTGACGGGTTACGGTGCCGGGGTTTGAGGAAGGTCTCTTGGGTCAGGAATATGTCTATTTTATGGTCGCTGAGGAATTCTGTGACCTCTGTGCGTTGGTCGTTCAGGCCGAAGGCATTGAAAGTCCCTATCTTTAGGGAACGGGGTTTGAGTCTAGCGGGGGACCTAATATCCATTAAGTGGTCTAGGGGTGTTGTTCGCGAATCTAGACAATGCTTGCGTGATCTCGGGATACGCATTGTAGATTGCCTGAATTTGGTAAAGGTCACCGGCGTTGGTCGCGGCGACTATTTCGCTGGCCATCCTCCTCGCGCGGGGGGTGAGGAAGACCATGTATGTGGATGAGATCACCTGGAAGGGATCTACTTGATTAACACCGGCCACGGGATTGGGGGTGTGGTTAGGAGGGGCGCGCGCATACGGAGCGGCGGCGGAGGGCGCGGACGCGGGCGCGGGCGCGGCGGCGAGGAGCGCGGGTGCGGTGGGGGGCGCGGTGGACGCGGGTTTCGATTGCGAGTTTTCGAATCTGGTTCGCGGGTCCATTAAACGGGGTAATGTGGCCTGGGGGGCCTGAGGAGCGACTGCCTGAGGGGCGGGTCTAGCCTGGAGGCTTGGGAAAGCCTGCTGGTGGTGCAGGTAATTCCAGGGACTGGGCCTCTGTGGACTCAGTCTTACTGGCAATTGATAGGAGGGGCATTCGCGAGTCTGACGGGCGTCGGTACGCTTAGTCAGGCGAGGGGAGGTCGATTTGGGGGCTTTTGTGCAACCACGGTAGTTTGCGGGGTGGCCTGCCTCGCCACATAGCACGCAGCTAGGTGGCTCGGTGCAAAGTGCGCGGTCTTTTGGACGTTCGCATTCCGCAGTGCTATGCGAACCCAGGCACTTTACGCACCTGGGTGTCGCATAGCAGTGCTTCTGCGTATGCCCATAGAGTTGGCAGCGATGGCACTGCGCAATTACACTAGATTTCCTGGGTTTCTCAATTTCGAGACCGGAGAGACTACAGATCGATTTGATCTGGAAGATCGGGTTATAACCCTCGGAGGGTGGGCAGATCACGAGGATCATGTCGAAGGCCTCACCGCGTCGCGCGCGATGCATACGGTGGACCTCGTTTACGGGGACGTTTTGTGACCTAAGGTCGGCTATTATTTCCGAGCATGGGATCTCCCGGGGGATCCTGCGGATGACGACACGTGTTTCCTTTTCCTCGGGGAGGCAATACGTGTGGAAAGACACGTTTTTTGAGCGAAGCATTTTTGTTAGGCTCCTGTAGTCCGTAGACGTGGGAACCGTAACCTTTATACCGGTCTGGGTGGACTTTGCATGCGAGTAATTTATCCGGAGCTCGACACACCATTTGGAGATGTCGGTCCATTTGGACTTCTCCTGGATAAACACGGGCGGTGGGAGGGGGATTTTCTTAACGGGATTGCCGTTAATGAGAATGCGCGGAGTGGGGGCCTGCGACGTGGACGCGGACGCGGAGGGCGCGGGCGCGGCGGAGGGCGCGGGGGTGGGGACCTGCGGCGCGAGGGGCGCGGACGCGGTGGACGGGGCGGGGGTGGGGACCTGCGACGCGGAGGGCGCGGACGCGGTAGACGGAGTGGGGGTCGCAGGAGGGCTGGAGCCCTCTGCTTTCCCTTTTTTGGCGGCCTTTCTTTGGGCTTTCGTCTTCTTCCTCTTGCCCCCCCGTCCCGAGACTAGGCTGAAGCCGTCGTCCGAGGTGGAGGGGGAAGAGGCAGTGGACGCTGCCGACCGTGTCGTGATGGTACGGTCCGATTCTGAGTCGGTACCGGCGGGACGCGGGGTGTCGGCTCTTCCACTGACTGCCTCTTCTGTTTCCATGTCGGATACAGATGAGCCAGCCTGTGACAGAGGCGAGCGAGAACGCGAACGCGATCGAGAAGGAGAGGGAGAAGGAGAGCGGGGGCTATCCGTCGAGCGGGCGCGAACGGATGCCGAAAGGGTGGCAGCCGCGAGGGCTCCGTATTCCTGTCCATATTTGGACTGGAATACGGGGTCCTTTAATACGACTTCGATTAGAAATTCTATCAAAACAGTCCCGATGACGGGGTTTTTCTTATAGGCGGGGAGGGGGGCCATGATGGTGGCGGGGAAGTTATCCCTACGACTAATATCCCTAACTCCCCGGGTGGGTTTGCCCGGGGATGAGTGAAGCCTCCCTGCCGGGTCAGGCAGGGAGATGTGTGCTAACGGTGAGCCCTAAGCTTGTAACCCGTCGCTAGTCTTATTGTGCGAACGGGGCCCTACAAATCCGGTGCGAAGGGTGTAGACACACCCTAAAGACACCGGGTGAGTAGCTGAGGAAGGAAAACTGTCACCAGAGCCGACTAGGAGATCCCCCAAGGCCGGTTAACTCTGGGACCCGTCCAATTGACTGCCTTGCCCTGATTGAGGGTTCGGCGGGTGTGATTGGGTCAACACCCCCTTGGATTCGTTATCACCGTTAGGTTTCAACCAAGGACCACGAAACTGTGGTTTTTCCCTGACGGGGTGAAAACGCGCGCAACGTTTTAGACGACAGGTTTAAAGAAACCAATACCAACCTGTCTTGAAAAAGACAATAGTTGATATTATTGTTAGTAGTCGGACTACTAGTGCAATCGTTACGACTGGGCGTAACGATTACCGGATGGCGGCGGCGGACACTTGACACGGCACGGGCGCAGCGAGCCGGAGCTGCAGCACACGACCGTTCTGAACGGTGTCGCGACGCGGATTGACCGAACAAGCGCACCGGGGCGGGCGCAGGGAGCGGGAGCAGCGTAACGACCGTCCAGGACGGAGGTCGAACGGTGAGTCGGACCTGTCATTTTTTTTTTTTTTTTTTGTATGGCATCTCGGAGGTATAACCACTGGGGGTTCCTGCTCCTAAACCGGGCTTTCCTGTGGTGCCGCAAGCTCCTAACGAAGTTTACGCCTCCAGCCAGGGGAGTTTTTACTAAAATCTACTTAAGCTAGACGACTGCTCGCTAAGGGCACCCCAGGTGGGGCTCGAACCTCGGCTTAGGGCAGTGTCGGAGGGAGGGTGGCAAGGGACCGTCGGTGGCTGGATAACATCAGGGTTCTGATTATTAATCTGGGGAGTTTGGATTACAGGCTCAGCTAAACCACATGCTGGCACATCGTTAAGCGTCGTCAAGGGTCGGGGAGGGTTATTATTATTGACGATAATAATAGTGGGTCGGGGTGGGTTTCGCGCGGGACCTCTGAAGCGAGGTCGGAATTTGGATCGTGTGCGTGTTGTGTGTACTCTACGAGCTGTACTAGTTTCCCTACGACTCTCCTGGATGAGAGTGGTGGGGTCGTCTGGGTCGGTCAGTGCGTGCCTTGGACGGCGGATCATACTAATGCGGGAGGGGGTGTAATTGGCGGCCTGCACAACGAGAGTGTTGCGGTGGGTGGCGGCAGAGTCAAAGAAACGCTTGGAAGAGCGTTTTAGAAATTGGGCTATTGTAGGCATTCTAAGCTCTACATGGAGATTTGTGTTCCGAACGAACCAGGGGGCTCCCGTGCATTTACGGAGGAAACGATTCTGGATAACTTGCATCTTATGGATGATATACGGTTTTGCTTGAGCAAAGACTGGGCTCGCATAGGTCATGATGGGGCGGATGCACGCGGTATAAATTCGCAATTTGCACTTGAGTGACAATTTGCTATTTTCATGGACAAGGGAGTGAAGCCTATAGAGAGCGAAGGCGGCGCGCGAACGCACCTTACTTACATGCTCAGAAAAGGAGAGGTGATGATCGAGGATGACACCTAGATATTTGGCTCGCTTCTCCCAGGGGATAGGCTTGCCGAACATGGTGACAGGTTTGGGCTTTGGGGGGATTTTTCTCGGTTTAACGAAAAGAACCGCTTGGCTTTTGTCAGGATTGACTTCGATCCGCCACTTTCTAAACCACGCACCGAGCTTGTCGGCTGCAGTCTGGAGAGTGTTGGCAATGACATTATGACACTTCCCTCTGTAGTAAACGGCCGTATCGTCTGCGAACAGAGCCAACTGAGCCTTTTTAAACTTCGGGATGTCGCTGGTGTAAAGCGTAAAAGCCAGGGGGGATATCACAGAGCCCTGAGGGACTCCTGCGCGTATGGGATGGGGGGAGGAGAGGGCACCCTCTATGCGATAGCGAAAGGTGCGGACCTGTCATCTGTTTGACACTCCTTTTATAGGCTTGATGCTACTCGCTACTGTTCGTTCCCGTTCATTCCCAACAGTATTATACGTACAAAAATTTGATTATCCTAGTTCAATTACTCGAATTAAATATATCTACTATTTTTTGTTGTTGTTGTACAGCGCCATATTCATTTTAATAAGCCGCGCACAGGAACAGTTATGTTGATAATGGACAAGTTGGACAAAAATTCTGAAATGGGTTTTATGAATCGTTGTTTTTTATGGGCATAAGCTGAATAGTGCTGAATAAGTGAATAGTCCCTAAGCCGTACGGCTCGCAGATTCGAGCCGCGCCGCTCGAAGTATTGAGACGTGTGGCTCAACTATCGAGCCGCGCCGCTCAAGTATTGAGCCGCGCCACTCAAGTATTGAGTCGCGCTGCTCGATTATTAAGCCGCGCAGGTCAAGATTTAAGAGCACTTTGACCCTATCGACACTGGCTGACTGACCAACTGGTCGCGAGAATACACACGACCAGTGAACGTAAATAAAGCATGGAAGCATTGCTTCAAGGAAAACTAAGCGGACATATTGACACAAAATCCAAAATAAACTGACACATCGGAACGCCGTCGCTGATTCGCCGAAAGTGTATTACCACTCAAGATGCACAGTTAAAAAAACGACCTTATTTCATAAAGGATTGAGTTTAAATTACTATATAACGAATAGGCCGCTAACGACATTTCTACGACGCCACTGCGCCACCATTCATCGCTCGAGATGTTTTATGTAACAAGGTGCAACTTAAATAATTAATCGTGATGAAATAAAATATTTTGATTTTGATTAAATGGTATTTAGGAAGTAATACGTACCTATTAACATATGTAAGCTTAAAAATTACAAGGTAAATAAAAAAGGGTGTGGTCTATTTTTAATTTATTGTTATTCACAATTTAGGTATACATTAATATTATTCCGTTTTTTTACGTTAAGTCAAAGTCAAATCATTTATTTCAAATAGGCACGTAAAAGGCACTTTTGAACTTCAAAAATTACAAAAATATTTAATTGATTAGAAAAGGTAGTTAAGTATGGAAAACTCTTTTAAAATGTTAACAATAGTTCGTATACATTAATTAATAATTATAGGTCAAGACGATGTGATATCATCAATAGGTAAAAAGAATGAAAAGTGAAGTAATGACAGACAAATGAATAAATTCGATAGATACATGGTGCTCACATAATTACTAACATTGTATATGATTTTCCAAAAAAATTGACATAAAATAAGTCAGTGTGTGAGTTAAAGTATATTAATTACAGAAAATAAAACTAATATTATATTATATCACTGCTTATTATTGCTCAGTGTTATCATGTTTCAATAGCGTGAATCCCAATGATAATTATCCCTTAAACAAACGCGAGCCCAAGTGTACATTATAAAAAAAAAAAATTGGGTGGTTTTAGGGTAAATAAAAGCTGCCTATTCCATTTTTTCCATAATATTATTTTAAAAATGAGGGGATGAGGGTGTTTTTTCGGTGGTAAATAATTTACCATTGTCCGTTGCAATGTATGCTATTTTGCAATTAAGTGGTATAATAGTTACCATTGTTTGTTGTGGTACATATTCATGTCTCTACCTATTTATTTTTGGTAAACAAATAAAAATGCATTTTTTATATATTTTTTATTTATTAAGACAACAATATTATTGGTAAGTAATGAATTATCCATTTTAACTTAAATCTACTCTGAGCTTTGGTTGGTGTGGAACGTTTTGAAACAAGATTAAGCGCATAGTGCTACGTTGCACATAGAGCAACAAACCTTTGACCGTTTTTGCACCTTTTTGGTGCTGCAAAACCTACACCTTTTGTAGGTGTCCGTTTTCTCGGGCATATGCACACCTACGTTCAAAAGTCGATTCTCGTCAGGAACGCCAAAATTACCTCCTTTCTTATTCTTAAAAACAACCGGCTTATGTTTTTTATTTGTAAATCTATCTATTAAACTACGTGCTAATTTCAATCTAAAATTCCTGTGTGAATGATTTGTTACTACATGGGCTGTGTTATAAGTAATGTATGCATTTATGATGGCCGAATCAAACATAAAAATAAACAATCTCATCCAGTACTTTCGAGATTTGCGATGTATTGGATAGGACGATCGGAAATGATCAAAATGATCCACACCGCCCATAGTTAGAGTATAAGATGCGATTGCTTTAGGGCAGAGTATATTTTGCCTCGACCCATCTTTTTGGGTTCTTTTAACATATACAACTTCACGCGGATGGTGAGCAGTAGTAAGAACACATACGTCTTTTGTATCATGCCACTTTATGGCAGTTATAGGCCCAGAAGTTATTGATGCAAATTCGTGCTTTGCTAGCTTCAAACTCTTCGGTTGTTTTTTTTCAAAATGCTCGGTAGATCTTTTCTGTCGCTTCGAACCGTACCAACAGAATAAATACCCTTTTCTTATAAATCGTCCACCAAATTACAACTTGTAAAAAAATTGTCAAATGCTACTAGGGTGTCTCTTGGAAGCTCGCTGCACAGATTCATAACCCAAACCTTCATGTTCTACACTATCACCTTTGTTAGTATATATTTGAAATTGATACATGTAGCCTGTTGTAGAGTCACATCTCGCCCAAATTTTAAAACCTCTCTTAATAGGTTTTTTAGGCATATACTGTTTTAAACTACTCCGTCCTTTAAATTTGACCATGCACTCATCTACCGATTGCGTGCTTGAATTACTCATTTGATTTTTTTAAATGTTATTGAATTCTGTTATTAAAGGACGCAATTTATATACTTTTGTCAAAATTTGCGGAACCTCGTGGAGGCTCTAGCTCATTGTCGTTCAAATGGAGATTTTCAGTTATCTTCTTAAATCTAAATAGCGTAAAAACACGCGAGATTTCTAAATTATTGTAAAATGGATCAGTAGACCAAAACAATTCCATGTCTGGAAGTGGGCTGAGACCCATCATAATAAGTACTCCCAAATAAGCTTTGATTTCTTCAGATGAAACTTGTGTCCAATTGTTGCTTTTTGTTTGATCGGCATATATATTGGTTTGTTCGACTATTAATTCTATCAAGTAATCAGAGAAAAAGTTTTGAAAAACGTCTATCGGCTGTGTTTTATGAGAGTAATATGAGATTGGTTCAGCTTTATTAGTAAATAAAGGGATATCATGGGGCTCTTCTACAAATTTCCATTCACGTGGTGTGGAACGGTTTCTGCGTGGAGCTGGAAGTTCATGACCTTCGCTGCGCGTTGCTATCTCTGAAGAGCTACCAACATCCGGAATAATGTGTGGCACTATTGTAACTTCTTGAGATCCTTGTTCTTCTCTTCTAGCTTCACTAAATGTTGTATGTATGATGGTTGATATCCATCTCCATTGCTTAAAAGTTCCAATAAATACTCACTCGATTGTCCGGTGTCCTCAGTCATTACTACCACTTCGTGGTCCACGCCTGCTCCAAACATTTCCTCTAATCTATTTTCAACGAGGTTTTGTTCTGATAAATTTAAATTCACATCTGATGGACTCGGTAAGAAATCGCCCCATAAAACATCATCATCTTCATCACATTCAGACAGATCAGACAGTTCCTCGAGACCATTGACGAGTGCCTGTATGTTATTCTCGTTTAATCGCCTTCTCCGCGCCATGGCCTTGGAAATAAATTACATGACGTTATAATAGTATATTACTCAAAAAAAATAATATCAGTTTTAATCTTCTTCTTTGAGAATTAAATGTCTTTAAACCGAATCAAACGACCAAAAAACAAACAAAATAAAATCAGGATGATAAACAAACATTTTATATACTTACGGATTTGATTTTTTCATCAAAGATTTATCGGACAAAGGTAAATTATTTACCACTTCTCTGAAACATTTAAAAATATATACACAAGCGCTTATACAAGCAGCAAATTGTCGAAAAAGGACAATAACATAGTTTACTATATGTATCTGAATCATAAAACCACTTACCAATTTTTTTTGCACAAAGTTTCAATAACTTCTCCGTGTGGCGGCAAAAACACAACTTTTTCTGGCAAAAAAACGGTTTGTGAACTTTGACATGTCATAACAGTGACAGGTGACGGTAAAAAGTTTTGTGTTGCCAGGAATTAAATAAAGAAACTATTAACGTATTAAATAACAATTTTTTCGTTCCTCCAAGATTATCCGAAGAAAAAATAAAATGGTTTTTATTAACTGGTACGAGGTGGTAATATAGTTACCATTATTTTATTAAGGGTTATTGTCTTTGACATTTCACTTGAACCTAAGTTACGTGCCTCGGAAAATTGTAAGTGTCCAATTTCTGCCGTGATGAGTGCAGTAGAGAATAATTTTTGACAATATAATACAAACGAATTTTAAGGAATTCTTGAATAATACTTTTGATAAAAGGTATGTCGTGGGGTGGGATATCAGTAGGGTGCTTTTTTAAAGAGTTAAATATGTCATTAAAGCTGGTCACATATTGAAAATATTTGTTTGATATTACAGTCAGGTTATGCTTGCTGATTAAACATTTCCCTGATTGAACTTTCATAATATTTCGTAGGATACACTCAGAACGGTAGCATACTTTAAACAAAGTTACTGAAGGATACGCCAATCCACCAAAGTCTTTGAGACATTAATTGGTGAAAATACAGTTTTTCGCTTGCAAATAAACATTCCGTGCATTCTTCGCAATTGATTTTGGAATTTAGCTTTTTTGCTACGAACCCGGATATATATCCAATTATTTGCTCAATCGTATCTGGCAATTGCGTATTTGAATCTAGCATTGTTGCAAATACATCACAGTTGTTTTCTTCAGTAGATAGTGGTACATTTTGAGTAGGTTCATCGTTGGCATCAAATCTAAATCCCAGTGTGGTTTCATTGATTAGTTTTATTGATGAACTAATACAATTGAGTACAGGAACGTCCTCTAATGGAATGCAATTGCCTGTTTTGGAGCTTAACTCTAAATTTTGTGAAGTTTTGCGGTAAATTTCCATGAATTGGCATGCATTTGGATTATTGTTACATCGTCCATGGTTTCGGATTATGCCAAAAAAGAGTTCCAGGTAGTTTTGACTGAACTTATAACACAGAATAAATCGCAAAACTTTAGTTTCGACGAGCTCGTGAAACAGTCTAAAACTTTTGGTACAAACCACCAACCCCAAAAATCCTGTTTTTGACTTCGTTTGTATTACTATTTTTTCCACTAATGAGCGCATTATAATCTTACGTCCGTTTACAGTTCGCCTTGTTATATTTGGCACCCTTACTTTCAGTCCCAGTATATAAGACTCTGTTTCAGCAAGGAAATTGAAGAAAAAGTCTTTGTCTTTCATTTCTATTAGAGTGCTTAAATCCTTTGTTGTTTAACGAACTTGCGTTTAAAACGTCGAACTGGTTGTTTATAATTTGCAAAAACTTAACTGTAAATCTATACTTAATATTATATAGCTGAAGAGTTTGTTTGTTTGAACGCGCTAATCTCAGGAACTTCTGGTTGGAATTGGAAAATTCTTTTTGTGTTGGATAGTCCATTTATCGAGGAATATTATAGGCTATATAACATCACGCTACGACCAATATGAGCGGAGCATAAATGAAAAACGTTTCAAAAACGGGAAAAATTATTCCTTTTTGAGAGCTTCCGTTGCGTGCGCTGCGTAAACGGTTTAAGTTACGCAAATATCATGTATGATGGAGTTGTTCCTCTTTAAAAGTTCTAAAAAAAGAAGACGACAGCATATGTCTATCTTTTAAGATTGACTCACTAAAACCTTTTTTTTTATGGTAATCAAATTTGTTCGAAATTAATGCATTATTTGCGAAGGAGTTTTATCAACAAAATATTAATCCTTATTCAAATAAATATGTTATTAATCACAAGTATTTAAATGTAAACAAAATTGTGCTTGACACTTGATTACAAAAATTGATTCACGTCCTCACACTCTAATACCACCGATATTGCGATCAAAATCTTCCATCACAATTTCAGCGTTGGATTACCAGTTGATTCTTCAATACGTAAAATCCCGAAGCCAAGTGGAAACCTTACAGCTAGCCAATTACCTGACTGATTCGAGGAGGATACTGGAGTTCCGGACGTACAGACACTCAATTTGTCAGAAACTTAATTCGGTGGGGTTCGGCTATTGCATCGGGCGAGCTCGGCTGTGATTTTGAATACATCGTAGGTTGGTACTTATTGTATTGCAGGGCGAATTTAGCTGTGTAGAATATTGACGAAGGATAGAAGAGAATATGGCTTTTATTATTTTTGGCGTTAATTTGACAATAGGATAATGAACAAGCATGAATTTGGGTGCTGTGACGATGAAATTGGCGGCTAAGTACGGAGGATACTGGAGTTCCGGACGTACAGACGCTCTATTGCATCGGGCGAGCTCGGCCGTGATTTTGAATACATCGTAGGTTGGTACTTAATGTATTGCAGGGTGAATTTAGTTCTGTAGAATGTAGACGAAGGATAGAAGGGAATATTGAACTTCTTGTCACTTGAACATCTTAGGAGATATCAAAACAAAACAAAAAAACAAAATAAGTAGAAAATTCATTACTTAAACCACTCACTCTCTTAGGTGACGCGACGCAGACTAAGTTGCGCGGGTCAGCTATATTATAAAGCTGAAGAGTTTGTTTGGTTGAACACGCTAATCTCAGGAATAAGATACTGGTTCGAATAGAAAAATTATTTTAGTGTTGGATAGCCCATTTATCGAGGAAGGCTATATAACATCAGGCTATGATCCTTAGGAGCCAAGCGAAAAGAACAAAAGTCAGAAAGAACGCTAAGCGATAACGAAGTTATAGCGCGGGCGGCAGGTGACAGGATGCGACGCGATGTGTGGGCCGAAATTTCACGCGGACGAAGTCGCGAGCAGAAGCTGGTATATGTGTTGTCTAGTATTAAAATCCGTCAGATCCAAAAAAGTAAATTTTGCATTAAATGGCTTTTTTTCTTTAATAAAGTTACAAATACTATATCATTTTATATAATTTAAAGTAAAATTACTTTTAATATTTCTGGGAGTTATCAAGTTAAATTGTTTTTAGATTTTAAATTATACAACTAATAAAAGACAAAAAAAATGGATGTAGCGGTTATTGATACTGAGTTATAGATCTGGCGGAGTTTATTACTCAGCTCAATGGATGTAGCGGATTTTGGCATTTACTTTTTTATTATACAGGATGTTATAAAGAGTAACTTGAAACTAAAATAAAAACGCAAAAAAAATAAAACTAATGATTGTCGTTAGTAATTATAGTCTTTGAGGATTTATGAATAAAACTTTTTTCGTATTATTAAGAAATTTAATGTAAAGAAATTAGTTAAATAAAGTTTTCACTTTCTTCTAGTGCAACACAATGAAGGTACTCATGTTCTTCAAATTGGTCATTAGTTTCTTCTACTTCTTTATAATATTTTAAACTGGCAATAGTTCTCCAATCTTCACCGAAATGCTTCTTCAAAAGGTTTGCTACATCAAGTATTTTTTTAAAGTTCACTTTGTTTCCTCTTCGCAAAATTGCAGGTGCCAAATCAATGATATGCTTTCCCCTTTTCGTGACATACTGCTCTGTCAAGAAAGTAACGGGAAAAGATCAATAATACACAAAATGTTTGTTATTCATCCAAATTTATTTTATCACCTTCAAAGTATGCTCCTTCAGAAATGATACACTTACGCCAACGAATAATCCAATCATCAAAACATTTTTTAAACGCTGTTTCCGGAATTGAGTTCAGTTCTCGCCGCGAATTCTCCTTTATGTCTTCTACCGATTGAAAACGGGTGCCACAAAGTGGTAATTTGAGTTTAGGAAAAAGAAAGAAGTCGGCTGGAGCCATATCTGGTGAATATGGTGGTTGCTCGATGGTATTTGTTGAGTGTTTGGTCAAAAATTCGTTCACAATGATGGCCATGTGTGAAGGCGCATTATCGTGGTGCAAAATCCAAGAATTTTCTTTCCACAAATCTGGCCTTTTTCTTCGAATTTGCTCTCTAAAATACCGCATAACGCTCAAATAATATTCTTTATTTACCGTTTGACCTTCCGGCAAGAATTCCGAGTGCACAACACCGCGATAGTCAAAGAAAACAGTCAACATGACTTTGACTTTTGATCGACTTTGGCGTGGTTTTTTCGGTTTCGGTTCAGTTGGAAGGCACCACTCCGAAGCTTGTTGACTAGTTTGCATGTCAAACTCGTAAACCCACGTCTCGTCACCAGTAACAATGCGTTTCATGAATGTTGGATGGGAATTGACTCGTTCTAGCATGTCCTCAGCGACTCTCATGCAATTGATTTTTTGAAGAAAATTCAGGTCTTTTGGGACTAGCCGAGCGGTAACATGTTTCATACCCAAATGATTAGTTAAAATGGTACGGATCAACTCGTGAGATTCAGAAAGTTCGGCGGCTATCTCTCTCAAAGTTGAATGAGGATATTCAGTCACTATTTCCTTCACTTTTGCGATGTTAACTTCAGTTGCAGACGTTGATGGCCTACCAGAGCGAGGCAAATCTTCCATCACATCTCGACCACTTTTGAACGCTTTGTACCACTCATAAGCACGTGTTTTTGATAAAGTCGATTCACCGTAAGCCTTCTGTAACATTTTCAGTGACTTCGAACACGAAATTCCATAGGCGATGCAAAATTTAAGACAAACTCTTTGTTCCGTGTTTTTGTCCATAATGAAATTCGCTATACACACCAGATATGATATAACTAAAAACAGCACTGTATTTAATATAAATAACAGATGCAACTCGAACTCCGCGCCAAAATGGAAAACAGTTGTGCCAATCTCACAACAACAATAAAAACAAAAATTATAATTCGGAACCATAAACAAATCATCCATTCCCGATACTTTTTTGACTGAATGTATTTTGGTTGCCCAACTTCATTCCGATAGTTTTCTTCGCCTTGCACACTAACGTTCTGTCGACCACGGCGAAGTATAAAACGCTTTGATGGGTTGAACCTGAAATGCCAGTTTCCTGGAGTTTTAAGTGTTGTAGTAACTTCTTTTTTCCAATCACGCACTTCAACGTTGCCATCGCCTAAATGAAAACAAGTCGCATGTTCCTTGAATAAATTCACATAAATTTGTGGATCGCATACGGGCAGGCGGCTCGTCCATATACTTCGCAGAAATTCCTTCGGTACATCTGGGCCAGTAAGGCTGTGACGGTGGCGATAAAATTGTGACGCTTTCCGGCCGCCCAGTTCCTCATGCATGAGAAGCTGCTTCACCTTTTTAACACGCGATGCCGATAGCCGTCTAATAAGCTCACCTTTTAGCTTCTCGTATTTTCTGGTTGGTGGAGGGATAATATCCTCGACTTCGGCAGCGTACTGCAGATCTAGATTGCCGGTTATATAATAAAATTTTGTGTCGTCTGACTTGATGCTAGCCAGGATGAATTGCGCCTCCATCTAGTTAAACCAGAGACTTGGTTTCTCTGGATAGAACGGCGGTATGCGCACACCCACGCGAAATGTTTCCGCTGCCTCTTATCCTCGTATCTTGGCTCGTGCACGCTTTGTCCTTTGTCATTTTCGTGTTCTTGAACGGGGTCACCAATGTAGTGTATGGGTGGGTGGGTGACGTGTATATTGAAAACTTACTTTTTGCCACTGTTTCGTCGTTTTGATGCGCCCGCCTATAGCATTCAGCGTGGTGTAAAGGACATTGAGCAAGTTACTATGGCACTTGGTTGCGCAACTTTTGACACAGTATAGTAATGAAAATTAGACACAAAAAAGGGTTAGTGTCATACTTTAAAACAACGTTAAATTCAAAATTAAATATTGTGGGGTTTTCGAAAAAAAAAAAAAAAAAATGAGTACCTATTGAGGTTATGTTACATCCCAAAACAATTCGTTTTGAAACCCTATTAACTGGCAAATATTTTACATTATTTTGGTATATATTAATTTAATATTACCTATGTTCATTATTTAAGATATTTAAACACATTGATCTACAAATCCTCTCAGAAAAACAACATTTATTTAATTAATTATAAGAATTGTTTAATAGTTACTTTCAAATTGTTTTCTTTTCATTAACAACGAGGAATAGCCTGAAGTTGACATCTCGTCTGATGGTAAGCAATGATAAGGCTGAAGATGGAAGCACACTTCACGGAATCCAACCATGGAGGGACTGGCTATCTTACCTTTTACTGTGGGAAAACGTTTTAAATTGTTATGACGGTAGATTTAGATTAGACGGTGGTAGCTAGCCAGGTGGACTTAAAACAAACCCTACCACTAACTAAAACGAGCACGAGCAACTGAGATACCACAGAACGGTCATCACATGTACACAGCAGCCTACTGTTCGGTTGCCCACCAAACAATTACAATAATAACCAGCAATATCTGATATATGGTTGGTTGTGTGACTATTAACTAAAATATATGCATACTAAACCTTATGGCCAATATGCCGAGATCTAATCCTGCCTCTTAAGAGATATTTGTCCGTTCCCAGTACCAATGGCAGTTCATCCTCTATATCAATGGCCACTTCGATTTCATATTTCCCCTCGTCACGGACATGCTCTCCGTAATAAGAGCGTGACTGTTTGATTTGATACGTACCTAATGCTATCATTATTAAATCATGTAGAGATAACTTAGGAAAAGTATTTAAATGTGAATGCTCAGCATCTATACGTCTGAAAATCGTTCTTCGTCTGTTAATATTTTCATTCCTTATGAAAGTACCTAAATGATTTGTAGTATTTATTTTAGCTAAAGCTAGTTCCAATAATTGCCGGGCATCTGGTCGATCTTGTATTGGTATATGATATTTATTTAATAATGCACACGCTATATTAAAATCTGTCATGAGATGTGTCGATGCGCGGTTAAAGTATTCTTGTCGTAACAACTTAAAATCTCTTTTTATACGACCGTTGACAACCTCAACCACCCATCGACACATTGTAACACACCTAGAACGATTAGCCTGCTCTGTGGTAAGTTGATTTTCACCTTCTAAAAGTGATTCGGGCATGTGTGCTTTATATCCATACATCTGCAATTCACCTAGTACATCTCTGAAGCCCCTATCTAGTATAAAAATATCATTAGGCCTAAAGTAAGTTCTTAAGGGACTCCTTTCACTACGAAATTCTTTTGACATTATATTTGCATCATTTTCTGTTGCTGGGAAGGGACCAAGTGAATGCAAAATGTAACCATCACAGCATACTATTAAAAAAGGTTTTACCAAATTATTTAATTTGTGTAGACTGTATGTCTTTTTTTGGTACGAGTAGTTGCTTTGCACATATATGTATGTACCATCACATATAGCTATTGCTGGTTTATTGTTTGCAGACATTTCAGGATTTCCAAAAAAACCTTCTGGGATTATTTTATTTCTAGCTGCCACATCTTGAATTGACATATGACCTAATCCTAAGTAAAGAGGAACAAATGTTTCAGTTAAACAGTTCCTAGCATGAGACATATATCTCTCCAAAGTTCGCCTTGAAAGACTAAATAGTGATGACAACCGTTCATTACTGTCACCGGTTCGTAACTTGACAAGTATTATACTCAATGCAGTACTTGCACATGGAACTACTTGAGCCAATTGAGGTATATGGAGTAATCATTGATGGAAGCTATCTGCATTCATACCTAACCAATAATGACATAGGTGCGGATCCAGCTCTCTAATATTTGAAAAATCAAACTGTCTGCGACCACCCCGTTCCATAATTAACATCATGTTATCCATTTGCATGCCTGTGAAATCATTATTATGAAAAGATAACTCGTTCCAATCTCCATTATATAAATGATGACTGTATATACGGGCACTACGTGGCACATACAATCTATAATGCAACAGTAACATTTCTTTAATTGCTGATGGTACTAGTAAACGCTCATTCACTAAAAATACAATGCCGTGAAGAAGCAGCAGCACGTTTGTAGATGCGTGAAGTAATTCTTGGACTACGCACAATAGCTTGCGATGGTGAGTTAAGCAGTGCTGATGGTAGTAGTGGTGGAGGTGTGGGTACAGATACTAGACTCGTAAATATTTCCACAACATTGCTGCTGGAAGTTGAAGGAATTTCTGGATTCCCAATGGTTTCAATAGCAGACTCACTCTGTAAAGCTAGTCTACTTTGATCAAGCTCAGCATGTCTTCTTACACTTCTATATGCATTAGACCAACAGCGTAAACAAACTCTTTCAAGACGGTGAACCTGAAAAAAAAAAAGATATATATACCTATATATAAAATACCACTACATATTTAAATTCTACATGGAACGAGAATAACAGTCACGAGTAGTGTTTCTGGTTTTCAGGTTATTTTTATTTATATAAATTCTATGCGCTTGTGCTATGATGTTCTTTACTATTATTATAATATGTTAAATATAAATTAAATCAAGATAATTAAAAATAAATTAACCTAAACTAAATAAAACTAATAACAAAATGAACTAAAATATGGCGTCGAAAAATTCCTCCGCATCGCTGTCGACTGGTAATGTACCCAAGAGACTGGCAGCATTGCCACGTTGTATGGCAATGCTTAGCCTCTGGCCAAGATAAAAGCCAGCCCTTGGGTCACGGGAAGTGTCAACCAGCCTTTTGGAGATTTCATTGAACAATAAATGAGCACTGGGACCCCACGGCCCGAGGGTTTCAACCCCAAACGGCTCGAAAATATAGTTACCGATCAAGTTACTATACTTTCGCCGCTTGAGGTTTTCAGCAGCCGCAGCAGCAGCGCCAGCACAGCACGCCGAGCCAGGAAGATGGGATGGCGCAAGAGTATCGACACAAGTTGCATCCCACACTAAAGGCCTACCTACCTTCCAAGGAAATAAAGACATGCCGTCCGGTCTCTTGCCATCGTCGCGTGCCAAGCCATTGGGTTCTAATACAGCTGGAACGCCGACGGAGACAAGAGCTCGTCGGATGATGTCATTAATGTTTGCGTGCCGCGCTAAGCGACCCGCACTTCGACTGCAGGACAGGCCGTGGTGTCCTAGGCTGTTGACAACCTCGCCACAGTGACAGCGATGGGGAGAACAACAAGGAGCTCCTAGTCGTAGGGAAGCAGCGAGGCGGAAAGTAGTGTCGTCAAACAAAGTGCCTATGTTCGACGATGGTAGTGCATGAAGCCAAAGACCCGACTCCCACCTACCCACAGCCAGCAGGCGCGCACGCTCCGCAGAAGTAGCAGAAGTGTCAAGTAAATTGTTCTGTACTACCCTACAGAGCGGCTCATCCCACCGTCTCTGTGAAGATGGATTGTCGGGTGGATCTGAATTCGGGCAAGCGAGTTTCCAGGCATCCAATGCCTCGGTAAAGCATGGCACATCAAAATCAATCAGTGTGGAGGCTAGGATTTTCCTGATTAATTTCTCAGTGCCATGAACCGAGGAAATGAAAGCCGGTAAACTAATACTAGAAATTTTGCGGACGCCGAGGCCTCCCATATGAATGGGAAGAGAAGCTTGAGCCCAAGCTCGGTCGTCCATGGCCACATTTAAAATCGAAGTTAATGTATGCCGGATAATTTGGTCCATTTTGTCTAAAAGGTAAGTGTACTTCCATAAATGGGAAGCGCGAAGGAAATATATTAATTTAGGGCCGAAACAGCAGTAACGAATTAAGGTTAAGGCCGAATGCATGTTAATTTGGAGCAATCTTTCCGAAACGTCATTGAAATTTTGTATTTTTTCCTCAATAAAAAAGGGAAAGGAATTTTCAAAAATAGGAGATCCAAGGAGACGAAGAGAGCTTTTTTCAATAATTTTGATTTCAGGAGCTATTGCGTTAAATTTGGGAAGAGTCAGATGTCTGTCAGTACTGTCAGCTAAGTATAGTTCACATTTAGAAAGGTTGAGATCAAGACCAATGGAATGAAATTCATTTTTTAAGAATTGAAGGTCATTTAAAACAGTTTCTACATCGCCTCCCAAGGTTCCATCATCAAGATACCAAACGTTAAATTTGGAATTTAGCTGTCGAATAATTGGATGAATGGCTAAACTGAAAATCACTGGCCCGAGAGGGTCACCTTGTTGACAGCCAACAGCAGATTCCAGAAGGTTGTCCCGATACATTAATTTAGAAGGGTGTCTGTAACATTGCCAAAGGAAACTATAGATTTGGGGAATTTCTTTTTTAGTTTCTGCCAGCAAGGTGTCCCTGTTAACAGAATTGAAGGCATTTTTTATGTCAACCTTCAGAATGACCTCTCCTTTGCCAGAATTTAGGTAGGTCGACAAAGCGTGTACGGCAGCCTCACAGCCCCCTTTGGAGCCATAACCTAGCTGCAGGGGCTGAAATTTTTCCGAAACAACCTCACCAAAAAATTTACAGCAAATCTTGGCTGCCATACGACGATAAACAGTTCCCACGGCAATGGGACGAATGCCGCCATCTCTCTTACGTAGGGCGCATAAATTGGCCCCGTACAGAACGTCGATGATGGCCTCGTTCACCTTGCCGGAGAGCATTAAGTTAATCAGAGCCGTAAGCTCCTTCAAGAGCAACTCACCAGCAGCCCCGGCGCCTGAACAGATAAGGTCCTTAAGGTGTTGAGGACTCAGGCCGTCGAGGCCGCCAGCGGACCCATTCCGGAAGGAGCATACGGCTGTGACCAACTCTCGACCTGTAATGGTGAGGGAGTGATTAACCGGATTAGGGGGGTCGGGAAAAGAAAGGCCATCCGCTGGGGCAGGGTGTTTGCTCTCCAGAGCTGCGAGCGTTTCTGGAGAACAAGGAGCCAGCACATCACTACTAAAAAGAATCCTGGCTGCTCCACTAATGTCACCTTCCCCTAACTTAGATTCGACCAGATGAGATATACCTTTTGAAGAGGTATATGTCTGTAACTGAAATTTTGAATCTAAATTATGAGCCGAAATATCACAGTTTTCTTTAATTTGTGCAGTTAATGACTTTTTAGAAGCCAAATTCTTTTGTACGTGTAGAATTCGGTAAGGGAAGGTGAGCAGCTGTTCCCAAGCACTTTGCGAGTTCTCCTGGGCGGCAAGACGAACGCAACCTGCCAGATGTTGTGCCACAAGAGGCCTAGCACCGCGGGGAACTCGCTTCAAAACAGGAACTGAGTTTTTGAATTTTGAAAGTTTTTTCCAAAAAGGGTCGAAATTGGATGAAGCTGGAGTTGAAGGTGTAGGTGTTGAGACAGGGTCTGAGGAGAGTGCATTTTGTGGTCTGTGTACCTTGCCAATATGCACATTCAGACCCCGCTTACCTTTAAAAAACCGTGCCTGGGTACACAGCTGACATCTCTCCAGGATGCTCAGCGATGTTGAAGGTTGACTAGCACTACCACTATCATACACCACATCGCTGCTTCCACTGAGCATTTATTAACATCGATTAAAACTTATATATTAAACTTAATAATAAAAATAAAAAAAATTGCTAGATAATAAAGTAGAGAGAAAAAAGTCAATAAAAATTAATTAAAACAGGTGTTGATCAACTCTATGGAAGGTAAAGACAGCCCCAAAGCGTCTACTTTTAAAATGAAAGCCCCACCAGAAGAAACGGTGCACCAAACTCTCCAGCAACACGACTCTGTCTGCTACAAACGGATTGATCTGAATGTACTTAGTTCAGCGAGTACGTACTTCAATACTTCACTCAGCAGATCATGCAGCTCCAACCGACCTCCTCGCCGGATTTTTAACAACAATGCTCAGAACTCAGGCTCAGAACTAATCGGCGTATATCGCAACGTATCGCTACATGCCGCATCACATCACTGTCCCACAGCCATGCGAGGCAATGTGCCGCTGTAAGAACGTCTGCGTCACGTTCACACGATAGCAAGACTCCAGTTTCCTCATCACCTTTTAAATGAAAATTGTGTCAGGCGTCCGTACCTGTTTTTATGGTACTCGTATTGTTGAATAAATGTCTTATTACTAGCAAATTCGCACTAGCACTGAGGTCGCCTTATTTATCTAGTGAAAGCCGTTTTAAACTAAGATATTACACTGACACAGATTTTACTACTCACTCCGAGTGAAATTGTATATGTTTAGGCCATATAAATGGATAAAATTTAATAATTATTTATTAAATAACTTATAGCGATGTTTGACGTATGTCAATTCAAGTATGTCAATTCGTATTCAATTCAGCCATGATGTTAAATATAGTTATGGAAGAGTATACATATAAGCATCCATGAATATATTTCCTCTTGCAGAATTTTAATATAACTAGATTAGAGTGATTTCGGTTGTAATTAGGGTGATAGTTAACTGTTACTATTATATTTCTGAAAGCAGGTAGGAGGAAGATTATGTTGCCTGCTCATTGATTCCTTGCCTTATTAATTTATAACTTGACATATAAAGATAACTTGAGTTATTTACCTGTTGAGAAGGTGTATGTGATAAAATGAAATTCCGTTCAGGGCTATTGAGTGGTACTATGTGAGTTCGAGCTCTTAACATTGATGTTCCACAGCTTAAGCACACTTGCTGGTGTCCAAAGGTTTGTGTAGGAACAGTGCCTCTTAAGTAGTTGCCTGATTCTCTTCAAGTAGAATGTAACATTCCTGACATATGAAATCATCTTCTGATACCTGAAAATAATATAAATTGTTCTATTAAATATTCATTGCTCAATATAAAGTGTATTTTTATGTTCATAAGTACTCTGTAGCTGTTACGTGAATAATATATAATAAAATAGTAGTGCCATATGTATTCTATTCCATGAAATTGATAGTTACAAATGTGTGTTACAATGTGTGTGTGTGTGAATTCATAATGTGAAAACATTGTACCTAAGATATTGTTACGTAGATATTCTACTATTAATAATGTGAAAACATTATTTTCTGAACGTTATTTTTAAATAATAATAATATTCGTTATGAAGGTATTTTACTATTCGAAAGGATATGTTTGTTATAGAATAGATTACTTACCGCGGTAGGAGAAATCCATGAACGTAAAATATTGACCATGGAATCCGTTGCCTCTTTGATTTGGCGTCTAGGCAGCGGGTGTGCCAATAAAAGAGAACAATTCATACAACGCGACATGTTTTATGTCTAGAACAAAATCACCGTGGACGTCAAAACGTTCTAACAATTCACTTCGCAGCACACGCACAACAAGAGTCAAATTGTTCGTTGTAGTAGATAGTCGTGGAGGAATCCTAAAACTCAACTCGACACGAATTTATATTTGTTAGAGAGAAAAGCTAAAAACAATATTCTCAGCTTACTGGCAGTTATCACGATAAACAGAAAAAACCATTTTGTTTGACATTTCATCGAATAGTGTTGTGACACAACAATAGACTACGGCGTCATATCATTATCGATTATACCTTAATTGTTTTATTTTTGCCTAGAAACTGCGTTTTAACGAAAAAAATAGACATAATTAAAGAATAATAATAATGACAACTCGTAATACTTTTTAGTTGCGGATGTAGATTATTTCGTTGTTCCACGATTTATGTTAATGTTTAATCGATCGATTATAATTGAAAAAGGAGTCTCTTCACTATAATGGGACACATGACGTATTTATTGTACCTATTAAATACTAATTAACATGAAAATAGAAACCCCACAAATTATTTCAATGAATTTAAGTCAAAAAACAATAAAAATAATATTATGAATTATACATTAACTCAAATGGCCATACGCGGCAAAAAGTGAATCTATAAGTGCTCAATCTCCTTTCATACCAGTCTCCTCAAGTTGCCTTGAACTAAATCTCGATGATCCTCAAGGAAATTAAGGAGATCATCAATTTGTGCTGCTGTCGGTCTGGACATGGTGACTTGTTCTTGCAGAATGTTTGTTTATAAATTTCATTTCCCAACTTCCATAACACGAACATGAGAAAACGATAAACTGATAAACTTAATCATGGTTAAAGTGAACCCGTTAAATATAACATAGTGGTTGCGCCAACATTCAAACTTTTTGACATATTTTAGTTCAAAGTCAAGTGTGGACACCAAAATTGAAAATCAGTGGCATCAAAACTAATCTGACAAATTCTCGGGAATTATCAATAACTTTCATCGGTTAAGAAAACTCTTTAGTGTTAAAAAAAATATATTATTATTTATCTGATACACTCATAATGATATTATGACTTTATGACACAAAAACACGAAAACATTCATCTTTTTTTGTAAATAAAATTACTTGCCAACAACTACCTACAAAAGTTTCATTAACAATTGAAAAAAAAAACAATGACAAAATACAATATTAAATCCAAGGTGACACAGTGAAATAGCAAACAGATCCACCAACGCTTTAGTTGAAGATTCCAGTTTACTAAAAAAACTTTAACTCAATATTTGGGTGCTAATCACCATACGAAATTAATGGTTTCTACAATCAGTCTTTAAAACTAAGAAAGGACATTGTAATTTTGGAATGCCCTTGCATCCAACTTTTTTTCAAAAAACTGAGAAGGACTGCGCAAGTATTGTAAGATACTTGCCTCAATCAGTCTATTTTCTTTAATACGGATACGCAGTGAATTGGCGAGACTAATGTTCAAAGAATTTTGTTGTACGTCTAATTTCTTTAGACAGAAATTGAGGGCAGTATCCGCTGTTAAATGAGTAGCGTCTCGTCTACACAGTGCTTCTAAGGTCACTTTCATGATACCAAGTGAATTTGAGATTGTTTCCAGTGTAGTATACTCTGATTCAGTGAACTCTATTCCGGATCCTACATCAATTAGAGCTTTTCGAACGCATATCTTTATTTTTAGAAATCGTTCAAGCATTTCCGCTAAACTGGACCATCTCGTCTTGCAATCAATTATTAATTTTAGTTCTCTGTGGAACTCTTCCTCTACGTATTTCCTTAATACTGTTTGTTTCGTTGGTGATTTTCTGAACAACTTTGCAACTTTTCGGACTTTATTAATCACATGTTCATAAATTATTTCTTCATTTTTTCGCGGCTTGCTGCTCTCAATTATTTCAAAACTTCCACTTTCGTCTTTTTCATCATCATCCTCATTTTAATCGTCGTCATCTTTTATATTCTGTGGTAAGTCATTCTGTATTTCACCGACTTTTGTTTTTTTATACAATACATCTAGTATCGCCAACTGCATACCATGTGCCAGACACTTTTGGTGATAAGCATTGACTGACTTTCCCATTTTTTTCATTACACTACAACCATCTGTAGTCAGACTAATAACGTCAGTGTCTAAATGAATATCAAACTCCGACAAATGTTCTTTTAACAAATCTACACAAACAGCAGCAGGCATGGTACCAGATATCTTAACGAGACCTAAGTTTTTGTATTTATCACCTTTAAAAAATGGTGAGTGTATGTTTACATTCATGTACCTCTTGTTTTGAGTTGAGGTCCACTCGTCTAAGGTACAGCTAAATCTAACTCCGCTCTCTTTCAATTTTTTTATCTCATTTACTATCAGAGACTTGACATAGTCGACCTGTTTTTTGACCATGCTTGATATAGTAGCTACAGATGATGGTAGTGTGTATTGAGATTTTTTGAACAGCTCGCGTAAATCTTTAGATTCGATAAAGGTTCGAAATGGTATTCCATCCAGAGCAGCCATTCTCGAAACTTTAACTTCAATTCCGTCAACTCTCTGAAAGAAATCCGTCATCTTAGCTTTTTTTCGGGTGGTTTATAAGTTTCATCTTGACTCTTGCATTTGCTTGTTGAAGTTGTGCAAGCGATATTATCAGATGATGAAGCAAGTCGTACTTTTTGCTTTGACAATATCATGTTATGCGTACTCTTAAGATGTTTATGAAGACCACTTGTATTTCCTCCTAAAGTCTTTAATATTTTGTGGCATGTTTTGCATTTGGCAGAAGCATTATCATTGGCTCGCAAAAAATAGCACCATACCGAAGACTTATCATGCATTTTAGCAGGTACATCGCAATAAAGCATGCTGTTGTCTAAAACAATGAAAAAAAAAGCCCATGACCACACACAAAAACGATTGTATAAAATACCAGAATACCGCCCTATTCAGAATACGACTACAATATAACCTCAAACTAGCAAAAAACAATATTGTGTAAAATAGCATGTTAAATCGATAGTTAGTAAATGAAGAATTAAGAAATATAGTAAAGCATAATATTCTGCGTTGTCATGCAATCGAGTAACAAACTTAAGTAGGTAAAACATAAAATGCATGTAAAATATCACAAGTCAATAATGACTATAATTTAGGTGAAAACTTAAGCTTCTAACGTAACTATGATACATACCTTTTAATTTATCAGCTAATGGACACATCGTAGCTACTAACTTCGCAATTTCACAAAGAAATATCAAAATCTGTGTCGTTTTTCAATATTCAATCTCCACCACAGAACACTAATACAGTGTTGCCATTTAAGCAAAGTAAAAAAATAATGTTGGTTTAGTAGTTTATTTTATTTTTTATAGGTACTTTTTATTTTGTGACTTAGTCTCAAAAGTCTCGTTATTCCCGAGACCGAAAACATCAGTATCGAGTCTCGAAAATATCAAAAAATCGTCGAGACTCTCGAAATTTTCGAGACCGAGATTCCCGGGATGAAAGTCCTACTTCCGTTGTCCGAGGTAATGGAGTATAATTGCTTAGCTTCGATTCCGTAACGGCTTAAAACCATTAACACAGTTTCTTTCAGGAATGCTGCAGTATTTCGTTCGCGTAGTTCAATAACGCCCAAGTTACGCAGTTGAAGCTTATCTTCTGAAATGAACTGCAGATTTATTCCAAGAAATCTTCGAGATTTTACGAAAGCCACGTCAATTTTCAAACATACAAGTTTATTTTTTAATTCCTTGTGGATCTTCCTTCGAACATCATAGGCTTTATTCTCAATGCATGTTCTTATGTTTCTAACATTAGGTTTTAAACCACAATTAGGTATCATTGTGATTAAGTTTTGAAATGCCTCGTCTTCCAGTAAAGATAACGGCCTGCCATGAATTGCTACTACATTGACGCAGCATTCAAGAACTCTATTATGTTCGGCAGGAAGGTTTACCTCTTTGTCAGCAAAATTCCTTGCTTGAATTCTATCATACTCAACACGGTGCTGCGTAAAAAAATGTCGTAACAAATTTCCTGCGTGATGCCCCTGTAAAAAATATAGCTTGTTTATTGATACAGTTCTATGGTACCTCCTCTACTCTAGATCATTTATCTAAAAAGCGTATTGATCGTGGCTGCAGCACTAGGTCACTGTCACCAAATTATTGCATTGTCGTCGGGGTTCTATATGAATATCACAGCTGCTATTAACCATCATCATAACCGTGAAGAATAATCCCGAAATGATATGACCCTGGCTACTTCACTACCGTAAAACTGAGTCTTTGGAAAAGACGTATTGAGATCTATGCTGTGTGTATGATGCACCAAACCGTTATTATTGTAAAATCGAATTTGATTGAGTTTACGTATTAAATCGCGTATTTTATTATAGTTACGCACTGTAATCCAAAAGTGTTTAATTTAAATTACTAGCTGTGCCCGCGAATTCGTCTGAGTGGATTAAGGTGAATGCGCTGACCATGCCGCGAAATTCAAATTTTCTTACGGTTTTTTGAATTTTGTAGGCCAGTCTCAGATCTCATGTTGAAGATTGATTGATTTGGTGATCGTAAAAATAAAAAATATATATTTACAGAATATTGATATTAAAAATTGTAAATACAATACTCAGTGATGGTGTATTATGTTTAAAATTCACGAAATTGCCATTCTTTCGGGTAAGTAATTAGCTATGTTATTTAAATAGCCGCGAAAAGTAAAAGGAGTGAAGAAAAACTATCTTTTACGACCGCGAATCAATAAATCATCAACATAAAACTTGAGCCTGACTTACAAAATGCAAAAAACGTAAGAAAATTTGAATTTCGCGGGCATAGTCGGCGCATTCACCTTAAACAAAACAATTAAAGTTACTCCTTATTACATCAGCTACCTGCCGTGAAAGTCCCGTCAAAATCGGTTCAACCGTTTCAGAGATTAGCCGTAACAAACAGACTGACAGACAAAAATGGTAAAAATAATTGTTTTGGTGTATGTCCCTATACATATACATTCGTATACATGTAGTAAAAAGCGGTTATTTTAATATTACAAACAGACATTCCAATTTTATTATATGTAGATACTTAAGTATCAAGAAATCTAAAAAAAAGTAGATTCTCCTTACAGCATCAGATTGATATTGTCACATTACCAATTAACTTGTTATCGATTTGCATTTTTTTCTGTAATAAAATTATACGTAGGTAACATAATTATCCATAATTATTATTTTACATCATCGTTATACACAACGCCTGTATTCTACGAAGGATTAGGAAGAGGTGCACCTTATAGTACCTACACCCATGTAATAAGGGGCGAAGCTATTGCCATCAAACGGACACAAATTCAGACACCGCGACTGCTACTGAGAAATTCTTAATGTAAATACCTACTTTGTGTGCAGCTGAATAGACACTAATTTATCTAGTTTAAATTACAATCTACCCGTATTTCTTGCTGACAACCTTCCATCTGACATTTTGATTTGTTACGTTCATCATTGTAAATGTAATAAGAATAAAGTAGGTTTTTTCTCTTTCGTCCCATTTTGTGAGCAAGAAACAAACACCACTTATTGAATCACTCGCAAGTCACAACACAATCTCGATCAATACGTCAGAAGCGCATCGGAATGAAAGTTGCAATGAAATCAAAATATACGCTAGGGGTACCCGATCCAACTAAACAAGTTCATGCGTGTCGCCGCACACCGTGCGCGGCGTCGTCTTGCGGAATAAACCGGTTTTTGCCCTGCGGAAATAACGTTCTCATTTCGTTTTCGTTCAGAACAAAATGATATACAAAGAACTGTTCAAAACGTTTTAAAAACGTTATTTTAAATAACGTTTCCGAGCCCTGCCTAGCGGCTGTCTGGTATGCATATTCTTTAAATTTTATAGTGTCAATATCATGTCCTGAGGTAACTGCCTGTAAAATCACTGCAAGTCTACGAATTAACTGTTCGTCTAGCCCAGTTATCACAGCAGTTTTTTCAGGAAACTCGAAAAATCTTCTAGCTGTATTGCCATCATTCGTTGTTCTGGATCCTTGTTTGACAATGTCAATCAAAAGGTTTAGCTCAGCTTTGCAACGATCTTGTATAATTTTTTTCCTTGCTTGAAACACAGCTTTGTCATCATCTCCTCGCACTGCCCATTTCTCGAGGTCAAGCCTATAAGCTATATGCAAAAGGCATTCCATGGTATTGATACGAGCGTGTAATGTTGACAGTCCATATTTATAGAGGTCGACAGACACTTGTCTTTCCTTCACAGAATCCAATTTATTCATGTCTGAAGGTTTTGCTAAACAAAGGTAGCAGCTAGAACTTGATTTTGCATCTGATAGGTAGGTGCAAATCTTTCCATCAATCATAGTCATCATTAACTTATGTTTGACTACATTCGTTCCACAATCTGAGGGGCGAAGTGCCTTTATCTCGTTTTCCATCTGCTTTTGATGTTCAGTAACAACAAAACTGCTTTCTTTCATAAATATGAATTGCACTGGGCGGCAATATGACGATGAGCATGGCCTTGGATTGATCCAAATAATATCTTCTTCACATGTGATTTTTAGTGGTACCAGGGAAGTGATGAAAACACTTGAATCGTCTTGGTCACCGCTCATACTCTGCTTGTATCTACTTTGATTAGAAGCACCATCAAATCCCCACTTGCATATCATAGTCAAACACTTGTCATTTTTAAGTTCAGGCAAACTTTCTAAGATTCTTTGCGCTGTTTTGTCAAGCAAACCTTGCAATGTGATCTTGGCTGAATAATCTGTCACAGTGATTGTTGCCTGTGGGGGTTAGCACTATAATTTTTATTTCTGTACTTTGTAATACGAAGGATATACATCCTTTGCACCTTCTCGCATGGCTATTTCCCTCAAAGTTACATATTGCCATTTCGAAAGCTTTAAAGAAAGAAGTAGACCCAGCGCTTTTTCGGGCGAAAACACAGATTTTGATGGTTTTCTAATAATTTCCATAAATTTGTCAGCTGCTTCGGGGTTCTTCAGCATATAGTCAACTAGCTTCTGCCCGCGGCTTCGCCCGCGTGGATGTCGGTTATATCGCGTAAAAAAGTAGCCTATGTAATTCTCCGTATCCCAGGCTATATCTCTGCCAAATTTCATGACGATCGATTCAGCGGTTTAGGCGTCAAAACGTAACATACAGACAGACAGACAGACAGAGTTACTTTCACATTTATAATATTAGTATGGATTACTGTTGCAATACTTCCCTGACCTTGTTCTCTCAATTGAACTGCACTTGCATGTGCTAATTCCGTGCTATCGCGACTTTTCTGGTCCATTGTTCTTCTCTTTTTCTGCTGAGTAGTTAGTTCTTCAAAAGATTTTCGAGGTGTTGATTTTCTCTTTGTCATCGTTCCAACGGATGACGTTGTTGATGTCGAAGGTTCAGGTTCAGGACAGCTCGTTTCAGAACTTTCATTTGTTGTTCGTATACAACTAGGCCAGTCGATGTTTGCTTCTCGCCAAGTTCTGTAATGTTTTTTAAAATCCTTGAAGTTCCTTTGGGATTTGTTCCATCTCATCATTGCAGCTCTCGTAAATCTTTGGCAAAATATTTTTTAAAGTCAAACTGTCTTCGTCAGAAAGACTATGATGTAGGCTAAATACCACTGTATCAAACAATTTGTCACTATCATTCTTCTTATCAGAATTATTTAATATGATAAACAAATCTAGGTTTGTAACAAGGCCCTCCATACTTTACACTTAAATATCAACTTGAATGATTGAAATGCTCAAAACGAACTAAGTAATATATATACTGCAGTTCTATTTATATGCAATATTGTGCTTAACTACCCTCATTAATGATACAATATTTAGCTTAACTACCCTTATTAATGTCATAATACAAATAATAATATAATAATTAGGTACTAATTACAGTAACTTTTGTCATCAAAATTAAGGTAATTAAATAATTGGCAGTCCTCGTGGTATTAGCAAGGTGGATGGTTCAACTTTGCCACCGGTTCTCTTCAATGGTACGGTCGTTCCTTTTAGCACTGACGTGAAGGACCTAGGCTTACACATTGACAATACTCTGAACTGGCGAACTCAAGTCGCTAAGGTAAGCCAGAAGGTTACTGGAACGCTGCGGGCTCTGTACCGATTGAAAAATATATTACCAGCGAGCACTAAGACAATGCTTGTGCAGTCCTTAATTTTCCCTATCATCGATTATGGTGATGTGTGCTACTATGACCTGAATGCAGACCTCCTCGACAAACTTGACCGTCTTCTCAATAACTGCATTCGATTCGTTTTCAATCTGCGTAAATATGATCATGTCTCTGCGCATCGGTCGCTTCTAAAGTGGTTGCCCATACGCCAGCGCAGAGAGCTAAGGGCGCTGACCACCTTGTTTTCATTTCTTGACTCTCCATCTTCCCCTCGTTACCTAGCCCCCCACTTTCAGTACATTTGCGCCAACCACAATAGAAATCTTCGTTCATCTCACAATCGTCTTCTTCAATGTCCCACTCACCGCACAGACTTCATTCACTCTTCCTTCTTCATACAGTCTATCTCTCTGTGGAATGCGCTCCCCCAGGAAATCAGGATGGCAACCAACCGATTATCTTTTAAAGTAAAAGTTCGTGAGCATATTCGCAAGAAGCTGGCAGTATCATCATAACGGTAATGTTTTCCCATTGTGTGTCTTATTTGTTTTAGTATACATATTTATGTTTATTTATTTGTGCTTATATTTATATATAATAAGATTTATATATTGAATTTATAGTTTGTAATAGGTTTATGTATATCTTTATATTTAAATGAATATTTATTCCTCAATTTTCGCTATTGCACCTACTACTGTATGTCTCTGCATCACCCAAGGGTTGACTGGTAGAAAATGCCTATGGCATTAAGTCCGCCTCTGTACATGTTTTTGTGCTTAAAGTATTAAATAAATAAATAAATAATTTGGGTAATTAGATAATTTCTAATAGGTTAACGATCATTAAATACAGTGTTAAAAACGAGTTCTTAGAATGCGTAATTAGTTTATCACTTAATATTTTTTTCTCGATGTCATTGAATATATTTTTTTAATTTTGCTAACGTAGTAGTGTTTTTCTAAAACACAGTTACCTCTCTGCAAAATTTCAAGTTTATAAACCCATTGGTCCGGATGTAAGTACAAATTTTAGTTCAACCATTTTTTTATATAACGTATATATTTTTTATAAAAAGACCGCAATTATCACCGTTATATAAAATACATAAAAATATGACAAATAATTTGTAGAATAGGCAACTGTAAGGATATAACAGTTAAGACAGCGGTTATGAAGATATTTGGATTTATTACTTTGAAGCCATACAAAATTTTCAATTTTATTTTTCAATAATTTATTTTACCTTTGAAATGATATTCCCTACATATATTCATGATTGCTGAAGGCATTAGAAGCTTATTACAAAGAAAAAAAGAAGAAAAAGCAAGTAGAATGTAAATGCATGTGAAACTCGATTTACAGCCCACAGTGCGGCGTATCGCTTCGTCCCAGGTTTCCACGGTAGATTTCACGCCTTGCCACCACACTGGGGCGTCTCCGGTCAGCAGCATAGGTAGACCTCGAAGGGCATGTTCGTCGGATACACTTGCGCACTCTTTGTAGATGAGCACGCTCTCGACAAATGCTTCTAGGGCTTCGGTACTGCGGGCGGTCCCGAAGGGTCGCCACTCGTTGACATCGGCGTCGACGTCGCGACGCTTCTCATAACGTT
Organism: Dryobota labecula; assembly: GCA_947523025.1. Classification (NCBI taxonomy): domain Eukaryota; kingdom Metazoa; phylum Arthropoda; class Insecta; order Lepidoptera; family Noctuidae; genus Dryobota; species Dryobota labecula. The sequence continues at coordinate 7,806,302 of OX383306.1, forward strand.
GGATAACAATCGTGAGAGCTGTTCTTCGGATATGGAAATCATGTTACTACATGCCGTTGTCGGGATCGGTGAAGCCGTAACCGTGGCGTTGACACTCGCGGGGTTAGCTACCGCGTGGGTTTCCTCATCGCTACTGGAACTATCGTTTTTCTCTTCGTTTGCGTGCGCGCGGCGTGTTTTCGGCGGCATTTTCTCGACGATAACACTCTGTGATGAACAAAAACGGTGAAAACGGCCGTATAGTCCAGTAATTACACAGATTACTCGATCTGTGACTCGGTAGAACACTGTTCGCGTGGATTTCGTTCGCACTCGCGACGGTCATTTTTCCGTTTCGTAGGTACTTGCCGTACGGAGCACGTGCCACGAGTTGGGCGCAATTTATAAGAGATTTTTCGGCGATGGGTAATAATATACACGCACGGCTCGGTAAATGTAGTAAGTATAATGTCAATAACACAATCTTCGGGATAACAGCATTACGTAACAATACATAAGTACAGTACATTCGGCACAAGGACACGACTCGCTTCCCGTCACCAACGCTCGCTCGCGTGGCCAGTCGGCTCCCCGCTACGCCCGCGCACGCTGTGATAGAAGATTCAAGCAAAATTTGATTAATGTATTTTTTTGCAAAACATATTTCTAGCCCAAACCGGTTAACGTTCAAGCAAGAAAATTTTATTTAAGGCCAAAATTGTATAACTCTCAGTTTTGAAATACTATTTTTATCCAACCACCATAATAATAAAAAAAACTCCAAAATAACTGTCGTTTATGACGAAAAAGTAAGCCATTGGACCCTAATTTTTTACCGTCTAAGCGACAAAAAATTTGTCCTATGGTCATGAAACTTAAACCAATAGACGCAGAAAAAAAAGCTGATTCTAACCATAAATTCTTTGAACTAATCCAAACTGACAAGGCCACAGAATACATATAATCCTAATGGAGGACAGGACAGGACCGTAGTCGGTGTGACCAGTTATTTTTCAAAGTTTCTTATAATTTTTTACGGTGTTATAGATGAGCAACACACATGCATATGCAAAGATCAAACATGTGTGCAAGAGCAAAATCTCGTGTATGAAAGACAACAGACCCTGCTAGCGACTCTGGCGAGCATGCGCGCGGGCAGGCCACGGAGACGGTGGCCAGAGGAAAAAAAAAGGGTACCAGGGACGCACTCATTACAGGGCCGCACTTGAGGCACGGTATACAATCTATTTTTATTCAGATATTTTGTTAATTGCTATTTCTGTTTTGGTCAATGTTAAATTTATATTTACAATTTCCTGACGTAATGTGTTTCACCTTGCACTAACATTCATTTAAATGAAAACTTTAATTGCCTAGCAGTAGGGTTGTCGGTAAACCCTCCTTTGGCTCTAATGGCACTAAAAGAATACTCCAAGTAATCTTGACTTAATTTGTAGTGCTTAAAAATTGAAGGTTATAATATTATTTTTAACTTGAATTCCGTAACACACGATATATGTACTTTTAATACAAATTAGGAAGCCCAAATCCAGTTTTCTATTGGATGACATTATATTTCTGTCTCTTAATTTTAATTTATTCAAGTATAAAATCATTTAATCTAAAAATGGTTAAATGTACAAGAAATTTTTGACATAGTGGTTTTTTGTAAGTATATGCTTTCAGATTCCTAGAATTCGTTATATCAAATAGATTAGTGTAACGCGGCCTTAACGTTTGTGTGCGGACTTGCCCTTAAGAGCGGTAACGGGAGATGACACCCCCGCCCGCGACCTCGCACCCCGGCCAACGGACAGTAGACGCTAGACGCAGGGTAGCGAGTACCTACACCACGCTCGCGTCCGCTCGCAAGTTTCCATTGTTTTTATATTAATATTGACCTGTTTGTGCCCTTATACTGTGTTTTTGCAATATACGTTTATTTTTCTACTAATGTTATTCGTAAAAACTAGTGTTTTTACGAATAAAATCAACAGTAGAACAATAACAACAGAACTCAATATTCATGAATTTAAGAACTTTGCTGGAAAGTTCTTAAATTCGTCAATATTGAGTTCTGTGTTACAAAATTCTATAGCATTTACGACGGAGTCATTAATTAGTTACCTAAATGTAATCCTTCATTGTCTTGGAGCTCTACCAGTAATTTTACGTATTTCCACGATACTCGTACAACACGGCCTTGTGGATATGTTATTGGCCCCTTTTCTCCTAAGGTATTCTTAACTAACTTCTGCATGTGCGAAGGGTACTACAATCTTATATATAAAGTTCTCGTGTCACAATGTTCGTTCCCGTACTCCTCCGAAACGGCTTGACCGATTCTCGTGAAATTTTGTGAGCATACTGATTAGGTCTGAAAATCGGCCAACATCTATTTTTCATACCCCTTAGTGATAAGGGTTCTCCACCCTTAACATTTTTTTGACAGAACGAAGTCTGTCGGGTCAGCTAGTATTATATAAATATGTCGGAGAACGGAAGGTTTCTCTCGTTATCAGAAGCCATATTTTAATTACTGTGGGCATACTGTGGGTAGTGCTGGTTATTGCGCAATAGAAAAACCAAATTAAACTCAAATCAAAAGTCATTTACTCAAACTAAACCGAGAATCAAAATTACATAAGACAGTTTCCCCAAAACGCCCATCCCTTCACCACTTCCTAGTGCTGGGAAGAAGTAGCAGAACAAACTCCCCAGCAGCACATCTGTCTGTTCAGTTAGAAGAACTTGATTCTATACAGTAATGGGTATGCAAAGTAATTAATGTAGGAACACGACACAACTATACCGAACGCGCAACAATTCCTTGACGTCTTCACTGCTTGACCGCCACCGATGAACGATTGTCGACTGTGCGGCGGACACTTATAGCCGGTCGAACGTTATGTCGTAGACTGTGTCAAGCGCCGCTAGGCAGCGCTAGCGTCGCGATTAGTCAACAACAGATGGCGCGAATCCACCAACTCCATCGAACGCCAACAGATGGCGCTGGCGTACCGGATACAATTCGTCTCCGACAAATATATTATATTATTATTTATATTAATACTAGTTTCTGCCCGCGACTTCGTCCGCGAGAAATTTCTTGTTCCCCCGTTCCCCAATCCGTTCTCGAGATATCATCAAAAAAGCCGTTCCATACAAAATGTATGAGTAAGTGAATTTTCTACATAATATTTTGTTACGTGAATTTTTTGCCGTTGATTTGTATTAAATAACAGCTTTATAAAACAATTGTAAACACTACACATAAAGAGCGCATTGCATAACCTATATTTTCCCCATTTGACATGTCAGTGTCACTGTCACTTGAATGTGTCGTTCGTCATAGACAACACAGGCTCAGGTGACACATCATTATCTATGACTGCTTATGTTTTCAAATAATATACTTCCAACATAGTTCACAGTTACTTTATTTACAACACACACAATATCTATATACATATTTAACCATTCTTATAATTAATTACACTCTACAGTTAGTAACCTAAATGATGTAAATATAATATGACAAAGCTTTAGACGTGAAATGAAACACATGAGATGATTGGCAATAAATTGAGCCGCAAAGTTCAACGACCTCAGTATTTGTCCTTCACAAGTCAATATACGTTTCCTTTGTCTGCGATCTCCTAAACTCACTAGAACCATCTAGAGTATTAATTAATTTGAATTTTATTTTGTGTTAATATTCTAATCGTTGTTAAAATTGTCCTAGTCTTCGTTTTGTGCCGTAAATATATTTTGTATTAAGGAAGTGCCGAGGTAGGCAGAAATACAAGTCGATCCATCAAATTGTATTTATTTGAGTTTACCCCGTAACACTTCATTGGTGACCCCGAGAAAGAACACAGAAGCCTAACGCAGCCATCATGTCAACTGGAGGAGCATCAGCAGAGAAGCAGGACGTCTGTCGAGTCAGCGTGAAGTTGCCGCCGTTCTGGCCAGAGGAGCCGGCACTTTGGTTCGCCCAGGTTGAAGGTCAGTTCATGATCGCCGGTATTACCGCCGACAGTACCAAATTTTATACCGTCGTGGGCCAGCTTGATCACCGGTATATGGTCGAGGCTAGGGACATTATAGAGAACCCGCCGGCCCAGGACAAGTACGCAAAGCTGAAGGCCGAGCTTGTACGTAGGCTCTCAGACTCGCGTGAGAAAAGAATACAGCAGATCCTCACCCAGGAGGAGCTTGGCGACCGTAAACCATCGCAATTTTTACGGCACCTTCAAACCCTGGCTGGACCAAGTGTGCCGGAGGCGTTTCTGTCCACGCTGTGGGCGAGCAGACTGCCAACCAATATCCAGACCGTTATCGCGTCACAGCCTAATCTTCCTCTCCAGTCTGTCGCAGATTTAGCGGACCGCGTGCACGAGATAGCGCCTGCGCCCGCCCCGGCGCTCACATCACCTCCCGCCGTGGCCAGCGCGTCCGCCTGCAGCGAGATCAGCGAGCTGAAAGAGTGCATAGCGGAATTGACAAGGCAAGTGGCGGCTCTACAAACACGTGGGCAGGTACACCATCGCTCGCGATCCTCTGATAGGTTCAGTCGTGGTGGCAGAGAGTCGACCCCAGGCCGTCGAGGCCGCTCGCGCTCCAGAGGTCCGTGGAACGAAGACTACTGCTGGTATCATAACAATTTCGGTGACAAGGCCACGCGGTGCACCACGCCGTGTACGTTCGCGGGAAATGCCGCCGGCAGCCGGAAGTAGCGGCAAATGGCTGCCCCAACAAACCACGCCGCCTATTTGTGACAGACCGGGCCACTAAAACCACGTTTCTAGTGGACACAGGGTCCGATCTTTGCGTGTACCCTCGTACAGCACTGCAGCAGCGGCGCAGCAAGACGACGTATCAGCTTTTTGCGGCCAACGGTACCGTTATCGATACATACGGTTGGGTCGAGCTACATTTGAACCTAGGGCTCCGCCGTGTGTACCCATGGAAGTTTGTGGTCGCGGACGTCACAAAACCCATCATAGGCGCAGACTTTCTTGCGCATTATAATATGCTGGTGGATCTAAACAATTACCGCCTCATCGACGGGCTAACGCAGCTGTCCTCCATGGCGTCTCCAGCGGCCGGTTCAGCAGCGGGCATTGCCTCAGTGAAGTCGGTTGGTGGTAGCACGGAGTACCATGAGCTCCTTCGGCAATATCCGGAAATCACGCGACCTGCGGGAACACAAAGGCAGGTTAGTCACAGCACCGTGCATCATATTCGCACCACACCGGGTCCGCCTATTTTCGGTCGACCGCGCCGTCTCGCACCAGACAAGCTCAAGATCGCTCAGAAGGAGTTTGAGGCGATGCTAGCGAACGGCACGGCTCGACCGTCTGAGAGCTCATGGTCGTCCCCTCTTCACCTCGCACCAAAAAAGGACAACAGCTGGCGGCCATGTGGGGACTACAGGGTACTAAATGCCCGCACCATTCCGGACCGTTACCCCATTCCGCACATCCAGGACTTCTCCCATCAGCTGGCTGGCAGCAAGATATATAGTAAAATTGACCTTATTAAAGCGTACAATCAAATACCTGTCCAGTCAGCTGATATCCATAAGACGGCAATCACCACACCGTTCGGCCTGTTTGAGTTCCCGTTCATGACGTTTGGTCTCAGGAATGCAGCGCAGACGTTTCAACGTTTTATGGATGAGGTGCTCCGTGGACTGCCGTTCTGCTACTGCTACTTAGATGACATTCTCCTGTTCTCAGAGACGGCAGCCCAGCACACTGAACATCTGCACCAGCTCCTGAAGAGGTTGTCCGACTATGGGATCCTTATTAACTCGGCAAAGTGTGAGTTTGGCCGGACCACCATCACCTTTCTAGGGCACGAGCTGTCCGCAGAAGGTGTTCGTCCGCTACCAGAGAAGGTGCAGGCGATCCAGGACTACCCAGCTCCCAAGACCGTCAAGGAGATGCGTCGCTTCCTGGGTATGTTCAATTTTTATCGCCGCTTTGTCCCAGAAGCAGCTCGCCTGCAGTCGCCGCTCAACAGTGTGCTCACAGGTCCTAAAACCAGAGGAAATCAGCCAATTAGCTTAACGACAGAAATGCTTAATGCTTTTAATGCTTGCAAACATGGTTTGTCCCAGGCTGCCTTGCTAGCGCATCCAAACCCCAATGCTGAGCTCGCAATCTTTACGGATGCGTCAGATACCTCAATGGGCGCAGTACTGCAGCAGAAGGCGGGGGATTCATGGCGCCCACTGGCGTTTTTCTCCAGGCGTTTGTCCGCGTCGCAGAGAAAGTACAGCCCGTATGACAGGGAGCTTTTAGCCATCTACGACGCAGTCAGATACTTCCGGCACATGGTTGAAGGTAGGCACTTCACCATTTACACGGATCACAAACCCCTGTCATTCGCGTATGCACACAGTCGGGAGAATTGCTCACCGAGACAGTTCCGGTACCTGGACTACATAGCACAATTCACCACGGACATTCAGTTTGTGGCAGGCAAGGACAACGTGGTGGCGGATGCTCTGTCACGCGTGGAGGCGTTGACTTTGCCAACGCTCGACTACAAGGCTCTAGTGCATTCCCAGGAGAGCGATCCTGAACTACAAGGCCTGCTGACGAGCAACAGTACATCACTGAAGATGGAAAGAGTACGTTTCCCAGATGCGGAAGTCGAACTGCATTGCGATGTCTCAACTGGTAACACCCGCCCTTATGTTACAGAACCCTTCAGAAGGCAGGTGTTCCAGAAACTTCACCAGCTGAGCCACCCTGGCAGACAGGCCACGGTCAAATTGATTTCCACACGCTTCGTTTGGCCTGGCCTAAAGAAGGACTGCAGGGCCTGGACCAGAGAGTGCGTAGAGTGCCAGAGAAACAAGGTCTCACGGCACACATCCTCTCCCACCTCTCCGTTCCCTGTTCCTTCCCAACGTTTTTCCCATGTCCACATGGACATAGTAGGGCCACTAAATGTATCTAATAATTTCAGATATTGTCTCACCGTCATCGATCGCTTTACTCGCTGGCCTGAGGCATATCCCATTGCCGACATCACGGCAGAGACATGCGCCCGCACCTTCATCACTGGCTGGGTGTCTCGCTTCGGTTGCCCCCACCGCATCACTACCGACAGGGGCAAGCAGTTCGAGAGCAAGCTTTTCCACTCCATCGCAGCGCTTCTCGGTAGCCAGCATCGGCCAACCACGGCATACCACCCAGCTTGCAATGGTATGGTCGAACGCCTACACCGCCAGATGAAGGCGGCCATCCGGTGCCACACAGACACCAACTGGTCCGAGGCTCTTCCACTGGTGCTGCTGGGCATCCGCAGCGCCTGGAAAGAGGACATCAAAGCATCAGCAGCCGAGTTAGTCTACGGGGAGCCCCTAAGGCTTCCAGGGGAGTTCATAAACCCGTCACTTACCGGCAATGTAGATTACACCGACTTCGCGGCGAGACTTCGGCATCTTATGGCGAAGCTGTCGCCAGAACCGGCGAGTCGACACGGCGAGAAACCATTTTACGTGCCCAGCAGTTTAGCATCGGCAACGCACGTCTTCCTGCGTCATGACGCCGTGCGCCGACCACTCGACCCACCTTACACTGGCCCATTTAAAGTACTGAGAAGGGGCGAAAAAACATTTAGATTAGAGGTTAGGGGGCGAGAAACGACAGTAACAATAGATAGGTTGAAACCCGCTTACCTGAGCAACGAAGGTGGCAGCACATCCGACTCGGCGACAACATCGACGCGTGGGAGCATGCCAGCGGCACCTGGCGTCACCGTCGAGAGAAAGACGCGATCCGGTCGATCGGTGCGTTTTCCGGATTACTATCGCCCGTAATTAGTAACTACGGTCTCAAGGGGGGAGTAGTGTAGCGGTTAGCGCCGTTGATTTGTATTAAATAACAGCTTTATAAAACAATTGTAAACACTACACATAAAGAGCGCATTGCATAACCTATATTTTCCCCATTTGACATGTCAGTGTCACTGTCACTTGAATGTGTCGTTCGTCATAGACAACACAGGCTCAGGTGACACATCATTATCTATGACTGCTTATGTTTTCAAATAATATACTTCCAACATAGTTCACAGTTACTTTATTTACAACACACACAATATCTATATACATATTTAACCATTCTTATAATTAATTACACTCTACAGTTAGTAACCTAAATGATGTAAATATAATATGACAAAGCTTTAGACGTGAAATGAAACACATGAGATGATTGGCAATAAATTGAGCCGCAAAGTTCAACGACCTCAGTATTTGTCCTTCACAAGTCAATATACGTTTCCTTTGTCTGCGATCTCCTAAACTCACTAGAACCATCTAGAGTATTAATTAATTTGAATTTTATTTTGTGTTAATATTCTAATCGTTGTTAAAATTGTCCTAGTCTTCGTTTTGTGCCGTAAATATATTTTGTATTAAGGAAGTGCCGAGGTAGGCAGAAATACAAGTCGATCCATCAAATTGTATTTATTTGAGTTTACCCCGTAACACTTCAAATAGTTATTCTGCTATTCGGGGCGGAGACAAATCCATGATCATAAAAATCGGTCCAGCCGTTCTTGAGTTATAAATGGTTTAAATAACCCGACTTGTTTTATTATGTTAAGGTATTAATATATTTTATTTATTTTGCGTTATATCAATATTATTATTGCCGACGGTGAAGTAAGGATCAATTTCATTACCAACTAATTTACAGCCTAAAACTTTCGTCATGGAATTTGACGGGCATCCATCGAAAGTTAGTGAGATAATTTCAATACCACAATTCTGGGTTAATATTTCGATATTTTTTGTATAATATTACGTCAAGTTTGAGGGAGGCAGAGCATACTATTAAGTTTTAGACGTCATCGAAAATTGTATGTGGTACTTCCTAGACTCCAAGATAGAAACACTAGTGGGTGTGTCAAACACTCGAACGTTTCTTTTAAAGCAATCTTTCTAAAAAAGCTAGAAGCGATTCAAACTTCAGACATGGATGATTTAATGAAAAATATTACATTTGCAGAATGTTATGACAAACTAACATGTGGTTAACGATCACGTTGATGTGAAATCAAGCATTAACTAAGAGACTTCAGTACCATTGTTTGGGAGTGGAGGTTAAAAAATCATCAATACACCAAAATGACCAAAGGGAAAGCAGAGGTGAAAACAGTAAGAAGATACATAAAAGAAATAGTTACTGGGACTGTCACTGAACTGACAAAAATTCATAAAACATTTAAAATTCACTACTTTAATTGATAAATGATTTACCAGTACAATGCTTACAGAAAGTACATTGAAAATCTGGACGATGATGCAGTTGTTATAGTATGTAACTTTTCCGAAAAATTCTGAAGAAATCTTAGCTATGCAGTTTCAAAGAAACCAAATAACTTTACATACTCGTACATCTGTATTAACCCAAAAAAATAAACGGGACAGTCTTTGGGGACTGCCAATAGAAGTGAAAACTAAGTACCTAAATATAATACACAGTATACATACACATATAGCTCATGGAAAGTGTTCAGTGACGATGACGCGAGTTCCATGATTTTTGTTCACCCAAAAAGTATTATTTTTGACGTTTTGACAGAAATTTTCAAATGAAATGTTTATGTTCATCTAAAAACTACCCTTCTATATCTTCATCAATAAACTAGCCGGGAAGAAGTTTAAATTATTTTATTTTAGCTTCTTTTATTCATTCATATTCATTTCGTAAAATGGCCCCAACCGCTGCAGCAACTCATGGACAAATTGAGGCCCTCCTCGATTTTATGAGCGAAAATAAGGAATTGGCTCACGGACTATTTATTGAGGGGTGCCGATGGAAGAGTTAGCTCAAAACGGCTGTGGGAAAACCTGTGCAACTCACTTAATACGGAGATGCCAAAGGTAGTAATATATTTGCCTCATTTTTTTCATCTGTTTATAACCCTAGTGGCAATACTGTTAACGATATGGCTAATCAAGGAGAAAGAAAGCCTTTTCTGAAGAAAGATTTTTCAGGCTCAGCCTACGGAATACATTTGTTGGTAGAAAGAACGTACTATCGAAACATACGAGAAGCACGTCAGGAAGACGACGCCGGTGATGTTCCTCCTAAGGAGCCAATTGCAAGCGGAGAACCAGTTCAGATGACTTTTCCTCGTTATGTGCGGACTCCGGCCACCAGGCGGATGAGTGTTTTCCAATATTGCGGAAACAGTACAAGGTACCAAATACCGAATAATATTGTACTTAGGATGCTAGGCCGTTATAATCTTCTTATATCCGAAAACAGTCGTGTTTGTAATGAACATCTGCAGGAAGACTCATGGCATGTGCTGGCCGTACAACAAAATATATTTCGGAATTTACAGTTACCCACATCGTACGAGCCTTATCGATATTAACCACGCATGTAACAAACTGATGTTTTGAACTTCGTCCAATACCAGACAATAATAAGTCCAAACGAGTTTCATACTTGGACTGGCTTTACACACGATCAATATACAAATTTATTTGGTAAATACTCCTAGTCTCAACAATAGACGTAATAAAAACGTAATATTGGCAACTGTGCTTGTGAAACTGCGGACAGGAGATTCAAATGCGAGACTAGCTACAATATTTAGAACAAGTAAATCTTCTTTTGCCCGCATGCTTAAAACTGGTTGTATTGCACTGATGCAAGATTTTGTCCCGCTGCACTTGGGCTTTGATCACTTAAGCAGGGAAGCCGTAGCTCGGAGAAACCTCATAGTGCCAGATAATCTCTTTGGCAATCCAGATATTCCACCTAATGAAAGAAAGGCGATAACGATTTGTGATGGCACATATATATAATATATACATTCAGAAGAGTTCCAATTACTTCTTCTAAAGAAAATCTTAATCATAAGTACAGAAACCTCTGAAAACCATTCTTATTTGTGTGTTGTGATGGACATATAATAGAAGTGTCTGGACCTCATGCTGCCACCACATAAGATGCTCAAGTAATGAATAATGTAATTGACAATGAAGAAGACACGATGGCGAGATGGCGTTTTTCATTGGTTCTACAGAAATGGTGATGCTTTTATTTTGGACCGCGGTTTCAGAGACGCTGTTGTACCCATGAGAAAATATGGTTCCTCAGTGCATATGCCAGAAAGCAAATATCTAAATGAAACACAACTCACAACAGACCAGGCAAACAAATCCCGTCTGATCACTATTTGCCGATGGGTTGTTGAGGTGATGAACGGACGTTTTAAACGAGACTTTCGGCTTCTGAGAAAGATATATATAAACCGACCGTTATACTATATGTTTGAGTTCTTCAAAATAGCTGACGCTTTAATAAATGCTTATCACAGGTTAATAGGTGATAATATTCACGCGCAAACATTCTTAAATATAATTAACGAAAGATTAAGTCTAACAAATATATTGGCAGATATAGTCATAAGATATTAATTATAATAGAAGGCGAGTACAATTTCGTTCACTATCAGCAGATGTGCCAGAATTAAATGACTTCCCGAGGCTAACGGAAGAAGACTTGGTGCTATTTAGTCTCGGTATATACCAGATAAAACAAGCGAAGAGCTACTAGGGCGAACATTTAAACCCAAATGGAGAGTTTATTATTGAAATCGGAAGCGGACTTCTTACTGAGCTCGCCAGAGAGTTGGGCAAAAATATAGTAATAACAAGGGTAAGAATTCAGTCTCGCCATGTGAGAGCCAGAACATATTACGTATACATTGGCTGGAATACAAGATTAAGATTAAGTGGTATGCCGAAGCCATCGCACATTATTATTGTACTTGCAATGTAGGCAAGCGAACCGTCGGTTGCTGCTCTCACACCATGTGTTTGGTATGGTATATGAGCTTTGTAAAACACGAACCTCATATAAGACCACCCGCAATAGGGTTAGAAAATGTTATAATAAGGTCTACTGAAATGTAAAAACGTGTATATTAAAAAATTATAAAAAGATTCCCCCTATATTTTTGTTGTTATCTTTTACTACCTACCTATTATGATCATACGTTAGTATACCTAAAACTTATGTCTATTATTCAACCTCGGTGTAGCAGGCTGGGTTAATCGTAGACGTTCCTGGTCATTAAAAAAATCCTATAGACGTTATTTCCCGTAACAATCCAGTATAGATTTTGTATTAACGGCACTTTACACTTAATTAGCAGCCTGGGGGTTAATTGTAGTCGTCTCTTGTAATAGTAAAAAATCTTCAGGACATTATTTCCCATAAGAATCCACAATTTTTTTTATTCTGGCCGGCACTTTCACTTTTGGGTACGAAATGATTGATGTCCTTTATTCAGATTTACTTGGTGCTAAAGAAAATAAAAAACATTTGTTAAAGTGAAATAATTTATTTTAAAGAGGCACTTTTGAACGCCAATATTTATTTTAAAAAAAAAGTATTTTTTCTAGTTGCCCCTTCCAAAATGTAGTTTCGTATGGAAAAGAATGGGCAAGAAACTCCACCGTTACTCTTTTAAGGGAGCTATCAATTAAAATATAAACAAAATATACTTTACGGCTTAAATGACGCGATTGTATTTTGCCACTCAAAATCCAACCATTTGTTGTAATTGACAGCTCCCTCAGTAGGCTGCTGTCGACATCTCTGCAGACTTCTATTGTATAAGAACCATTCGCCCTTACATGTTCGCCGTAATAGGAACGTGCCTGTTTTATCTGGTACGTAACTAAACACACTAGCATTAATTCATTGTAGGTCAGCTGAAGAAAATCGTTAACATTATTATTTTCAATGTTTATTCTAACGAAATTATTTCGTCGTCTATTTAAATATTTGTTAAAACAACATTTGCTAAAGTATTCAGAGTGTTCATTTTATTTTGTATTATTTGTAAGATTTCCCCAGCATCATCCCTATCTCTAATAAGAGGGTGAAACGCATTTGTTAAGGCAGCAGCAACAGAGTAATCCTTAATTATGTTTTTGGATGTTGAGTTGTTATATTCATGTCTAAATATTTTATAATCTCTTTTATATCTCCCATTTACCACTTCTACCACCCAACGACATATCGTTACTGACCTCGCCTAATTAGCTTCAAATGTACTTAACTGCGTTTCACCCTGCTGTACGGAAGCTGGCACGTAGGTGCGATATCCGCTGTTTAAGAAGATGCTACAAAAGAGATTACGAGATGAAAAAAAAGAATCAAAAAGAGAATAATGTACCTAATAAGAAACCAAAGGATACAACGAATAAGACTGCTAAAACCAAAAAAAACGATGATTACTCAAGATGATTCTAAGAAACTGTTAGGAAATAAGAAATACAATGTGTAGCTTTTTGCGACTTGTTCAACCATGAACAAGCAACAGCACCGCAGCATCAGCATTAAGAGCGACATACATTCATTCTGCGCGCCAGCAGCGCTAAGAAGTGACCTACTGAAATCTTCGCTTCATCGGCTCGATACACACACAACACATGCAAATAGACATCAATGTGTATTTACCAGAGAATTTGTATATAATTAAGTTAATTACAAACTAGTCATCGAGCTGGAGTTAAGTTTAATTCATCTCCTATAACTCCTCTAACTGTGGTCAAGACACCTTTAGCCATCATCGATCCTATGAGTCTGTGGAATCGGCAGTGAGAAAACCATTTCCTGTGTACATTGCACGACGTACACAAACCCCTGTTCCTACCCAAACTCCGTCTGTTACCGTAGGTCTCCTTGTAACAGACTTCCCGTACGTAAACCAACGTAACCTACGTTTGGTATGGTTTGTATGGTAGGCTAGGGCTGTTGGGTAACTATAATAGGGTGCTAGGTAATTTCTTAGGGCTAGGTTTGTAGTCAGTAGAGTCTTAGGTAAATAGGTACCAGGCTCAATTGTCTTGAACATAGTCCCACTGTACGCATTTGGAATAGCGGCCGTACTAAGCTGTAAGTCCCGGTGTGTACACGACTATTGTCTAAATTCAATCACAATAAGGATGATTTCGTGCAGTCTCTGTAAAAAACAATTTCATGAGAGTTGTATTTCATTACCCCACAGAATTCATATTCCTGAGGATGAATGTGATTCATTTTTGTGCCATAATTGATACAGAGAGAGTAGCACTACATCTGATGATGATGTAGATAATTTATTTAAACTTGTTGTCAACCAAGATAAATGAAAACGGTTCTAAGTTCCTCGTTCATATAGACTTTTGCCTTATTAAGTTTTTGAAGTTTTTTGTGTTTCTAATATAAGTACTTAATCTATTATTTTAATTGTTTTTGATGATTATTTTTACATGGCCAATTATTAGTGTTATGGTGGCTGATTTCTGAATTTTATGGCCAGTTGCTAGTAAAAATAACTACTTTTTCATTCGATTAAAATATTTCTACATAGTGTTAGTGTTTTGTTTGATTTTTTACCCACCAATATCGCTAAACGGCTACACTCTTTAACCATAAGTATAATTTAAGAATATTAATTTCTTTACACATTTTGTCATAATACTGACATGAACTGGGCGATGTGCTAAAGTGGCCATTTACTGATGAGTTTATTTACGTATTAGGCATCTAGTGGAAGATATTTTTTCAAATAATTGTGTTTTTCTTTTTACAAGCAACGCAGTTTCCAAAATGTATAATGCTGGAAAGGTCAGTATTTTTAAAGACTTAAAATAGGGTCTACAGGTATCCGTTGTTTTTATATTACACATTGCTCTGACACATCTTTTATGCATCCTAAATATAAGCTCACCGTCAGTCGAATGCCCCAAAAAATTACGCATTACAAGTGCAAACGTCAATACTCACACGTAAACGGGGCTCAGGTTTGTTTTAGCGGGAGCACAGAATAAATAAGTAGCAGTATAATATCTCGGCAGTGATCTTGAAATAATTATCTACGGCCGCTCGGTAGATAAACCTTCCGCGTCCGTGCGTAACTGCCGCGCACTCGATACTGTTGCGTACTGATATACACTGAGACTTCATAGCGCGTCGTTTCGGCCGTTTTATATGAATATAAAGTACTGTAGGTACTGCGGCGGGAATTCCGTACGACTTTTTGTTCGACCATGATATACATACACACATCAACAGAATCTAGGGATATTTTATATTTCATCAAATATCTATAAATCTATGAAGAATTTTCTGATATAGTAAATGGAAGAATGATAGGTTATTTTAAGGTCTTTAATAAAAAATAAAAAAGATTTTATATTTTTTTGTTTTATATGAATTTTTTATTTTTTTTAATCGCCGTATAAAATTTGTATGATAAAAAACTTCATTTCTTCTTATAAAACTATTAATTTTAATAAAATTTGAAAAAATATTATTAAATCTAATTATTAATAATCAGTTTTGCCACCTCTTACATTAATTACACATTGACATCGATTGTTCATATTTAAAATTAAATTGTTAATGTCTTGCTGCGGTATGAGGACCCATGTTCTTTGCAAGTGTTCGTAAAGTTGTTGTTCCGTCGTCAAATTTGGCGGGAAATCTCTCAAAGCTTTTCGTTGTAACATGTCTCAGGCATGCTCGATAGGATTTAAGTCGGGCGACTGTCCAGGCCAATACAAAACTTGAATACCGTGGTCTCGGAGAGTGGCCGACACCAGCCGCGCCGTCGTGATTGATTTTACTAGCTGTCGAAAACCTCAACAAGGTCATCAGTCATTACTGTCATCAGCAAGTTCAGAACCAGGCAATTCATTCCCAATATTATAGAATTGCAATTTACTCTCTATCTTTATAGACTAATATGTGAGGTAGCTCCTTGAACAATTGTCCCATAAGCACAGGGACCTCTAACAAATGGTCGGCCATGACTTTGCAAGCAACTCTAGCCTCTACCTCATCAACGCTCATGACAAGAGTCAAATTTCCTAGCGACTGAACTACACTATTACCAAATCCTTTCATTAGTATGGGGACATTATCATGAGCTACACCTAGTTTCCTGGCAGCTGATTCCCTAATCAGGGTAGCGTCGCTTCCGAAATCTATAAAAACTCTAAGTACACAACTATTAACTTTTATCTCTTTTATAAATTTAGAGCCAGGGTAATTACCTATACTAGTACACGCGTCTGCATTGTTTATAAAATTAATTCACATAGTTTTCTGCACTGCGCCACTAGTTTTTGTTAATTTGTCATCTGACTTACTATAACATAACACTTTTCCGCGGTGAGACCGATCTTATTACAACGCGTGCACTTCACCAACGGCTTAGTGCAGTGCAAGAAACTATGTCCCTTTTCTTTGCAATTGTAACATTCGCCGACGTGGCTCGGTCTGGCACTAGGTCTAGCGCTCGCTGTATTGGAAACTTGAGAATTATTATCCAAATTCCTATTCTTAGCGTGAAACCGGTCCGGACCAGGGGCCTAAGTCTACTAATTTACAAACGTTGCAATGGTCTTGCCATTGTGAGTATTTGACAGTGTTTGTATGGCAAATCTGTCAAAAAAGAGACCATTGCAACGTTTGTACATTAGTAGACTTGGCCCCCAGGTTGATTGTAATCCCTATTACTGAGTAAATACTGTAATAGCTGATCGGGGTGGGTACAACGCAGTGCTAATGCTCCAGATTTAAGTGTCTTATCTATGATACTCGCACCATGTATTATGCATTCTGCTGCGCGGGTATCTATTGCATTGATTCACTAGACTTAATTTTTCATAGTAATACACCTCTATGGATTCGTTATATTCGCTTTTTCTTTTGATCATGTCTTCCAAGGTCTGGCCGTAGTTCTGTTCACACGGAAACGCGTTCAATAACTTATCTTGCCATTCTTGCCAAGTAAATAGGATACGAGTAGTATTTAAACTTTCATACCACGTCTTAGCTAGACCTTGCACAGCAGAATGAGTGGTGGTTCTTTCATCTCAACCGTATACCGAAGCGCACTCATTCACCTTTCTTAACCGCACGTCGCGGAGCGGTACGGTTCCTGCACCAGAACCACGTCCAATCCCAGATCCACCGCAATGGCTGGGAGCTCGGAAGTGGCCACCGCCGAACCCTGCAGGTTAGGCTGTCCTATTTGTATTGAGCTATCCATAGTAGCTGGTATTGCTTACCGACCTCTGCTCTGCATGGGCTCGGGCGGGGCAGTCGCGCGAGGCGGTACGGTGAGAGTTCGCGCCTCTCCTCCCGAACCTCTTGCACGTTGCGCACGTAGGAGCTATGGCCTGGCACTCCGCGCTCTTGTGCCCCTCTTCTCCGCAGTTGCTGCACACCATCGCCTTGGCTCTACAATATTTCTCTGGGTGACCATATAACTGACACCGGCTGCAGCACGTGGCACCGACGTGGTCGGTAACCTCGACCACATCCCACCCCACGTAGACCCGTCCCCGGTTGACCAAAACACGGCGCAGCTCGTGGGACGTCTGGCATACCCACTTGGTCCTATTATTGTGCCTGTCCCGCTTGAAAAGGAGCCGTAGGTCCTTGCCCAGCCTCTCGACGGTCCACTCCGCAGCGTCCTGGTGGTTCTGCTCCTTGTTGTCGTGCAATACCTCGTCTAGCGTCGCCGCGCCATAGATGCCCGTCAGGGCGATTAGTGGCCGCTGCTCGGTTGGCTCCACGGTCCTCAGGGTGGCGGGTACCGCCCTCCTGAGCGCATCCGCTGCGGCCACAGAGGTCGTCTGGACGACAACCCCAGCATTCCCGACCTTTCTGACCCCCAGCTATCTGTAGCCCAAGCTGCGCAGGTTGGAACGCCGTGCGGAGGGCCCTCCTGGTGTCATCGGCGGTCTTCATCAGGTCCTTCTGGTCATCTGCGGGGTATATTATCCTTATGATAAAGCCTTTCGATCGGTATGATAAAGCTACAGGGTGATTATTTTTCTCATGTAACGGGTTCGATTCCCGGTTCAACCATGTAATTATTTAAATATCTATGAATGCAGTTTAAATTGCTTTTTAAATTCAAATAATGTCTTCTTTCAGTAAAATGTTCCATCTACAATATTCAAGGTACTTTCCCTCCATGTGGCACATCCGTGGGACGCCCTGTATATTATGCTCGCTCAGGCTAAAACGGTTGGACATACCATAAAGTGCCTACTTAGCGACAACGGTGGTGAATTTGATAAGAAGTCCATTCGAAGTATAATTGACTCTAATGGGATCCAACAAAGACTCGTCACACCGTATACACCGGAACAAAATGGAATAAGTGAACGAGAAAACAAAACGTTAGTTGAAACTGCAAGATCCATGATGTATGCACACGAAGTAATGCCTCAAGAACTGTGGGAAGAACTTATAAATACTGTAGCATACATCCTGAACAGAACGGGTCCTCTCAGCATAAACAATAAGTCAAGCTATCAAAGGCACACTCGTCGGATGTGACAAAGATTGCTACCGAATTTGAATAACGGACGGAAATAATAAAAACGTTAGTCCATTCACGAGATGTTATCTTCAATGGACTACCACTTCCCATCAACGAACATGAAGGAACGGTCCCTAGTTCGAGGGAGTACTCCTTTAAGCTGCCGTAATCGGCAGCTTAAAGGAGTATTTTCTCCGTCCGTGAAGTTGTATTTTCTCATTTGGATTTACTACGCTCATAAAGTGATTCATACGGGGTAGTGAAATTTTTGACTAAAAAAAAAAAATACTCTGGTGTAAACTGTTATACTCAAAGTCTCTAATTCAGATAATTTATGTTAACAAAGTAATGTCACTGTCAAAATGACAGGACAGTGGAATAAAACATTTTATCATATTTCTTTTTGTAAATAGTCATCGCTAAAATTAAAGTGATTTAATTATAAGAACTATGCAAACAAAATACCGTTGCCAAACAATATTTTGTATAGTATGTCGGAGACACAGCATATGATCGTCATAATCAGCCCTTTTAAGTCCAGTGCTACACGTAGGCCTCCCAAAATCGATTTCCACTCAAACAGTTTTCATCCAAAATGTGGCAAGATATCCTACTTACGATATGAATCTATGAATGAGAGTTGTAATATTAGTGTTGTTGAAGATGTAAAAAATTTGAAAATGTTTGTATCTCCTGCATTGTTTACCAGTATCATAAAATATTTTATACCAGAAAAACTCCTTTTTTAATAACTTCGTTTTAAACCGAAAATTTATAAAAATAATTACGGTATGATTATTTTTAATTATTATTTCTTAAATTCAGTACTTAAAAGAAAATGGAACCTTTTCTTCGCCATTTTATGTGAATTACCATTACGAAGATATTTTTTTGATATGTTATCCCCTTTGTTTACATAAATTATCTGAATTTGAGACTTTGGGTATAGTTTGTTTTTCTAAGTGAATAAACGTTAATTTTCAATTGCGAAAATGGATGCTCTATAGTGTCAATATTCTTATCTAAATCTTTTAGTGCCCAATACAACGAATTAAAAAAAGAAAAACATTTTGTGGTGCGAAACGCTTACGCTCTGAACAAGTGCGACAAGTTGCGCGTCTGATGCGCCGCGCTTGTTTTTGGATTTTGCTGTTTTTGGTGAGATAGCTGAACATTGTAAAGTTATAACAATGCAAAAAACTGGAGAGCAGCGATGACATCATCATAGCGTCCTAGAGGATTAGGTGACGAGGCGCTACATCCCGATTCGAGCCCTGGAATGTAAACAATATATAGGGTCAAATTCTCCATGAGAACAAAGGTGTTTGTGTATATAAACTGTTTAGTGTAGCGACATTCTGATTTGGACTTGGCTTTGACCGCTGAATATTATATTTATCAAAGTTATTTAGTATATTCAGTGTTTCATTAAAGTGTTTGGACCAATGAGGTTATATTATACTAGAGGCGCAACGTCCTACTAAAAGTTTCCGAAAAACGTAACCACTTACGAGTTAAAGACGTAGCTTTGAAACGGATACATAAATTATGTCAGTATGTCAAAATAATCTGTTTGTCTCATTTCTTCTTCCGTCAAACTAATTACGTTGGAGGGCCAATCCGTGAAAAATGTAACGTACGAAAAAAGTACTGTCACAATATTTTATAAACAGTTTACAAGACCATCTCATACTCTATTGAATGCAGTTTTTTTTAATGTACAGTATAGCTCATTAACTTTCAGAAAAAAATATACTGGTGTCAATTGTTGTTAATTCAACTGATTAAAAATTAAAAATAAGAAGCAAAATACGTCATTTTTGCGTGTCACACATCCTGTCGCTAACGTTAACTAACTGCGGTTCATGGTTTTTTAAGATATATTTCAGTGTTTTTTGGGAGCTTTTACAGATTATTGTTTTTTTTTTAATTATAACATTAATTTTAATCATAAATCTTACTGTATTACAAAAAAATTCATGAAATATGATAATCAAATTAGCACCAAGGTGGACATTCCACTTTAGTCACTGCTGTTTTATTTGCTTTCAATTGTAAAAAAACTACCAAAACAAGTTATTTTATTATCATGGTAACATTATTGTGGTAGATCAGCCATTTCTTTTTATCCATCGGGCAGTTGTGACGCAGTGATCGGTGACGAAAGCCGTACTAACTACACGTAGTCGATTAAGAAGTCCACTATAGTCACAGCAATAACGTGATACCGGTAAGTTCTTAAAACATTATTTTATTTGCGAATTATACTTAATGTATGTGGGATGGAAGATCGGCAGAAATAAACACCTTTTAATAATTTAATATGATTTTTTATTTTAGTACACCTGTCACCTTTTTTCACCTTTCTTTTCGTCTCCTTTGTTTTTCCCCGCTTCCCCTCATCTACTCCATACCTACTGGCTAGAAACTAAATTATAAAAAAGAAATTAAATCGACTAAAAAAAATATACTAATTAAGTATATATATTATTAAACAGCCCACAACTCGGCCTTCCTGCCATAGTCTGACCTCAGACTATGAACTTACTTCTAATTTATTTTAAAACTACAACTTAAATAATTATTAGCTAGTAACATAAATAACAACTTTTGAAATAAACCAGTTCAAACAAACATTCTAGTACCTAACATCTTAAAATTAAACGTCATGTAACACCAGAGATCAAATGCCTTATGGTGCTCTATAACAAATAAAATAAAAAAATAAACAAAACCTAAACTTGAAATGTTGAGAAACATCTAAAAAAAAACAAACTACCAACTTAGTAGCTTACCCTTGACCATCTTTTCATGTAGTCGGCTGCAGTTGATGTTCTTATAGGGCCCTCAGCAGTAACTTCAGCTTTTTCCACCTCATACCGGTCTTTTCCAAGTACCTTCACCACCTTGTAAGGCTGCAAATACTTTGCTTTTATCTTCAAAGTCTTACCGAATTGTGTTCGTCTAATAGCTACTAAATCTCCAAGAGCATACTTTTCACTTTCCTTCTTTTTTTTCTTAAAATTCTTTCTATTTTCTTCTTGTATTTTCAGAATCTGTATTTTAGCACGTTCTCTTAGCTTTTCTCTTTCCTGTACATACTCTTCTCGTTCCTCTTCCTTCTCAATACTGTTCAAAAATCCATCCCGCTTTCTTTCTTTTTTCAGTGCTAGTAAACATGGTATACAGCTGACAATTACTTCTTCTATTTTCCTTGAGACATCTTTTATATAATAATCCTTTTCAATGAGCTCTATCATTTTCTTTTTACCAAAATGATAAATACTAGTCTTCCTTAACAAATGTGTCAAAGGTCTTGCAATCCATTGGTAACCTTCAATAAATTTTCTAAAATAAGAAGTCAAACCTATAAAGCTTTGAAGTTGTTTAATAGTTCGTGGCTCTGGAAACTTCATGACTGCGTCCAACTTCTCACTTGAGGGCCTTACTGTTCCATTTTCAATGATATGTCCAAGGTACTCGACCCTGGTCGTTAGTAAATTACATTTCTTCCAATTGATTTGGAGTCCATGTACAGCAGCCACTTTCAACACTTCTCTAAGTCTATCAAATGCCTCTTGATAAGTCTCAGCCATTAACATAATATAATCGATAAAAATGAATAAATAACCCTTGACAATTATATCTCTGAAAACAATAGTTATAAAGCGAGTAAAATAGTTTGGGCATATAGAAAGACCAAAAGGTGCCCTATTAAACTCATACTGCCCCGTTTGTGTCACAAATGAGGTATATTTTTTACTGTCTTCCCACACCTTTAAATGGAAAAATGCATTCTTGAGATCCAACTTACTAAATATTTTACAACCTGAAAGCCTATCCATGTGATCGTCTATGATCGGTAAAGGAAATTCATCTTTGACCATCTTTGTATTAATTTTTCGATAGTCAACACAAATACGTGTTGACCCATCCTTCTTTTTAACCAATACTAGAGGGCTTGAATACTCAGAATAACTGGGCCTAATAATACCTTTCTGCATCCATTTCTTGACCTGTTGATCCACTATATCCTGCTCATGCAGAGATAAGCGTCTAGGTTTTTGTGCAACTGGTATGTCATCCTTCAGAATTATTTTCATTTCAATTGGCGCTTCCGCCACCTGCATCGGCTTATAGTCTTCCACCATTTGCATAACGGCTGTGCGTATATTATCATCTGGAATATAACTCACTAGTTGTTGCTGCTGTGCATCTGAAAGTAAACACCTCAACATTCCACCCTCCTCTTTTGATATTAAACTAACACACCCATTTTTAAACAACACAGTCGTACTCATTAAAAAAGGTTGACCTAGTAAGATCTTGTAAGGCATTGCACCTACTGGTATTACATAAAACAATACATCCAAATTATACCCGTCCATGTTTATGATAACATTAAACTTTCCTAACGTATTCACTTTTGATGATCCAAGTCCAGTTAGTAACAATTTTTCACTGCTATATGACAACATTTTCAGTTCAAAGAAAAGATCTACTGTTATTAAATTTAAATCACTTCCACTATCAATTAAAGTTTCAACTTTTTGGCCACAAATTTCGATAATTTTCACCGATTTTTGAAGTTTGTTTTGATTTTCATTGTTTACATTCAGCAGCGTCAAAAGTTGCGGACGACTGTCATTTTCACTTTCAATGTTGACGTTTGACACTTCAATCCGATTTTCGCCATCTTGATTATTGTCAATGCCATCGTTCGCTGCAAACTTCACACACATCGACTGCGGCTGTCGATTTTGCGGCTGCGTACGACTTACACTCGACTTACAATCCGGTGCAATGTGGCCAAACTTATCACACTTGAAGCATTTTACACCATTCGGACACGAATTGGACAAATGAGATGAATCACCACACTTGTAGCAATTTTTTTTAGGTTCAGCAGCTTGCGTCTTTTGAGCGTGACCACCACCACTCGTACCTTCTTGATTTCCTTTGGAAAAGCTTGCACGGATTCTAGACTTATTTTTGATGGTTTCATAAATGGCTAACTTTTCCTTCAGAGCTGCGTAGGTTGTAACGCCGTAAAGTATTGCTTTGTTCACCTCCAAATCCTGTATTCCATCCACAATGTATTGAATGGCCACATAATCTGGGAATTTCGCTCGTTTTCCCAATTCTTTCATGATCAACATGTATTGGTAATAAGTTTCCTCGCGCTTCTTCTTGCGAGCACTCATTAGTTCATGCATTTCTTTCGTATTCAGCTGTTCGGGAAACTCCTTTTGAAGTGCAACCTTCAGCTCTTCAAACGTCTTATAGCATTTTTCTGATCGCAACCAGAGCTCAGCCGTACCTGTTAGAGATCTTCGGGCGATAATCAGCTTCTGTTGAGGCGTCCAGCTGAAGATCTCAGAGTTGTCCTCAATGTCCTGGACCCATTTCGAGGACGAATACGTCTTGTCATCGCCACTAAATTTCATAATACCATCAATGATGGAATTGTTCGCGACGCCGAACATCGCCCTGTCGTCTTGCATCTTATAAATACACCTTTTACAGTTTTCCCACAGCGACCGGCAACGAGTAAGTCACATGCGAGAGAAACCCAAAAAAAAAAGCAATCGTATGATTTCTGCCAGAATTCTTTTTCTTCCGATCCCGGACGAGCCCCCAAAGTTGTGGGATGGAAGATCGGCAGAAATAAACACCTTTTAATAATTTAATATGATTTTTTATTTTAGTACACCTGTCACCTTTTTTCACCTTTCTTTTCGTCTCCTTTGTTTTTCCCCGCTTCCCCTCATCTACTCCATACCTACTGGCTAGAAACTAAATTATATAAAAGAAATTAAATCGACTAAAAAAAATATACTAATTAAGTATATATATTATTAAACAGCCCACATGTATCTGCGAATGTCGTAAAATAATGATTTCCTCTAAAAGAACAAGGAACATTGAGTGTTGTCGTCATTATTTATATGAAGCGGAGTTCGTCACGTCCATTTAGTGTCGTGACATATTAGTGGAACAATATTTGTGACGAAATGGACACATAAGGCTAAGTTTGGGTGGTGCATGTTTTATCGACAACAACTAAGATGTATGGAGTTCTGTGATTCTGTTAAATTATATAACCATAATAGATGGTCTTTCGTTAGACCACCTTAATTAACGTTTAGTTTCGTTTAATAACATAATTAATAACCATAAGCATTTTATTTAATAAATAATGGTCAACTAGGATTTTCGTTTGTAAATATTTAGAATTTTATTTATTTGTATACCTAAATGTATTATGTTTCCCTTTCAGATTTACTACGCAAACTTATTAAAAAAATATTAATAATGGGAATATTGGTGGATATTGACAAAGTTTTATCTATTAATGATCTTATAAAATGCTTTGATGGTGGACTTCAATGGCCTTGGGAAAAAACCCATTTCATTTTGGCAAAAAAATGTTTTGTATGCAAAAACACAGTTGCTGCTGCAGGTTCACGATTGATGCATTTCTCTTTAGCTATGAGTAGACAAGATATCATGTTTTTATTGAAATCGCCATACATTTGGTGTACTTTTTGCAACTCTTGTGTTTACGATCACTATCCAACCGATGAATGCGAATTTTGCTCCCCCTCGTTATAAATAGAAACTTCACAAAATCAATATATAGGTAGGTACAACACACATTAAATTGGGTACAGTTTAAATGCTCACCAAAATATTCTTTTGCCTACCAAAATGGAGAAATGTTTCCCTGAAATAGTAACATTAATATATCGACACCCCGACTCAGGGCAGTCCCACTCGGATAGGTTAGGTTAGAAGGCTAAGGCGGGAGCGGAGCGGAGCGAAACTCCCGCCTTAGCCTTCGTGGTTATTTCTTTTTCTACAATAATTTACGAAACACAATTTGGTGAGCATTTATCCATTTTGGTTGGCAAAAAGAATATTTTGGTAAGAAAATAGGTAATTTTCTGGTAGGCGTTCAAACACAAGCCCATTAAATTTATCTAAGATAAATGAAAGTTTTTCATTTAAAGGAGATTGACAGGACCTAGTATCGTTATTTGTTCTGTGGTGACTTAAGTTTATAATGTTGATAATTCTTGTTTTTAAATATAATGATTTTATCTGGTAATGCGAATCCTTAAATTCTCCGCATAAAAAACATCATAAAAGTATTAGTTTTTATTTCGATTTCCTATTTTACCCATACATAGTTTTTTTTTTTTTTTCACGCAAGTATTGTCACATGTCATTGGCATGGCATTCAAAGAGTATGTAAATAATAAAACCTTGACTTATACGCAAAATAATTAAATTACGCATCCGATTATTGAACATATAGAATAATTAGTAACAACAGATATTAATAACAACTAATTATTATTATTACATTGTAATAACAATCTGATAAAGTGTTAAAAGTAGCTAAGCAAAACTTTTGGTTAATAGAAAGGCAGAATGTTTTCGAGACCTTAGCCTGTTGGATTCATCATTAAAAACTTTTTGAAAACAGAACAAACGCGCGCCATAGAATTCAATGCTCATTTTCTTATTTGCTTAATATATATATATACTTGTTTATATTATTTACTGGAGTTTTAATTTACAATGTCTGTAACCTGCATTACGCATTCCTAGTTTAGCCTTTCTCTTGTAAAGTGTAACAAAACCTCAAAAGAAGCCTCCATATTAAAGGTGAGTAGAAACTGGAACATATTCATAAACTTAAAAAAAGGGTTTTAGTGGTAACGCAGTTCTCAATGAAATGCTTTTGATACGTGATTTGTGTGTTTTCTGAATATTTATTAGACCAAAAATGTTTAGCGGCTTAATGTTATTGTTGTGACCTTGTTGTAACGTAGGTAATTGTTTAATAGTATATAAATTAAGTTGAACACAACGGTAAGCGTTGAAAGCAATTTATATTTCTTATCAGACTATATTTTCGTGGAAACCATGCTTTGATATTTTCGATGTTCCGTTCAAGACGTATATCTTACTAAATGTTCAATGATCGTTACATGTGAATTCTCGAGCGAAATTAACGAGTATTAAAAATGCTCAATCGTCATTTTTACTAATTCTTATTTTGAATTTACCAGCATACATTGTGACAAAAAACCAGGGGATTCGATTCGAAACTTAGATTTGTATACCTAATTACTGTGTAATGCTGAGAATTATGATAAAATAGTAAATAACATATGAAAACCCTAAAATCATTCTTTAAATTAAACCATAAATCTTTGAGTCACCGCATGTTTCATACCGATACTAGGTTCCTTAGTCACTTGGTCAATGTCCTTTGTTATTTTATTTTAATTATTTTGAAGAAAGTGTTACAAGGGAACTTAAAGTCGCAACGACATTTGTTATTTTAATCAAGGCTTAGATTATTTTGTAAAGGAGAGCCTTTCGCTAGATAATTATGTAAGGGTCATCCCTTACATAATTATCTAGCGAATGGCTCTCCTGAGACATCCACGAGTCATGCACGACAAAAGTATAGTATAACCGGAAGTCGGTCGGTCGGTCGGTTGACTTTATGATAGTCATTGATGAGAAGTTTATAAATAATGCTTCTTCTTGTTCCAGTTTATTTATTATATGATGGCACTAACACCTGCTGAACGAGCTAAACGTTACCGCGTAAATCTGAAACTAAATAAAGAAAAATATGAGGCACAACGAAAGAAACAAATAGAACGAGTAAAGAAGGGCCAAAAAAAAATAAGGGAGTTGAGCGACCGGGAAAAAGAGGAGCGAAGAAAAATTTGGAGAGAACAGAAAAAAAAGCAAAGGAATGCCAAAAAGCAAGCTGTGGAGATAGCCGTACCTTCAACAAGTCAAAATATAAGAACGGTTGACTATAAAAGGAAATATAATAACTTAGCTAATAAGTACAAAACTGTTTTAAAGCAATTGAACAAACTAAGAACCTTCAACGCAAACTCACGTAAAACTTTAAGTCGAACCAAAGAAAAATACCAAAAAGAAATCAATCTAAAAACAGAAGAGAATGTTAAACTGAAAACGAGACATGAACTGCTAGAAATATCGTTAGGCGAGAAATATAAAGACTGTAAAACACAAGAACAAAAAAAGATATTGCGTTCGATTGGAATGTCCAAGACTGTCCTCCAAAAAAGAGGATCAAAGGCACTGGTATCAAAATGTTTAGGGCTTAAAGGTTGTATTAGATTTACAAGCAATAAGAAATACAATGCAAGCAAAAAGGTAGAAGAAGAGATGGAAGTTTTTTACAACCGAGATGAAATTAGCAGATCAACATCCGGAAAACGTGAGTGTAAAACGAAACATAAGAAAAAATGCAAATACAGTAGTTTGTCAACGTATACAAGCCATTTTATGTCTTGTCGCCGAGACGTGCTTCGCGAGACACGTGTTTATGTGTGAAACACAGTAATTTTGAATATTTAATAACAGCTGTGAAAAAATACACTTTTCCTGCTGTTGTATTTAAGGGCACCAAAGATCTTATAGAATTGACATCTTGTGATATAAAGTCATTTAAATGTATGTACGGGTTGTGTGATAAATGCAGGAATAAAAAAAATAATTTCGAAACTAATAATAACTACACTGAAGTCGAATGGTGGAAGTGAGAGCGCGCAAAAAAAAAAAAAAATTAAGACATGACAGCCAATGTAACAAAAAAAGTAAAAATAACAGGAACGGTACAGGAATTAATAGGCGAGTATGAAAAACAATTGCCTTTATTCAAAAAACATTTCTTTAACTTCCAAGAGCAACAGCGTCAGTATAGAATGTGTGTCGAAAATTTGAAATCGTATGAATGCGCAATTCTAGTAGATTTTTCTGAAAACTACGATTGTTAGTTGTCAGAAGAAGTTCAGGCACTGCATTTCGGTGGATCAAAAAATTCTATAACCCTTCATACGGGTATGATTTACACGTGCACAGAATGTCAATCATTTGTGACGTTATCAGACAGCAACTGCCATGAACCTCACGCCATTTGGGCACACCTTATTCCAATTATTAAGTTAGCCAAGAAATTTGTCCGGCATTATCAGTCATCCATTTTTTTTCGGACGGCCCGACCAGTCAATACCGGCAAAAAAAAATTCTTCCTGCTTAACCTCTTTACCACAAAACTGAACCTTTCTCTTACGACTTGGTCTTTTTCAGAAAGTGGGCATGGAAAAGGGGTAGCCGATGGCATTGGGGGTGCCACAAAAGGAGCATTAGATAGGCGTGTTTATTATGGGCACGATATTGTCAATGCCACTGATGCATTTAACAATTTAAAAACGTGCATGAAGTCAGTAAAGCCGTTTTTCATAAACAACTCTGATATTGACAATATTAAAACTTTGGTGCCAAGTAACTTAAAGGCTATTGTAGGAACCATATATACATATATATATTATATATATATAAGTATATACATATATATATATATATATATATATATATACAGTATATACATCAAATAATATCAAAAGTGCAAAACGAAATTCTTCACCGGCAGTTAAGTTGTTTTTGTAAGCGAGGACAGTGCGCCTGCCTCAGCCCAATCAAACATTGCTTTCTGGAAAAACCGAACTCGGGTTCTAGTTCAATATTGCGTCATTCAGATGATCCTCATATTTCCGAAACAGAGTACATTGATGTTCTTGATAATTTTGATATCCATTTTGAAAACACTACACAGGAATTGATTAATAGCACACCTATGACTGATTTTATTGAATTTGCCGAAGAATGTTCTGTAGAGTCTCTTATTGCAAAAGAACCATCTCAATTAATGAGTATACTTAGCAATGATTTTACCACGGCACCACTCGAGGAACAGTTTAAAAATGAAATTGCCCAAAATATCAGCCTCAACTGGGCCCCAGTGTTAGATAAATCTGCAACTGAAAGTGTTCAGCCCGTGACGTTAACTGACATCGATTCTATTATTCCAAATTTTAATGACGTCTTTCATTCCCAAATTCCTATCTCTGAGGACCTTTCAACTGACATTTACTTCTCTGAAACTCCGAGTGACCTTGCTTCTGACACACCCAAAAATAATAAAATGGAGTCTGTAATGACTGAAACAACATCTAATGACAATGATAAAGCTATTCCTTCGACTAAGCTAATCAAAATTATAGAGGATATTAGCTACTTTCCTAAAAAAAGGCCCTTAAACCTATAAACATAAATAAAATGAGTACTAGAACATTTTACTGTACCTTACGCAAATCACGAAAGGCGTTCAAATTACATGAAATGATTAACTGTCTTACCTGTAAGACATGGAACTGCATATCGTGTAGTGGTCCAATTCTCTCTGAATCATATATATGTGTAAATTGTCTAAAAGATTAGCTTTGTAAACCACCAGGCTTTGTAGCCATTTTATGAGAAATAGGAAAGGCATGTAGAAACTGTGTACCTGCTGTACCCAAAAGTCTGATTAAGTTACTTTTTTATAACATTTAAATAGTTTATATATACATCTAATTAATATCTACAAATATTAACAATTATTTCCATTCAAACTCGGATTATTAAACTTGTATAAAAAGAAAGTTACCAAATATTAAAATTAGAATAAGGGATATCGTACAGAAATGTTTTGTTTAACTTTCATGTTATGTGTTTAGTCCTTAAGTTTAAATAATTCTATAAAAACTGATTTTTTTGTGCCAACATTTAGATTTTTTTATAATTTTGATTTTTTGTACATTAGTTCCTAAGCATTCACGTGAACATTCAGTCCTATTTTTATTACAATCAAGATTTTTATTAAAAAAAAACTAAACTACATAATTAGAATAAGGAATGTCGTATGGCAATATTTATATTTTTATGTAAAACTCATGTCACTAAGTCATTAATTATAGAATCTATGCATCCACGACGTTCCTACTTGATCAATACCAAAAAAATGTGAAGACAAGCAGGTATAAGTAAATTTTACTTGTTTAAATCTTTTATATCCTATGTAGATCCAAAGTTCCTATTAATTTAAGTAATTACCAAAAATATGTGAACACAACAGAAAATATTTTATATTATGAAGATATTTTAAATTTGATTGTAAATGAAAAATGTTTTGTTTCAGTACAAATTACATGTAAAAAGAAAAAGTGTGATATTTTTTATTAATATTTTTGATTATTAAACTTGTTATGAACACCGCTTATGTTTCAATTTAGTCACGATGACATTTCCTTTGAAGTCACTGTCACAATTTTATATTCCAAGTTATAGGCTGTAAAGTGGATTTTTTTACTAGTAATGGTATATTTTGGGATGAAATATAATAGAATATGACACTAATTTTCATTTGAAATAGTTTGAATTCATTTTCAAGGTGGTAAATTAACTACAAAGTTAAAAATATAAGTCGCACTGACCTAAAACGTGACGAAAATATTTTAATATGTGATTTAAAGCTAGAAATATATTTCAAGTAGGGTAAAAGAAATTGATTTCAAAAATAGTATTATATATTTTAACTAATAATTGTTAAGAATTTGTAAAAGATAGTTCACATTGCTGATAAAATAATATTTGTGATCGTTACTAAATGGACGGTGCTTGTCATGACAAGCACCGTCCATTTAGTAACGATCACAAATATTAAAGTATACAGTTTAAAAAAAAACGGAATTTCAAACATGATCCATGGATCATGTTTGAAATTCCGTTTTTTTTTTAAACTGTATACTTTTTAGTTTTAAACTATTATTTTTCTTAAACTTTGATAAATGCCGCATCGATTCATAAAGACAGCTAAAAAAGAAAAAAAGAAAATTGTCCATATTGTCCCCTTAGTAACGGTACAATTTTTCACGGAATGGCTCCCGCTACATCACGCTATACTCGCCGCCCGCTGGGGAACGACCTCCACGCGGCACTTGCTCGACCGCCATCTACTCATCTTTAGCTTATTTTGTGCTCCCTATTTTTATAGAAAGAACTAAATTGTAATTCCTTTTGTGTCTTTACATTCATTTTAAAACGAACATTAAACCCAGTCAAAAGGTTCCTAATCTATTATTTAAAGTTTGTTCCCTATACCGAACAGTATATATGTATATCTTATTTATAGTTAAGGTATAGGTTTATCCTTACATTTTAATAAAATGTATTCCCCCAATTTTCGTAATTGCACCTACCACTGTTTGTCCCTGGACCACCCAAAGGTTGACTGGTAGAAAATGCCTATGGATTTAAGTCCGCCTCTGTACATTTATGTGAGAAGGTGTTAAATAAATAAATAATTGAACATATTTCTAAAGATGCAAACTTCGACACTAAAGTAAATAGCCTATTCACAGATATCATGAATTCTTACAATCATGCATTCGGAAACCATGAAAACTGCCAACCATATTCATGTGCTATATGGTACAGAATTAAGTTTATAGTAAACACTGTAGCAGCTAAAGCTCGAAGCCTGATAAAAGTGATAGCAATAAAGAAGAATCTTTTAACAGCATTATAGCCAAATTTGCTGGTGGGAAACGCATAATCTTTTCCATAAGTCGGGGCTTTGATTAAAGATGCAACGCTGCTGTGGTATCTTTAATACAAAGCGTATTATCCCTTATAGCCCTTTACACCCGAGCTGAAAAGAGCGTGAGTTTTACT
This sequence comes from Dryobota labecula, assembly GCA_947523025.1. Classification (NCBI taxonomy): domain Eukaryota; kingdom Metazoa; phylum Arthropoda; class Insecta; order Lepidoptera; family Noctuidae; genus Dryobota; species Dryobota labecula. The sequence goes on from OX383306.1 coordinate 7,838,282, forward strand.
TTAAAAAAAATCTGGCGCCATACCGTTTACTTTTTGCGAACGCAACCTGCACCGATCGGTCGTGAGAGTCACTCTATACGCTAGAAAAATCGCGGACCGGTGCGGATGACCAGTGTCTTGCGATCCTCGGTGAGTGATGGCGGCATTTTATGACCCCCGCACTGTCACGGGTAAGTATTTGTTACGCGTATTATTTGTTTAGTAATGTATTATGTTTTGTTGTGAATTATAAGTTAAATTAACACTTAACACGTGAGTTATTTTAGTTTGATAGATTTGTTTGATAAATTTAGTCGTTAAGTTGGACTGCTATGATCGTGTGGCTTCGGTTGTGGGTGCGAGGAATGCATTCAAAACAGCTAGCTGTTGTTTATTGATTTTTAAGTGAATCTAAGTTAAAATAATATGTTTTTTCTCCTTTTTAGGACGGGACTTAAATGACGATCAATTTTTGGAAATCTTAGGCGATGGAAATCTTTCGGAAATTGCCGATTTTGATGAAGATGATGATAACTTCGTACTGACTACGAGTGAAGGCTTGATGCTCGACTTCGATATTTATCAGGGTGTTAAAATCATGTTTGGAGACGCGCCACTCGGGCTAGAGCCTTCAGTGGTTCTCCATTTGAGCAAGAGTGTCCCACCTGGAAGCTGTGTCTACCAGATAGATATTTTACTACTGTCGCATTGATCGATGAGATGCACAAGATAAATCTTCACAGTACTGGAACGATAATGATCAATAGACTCCCTGATCGTCCTGCAATTAAATTAAGGTGGGACACTCCCACACACCACACACTCTACTAAAACTGACGCTGGCATGACTCGAAGGTAAAGACGACAAGTCTGTTTTAATGGCGTCAAACTGCACCGGCTCGTCCACTACATCTGTAGTCAAACGATGGGATAAACGCACGAAGACTTACGTGCATGTTTGTTACAGTCAACACATGGGTAGACTGGACTTACTTGACCAGCAGATGGAGTACTAGAACTTTTATTAAAACCAAAAAATGGACGCTGAATATACTCATACACTTTCTTGATTTGGTCATTGTAAACTCGTGGCGGCTGCATCGCAATGATTGCCAAGCAAACAATTTAAGCAGAAAATACATTTTTCCCTTGTTAGAATTTCGCCTGAATAGGTATAGCTGACGGATTATCAAGTTCTTCATCCAAAGAACGCCGATTGTCGAATGATACCGTAAATAATCCTGCAGTGGAGAATGACCTTCCAATTAGGAGACACTACAGGCTGCCAATTAAGCCCTCTGAGGCAAAAAGATTGATGGTTATGATCATTTTCCGGTGTTTGACGAAATGAAAGCCCCAAGGATTTGTCGACATGAAAGATGTGGTAGCCGCACGATGATACGATGCGAAAAATGTGATGCATTATTTATGCATTTCACGTGGAAAAAATCGTTTTAAAACTTATCACCAAAAACCTTAGTTACTTTTCGTTTTAAAAGAATATAAATTAGTTAAGTTTTAGAAGTTTTTTTCTTTTTGTTACTAATAATGGAGGAAAATTGTGTCCTTTGTTAAAAATGTTGATATTATAAGAATTAAGAATTAGATAGTAAGTTTTGTATTGTAGACTGATACTAGAATGACTGATTCAAGTACTAAGCTTCTAAACAAGTAACCATCGGTTTCATTTCCCATTCAGCTATCAAAACAAACGTTCAATTTAAAGTACTCTCACGATCGTGAGTATGTCAAGTTGTACCTGAAACTCACGATCGTGAGGGTTAATTTCTGGATTAACCGTACACCTGAGATTTTTTTCAGTATTTTTTTCTAGCTTCATAGGCTTTATAGAAAGCTATACAAAAGATTTCGAAGAAAAAAAAAAACCGTCGGGTGTAAAGGGATAGTTTAGGCATTAATAAGTAACAGTTATAGTCACCTACCTACTTTATAGGTTAACTTAAATTGTAAGGGTTTGATGTAATAACTTATTATTGCGGTAGACCTCTAAAGGCCACCGTGTGATGTTGTGGTATGGAGGAGATATATTTTTATAAATGGTTATTTCAGACAGTTCATTGTTTCCTTGTATTTCGGTACCTAATCACCTTGCATCTGGGCTTTTGTTCCTTTACAACTAGAGGGAAAAAATCTTATGTGTAACAGTGCCTAATTACGTCTCTTCAAGTGGCGCTATAACATAAAAAAAAAATATCTGACATGGCTTCCTTGCTCCTAATAAAATCGCGTCCTTCATCTCATTTGTGTGTTTAATTTCTCAAAACCAGATATCCAACACATAGGTATGTACATCAGAAAATTTTCATAATAACTGCTATGACATAAGCTCGGAGAAAAGACGGGCTATTTTTGATCATTATTGGAGCCTTACTAAAGAACGACGAAAAGATTGGTTAGTAAGCAACTCTAACTCTCTCTCTATGCTGTGCCCGACAGGGCCCATAATTGTAACTAGTATAAATATTTCCCTACCAACTTTAAACATTATGGTATGCAATAAAGAATTGAGAATTTAAAAGGCAAGAAAACTAAGAGACAGCGTTGCCAAGATATCAATAGTCGTAGGCGTTGGACTTTCGATTATTACATCAATGAATGGGAGGGAAAAAGTGTGTTTTAAATTTATGCTGAACACACTAGACATTAAGCAGAAATTTCTTCACAATAGTATTTCTACAGCTATGCATGGTTCAGCTAAAGAAGATGGACGAGGTAAACATATTCCTGCAAACAAAACACCTGAAATAAGCAAAGAAGCAGTAAAGAGCTACATAAAACATTAACCATACTTACCTTCTCATTATTGCCGCAAAAACTCTAAAAGATTTCATCTTCCACAAGAGTTTCGCAACTTATCAAATTTATATAAAATTTATAAAGAATAAAATATTTGGTGGGAGAAAAAGTTTTTCAAAATATTTTCCATGAACTTAAAATATGTAGATAGGAATTCACGTTCCACGTAAAAATAAGTGTTCCTAATGTGTGCGTTTTGAACAAGAGGACGGAGGAGAAGAAAAACTGGCTCATCTTAAAGACAAAGGCGAAACGTACGAACGATAGCCCCGAATGTCTTGCAAGCTGCGATCCAGTGCTTCAATGGCTCGCTTATGTGACATCGTGCATTTGTCCCACACGATCAATTTGCACCATTGCAATAGAGCACCGTGACTACTGCTTTTGCTGATGTTGCAAGTTGGCGTTTCTTCACTTGCAAGGATTCGTGGGAGCTTGAACACTGAGTGTGCGGTTCTGCCACCACTTAGCAAGGTTGCGGCTATTCCGGAGGATACAACAGCCAGCGCAACTACTTTGTCTATGCGCAACTGTGCCAGCAGCAAGTTCAGTAGTAAAGTTTTGCCGGTGCCCCCTGGTGCGTCCAAGAAAAAAAGACCCCCGTGTTTGCTAGCTACGCAGTTTGTTATTAGATTGTAAATTTGCCTTTGCTCCGATATTAACAGGGTTCTCTGTTTGGGTAACTTGAACCCCCAAGGCAACAGTATCATAATCAAGCTCTCTGACCAAATCAGTGGACAGCTCTCCCGTTCTTTGTGGGGTAGCATATTGAAATCGGACAGCAGTTTCCCAACCATCGCATAAATTTTGTCCTCGATAAGTTTCAGCGCTTCGTTAAATACTAAGTCATCATCGTTGGCTAGTGCAGTCCCCTTAGTATTGGCGAGCAATGTCTTCTGATGAAGCATTTTTATACTTGTCTTATAATTGCCGGGAGTTGGAGACTCCGCAGATGCTTGTCGCTGAACGGCACAACATTGCGTCCTCCATCGTTGCGTTCCAGTGGGCCGTTGTCTTCCAGCAGTCCCATCGCCTCACACGCTTCTCGGAAAGTGGCCTTTTCCTGCCCGTCAACGATTTTGAGAGCCTGAAAACTGGTGGGACCTCGTACTCTAGTGAGCAGCAACCATACACAATAACACTCAAATTGTGTTATGTGTATCGTCGGAAGGCAGTTGAATCGCTCTAAAATTTCTGCGTCGGATATATCCACGTATTACAAAAGAAATTTATTCATCCCATATCTCGACCATACAATTCAACAATTGACTGAGAGGTTTACAAAACACCGTAAAGTAGTATCGGCACTATCTGGTGTGTTACCACCAAAATTTTGCGGTCGGTTGTGAAATCGAAGAGACATTTTGTATGTATACCGGGTGATTTTTTTTACCGTCTCGAAAAAAATAGGGTGTAATAGGTGAACGGAGTAGAAGCCTATGGCACAGAATTTTTTTTTTTTTGTTTTATTTTTTTCCATAACCTGGAATGAAATTGATCTATCGATAAATACCAAGCATATGAAGTGAACTTTTCATACCAGAACATTAAAAACGGAAATAAAAAAAAATAAAAAAAAGCGATAAAAAATATCGAAATTCAAATCATACGCACCCTACTAAATGCGCGGAATTTATCAATGAATTCGTAGCTTTCCTTAGCGGCCGATAGATACTCGCCGTCGCGCGTCGGCCTCTTTGATATCCTTTCGCAGGCGCGCGAGCCGCTCGCGCAACCCCGCCCGCCCGCGTTTCGCGCTTCAGTCACCCACGATTAGTCACGGCGGTGTTACGTCGCGTTCTTTGTTTCCGCGTGTGCATCGATCGCCCGGTGATAGTTATCGACATGTACGAATATTCCAATAGAGAGTACCTTGCAATGGTGCGATTTTATATCCTGTCTGGTGAAAACTTAAACGGTGCGAGGCGAATGTACGCAGAAGAAGAACATCTTCAGTTGCTGCGAAGGAACGGTATCCCTGCTCCTCAAATTCCCAGCACTTCACTAATATTACGGACGTATCAGCGGTTACTTGATCATGGGCAATTCCAGCTACCTAGTTATGTCAGAGGCAGGGGCCGGCCACCTTTGTCCAGAGAAGTTGAAGACTCCATACTGGATTATTTTGAAAGACACCCGAGGAGGAGCACTCGGCAAGCCGCTCGTCGATTTGGCGTAAGTCAGTATGTGGTGTGGAAGCTACTTCATTCAATGGACATGCATCCATACCACTTCTCACCCGTGCAAGCTTTGCATGCACCGGACCGCGCATGGAATTTTGTCACTGGCTGCAGAACCATGCGGAGGCCAACATCTTGTGGAGCGACGAGTCCATATTCACCCGCGTTGGTATTTACAACGTGCACAACGAGCACTGGTGGAGCTTCCAAAATCCACACAAAATTAAAGAACAGGCACATCAAGTTCGTTTCAGTGTAAACGTTTGGGCAGCGATAATACACGATCGCATAATTGGTCCAGTTTGGATCGAAGGTCGATTGACGGGAATAACGTATTTACAAATGATACGTTCCGTCATCGAAACCATGTTGCAAGACGTTCCGCTTTCCTACCGGCAAGACATGTATTTCCAGCACGACGGATGTCCAGCTCATTACGAACGATCTGTGCGCGCGTATCTCAATAGCCAATTCGGTGATAAGTGGATAGGTCGCGGTGGACCTGTGAACTGGCCGCCGAGATCACCAGACCTAACACACCTTGACTTTTATTTGTGGGCAGAACTAAAACGTTTAGTGTATACCGAAGAAGCTCAAAGAGTTAGTGATTTAAAACAGCGAATAATGGACGCTTTTAATGTTTTAAAAAGTGATAGAGACACGCTTCGAAGTTTATCGAACAATTTGCAAAGACGTGCTAGTTTATGTTTAGAAAGAAACGGTGGACATTTTGAACAATTGCTGCGATATCGCTAAAAAGGTAAAGACCAACATTTTTGTAAATAATAATAATTAAGTGTGATTTTGTAATCAATCAGTGTAATTTGTAAATAAGTTGATTTCGATCTTTTAAATACGCCTACAATGTTGTAGTGTAGTATACGGGTACATTCCGAATTGCGCTGTAATCGATTTGAGCGTGCTTACACCCGTTCCGAATTAGCGTATGCGCGTTAACGATGTCCCGTGAATCTTCATAGCTATCTAATCTAGCTAGCTAATCGTTATGACATACGCCATCTTGCGATAACGCCGGCCATGCCCTTAATTAATATCGCCGTGAGTGCTATCAAAAATGACAGCTGTGCTATTTTGTTTTGAGTCGCATCATAAATTTAAACTAACGTGGCATTTTAAAAATTGTGCTTCTGGCTACAGTCGCCATCTAACCAAATAAGAAGAAGAAAGTGGTGTTTACACAAATAAATTGTTATCTTATAAGTTTTGACATTGAGTGAGCACGAGCACTGGGAGCACGTTCACGAGCATTCACTCAACAGTCGACAATGCAACACTCGTGCTCAGAGCTGTTATAATCGGAACGCAAATTATTGATGTGACCGCTGTGAACGAATATGGCATAATTCGGAATGTGTAGGGTACACTTGTTACCTAGTAACATTTTATCAATTTACTATGACAAAAAGTAAAATTTAACGTGTAACTTTACTTGAGTACAGTTACATGTTAATTTGCTACAGCATTTTAGACGGTCCTAAGCCCGCAAAAGTATGAAGGAATGATCGAAATCACAAAATAATAATTTAAAAACAAACGGGTCACCTCGACCTTGGACAGTTTAGTTAGTGCATCACACAGTGGTGGGTAATTGCACTGGCATTTACAAATCCATTAATTATTGAATGATTTGATTTGATTACTTGCATAATAAACACCAATTAAGTAGGTAACTATCTACCTAATTTAAAATCGCCTTCTCCTTATTTTTCATAACCTTGCTTTACGTTAGGTTTCTCAATGATTTAATAATGTTATTCTAACGAATATTGTAGGAAAAGCGGTTACTTTAAAACATTCAAAATACAAATGAATGTAATATCTACTAATTCCATTCAGTGAGTGATTGTGTAAGAATACTACCTAAACAGGTTTGCTTAATTTTTTTACAAAACAGACCTTAAAGTAGGTACCTACTCGCCACGGATAACCATTGTCTCTGAAAGGTACCTACCATTCAGGATGCGCGGCTGCGCGAGAATACACCTACTCTATCGTCGTCGGCAACGGCGTCGTCGCGTCGGTCGGTCGCGTGAGTACCGGCGCCCGCGAGTAGGTACCGCTCAGCTGGTCGGCTCTCGTACGTGAACCCGTAGGTGAACTCTCACGCACACATCGAATTTCTCTGTACGTGTGTGTGCGCAGAACGTTAAAATAGACCCGCCGAACGACCTTCTGTCAACGTTCTCGCTCCCGCATGTAGGTATGCATGCATGCAAGTCCTTTTCATTTTGCGTGAAGTACTGTCGAGTATTCTTGCTTAGGTATTGTTTCGATTATTTAAAAAAGATTAGATTGTTTTAAAACTTCTTTCGTATCTTGGTGAATTGGTCTATCTCGTAAATTGGTGTATTTTATTATTGTAGGTTAGGTTTTTGTATTAATGTGTTAGGTTTTCTTATTATTGTGTTAGGTCATTACCTACTTATTCTTTTCGTTCTAGTTCTTCTTCTTTAGTCAATTGGGTACTTATTTGTATTGTAAGTTTGTCAGTGTGTGTATTGTGTTCATTTTATTTGTAGGTAGATCAGGGTCATAGTTTATTAGTACCTAAGTGGGATATTAATGTTATTACGATGATTTTGAATTTGGTTTTGAAAACGTTTTAAACACGACTGGTACGTACCATGCAAGCGACCGAATAATACCTACTTACCTAGCGAAAGAAATGTGCCTGCGTCTCGCTCGCACGTACAACTTCCATTCATGCGCGCCGCCACTGGCAGCGCCGTTTACTGTTTTACGCACGGGCCGTAGGATGGACAGTTTTTATGATTTTTTAAAGATTTTCGGAACTTTTGCTATCTCAATGGTACTAAGTAAATATTCTCGGGCATGGTTTCGTTTCCACTTACACAACCCACTATATTATTCTCGAGACGGTAAAAAATGTCAGCCGGTATGTATTCGGCAGTGCTGCCCAAAAAAAGTACATCTATCGTCAAAGCAGAACTTAAGTGTGGAAAGCAGCTATGACTCTCACTTCCCCTACTCCAAAGTCAGCTTTGGAACGCTTAGATAAGTGTGACCAAAAACTATATCCAAATATGTACACACTGTTGCAAATATTTGCTACCATACCTGTTTCCACTGCTACCCCAGAAAGGACCTTTTCAAGCCTAAGAAGACTTAAAAACTACTTGCGGAATACAACGAGTGAAAACAGCCTGAACGGCTCTCATCAACAATCACTATGGGATAGAAATTGATGCGAAAATTCTCGGAAAAGTCTCGGAGCCTTGACTGTCATGGATAAAGTAAAAAAACGAATGTGTAGGTTTATTTATTATTATATACAACTACAGGCGTTTTGAGTACGATCATTATTTAATCATCGTACTCAAAATCCGAGTCCAAAAATTCAACCTCTAAGGATTCTTCTGTATCAGTGGAGTCGTCATCACCTACACTTATTATGAATTTTTCCAATACTTCTTCTGTTATGTGATCTCTTTGTTTGTATTTATTTTCCACATTTATTACATGATTTGTCATTTTTTTCCAATCTTCTGCAGTTATTCGGCAGCGGCAGCGGTTATTATTCGAATATCTCCAATATTATCTATAAAGATAAGAAAAAGTATCATAATATTTTCGTAAATATATCTAATAATAAGCCACCAAGGATTAACATTACAAAGTCGTACTAACCTAAAAAATGCGAGATCGCATCTAAACATTGTTGTTTTTCTTGGAAAACAATTTCTTTCTCTTCTTGTTTTTGTTTAAACTTACTGATCATAGTATGTAGCAGCTTTCGCACGTTACTTTTTATTGTTTTACCCATAATATAGCGATTATTGTTGAATATGAACTGCCTTTACAAATTACTGACAATTGAAATCATAGATTTTGACAGCTTAATAATGTTGCCATATTAAACTTTTAAGAAAACTCCAGGACACGCTTTCGTTAGCCAGACTCTACCATTCAAACGGCCTCAAAATCATCGGTATGCGTTTAGTGCATGCTGTTGTAGAATTATCACTAACAGGATAACATATTTTATCGAATGGCAACACATTTTATTCCTTCACGACTGTCAAATGTTAACTTGGCAGTGACAAAGCAAAGACTATTGGGGAAAGCGCGGGAACCTTGAAACGTACAAGGCGCCAAAATTTATATCGTTTTAAAAATAATTGTTATTGTATAAATTTTGGGAAGAATTACAAATATTATATAGATATAGTTAGTGTATAGTTGTAAATAGTTATTTGAAGATGGGGGGAAGCAAGAGGCGGAAAAAGTCGGAGCCCCCTGACGATCGAGGATCAGATAGGGATACTTCTGACTCTGATGAAGACTCCAGCAAGAAGTACAGCATATTTAAAGTTCCAGGGTATTCAAGGAAGTATCCTGAAAACAGTAAAAAATCTGAATATATCGTGTTCTTATCTCATCAGAATGAGAACCAAACATTTACAGACAAGGATAGGCTGGCCATATCCCATGCCATACGGAAACATTGTGTGACTGGGATACTACATTTGAGGTCAATAAATAAATATAAAATTGGTATTACTTTCGATCTTTCTAATAATGCCAATGTTTTCTTGCAAAATAAAAAACTTTTAGAAGAAATGGGCCTTAAAGCTACGATACCTGCTGTCAACACCGAGGTGACTGGGGTTCTTACCTCAGTCCCTACGGATTTATCGAATAAAAGAATTTTTGCGCTAATTGGGAGTTCCAGGAATGTAATACAGGTGAGGCGCTTCATGCGCCGAGTACAGAGTCAGAGTGAGGGTGGTGCGGTCACGTATCAGCCCACTCAAACTGTCGCGGTGACTTTTACGTCAACAGAGTTGCCTCAGTATGTATATCTCGACTCTTGGAGGCATGAGGTAAGCGTATACGTTCCTCCTGTAAAACAGTGTCTTCAATGCATGAAGTTTGGGCATATTGCCAAATATTGTAAAAATGATTTAGTATGCTCTATATGTACATAGGGGAGAGTAGGTAGGATTCGTACAGTTTTTACTCTAAGCCGTTTATAAGAGAAACTATAACCTGTTTTAAATTAACTTCAATCCTGCTATAAACCCTACATATCTGGCTTTAATAATATGGAAGTGCAGTTTCGATACAAATAAGCATGGCAAAGCTACGGTAACTTTTCAAAAAAATTGAAAACGTACGAAACTACCCCACACATGGGGTAGCTTCGTACACAGTGTGGGGCACATTCGTACATTGTGGGGATCCTCCGTACAGTCAAAGAAAATTCAATTTATTCAATGTATTAAATCATATATTGAGATCAAAGTTAACAGAGAATCTGTCTTCATGTAGTAAACTATTTAAACATAAAAATATAAAACTTTAATATTTTTACTTTTTTAATTAAGGAACTAATCAACTTTCATCTAGTAATAATTAAAAAAAAAAAAAACGAAGTAAATACTTTAAGTAAACTTATTTAACATAATACTTTCATTAATAAAGGAACTAATAAATCAATAATATAAGTTTTATCATTAAGGAACAGGTCTTAAACTTATAACAAAAAAGGTTGAACTATCCAACATTATACATAGATAAGTCTTTGTTAAAGCTGAATATGTGGGCTGTTCTTACTGTCAAAGCAGGTTTTGATGATGACAATATACATACTACATCTGATATGTAAACGGTTCCTTCATCTTTGATTGTAGGAAAGAAAAATTTCCAGGTTTGAGGCTTCTTCCTCAAAAATGAAACCTTATATTCAACGGGACTGTATTTTTCAAGCACCTGCCCAACATAATATAAAACAGTCTTTTTTTTTTCGAACTTTACTAGCACAAAGCTTTCTTCTTTAATGTTCTCTGACATAATTGGAGTTTCATTCTCTATATCCGATCCTTCAGACGACTCTTCGATGGGAGAATAAGAACTTTCTCTTAAACTCATAATGTTAGCCTCATCCTCACAATCAGTCTCATCCTCACTATCAGTGTTTACAGTTTTCTTTAGCTTCTTTGGTTTAATTTTCCCTAAAGTTGTTATATCTCTATCTAATAGTATTAACGCTCGTTTCATCTCCTTAGCCCTTTGTTTCCTCTCTTGCTCTTGCTTTTTTAACATTTTAACTTTTTCTATTTCTTCTAGTCTATTTTTTTCTGGAGTATATGTATATATTCTCGATTTTCCTGGCAGTTTACCTTTTTTAGACTTTTGAAATGTCTTATCTACTTTGGGATAGGGTCGGATCATTTCTGGAGTTATTAATCCTAAAGCTGGTGAAAATGTAGTCGAAGTTGTAGGTGATACTCGTAACAGGAAAGGTGATATGTGCACTGAGCTTGGTGAAAAATCTTGTTCAGTAAGCTCTGTTTCTGCAGGTAGGAATTGTTGCAAAATCTCTAATTTTGTTGAAATAACATTACCTATATACCCAGCTTCTCCCTTTTTAACTAAAGAATTACGTATTTCTACTAAAATTTGTTATTTTTGTTCCACAATACCAATCATATTCTTAATCTAATAATATGTAGATTTGCATAAATGTAGCACATTCTACGCAAATGCGATGTAGCAAAAAAAATCCGACTTTGCGTCTTTAAATTTTTGCGTTATGAAATATGATACCGTGTTAATAGTTCACTCACTGATATTTTTACGAAAAGATGAAAAAATACACAACACTTTCATTATTCACAGTATTATTATTGATACTCGGTACCTTCTGTGCGCCGTCTGATGGATGATCTAATTCTCTGCATGGTACTCATTCCAATTTCCTGCTGGATACATGTGCGTTGGCAGCTCCTGTACATCCGCAGGCCAACATAAACTGCTAGGATTCCAATAATGGCCAGAACAACGTAGGTCACAATGCTTAGCCGTTCCACGGGCCTCCGATTTGTTTCAACGTAGCGTCATTGTTACCTCCAGCCGCGTTTTGACTGAGGAAAATCTCTTCCTTTTCTACAGTTGACCGTCACATTATACTATTGAGGTAGTTATGCTAAAATAAAATGCTGAAAAAGTCCCGTGGCAGGGTCGCCATGTAATGTTGGGGTTCTTCAGGGGTGGTTTCAAAGGCACAAACACATCTGTAAAGCACTATTTATTGACTAAAGGAATAGTTATAGAATAAGCGCCTAAAAAGTATAGTGCAAACTCAGCATACACGAACACAGGATGACGAGGAGTGCACTTACTTACTAAAGGAGTATACATATTATATTATTACACTTCAACCCAATCACACCCGGTAAATTAAATTTTCCATAAAATCTGAAAAGAAACAATTAAAAAGAAAGGTTACATTAAAGGCAACTGGAAGAGATCTCGGCTATAAATAACCATCGTAGTTTTAACACTTTTTACTTATAGTATGTTCTTTTTAGAAATTGTGCTCTCGATCTAAATTTTGTAAGTGATTGTAGGTATTAGAATTAATCTTGATGACATTTCTTTCAGTTTCATTTTGTGGAAATTTTATATACTTTCTGACTTTTTTGGATGTACTAATTGCAAATGAGAACTCTCATATGCATCGGCAGAGGGTTTGCTGGGCCATTGAAACATCATAATTCTGCCCCAAAGAGCCTTGAATTTTTACGTTCGGGCAGCCGCTCTGACCCCGCGCACTCCCTTTTACAATTTTATAAGTTATTTTGTTAACATATTTATATGATGATGTTATATTGTTATTGCGTTGCTAACACGCCCCCCCCCCCCCCCCCCAGTACTGTCTCGGCAGCACTCACCATTAACTGGTATTCGAGCGACACGCGTGACTGGTCTAGTAAATATTGCTTTTTGGTCTTTATTCTACTCATTTTGACTCGGTCGTCTTTTCCTGTATTATACCCTTAGGCCAAGAGTTAGACTGGAGGCCGTCGGCCTGAGACTGAGTCGGACCAAAACAGAGTACCTGTTTTGTGATTTTGGCGGTCTGTCCAGTCCTGTGCCCATATCTCTCGACGGAACGCCCTTACCGATCTGCTCCGACTTTTGGTTTCATTTTCCGTTCAACTAATCATCTGTTATTCAATCCATTATTCTTTTTTAATCTCCCCTATTTTCTCTTTAATCATTATTATGATTCGCAGCGCGCGGGCTCGCCTTGAAGAGTCAAAATTCACTTAGGCTTTGAATGAACTAAAGGCGTCTAAGAAGCTCTGCGACCAACTGATTAAAGAAAAGGATGAAAGCGAAATAGAGTTCCTTGGTGTCCTTGAAAGGAATAGAAAGATAAAAACAGAAATGGCTCAGTTATACATATATTCAACACACTGATGCCGTAGCAGCCCGGGACAGGCTCCAAATTGTTGTGGACGGGTTCAGCCAGTTTAGCAATGAGTATGAACAAGCTTTTAATCACAAATATTTACTACAACAGCAGGTACATGAGGCTCAAAGTCAGAATGAGCAACTTGAGACAACAAACCCCTCTTACACGATAGATCTAACAGGTCATGATGATTCAAAATCATGTAAATCAGTGAAATTTATTTAAAAAATACACAAAAATTTACAAATACATAGTTAAGACTAAGAAAATGGTCAAAAAACAAAAGTTTTTCGTCAAAAATTTAAAACTTAATAGGGGAAAGGTTACATCTACTGAAACAATTACATATGCATTCGTTTAACTCAGAAAAAAGTACTAGGAAATACCAAATTGACACAGAAGACTTGCAGTATGAACTTGACCAACTACAAGAGAAACTTACTTCTATGACCATCAAATATACATCCTCTGAAAACCAAATGAGGGAATATGTATTAGTAATGAATGAGCTGGTAAGCACAAACAAATGTGAACATTGTCAACCACCATCTATTGAACCCATACCGGATCATTCATTGACAATATGTGATACCACCATACCGGAGTCTTGTGCCAGTTTGCCATTATCAATTACTAATTGTTTCCCTAAACAGAGTGTAAAGAAAGACATAGTTTTATTTTGTGATGAAATTGGAAAGGATCTAGGCCACTTGTTAACAAATAAATATCCGGGACACTCAATAATAAACTCCTGTATGTATGCCTGGTTGTTCTTTATTTGACATAATGAAAAAAAGTTATAAAATGCAATTTTAACCAGGATACTATTCTATAATTTTTGTTGGTAATAGGGGTACGAGTAATGTAAACAAAGGAGAATTACTCCAATATTATAGATCATTATGCAACCTTAGTTTAAGAAACATTGTGATGTTCACATTCCCATACAGCCAAAGTTTGCCACAGGAAGAAAACAACTTTAGATCTAAAATTAATATAACACTGCATAATTTGACGTATAATAACAATTCATTCCATTTAATTGACACTAACAATTATGTTGGTAATCATTTATATTTGACAAAAGATAGATTTTTTATGGACAGGTACTATCTTTCAAAGTACTGTAAAAGACAGATAGCTGTGTCGCTTTCATATTATGTTTCTATTACAGCCAAGATTTTGGCTAAACAAATTGCTTCTATTGAGCAATGCTATGACATGTTAAATAATTTAGCCAATAATTTGGTATCAAAAATTGACAGTGATAATAATTTAAATTAGAAATTAAGACAACAGAGGCAATAATGTACAGAATTGCAAAAATAAATCAAATAAAAGTTTAAAATCAGTAAATAGTACCAACCTGGTGCATCAAAATATTCAAGGATTTTTGAATAAAGATTTAGATGTAGAATTATTTATGAATTTTAACAGTACTGATATTCTTTGTATAACTGAACATTGGCTTAAAAGCCACCAGTTCTTGTTCAATTTGAATAATCACCAGGTGCGCAGTTCGTTCAGCAGAGTAAATGCTATACATGGCAACACGCACTGGTCAAAGACTTCCGTCTTGAGACACTGCGGTATGTTGGATTTTAAAAGATAAATAAATGAATTTCAATGCCCGCTATAATCGTATGCTCACAGATATTTACGCGTTATGCTTTAGTCCATATAACGACCATTATCACCACCTTACTAGAGTGCGTTTTAACAAATAGTTCCTATGTTAAAACGTTGACTCCGATGTCTGTCAAGAGAGTAGATGTGGGAAGACGAATCTGCAGATATTTTCAGTTTTCTAAGTTTTCGGTGTTAGAATCATGCCCAAAACCTTAAGAAGTGGTGAAAGACAGATGGTGTTGAAAGTGAAGAACTTTTGTGAGCCTGAAAAACGTAACGAGGCCCCACTTATTCCTTTAAGACGTATTCAGTAACCCTACCATGAGTTGTTATCGAAAACTTACTCGCTATCGTTAAACTCGCTAGCGTATTAACGTGGATCGAATAGATTTCGATAATGCTTGCACCATGAGTTTTACGGAGTCTTACGCGGGCGCTAACATAAGCTCGATAGATCGTGTCGTCTAGCTAACTTCACTCCTATGTTTTTGTTTCTTTCTTTCTCAGTAATAAGAAGCGAGAACGGCTAAAAATGTAATGACAGTCAATACCACGAAATAATCCGACTAAACAGAAAGGTTGGCTGTTCATGGACTACGTAAGTTATTTAGTTGTTATTAAATTTTTATTCCTTATAATATGTGATTATCGTCTATTCAATTTGTAGTTTTGTTGACGATGTGTAGGGTCGAGTTGTTGAATTACTCGGTTCGCGGCGTTTTTTATTTTTAAAAGTGATATAACTTAGAAAAAATTGAATATTACAATGAGGACAATTTCAATTGTTGGTGGAGTTCATGGAAAGGTGTGTTTTTACTTTATGTTAATTTCTTTTAAAACTTAAAGTTACGAAATTACTAAATAGTTGCCCCTCAACCCATATTCCATGCTAAATAAGCTCTTCCAGACATTATTTAGTCTCTAATGGACTAAAAACGTATATAATTTTAATGTAAACCTACGTTTCACACCTCAAAAAGCTAGTGAGTTACGTAACTACTATCGTAAGCGTATTTTTCGATAGCGTCTGTCAAATTAGTGACTCATGGTGCCGTTTTGTATGGCGACAGCTGAAAAACGTTAGTGACTATCGAATAGATTACGTTAGGTTTCTTACCTATCGAAATCTATAGTGCTCATGGTACGCATTTTAATTCTTTCAGTGACCGCTAGGGGCGCTGTACAGTATTTCATACATATTATTTACGGACACGCTAGTGAGTATTGGCTGTGCAAACTCATGGTAGAGCTACAGGCCCGTGTTGCCGCCATTACATGTTAGTAAAATAGTGTTACCACTTACCAGAGGCAGTCTCGATTAAGTCCCCTACCCTCCACCGCTGAATGTGAGACTAGTTTCAGATATGTACTCGTATTTATAATTAAACTATTTACCAAGTAAGAATGATGGACATTTGTTAATTCATTTAGTAAAGTAGGTAATTAAGGTAGATTTTTTTTGATAGTTACATGATCATTGGTTTTTATTTTAGGTGTATCTGAAAAAACAGTGTCAAAGATAACCAAAGAAGGCGAGGTGGCTGCTAGCACGTCAACAAAAATTTCGACTAACGAATTGGATGTGTATTCTCTAAATCGCATTAGATTTAAAATAAATGTGCATAAAGCAGGCGGTGAGGACAACACCGACAAGGTGGGAACTTAGCTGTCAATGTGGCATCCACGGAGAGATCGGTCGTTGTGATCACTGAGCGTTTGATGTACCCAAATACAAACCCTATGTTTCATTTCCAATACATACTACTTATATTATTTGTGGAGTTTGGAGTACTCCACAGAATGATTTCGAACGTTGTGTTAAAAGGCATAAAATACATGAATTTTATTCTGTCAGAAAAGAATTGCCTACTCTGACTAAGTTATTGCATGAAATGCGACGTGAGATAGATTTCAAAGGGAGCCGCACAACTTTATGGAGAATCATCAAGGAGATCGTGTTTTATTTTAAAAAGTGCAGATCCAAAAGACAGGTTTTGATGGAGAGATTTGATATTGTCGCCTGGCGTTATCGGTATCTGGAAGAACTAAGAAAGAATCGTCTT
This sequence comes from Dryobota labecula, assembly GCA_947523025.1. Taxonomy (NCBI): domain Eukaryota; kingdom Metazoa; phylum Arthropoda; class Insecta; order Lepidoptera; family Noctuidae; genus Dryobota; species Dryobota labecula. Next base: position 7,855,195 of record OX383306.1, read on the forward strand.
GGAAACCAGCGACCGGTTGTGTATTTGGACGAGACTACATACTCGCAACATATTGCGCAGGCAAATGCTCGCAAAGTGAATCAGAAGAAGGCGTATGAGCCAGTGATTCTAAAGGGCCACGGTGGATTATAGTCCACGCGGGTGGCGTCATGGGCTTTATACCCAATACTCAACTGATATTTAGATCTCAGTCGCAAGCAGCCGACTATCACGATGACATGAATAGAGCCAATTTAAAAAAATGCCTTTTAGAAAAGCTTTTACCGAATCTGCCCCAGTCAATTGTTGTCATGGATATTGCCTCCTACCATACCGTAGCGATTAATAAGGCACCCACTGTATTCTAAGTAAAGGTCTTGCTTATTTACCGACTATGGTAAAAGGTCAGTTATTTGAACTCATCAAAGATCACAAAGAGCCGCCGCCTATATATGAGGCAGACAAGATATTGGAATAGCATGGTATAAAAAGGCTTCCGCCTTACCATTGCGATTTAAACCCCATTGAGTCTGTTAAAAAGACGAATTGCTGAAAAAAGTGTGGGGCAAAAAGCGAGAAACATAGTTAAAAAACAGAAGAAGCATTTTCTACCATAACTCAGGAAGAATGGAGAAAGGAATGCGAGCATGTGAAGAAATATTGTTGCGCGCCACAATTAATGCCTGGTACCGTACCACTAGCGCCATCTAGTATCAAGTAGCAGAACTAGATGTTTCTAGAAAGTTAGAACTTTCTAGAACTATCGACATCTGGTCAGTCGGGGCTGGAATGTACTCGAACATTCTAGATGTTTCTACAGTACAAGGTTCTGAAACTATCTAAGGACTATAAAAGGCCGGTATGGACGATGGACCCCGACCCGGGACAGTCGAAGCAAACAAACGACAAGTAAACTTCAAACGATACAAGCGATCTTCATGTGCGACTTTAGAGTGATCAGTAGTGCAATTGTGTTTTATAATTAGTGTGTTTGAGTTGTTATCAGTAATGTTTAATTAAAGTGTCATATTTGGTTATTAACGCGGCAGTTTTTATTGTCACGAACCTCAAGCTCGTAACAATATTATGCTGATGGTCCAGCTGTTAATAGTCAAGTGGACAGATTTATAATTTAATATAATTATCATGCATTTATCATATAATTTTCTCGACTTTGCTGGTAATAGATTATGAGTCATTTCCGTCGCCGCATCTAAAATATCGGGCGGAGTCAAGTTTTCTTCACATTGACTGATATCAGACATTCTTAAGCAAGAATAAAAAAAATCCCACATAATTCAAAACAAAAAAACGTATGGATGGTGCCAAACCCCAGCACATCACCGCGCATGCGTTAAAGCGGGGGCTACCACAGACAAGTAAAAATTGGAATCAAAACTTTTTTGTAATGCTATAAAATGGCGCGCCCAGCATATTCGTTACATAAAGCTGGATCCACCCACAGCCGGCGGCCTGCCGCCAGGTGCCACACATACAGAAGCCGGACTGTGTGTGGATCCTAATTAAGGCATTCCATTAGAAAATAATAATAATATAGAAACTTCTTGGTTAACTTCTTTGATTTACCTTGTATCGAAATAGTAAAAAAAAATGTTTTTCTCAAACATGCATGGAAATATTGTCATTATTTTCGAATAAAGAACACGCGAAGTATCGAATTTACGGACAAAGAAAATCAAATCCATTGCAGGAGCGTTTTTTGAATTTGGAACATTACAACACTCCAGTAGCTCTACCATGAGTTTGCACAGCCAATACTCGCTAGCGTCTCCGTAAATAATATGTATGAAATACTGTACAGCGCCCCTAGCGGTCACTAAAAGAATTAAAATGCGTACCATGAGCACTATAGATTTCGATAGGTAAGAAACCTAACGTAATCTATTCGATAGTCACTAACGTTTTTCAGCTGTCGCCATACAAAACGGCACCATGAGTCTTTCAAGTGTTTGCGGTCGAATCAATTTAATTCCAAAAACGAAGGAAAAATATATTTCCTTAACTAAAAAATTTCCATTTAATTCTCAGAAAGTAGTTCAATTAAAATATTATAGATTCTTTTAATTTCTTAAGTTCGAGTTTAAACAACTTAGTAAAGACACTGGATCCAATGATTTAAAGCATTTACAATCATTTTTCACTGATGAAAATATATTTTGACTATGCCTTAGGAAAGGAGTGTATTGCTATGATTATATAGACTCCTGCGAACGATATGCGTAAACTCGGTTACCAGATCGCCCAAATTTTTATAATAAACTCACATCCGATACAGTGTCAACTGACGATTACAATCACGCTTTAAATGTATGGGCTTTTGGTATTAAGAATTTAGGTGAATATACTGATTCATATTTTGAAATATGTCTTACTATATTGTGTGACATATTTGAAAAAATCCGATCTATGTGTATATGTCATTATGAACTTGACCCGTGCCATTATGTTTCATCAGCGTCATTAAGCTATGGCGTCCCAGCTTAATGACGCTGATGAAACATAATGGCACGGGTCAAGTTCTCTTGTCTTGCTAACTAAAGTAGAATTAGATTTAAGAGCGTATGCGCGGTCCGAGCGCTGTTTGGCTCAAAAACGTGATTTTTCAAACCAGATTATCCATCAACTCCTTATCTTACAAACATATCAATTAATAGCAATTTTAGGAAATATTGTTGTCTATTTTGTTAGTTAGACCGTTTTTTCGATTAATAGATTGTTTGTGAATACCATCAATATAACTAAACAGGGGTGGTTTTCTTGATTTCACTGTCAGTGTCAATTTCGAAGCTAAAAATATCTGAAATTACTGACATATGTATATGCCAAACAATTTTTTTAAACTAACTGCTAAGATCCTTAAGGAAATAGTTAGTTCAACGGATGTTTTGTTTTAGACTCCATACTTATGAAATTAAAATCCAAACAATGTGAAATTTTTCGGAAATTACAGTTGAGAAAATAATTCTTTTTACCAATATATTTTACTTAATTGAATATAATTAATATTTACTGTAATAGAAGAACTTCTTTTTTATAATTTACAATTTAAAATTTCAACTAAATTATCTCTATTATTTTTCTATAAATATTTTAAAACTACTATAAAACTCTGCGTGCGAATCGATTGAATTCCCCCTGGCTGGAGGCGTAAACTTCGTTAGGAGCTTGCGGCACCACAGGAAAGCCCGGTTAAGGAGCAGGAACCCCCAGTGGTTATACCTCCGAGATGCCATACACAAAAAAAAAAAAAAAAAATCGATTGAATTCAGTCGGTCGCGAGCGCTTCCAGAGAGAGGACACGTCGCTGAGCGCTCCGCCTGACCCGTGTTGACCTTTGCCGTGCTTATACAAGGATAGTGCAAGCTTAAAGTGTGATCATCAAATCTTAATACTTTGGTAAGTAAAATATTTCATTTTTTATGACCGATAAGATTTTATAGTGTAATCGTAAGTAATTTGGTAAGTATTTTATTAAGTGAAAACTTCTTTAGGCGCGTTAAGCGGTTTTTGGTAGGAGATTAGGGTAATTGAAATTTTGGAACGAGTTTCTTTAACTTAGGCGTAAACTAGCAGAAATCGTCAGGCAAAAACGCGTTCATACTTGCGACTATCTTCTAATTTGTTTTTTTTTTATTTGGCCATAATAAAAATCCAAGATGGCGGCTGCGAAAATGTTCACATTTTTCGTCGTGGGTATCGTTTTCTTGGTTATTGGCGGCCTATATTTTTTTGATGAATGACAATATTTTAATAGTCACAACAAAATTATGTTTCAGACGGAATGGGAAATAAAACGAAGGTATTTATAGGAAAGAAAAAACGCAAAAATTTAGAAAATATGGCTAAGGCAAGAGCTAAAAGGTTGGGATATTTATGTCATAATTATTAGCTTGCACTTGCGGCTTCCGCCCGCATGATATGTACTTATTTGCGACTATTCAAAAGCGTCTGTTAGGTTTTCTGGAATAAAAAACATTTTGAATTCGAGTTTACGAGTAGGTTTATTTTTTCAGACCAAAAAAAAAATCAACTGAAGAACAGTCAAGTAAATCCAATGATGCATTAAACTATGATGAATATGATGATACAGGTCATGTAAGTAATAATTGCTAGCTAATTGAAATTTTTGTCTGGTATTGCTATGTAATGCATGCAATATAATATTGAGTTCCCCGACCTAACCTTATACTTTGTTTTAGGATATCTTCTCATCATTAATAGAAGAAAGTCGTAATACCGGAAAAAAGGACGGAAAGTACTGAAGAGGAACTGAACGATATTGAAGAATTCGAATTTGTAGGTATCATTCATTGATAATAATGTTAGAATCGTTGTTTAAACAACTATTAAAACAAAATGACACAGTATCTGTTTTCCAGTAAGCCTTATGTATAACTTATTTTTTTATATTTGTTTTAGAGTGTGGAACCAAATGTTTCAACCAGTTTACCATTTCGAATTGAAGGTCGAAGAATTATTGACTTCAATCACTTTTTTGACCAAATGAAAACATTATCCGATCACAATCCGGGTTTAGGTTGTTCAATAACCAACTTGCAAATTATAAGAGAGAAGCTTATTGGTTTGGAGTCGGTGATCTACTTCCAATGTAACACGTGCAACCAAGAATTTAAAATAAATTCTTGTGAAAATACACCCGATGACTCCGATGTTATGACTCTAAATCATGCTGCATTGACTGGCGCAATGTTGATTGGCTGTGGACGAACTAACTTAAATGAGTTATTTACAGCTATGGACCTACCAAAATTAAATCAAAAAACCTACAATAAGTGTCATAGTGACGTATCTAATTGGTGGGCAGTTGCTGCAGAAACCAGTATGAAGCAGGCAGCTAAATAAGAAGGCGAACTAGCAATTGAAAGAGGAGATATTATTGACGGAATTCCTGCGATCTCAGTTGTGGCTGATGCGTGCTGGTCTAAAAGATCCTATGGAAATAATTATGCCGCAGCATCTGGAGCAGCTGTAATTATTGGATTTAAAACTGGGAAAGTCTTATTTATGAAGGTAAAAAATAAGTATTGTGTAGTATGCGCCCGATCTGTATTAAAAAAGCAGTCGCCACCTATCCATCAATGCACTAGAAATCATGTAGGATCTTCTACGAGTATGGAACAAACAAGCATAGTTGAGGGATTTAAAACTTCAGTCACCACTCATAACTTGATATATAAAACTCTTATAGCAGATGGAGATGCAAGCACCTATAAAAAAATATTGGAAAGTAAGCCGTATCCTAATGTGCAAGTGCAAAAAATTGAATGTTCAAACCACCTGCTTAGAAACTACAGTAGCAAACTTATGCACCTACAAAAGGATACGTCTATTCCACTTTCTGAAAGAAAGTTATTAACACATGAACCAATTACTCGACTTCGTACAGCCGTAAGATCTGCAGCTCGCTTTCGCAATGCTCAGAACACCAGCAATTCCGATAAAATAATACAATTAAAGGATGATATAGTTAACAGCCCAAAGCATATTTTGGGTGATCATAGCGCATGTCAAGACTATTATTGTTCAGATGAAAAGAAAAAAGAGCAAAATCTGGTTCCTTTGGCGAAAACTCTGTTCAGAAAACTAATGGTCCACACAATCCAAATCGCACTCAACTCAAAAAGCTTACTTTATAATGTGAATAACAATAGAGCCGAACAATTCAACAGTATTGTTGCAAAGCACGTAGGTGGCAAACGTATTAATTTTTCATTGAAAAATTCCTATACAGCACGGTGTCACGCTGCAGTTGCAGCATTCAATACCGGTAAAGCGCAGTACAGTTTGTATAAAACAAACTTTGAAAAAAGCCCCAGAAAATCGATTAAGCTGCTGGAGTTGAGACGTTGTAGAAGAAACCGCAACAGTAATAGTCGACCAAACGCCAAAAAAAAAATTGTTTTTCTGAATGAGAGAAACGACTATGGCGAGGGATTCCAAAAACCGGATTTAACGCCCGAGCAGTTTGAAACTGCAAAAAAATTGTTTTTAGAAAACTTAAAAGGTCTGGTAGAAAAGCGGCATGAGGTAGAAAGAGACACAATTTTACAAGCTGAAAGCGCATTATGGCTAGAGCTAAGAAGATGCCTGTTAACAGCTTCATCGTTTAGTAAGGTACGTTTCTAATCTGAAATACGAAAACTATCTTTGAAGATTTATGTTGATGTTATTCGCACTTACTGCTTTTTTAGGTTTGCAAAAGGCGATCTAATATTAGTTCTGCGCCACTGGTGAAGTCTCTTGTTTACTCCTATTCTTTGAACAGCGTGACAGCCATCGAATATGGAAAGACCAACGAAAAAAATGCTATCAAACAACTGGAGCAGCAAGAAGGTATCGTCGTGCAAAAATGCGGACTCTTCATTGACGAAAAATATTTTTTCTTGGGAGCTTCACCTGATGGTCTGTTCGAAGAAGGGATCGTCGAAGTGAAATGTCCATATTCGGCGCGAAACATAGAAGTTGAACAGGCCATAATACAAAAAAAAAATTAAGTTCTGGAAAATAGATGGGTCAGTTAATACCAACCACGACTGGTACTTTCAAATCCAAGGTCAGCTCCACATCAGGTGAGAATCAATATCATTTTTATGTCGTAGCATTAAGGGCGATTTTCATAGTTTAAGTGTAACGTCTGACGTTCGGTTGACCGTGCATATTACGTACCGTACGAAGTACGAACCTAAATTATTAGACTTTGTAACACACGTTTAGTTTACCATTTATTATTATCACATCCTACCATGTATTAGATTCATAAGTAACAGAAGTTCACTGATTAAGTTGTTCGTAAAAGTTCCACCGCTCCATACTAGATGGCGCTGTGCCTATGACGCGCATTTCTGAATCGCGGTGTTATGATCCTCCGTCACTTAATGACCCTCGCCGGACCAGTGAACTTCCACAATACAGCTAACCAGACGGTGCATTCATGAATCTCGTCCTACTTGGAAAGGTTACATGAGACATCCCTGCTAGTTGTAACTAAATAAATTCCCTCGGGAACATTTATGGATAAAAGGGACTTCATTCCCCGACCTTCGTCCCAGGACTTGGTCGTGGGAACTGTACCTATTATATAAATCCAAAATACCAATTTTCTTCTGTAAAACCTGTAACCGCTGCTGAAACAATATATCAACTGAAAACTTCACCTGGGTTTCCTTCGAGTGTGCTACCCCAACAGATCCTGCTACAACTTTTATAATAAATGTCTGTTGCCTGAGATGATCGACCCAAGAAAAAGTAGCTCAATGCCAATCAGAGCTGTGCGATTTCAAAATTAAATACTTACTTTAAACTTCGCTTGTTTTATTTCAACAATTAGAAAATAAAAAACATTAAATAGATCCTAAATAATTAAAAGTATCAAAATGATTCGTACTTGGCTCAGCGCTCACGCACACAGAGAAACCATTGTAGTGTGTCGCAGTGTGTGCTATTCGATAGATCGTGTAGATTTTGAGTTGCGCTAAATTGAATGCACACTCTTAATACATAATATAGAAATATATCAAATGCTAGAATAAGGTATCAGAGGTCTTGCTCAATGTTCGCTGCGAAATGCAAAGGCTAATAATAAATATTTGTTAAAACTATTATGAAAAAGAACCCAGCACATTAGAAATTAGGAATGATTTTGTAAAGCTTGTGGGGTGAAAAAAAAAAATATGGGGAGGTGTGTTCTTTTTATTGATTTATGTGATAGTGTATGTTTAAGTAAATAAAACACAAACTTTTTGAAATAATGATTTATTTTTTTATTTATAACGACCTTTGTAGAATAAACTAGGAAAAATTCACTGACCTTGATTTCAAATTAATGTTAGCTTGTTTCATAACAATTGCAACGACATAAGTTTCATCTATAGCTCCCATACAAAAATTCAGAGATATCGTCATTTTATTCAAACGCGCCGATACCGTATTTATATCTCCAGTATTTTAGTTTACATCCACCCATAGGGGACAGAAGGACAAATTGAAGTAAAAGAATCCTACTGCTACTGATTCACATGCCATTCTCACAATGAGGAAAATAGTCTCAGTTTATACAGGGTTTCTGGCGGCAGATTTATGTTTTTAAATATTATTATTTCCAAAAATAATAAACGGTGCGGTGGGAGGGTGGCGTCATTAGAATCACAGATCGTACAGATTTCTCAATCTCGATGCCGCAGGAGTCGGGTGAGCATCGCGCATTCGCCATCGAGGCATTTTTCAAGAGTAACAACGATTCTTACGTGATTGCTCGTCGACAATTTTGCTCACGCTTCGGTATTCGGCGGATAAGTGCAAGACCGAGGTAAATTGAATTCGTTCCTGGGTGCAGAGGTTCCGCGCAAGTGCTTCGGCTTTGAACACCCCACGGCCAGCAGGCTTACTCTGGAAATCAATCCCAATCTCAAGCTAACACGAACTCGAAACAGTTTCAATTCCAATCTGGAAGATATGGGTACTCTTGAACGAATCGGGTATCGTATTGGATTGAAATTGAAATCGATTAAACGATCTAGAATCGGTGTGGCCATTTATGACAAAACATGATCTACCAAAATACAATAAATGAATGAACTCGTCAAATTATATTTTTACGAGCTTTAAAATATGTCTTCTATTATAAATGAGTACATATGTATTGTATGGTCTCATATAATTAAACTTGACTTGTATTTTTCAAGAAAAATATAAAAAGAGTGTTACGTTACGGCAGAATAAGTGCGTGTCAATGTCAAAATCAAAGTGACAAAAAAAAAAACCCTGCGGACTGTAAATAGATATATTAGTTCGAAATTCAATATTTCAATTTACTTCGTAACATTTTTGTACTGGTGCAGTGTTTGCTGTGTTTGTACAAAGAAAGAACAAATATAGTTTCAAGCGCGTGATACTGGTGGAGACCACGACGGAAAGTTAAATAAACATTGAGTAGGCCCACTTTTCAACATTGGAGGCTCTTGCCGATTTCCTAGGGCAGAATCCAGGGATTGCAAAGGGTCACCTGCGCACCGCTCATGCCAAACAAGTCACAAAAGGAGTGCAGATTACAAATCAAAACATTTAGTTGGAAATCGAAACATATGAAGTTATTCCAATGGAGGAGGAGAACCCCAGGAATGAGGAAATAATATTGGTGCCTGATTCTGCTGTGCAGACAGCAGATACTATGACAGGTGTGTGAAAAATATTACTGTTTTAAATTACCATCATCCACAATCAACAATAAAAACCTACTTTTACTATTTCTAGAAGAAATAAAATAATACTAACTACTGCATTGATGCGGTTGAAACCATGGGTCGCTGGGTTAAATTCCTAGGTTGGACATTCATTTGTGTGGGTCAGCCTACCTCTTTGTGAATATAGACATGATGGTATATAAAGTCTAATTATTATCAATTGCCTTTTTCCCAGCGCACAAAACACCCTGTATCTCACGACGAGACCATGAGCGTAGTCCAATTAATATAACACAAACAACCAGCAACCACCGTTCTTGGGCAAGGTAAAGTGGATCAACATTAAACCAATATAGAAATCAATTTGCTGCCGTAGAGAGGCAATGAGTGGAAGTCGAAACTGTCACAGCAAGAGCCTTGAGAGAGCCTGTAGACAGTATTTCTTTGGTCCCTACTACTATAATTTAGCAGCAGCCATTACAGAAGCAGCCCAAATGATTGCTCAAGCCATGGGTTCTGGCTGCCAACACAGCAATCATATTAATTAGAGAAAATATTCTTAAATGTGCCTCTTCAATTTATATAATTGTTATGATGTTAGTTTATACTTTGTTATTGTTGTGATTCTTATTTACACAGAGAAATAATAAGACTGATAACTAATTGTTGTTAGCTGAGGCCAAGACTTAGAATTGAAAGATATTTTTTTATTGTTATAATTATTATTTTCAAAGAGAAATACTGTGATATTTTTAACTAAATGGTAGACGAGGCAATACTTACAATTAAAAGATATTTTTTGTTATAATTATTTTCAAAGAGAAATACTGTTATTTTTAACTAAATGTTAGCTGAGGTCAATACTTAGAATTCAAATATATTTTTTGTTATACTTAATTATTTTCTAAGAGAAATTGGTGTGATATTTATGAATATTAGCTAAAGCCTAGACTTAGAATTGAAAGATATTTTTGGATTGTTATAATTATTATTTTCAAAGAGATATACTGTGTTTTTTAACTTAATTTTAGCTGAGGTCAATACTTAGAATTAAAAGATATTTTTGCTATAGTTATTTTCAAAGAGAAATAGGTGTGATATTTAACTAAATATTGCTAGCTAAGGCCTAGACTTAGAATTTACAGATATTTTTTGATTGTTATAACTATTTGCAAAGAGAAATACTCTTAATGTTGTCGGCAGAGGCTAAGATGAGAATAAATATTATTATGTTGTTCTGACAATACTAATTACATGCATTAAATTACTTACATTTCATTTTGATCAATTAAAAAATAAACACAAAATATATAAAATGAATATGAGTTTAATTTCTTAAATTACATTAAAAAAGATGCCGTGCAGCCCAGAGCGCATGCACTTAACGTGAACGAGCTTCATTTCTCCTAGTTAACACTGCAGCTGGAACCTCCTGTTGGTCGGCTTTCTGAGAGTTGCTAATTTAAGCCATTTGTTGACCATTGTTTCTGCATTGAGGGCATTTGTTACTTCAGTTAAGGCTCATTATACCGATTGTTGAGACATCATCGTCCCGTGTTTAGCTCCCATCAAACGCTGATAACTTCCAGGCAGTGGCGTAAAAAGAGATTGTCAATTAAACCTAAAAATTTAAGAATTGGTTAGGGAAATGGCAAGATTTACATGGACTAAATTTATACCTTCATGATACTATCTACGTACCTTTTAACATGTAGTTATGTCGCGACGACGAGTAGGCCTTGGCAATAAGGGTTGCAATTCGTCATGTACCTACAACTTCAAAAAGTTCTTTACTTAGCCGATAATTATTTTAAACTCGACGTCGGTCATGGCAAAAGCATTATCGGCATAACACGCCATTCTCCTTAAATCTCGCCTCCTCCTGTTATTTAAATAATTGGGACTTTCCAAAATATCAAAATAAGCGCTAGTCGTGCCATTATTTTTAATATATTCGTAATTATCGTAACACTCGAACACAAAAAAGTAAACTCTCTACAACTGTGTAACTTCGATCCCAAACTGAATCCCCAACTCGATAAGTCAATGTCAAAATCTAGTCAAGAGTGCTAAAATTGTATACAATCGAGGATACTCAATTTCATTTAGTTCCATTAAAATCCACCTAATACAATTCCAATCGTGAGCTAGTGTTGCATTCAAGAGTGCCAAATGACAATATCTCGATCCCAATTTCCAAATCCTATTGAAATCGAGTGTCGAGAGTAAGCCTGCAGGCCCTAGTCGATCTTCAAGGACCCCCGATAACATTGAACTGATCGAACGGAGTTTACATGAAAATCCACGACTTTCAATACGGAAAAGGGCGGCCTCATTGCGACTTTCAAGAGCTATCATTCACGAAATTTTGAAAAAGGATCTGAAGATCCATCCTTTTAAAATTCAAATTGTTCAAGAACTGAAAGAAACTCACTTTCTTAGTCGCATTTTTTTTTTTTTGTGAAACGATGTTGGAGCGTTTTTGCACGGTGAATTCCATTTTTTGTAGCGACGAAGCTCATTTCCATTAAACGGGCACGATAACAAGCGAAAATGCCGTTACTGGTCTCCAAGAACCCGTAACCCTCGACTACTGAAACACGAAAAACCATTGCACTGCCCCAGGGTAACTGTCTGGTCCGCTTTATCCACGAATGGGATAATTGGACCAATATTTTTTTTTTTTTTAAATGCTCGGGGCCTGGCGACAAATGTAAATAGTGAGTATCATGGACGCATGATTACGGATTTCTTTTTGCCGAGCCTGCGAGCTCATCCATCGTTCTCATCACACATGTGGTTCCAACAGGATGGTGCGACCGCACACACAGCCAGAGCTTCGAAAAATTTGCTTCGAGAAGCTTTCCCTCACAAAATGATTAGTCGCTTTGGAGACATCCCGTGGCTGCTAGAGGAAATTATTGCATTTGACTTAGTAATAAATAAATAAATAAAGATTCGGAGTAACAAACGTCTATGAAATTTTTTGAGAAAAAAAAATACAGAAACAAGATCTTTGACACACACGTAAAAGAACTTCTTATTTTAAAATATCAGCATAGACAAACGTGGGGCAGCATTATGGTCATCCAACAGTGGCCACCGAGATCGCCTGACTTGACCCCATTGGATTTCTTTTTATGTGGATACCTCAAAGAGAGTATACACTAACAATGCGCGAACTGTTGCAGTCGATTTTAAAAGAAAATATTTATCGAAAAATCGGCGCAATTGATATGAGCTTACTTAAATTAAATCCGCACTTTTACACTATCTACCTTTACTTTTAATTAAACGATATGTCAAATAGTTATTTTTTTATTAATTTTTGAAAATATAAATCTGCCTCCAGACACTCTGTACTAGTAAACCTACTATGGATTTATGGGCCACTTATACATTTTGCCAGAGACGCATAAGCTTTAAGAGCTGCTTAAGCTTGCTGTAAGTTTTTTTTTTTTAACATTATTTATTTTCAGTTGTCTGCAAGCTGTCGGTTATGCCAGCCTTGTTGGTTGAGAATGAATCGATCAGCATCTAGGCAACAAAAAATTAACATATTGTGGCAGAAACTAATGAAGAAATAGAATCTACCGAAACAATTTCTCATATCGTAGAAAAGAATTCTGTGAGCAATCTGCTCCAATTGTGGATGCAGAAGAAAAGTCTACGCATGTTGTCAATGATGAAAGAGATAATAATTGTATATTATTAAATAAATTATAGGCGTGCAGCAAATACATCTAGGCACTCGGTATCTTCCCTGGATGTACTAGCGGTACCCTGCACAGGATATCTGATTCTTTACGCTCTCAAATACTATGTGATCATAAGTTTTACCTGCCATGCTATGCTATGCTCGTGTAAGTGATAATCACTTAAGATCCAATCTCTGGGGACTCTATATAACTCAGAAAATAGTTGGCTAGCCTGGAACTAAAGTGGTCTATGATACAAAATAAACATTTTGAGATAACAAACGAAACTGCTTATGAATGTATGTTATATTGATGATAAACATTTATATGGTAGCTAAGTAGATAACTTAGCTATCCAAATCATCATCTCATCTACCTATCTTTTAATGTTCAAAAATGCTCATAGATGGATTTAACAAAAAAAAAATACATAGACCTCTTTAGTTCCAGGCTAGCCAGTTGTTCATTCTCTTTTGTGAACAGGTATGATACGAATCCTGATTTTAATGATGTCCTAGTAACGAAAGATCATTTATTTCATTACTGGTTAGTATTATCAAAGGAGAACTTCCAAATTATATTATATTAAATGTAGTTCACCGCATTACAAGTACTGTGCATGGTACAATTGGGCTCTCTGGGTTATTAATTAAATTGAGGACAGGTGTTTCTGACGAGATAATTGCAAGTCTGATGAAAAAACCACGTCGCAAATTAGAAGGATTAATGAATAATTTAAGAGAAATATATGATTAATTATGGATTTTGTTCCCCTTTGGAAATAAATCAAATAAGCAGAGAACAATTGTTATCAAGAAACAGAATAATACCAAATGGTGTATAACATCACAAATGACAATTGCCTTACAATTATTTGTATTATTAAAATACAAATAATTGTAAGGCAATTGTCATTTGTGATGGTAATTACATTTATATAAATAAAAGTTCAAATTATATGTTTCAAAAAGACACATACTCGCTACATAAATACAGAAATCTATTAAAACCATTTTTAATTGTATCTTACGATGGATATATTGTTGATTGTTTTGGCCCATATAAAGCTACCACATCAGAAGCTGAGATAATGATTTCACTTTTTAGAGACACTACATCTCCACTTCGTCAATATTTTCAGGAAAATGATATATTTATTTTAGACAGAGGATTCGGAGACAGCATTTCATTGTTAGAGTCACTTCTGGAAGGAAACCATGAATTAACTACTCAACAGGCTAACAAAAATAGATGCATTACAATTTGACGTTGGGTAGTTCAGTTGGTGAATGGTTATTTTAAAAGAGACTTTAAACTATTCCGGCAAGAATACTTTAATCGTTCACTACCTCACATGATAGAAAACTTCCAAATAGCGGCGCTAACATATTAAATAAATTTACCCTAAAGCTTCAAAATCGCCCAGAAGCTTCTGAAATTGTTCAGATTATCAGAGAAAGAGTTAACTTACAAAATAACTTACCTGATTTTGTCATCGTTGTTTGCTCTTCTAATTTCGTCAGCATCACAGCAGATAGAGACAATACATTGTGTTTTTCACGAATGGATTTAACTCAATTAATATTATTCGCCTTGGGAACGTAAGAAATTAAGCAAGCACGTTCATATTTTGGAGAGCTTATACGATTCAATGGCGGATATAGAATAGAAGTATGTTGAGAGCTGAATGTTGATACGGCTGAATTGGATTTAGGCAGTCGTGAAGTCTCTTTAATTAGAGGAAAAATAAAATCCAGACATGTTGGCAGACGGCAATATTTTGCTTATATTTTAATCGACTGCAATATGTCTGGAAGAAAAGGTATACTAGGATACTGTTGTAATTGCGTAGTTGGCCGTCGCACAGTCGGATGCTATGCGCATGTCATGACCCTGGTGAGGTATCTTGGTTGAGCTAAGTACGAAGAAAAGATAAATCCACCAGCAGAATTTTTATTCGATATGGTTTTGAAGAATAAAAAGATAGTTACAAAAGTGTGCTTTATTTAACCCTTGTGCATGTAATAATCTCTGTTAGGTCTATAAAAATGATCTAAAATCCGATAATATTAACTTCATGGATTACGTCCACGTCACCACGTGTAATATCTATGATAATTGGCTCTATTGTTACTGTTTCATATGTCAAAACCGATTTAACCTATAATTTAATTTTTGATTTATTTTGAAAGAAAAGAAATTTTGATTCAAGTTTTTAGCAAATATTTGATTTTAAAATAGCATTACAACATAATAATCTAGAAGAATTCAATAGTAGTTGCAAAATACGTTAAAAAAAATTGGTGCCAAGCATGTATGGGAAGTCGCCATTATCATTTATGCCCAGTCAAGATCAACAATATTTTAAAAGTTTGTTGAAAATTTAACCAGCTGTTCTATAAAAAAGTTAAATACCTAATTCAACCAATTAGGTACTTCACTTTTTGAAGTTAAGTTAATCCTAATAGTGTAAAGATGATGTCAATTGATTATTTTAATCATAAAAAAGTATATTTTAAGCTGTTTTGTTACGCAATAATTGGGCTACAGATCAGTTTCCTAAACGAGATACTTTGACAATTATTACTAAGAATTCTTTTGAATGTTGTGTCGAACCGATAAGTAAAATAATTATTTTTATTTGTGTACCTTAAACAGGCTCATCATTGCCCTGCATATCAGTTGTGCACTCAACATCATGTTTTGTAAAGTTGAATTTAAAAAAACAAAATAATAATATAGTATTATATTTCATGGGCATTTATGAAACTTCAGAAGCTAGGTGCACGGTTCCAATTGGTAGAACGATACATTTTGAGTTAAAAGATGGAAAATCTGCCAATGTGTAGTGTAGAATAAGTTTAGCAGACAATTTTCGCTTGTATGTAGTGGTCAACAGGAACTTGCACGAACTCTATGAGAAGCTGACTGTTATTTCAGTAAGTTCATATTTTTAATAATAATTAAGTGAATTACCTATTAGGTATTTTTACCTCTCCTACACGAAGATGCACACCATAAGTTCATGTAGGTAACATGAACTTAAGATCCGAGAATCGTCGTAGGGGAATATGGAAATCACTGACTGAAGGAAAACTGCGTGAGGAAACCTGGACTTAAATAATGTATATTTAGTCGCCAATCTGCCTCGAGCAAGCGTGGTGATCAATGCTCACGCCTTCTCTATAAGATGTGCACAGAAAGCATTAAGAGCGTTGAAACCGATTTTGGCTGCCAAAGCGTACTTTTCAAAACATTTATTTAATCTCATAAAAGATACCTAACGAAAGTATGAATCACTAATTATTGTAGGAAATAATTATATCGATCTAAAAAGTTGACTGAGAACATTTTTACAATAATAGAGTACAAGTGAATTCTAACCAGATAACCGAAGTGTTTTCTAAATTCCTTTTACAGTGGTCATTTCGAAGTTTAAAATATCCAAAACCAAACATACACAATAGTTCTTCATATTTCGCCTACTTAAATCGGCATGCAAATTTTTGTGACAATAATAATTATTCTAATTTACACAAAACAATTAAATTCCAATGTCAAAATAAGAAAAATAAAAATTCATAAGTACTAAATCAAAAATTGTCTAATTATCAAATAAAAAATTAAAAATGTCACAGAAAAATAATTAAATTACAAATTGTCCAAATATCAACTTTCAAATGACAATCAAAGAAATGAAATTACAAATGTCAAAAGCTTAAAATAAAAATGTCAAATAAAATTTTCATGTCACGCAACTTTCCCATTTACCACATTCAGTATTCCCAGAAAAACATTAGAATGGAGACTCAAATCTAACAATGACAAGAAAGGTAGCATGGGACCTTCTTGTGTTCTTGGCAACGATAATGAACTGTGCCTGGTTAAATACATTAAAAAGATGCAATCACATGGGTAGATAGATAGATATAATATTCTTTATTATGTACACCATAAAAATTACAGATATAAATGTAGAACTGTTACATAGGGTGTCACAATGGGCGGTCTTATCGCTAAAAGCGATCTTTTACAGACAACCTTTGGATGGATCAAAAAGTAGAAGGAGAGACAATACTGCAGGTATTTAGTGGTGTACCACTTACATATATACAATAAATACATATACACAAAGCATATAGATACTTATCCATATAAATATATATATATATATATATTTATATGGATAAGTATATATATATATATATACACACACACAATATATATTTATATATATATATTTATATATATCCCGCAAACAATTGGCCGTCCACTGAAGGCGAAAGTGCATTTAAACTGGCGTCCACCTGCTTTTGGCGTCCGCATACCGGACGCTACTTTGTTAGCCGGTGGCACTTAGGTCCTATTGATCCTAGCTAGCCGTAGTACAAAAATCGACGGAAGCTAAAAGTCGCTTTAAATGGTTGTAATAAAATATTGAAAAGTTCCCGAAGAAATCACCGCGCAGGTGAGGCGCTGCTGCAGCGCGTATATCCACACTGTATATCTAGGGGAATTCCCGACTACGGATTCGCGTATTTGGCGTCCACAATTGCGACGTTGCCATCTCGCTCAGTAAATCTGTTACACAATCTACTAACTACTTACCGCAATCAAAACAATATATATCGTCTTCGGTCACGTACGCGTTGCATAATATTCGGCGCTTGATTATTGTTTGTTTACATCAGTGTGTGCAAATAAACTCACGTGCAGTTATTGGAACTTATTGAATGTTGCTTGAAGATGAATTCAAAAGGATTTCGTGGTAGAAAAATTTTAAAATTAGTCGAAGAGAATACTTTGGCTACAGGCTTCACTACAGGTAAGTTTTATTTTCTGTATCTAAGTTTGAGGATCGGTATATGTATGACCCCTTATTTATAAACATTTGATTAGTTAAATTGTCACTTTCTCACACCAAATGTTTCGCAAATGTCAAAATGAGACAAAACACTATTTAACTAATCAAGCGTTTAAATATTTTTATGAGTGGAGACTAGTGTTTTTCTATTAATCGTCTTACAGAACGTCAGTTCGATCTATGCTGTTCTTGTGTCTGTATCTACTCACACCTTAAACAATACAATTTTCTTACAACGTACCTACCTAATTAAATTATTAGATTTCTCTTACAAAATGGTCATCTTTGCTGATATAGACAGATTTTTGAACAAAAATTACTTAAAATATATTTTAAAAAAGGAATTAAAGTGGCCGTGGCCTTCGACTCATTTCATACTGCGGAATAAGTGTTTAATTTGTGGAGTGTATTCAAGTTCTTTTGGGAAACCTAAACATATAATTGTCGACATGAACAACAAATTAAACATCATTTGGTGGCTAGAGAATAGTGTCTCTTTCTGTCATATTTGTAACTATTTATTGTACGATCACTACCCAACTGATGAGTGTATAATATGTGCTGAATTAAATAATTAAATTAAGAAAGGTTTGTACCTACTACATTAATATTTTCAAAGTACATTTAAGTGTAATAGGTGCCTACATATAAAGATATCATCTGCGTGGAAATCGGTTAAGATTGCTGTTCACTTACATACGTCGGGATAAAAATAGTCTACCTCGTTATCAGCCCATATATGCCCCCAACCGAGGGGCTCGAGCCTACCCTGAACTAGGGTGAATAGGCCATAGTCGACCACGCTGGCCCAGTGCGGGTTGGTCAACTTCACACACAAACTTTGAATTTCTTCGCAGTGGTATGCAGGTTTTCTCACGATGTTTTCCTTCACCGTAAGAGCGTCGAATAAACGTACATATGAATTCGAAAATCGAAAACACATTGGTACGTGGTGGGGCTCGAACCGGCGCCTCCCGGATGAGAGACAACCGCCCTAGCCACTGAGCCACCGACGCTCTTGTACCTAGTCTACCTATTTGTATGTTAATCAAAGGAGTAAACGACTGCCATACAACACTTCACACCTATTCGTTTAGCTTATGCTGAGGTAAATTGTAAAAAACATAAAGACACAAATCCTAAGACTACTCTTCGAACACATTATTAATTTTGTAATAATAATGCGAATAAATATGCTACTCTACCTATATTAAGATGGTATTTCGCAGATTTATGCGTTAATTCGGCGTCTGTATATATTATATACATCCTACAATATTTTTGGCGTCATGCACGTGGTGCATCATTACGACGTCCCCCAGTTCCCCTCACTTTATTTAACATGTCTTAATGAATATCGAAGGCAGTGAAGAACAAAGAGATAAAGACTTTTTGTAAAAAAAAAAATTTTTTGTTTTACTTTTTTTTGTTTATTGGAAAACCAACAGCTTCTTCTTATCGTGTGATGGAACGAACCATCTAGTGTCAGAATTATTTGAGCCGCCTTTTAAGGCCTCTAACATGGCTCGAGTTTCAGGCACTGAGATATGCGAACACACCCCGAGCACCCCGGTTTCCTCACGATGTTTTCCTTCACGGTTAGCGAGCTGCAACAAACCAATAGCTAACTCAGCATAACATATAATGGATACATAAATTATACGTTCTCTCCCATAGGTAACAATAAAATATTTTTAACTGTTTAATCTAAAGCACTTATCTACGCATTAACAGTTGTAAGAGTGAATCATTTATTAAGTAGGTATCATCAACATCATAGTTCAAATTTAGAATTTTTATTTTATCTAGGATTTTTCATTGAAAATAGTTTTCCGCACAAAAAATCATATGATACTTGACTAAATCATTAATAATTTGCATTATTTCGCTGCTGAGAAGGATGAGAGATAGTCACAACAGCATTCTGAAAACAGTATAGTAGAACTAAAACTCACCGGTTTAGAAAAACTTTG
This sequence comes from Dryobota labecula, assembly GCA_947523025.1. Taxonomy (NCBI): domain Eukaryota; kingdom Metazoa; phylum Arthropoda; class Insecta; order Lepidoptera; family Noctuidae; genus Dryobota; species Dryobota labecula. The sequence continues at coordinate 7,874,930 of OX383306.1, forward strand.
TCCGCACGTTAATGTTTACTAACACTAGTGTGTATAAGTTTTTTTGTTACTTACACTACTATGGATTAATTTTGGTCTGAATTAAAAATATTATCATTTTTATTATTTTGCAGATCAAAAAAGAGGAAACGGTACCAGAAAAACAAATAGAGGACGCAAAAAGAAAACAAGTAGAGTTGATGCAAACCCTGTTCAAGCAATCGATCAAGATATAAGTGACAAAAATAATACTTTGTTAACATCTGTCCCAGTCAGTGCTCACGTGGACGAGCCTCCAAGTTCCACTCATTGCTCTTTCATTCTTCCAAATGTTACCAATATCTCGGACTTTAATGCGTCTATTTTAAATCAGAAGATAGAAAACACTGTTGATCCTTCCATATCTTCAAATGTTACTCATATATCAGATTCCTACGCGTCTCTTTCTACTCAGAATCAAGAAAGTGTTCCCTTTAGTGAAGCAGGTCATAATAGTTCTTTTGATGTGTCTTTCAGTGACATACCTGATTCTCAGATGCATAGTTTTTGCAAATCATCTGATATATTATCTGAATCCTTTGTGAATAATTTCCTTCTGGATTATGGAAATAAAATCTCAGATAACCCTGCTTACGTCTCAAGTGCAGTTGTTTCTGATGTGGCTCCGCCAGTAGCAGTTGATCTTCCTGCTATCTCAAACCACACTAGCTTCCCTGAGTCTGAAACTGTAGAGGAAAATTCCACCTGCCTTTTAAGTAGTGATAATGTCGAGCCTCCGTCAATAACAGTTGATCCTCCTACTATCTTGAACTACGCTAGACCCCTTGATCCTAAAAATATAGAGAAAAATTACACCTGCCTGTTAAGTACTGATAATATCGAACCTCCTCTAAAAGCAATTGAATCGTCTATCTTAAGCCCTATAAGACAGCTTGATCTTGCTGATAATACAATTTTAAATAAACCTACTTACGTCTCAGATGTAGACGATATCGAAAAACCTCCGGTAGAAATCCCATGCGTAATATCAGATGACCGAAATCAAGACCAGTCGGTACCATGCTTTGACAATGAGTCTGACTTTTCTGAATCTTCAAATGATATGAATTATGAACCATCATCTTATGAATCCACGTCAGAATCTGATCAAGAAATATTAATGGAAACCGAATGTTTAGATGGATCACATAAGGTCAGTAGAAAATTGGTACACATACCTACAAAGTTGGCAAAGACATTTATGATCATTAAGAGAAATAACACTGTTTTAATTTTAATGCTATAATTTTCATTAAACAGTTTATATGGTGTGACAGCGATTTTATTTGTTTGTTTGTTACTTTCATGCTTTGACTACAAAACTGATCATTATAGAATTTTGCATACACGCTGTCGGTAATACATTAGCTCGTAAGCTCTTTATACGATAAACTTATATTATTTCAGGCTGCTTCAAGCCATTGCGATGATATAAATCCAACAGAAAAAGAAAAAGTTTCGTCGAAAGAAGATTGCTTAGGGGAAGATTCGGAAAATAATCACGAAACAAACAAAGAAAATATAGATACAGAAGTGCCGAATAATCAAAAAACATCAGAGAGTAATTTGAAAGGTAAACGCATTAGAGAAAGAGATTTTTGTTACTACTGTGAAGATTTCATTTTGAATTTTTCACGACATATGGTTCGAAACCACTCAGCTGAACCTGAAGTACAATCAGCATTAGCACATCCCAAAAATAGTCTTAAACGTAAACAAGTTTTTAGCGCTTTAAGAAAAAAGGGTAATTATGTGAGTAATTCGCAAACTGCATTCAAACCTGTGAAGAAGTGTAGGTTTTCTGAAAAGACTGACTATTTACCTTGCTCTAAATGTCTTGGTTTTTATTCAAGGAAACAACTGTGGAGACATGTAAAAAAATGTGATAATGCTGCTTCTACAAACAAAGCACAAGCTGATGCACAAAATTTTCTTGTACGTTACGTTAAAGTCGACAACAATCTAATGAAAAACGTGTTTCCTCGTATGAAACCAGACAAAATATCATTAGTAGCTAAAAAAGATAAATTGATTTGTATGTTTGGAGCACAGTATTTGAGAACACATCGCGAGGAACATTTTGCAACTGTGGTCTCACGTAAGATGAGGGAGTTAGCGAAATTGCTTGTGGAAGTAACTAAACTGAACCCGGATATTAATAGTCTTGAACAAGTATTAAAACCACAATACTATGACACTTTAGTACAGGCAACCAAAATCGTAGCCCGGTATAATGACGCATCACAAACATTTGATGCACCGACATATGCCATGAACATTGCTACATCAATAAAACAATGTTGTAGTATAGCTTTATTGCAAAGTTGTAAAAGAGAAGCCTCTGTTCAAACGGCTTCTGTTCAAGCAGATTTAAAAACACTATCAAAATTAATTGAGGAGAATTGGAAGTTTGATATTTCTAGCCAAGCTGCTGATGACCTTAATGTGAAGAAGTGGAATAAAACCACTATAGTGCCACTTGCTGCTGATTTAAAATTATTCAAAGATTATCTTTGTGGCATGTCAAAACAGTCATCCGATAGTTTAACACAATCCGAAGGAAAAACGAACGTTGAAGCTTTCAATAACTTGGTGGAATCTACATATTGTCGCGTTCTTCTATTGAATAGGCGTCGGCCCGGCGAATTACAACGATTAAAATTAAGTGATTACAATGATCATGGCAACGACAGCAATAAATATGAAGAATTTGACAAAGTTCTTACTTCGACTGAAAAAATATTAATAAGTAAATTAAAAAGAATAGTGATCCGTGGTAAAAGAGGGAGAGGGGTGCCAGTACTGTTTAGTACTGAAGTACAAGAAGATTTAAAAAAAATATTATCAGACAGACACATGTATGTTGCAGATGACAATAATTTGTTATTTGTAAAGGCAGGTGGATCAACTGTTTGTGGGTACAAAATTTTAGAAAAATATGCAAAAGCAAGCGGTGCTAAAAATTATAAGGCTTTAACATCCACGCGTCTGAGAAAACATTTAGCAACAATGACCCAGTTATTTTCAATGACTGAATCAGAGCTCGAACAACTAGCTACTTTTATGGGTCACACCCTGAGTGTACATAGAAATAATTACAGGCTACCTAGTGACGTATATCAGACTGCTAAAATTTCTAAACTATTACTATTGATGGAAGACGGGAAAGCGGATGAATATCAAGGAAAAGCTTTAGATGAGATTGAATTAAACTTAGATGAAGAAATCACAGGAAACGAGATAGATAATCAGGAAGTTGTTGATTTTGAATTGGAAGAAGCAGGTCCATCGCAACATATTAGTTTGAGTAGAGACGAGCCAGTTGCTGCCCCTTCCCAAGAAATAAGCCACAAGACATCTGCAAAAAAAAAGAGAACACTTGTTCCTTGGACAACTGAACAAAAAAATGTCGTAACAAAATATTTTAAAGACCACATTAAGTATAAAAAACCCCCCAAACGAGCTGAATGTGACGAATTAAAAAATAAATATCCTACACTTTTTCATAACAAAGACTGGCTTAAAATTAAAGTATATATACAAAATATTTATTCAAAAAGTTGAAGTGACGATTGGAGACTTTTTAAGGAAAATGTTTGATTATGATACTTTCATTGATATACCGAGTTATTTTTAAAACACTAATAACCTCACAGGAGTAGATTACTAACATTATTAACAACAACTTTTGTTCTACGACTCAATACATTATCTAAATATTATTTTTTTAACTTTTATTGCACTCACCTACACTTTATAAGTCTTTATGGCAAAGCGCGCGAAGGCGGGCGCAAGACGGCGAGCGGGCGAACGGTGCGCGAATAGATACGAACATTCGAGTAGTGACTGAAAATATATTTTTTTGTTGTATGAATTCAAAATCTAACAATTTCTCAAAAGTCGTAGAACAAATTTTACTGTTTATAACGTTAGTAATCTACTCCTGCGAGGTTATAAGTGTTTCAAAAATAACCCTGTAATGACTCAACTTTGATTCTGCAGTAAATAACTGTCCGGAATAATTTCGGTTAGCTTATACCATAAAAGATTTCTTTTTTAAAATTTAAACTTTTTTCTTTGTTGAATACGTAGGTAATTAATTTGAGTGGTTAAGAAAGAGTACAGCTGGTGCCAATATGTGACCGGAGATTGAAGATTGCAGTACCGGCTTGCCAATATACCAATCAGTGGCCTGTCTGATTGGTCTATTGGCAAGCTGCTTACATCGATCTTTTCAATCTTCAGTCAAACGTTGGCGCCAGCTGTTGTTAGTGGAAATACTGAAGACAGGCGCAGCCAGTGATAATTTAAAAAAAGTTATCGTGACGACGGATCAAACCACTCAACCTAAGTACGAAGCGACTGTTCTTAAGTATTTATCTAGTGTTTAAGTAAGTTATGTAGGTAGGTACCTACATAAATAGATAAGGGTAGTAAAAGAAGGACTGTATGTCTGTAAGACATTATAAAGAAAAACATTTAATAAACTTACGTATGTAGGTTAGCAACGCGTGTTACTACACCACCTGATGCGAAGTTTTTATACTAGGTTATAAGCGTTTCTTTTTTAAGTACCTACTTATATGAAAAGTTCAAAGATTGGTTTCTAATATTTAAATTAAATTTATTAAGAAAGTATTAATAACTAGGTAAGTACGTACTCAAATATATCTTGCCTAACATTGTATGTAAATATTTTGATCAATAATTTTATTAATCAATACTATAACATTCATAATATATAGTAATTGCTAACATATATAGTAATTGCTAAAGCACGCCAAAGTCTGAGCTGTTCTTGTATTATAAGCAAAGTTTAAGGAACTAAGTTCCAAAGTTATACAACTTGTTTTTTTGATATCCCACGACTAAGGTTTTGATCAGACCATGTAAAAGATTCATGTGGCATATTCATATTTGTCAAATCAAAAGTTTTTATTTTATTTTTCTTAACAAATTCATTCGACAAAACTACGTTTTGACATGGAAAAGAAAAAAAAGTAACTTTTGATTTGACAAATAATTTATATGCAATTTGATATAAAAAAAAACACGTTGTATAAAGTTTTTTTATTAGGTATCTATCATAATTTTTGTGATGTTAGATCAGCAACTAAAGTCTGGGATGATCTCGTAATAACGTTATTATGTTATTAATTATAGTAGCTTAGCTAATGTCAGATATTTTAGTATTAATACCAAAATTTCTTGTGCCATAGGAGTAATTTTACTGTTGTGTTATTGATTGTACTACTAAAAAGAACTACTTCTAAAAATAAGCAATGTCAAACTATCTCGTCTGTGTGCCAGTCATCTAAGGTGATTTTATTGAAGGTAATTATGATGTTGATTAGTTAGAGTAGATTATACCCATTGTGAAACTATTTTTTGTTAAAAATGTATAACGAAGTTGGCAAAGTCAAATTTTTAACGAAAGTTTGTTGAAAGTTTAAGAAGTTTTTAAATTATGGTAACCTATTTAAGTACTTTGTATGGTTGAGAACTATGAAAATAAAAGTGATTACATTTACATGTCTTTGTTTTTGTTTGCTTACCTAGAATAGTTACCCTATATCAGTAAAATATAGATTGATAAATACTAACATAGAGCTACAGGAAATAAGTTATTTTATTTAAATAATTTATTCATAAATAGATAATAATTAATACTAATAATACAAAGTATGTCCGTCTGTCTGTTATCTTTTCACGCTTAAACTGCTGAACCGATTTAGATTCAATTTAGTATGGAGATAGTATCAGACCCGGAGAAGAACAGAGGATACTTTTGTCCCCAAATCATCTCTTAAAGGGATAAAAAAGGAGAGTAGAAGTTTGTATAGGGAATCTATATCCGCTAAACCGATTTAAATTAAATTTGGTATGAAGATAGTATGACAAAGGATAGTTTTCATCCACGAAATCATTCTCTAAGGGGGTAAAAAGGGGTGGAAGTTTCTACAACGTCTATATCAATCGTGATGATATATAGGTATCTGTACTGTTAAGTCTTCTGTTATCTGTGATCGGTAGTTTTTATTATTTGGTGTTAACAAACCGGCGTCAAGCTTTGTACTTTGTAAAGACGCCAAATAGCCATATACGGATGCCCAATAGCTGTACACGGACGCCCAATAGCCGATCGATGGTGATCTTGAGGCATACGGTACTATTTGAGGTGGTACTATGTGGCTGCAAGCTACCAACTGTAAGATGAAAGCACTGTTCCCAGTTAATTCATTTTATTATAAATACTATCATTTTATTAATGTAAATATGAAATTTGGTAGGTAGATTTTTTATGACATACAGGAAAAAAACACAGGAGATGACAAATACAACAACAAAGTAATATAATAGAGAGGACATAATTATTCCGGCGAAGTTTTATGGGCAGCCCTTTGAGCTAAGAGCGAAAATGAGAGACACGATTATATTTGCGCAAACCAAATATGAATCTAATATAGAAATTTTGAATCCGCTCAAGTTTTTCGCTGATCCTCCGTGAGAAAGCTTTGTATTTACACATTATAACATATTGGGCATCCGTATATGTATAAACCTTGCGAATATTGGAACAAAATAAACGTTGAAACTGTTTAGTACAGAAAAGCGATAGGAAAAGAAAGAGACAATAAACCCAAAGCTGGCAACGTCGCACTCCCAAATACAGTCCATCCTGTGAGGACGCTAAATAATCGATGCCATAGGTAAATTATGATCAATATATCTAGGATGGCTAAAATGTATCACCATGGTTGGGGGTTCAAAAATGTTTGGGCATGACTGAAAGACGAATATCGCAATTTTTTTTTTTATCGGGAACCGACGTATCCCAAAGGGCTTGAAATCAAAAAACTAAGCAATATTCATTAAGACATGTTAAATAAAGTGAAGGGAACTGGGGGACGTCGTAATGATGCACCACGTGCATGACGCCAAAAAGGTTGCAGGATGTATATATATATATATATATATATATATACACACACACAATATATATTTATATATATATATTTATATGGATAAGTATCTATATGCTTTGTGTATATGTATTTATTGTATATATGTAAGTGGTACACCACTAAATACCTGCAGTATTGTCTCTCCTTCTACTTTTTGTTTTTTGTTTTTTTTATATACACACACAATATATATTTATAATAAACATGATACAAGAGCAAGGAACTTTAAGTAATGATGATGTTTAAGGAGAGAGGAAGTGATTTTTAACCAAAATTTTAAAAGTGGACAAAGATTGAGCACGCCTTATCGAGACGGGCAAGGCATTCCATAACCGTACTGCTTGAACTGTAAAAGACTTGTCATAAAAACCAGTGGAATGCATTGGCATCTCTAGTTTCCCTTGACAATTGATGATGTTCGGAGTATTGCCTATCGATTTGCAATTCAACTCGGAATAAAGCACATGTTTAACCTTTTGAACGCCAATGTCGGCTATAGCCGACATGAGCAAGCGTGCCCTGTGCGCCAACGACGGCTATACTCGACAAAAAACAGGTCGCAGAAAAATACAAAATAAACCTATTAAATCATTACTTTTATGTATTTTATTGATACACCTTGAAAGCTGAATGTCTAAACATTATTTAGTTGCATACAGTAAACAAAAATGCATATTCCTCATTTAAATATTTGATGATAAAAAGTAAAATAATTTATGGTTAAAAAAGTAAGTCCCATGACGCCAATGTCGTGCAGAGCCGACTGCTAGTGATGTAGTATCATGTTGACGTATATTATATTCTTAAATTAATTTAGGTAACTTAAGGTATTGTAATATTTGTCATTACAGTTTTTATTGTTCTAACAAAATATAAACGATTGTAAGCACTGAGAAAAAAGTAGTTTTACTATATTAAAAACTGAAACATAGTTGCGTAAATACATTTTCGATATTCCCTTATCGCCAATCATGCGCATCCCTAGCAAGCTCTCGATAAGCAGTCCCCTCTGCGCCATTGTCGGCAGAAGTCGACTGACTCGTGACGTCGTAAGCGTATAAAGTGAATTTTAGTGCGGGAAATATGGAACAACAAGAAGTATTTACCACTGAACAATTATTACGTATCTTGGAAGGTACTGAAGACGATGAGTTTTCTGAATCTTTAGATGAAGATGATTTAGAGGTAAGTTAATTTTAATTTAAAGTTATGTTTTGCTTTACATGTAAGTATGTACATACTTAATTGGTTATTATATTCTAAAGAGTGCTCTCTTATTTCGCCTCTTTCGAGTGAATCTACCGTGTTTCATAAATCAGAAACAATTATGAATAGTTTACATAAATATGCATTTGTAGTTACTAACAAATGAAATGAAACACCATAGATGTCTACAATTTATTTAATTTAACAAACTTTTACAAAATGAGCATACCTAATAATAATATTTTATGTTGACTTACAATATTACCTACAATAACAAGTAATAAATCCCTATTGTATCACGCATGAGCTTCGACGCGAGTTTGCCGGCAAACATGTTCCATTGAAAATTGTTTATTTGCATTATGCTAATCAGTCTTGTAAGAATCAAATAGTAACAATACAAAATTATTTGGGAACTTAATCATGAAATAATAATTAAAAACAAATAATCAAACCTTTTGATTGATTGATTGATTGAATCAAACCTTAATTAACCTTAATCAAAATTTAATCAATTTTCTTGTACCGTATATTTAATGGTAAAGGATTTTCATCTTCGTCAGAAGGACATTCTGGTATGAAATCAACACTTTCGGATAAATCGGAATCACCCCGGTATATTCTGATTAAATTAATTATTTGCGCGTACAAATTAGTACGCCTATCTTCTGGTACTCTTTCCATTTCAAATGCGATTAATCTGGAGAAATTTTCGTTCCTCTCATCTGAAGGGCGTTGATTATAGAAGTCCACTCTGGACAATGCGCCTGGTTCAAATAATATATTGTTTTTGTTACGAGCCACGTAAGGCTCATTGACTGTTTGTGTGGCTACTTCTTTTTTTATTGTATCTTCTTTGCAACGAAGCTTTATATACCCAGATAGTATCGACGGAGATCCTGGTCGTTTTTGTGACATTGTTTTAATCCTGAAATTAAACAAATGATTCAGATAATAAATGATTATAATAAGTAAATAAATGATAATAGTACTTGATTATACTTACCTACTTGTTATATTTATTGTCAGTGTGAAATCAAACTAATATAAGTACAATATATTTATTTGGCCAAATTATTTAACTGCGACACACAAATATAACTTCACGCAGACGAAATTTTATAAATAATATTCGGCGAATTGTCATTAGCTGGTTTCAGTATTACCAGATTAGATTTTTAATTTACCATCAATTCATATAAAATACAGTATACAAAAATATACAATTAAATACAGTAGACTATAGAAAAATTACTATCAGGATTTTTTGAAATACTTTTTTAGATATTTAGGTGAATTTTTATTTATTATAAATGTTTGATTTTAAACGATTAAACAAACAAACTTCCTAAATTTATATGGTTGTGTTATTTGATCACAAATATTTAATTAGTGGTTTATGCGTTACAGCCGACGATTGCTGGTCACCAAGAACTGTCTGATGAAACGCCCTCAACTTCTGGACATGATCGTCATTACAGAAATCGTGAGACAGAACAGTTTAAGTGGACTACAGAAGGACGGCCACCAGAAGTTGCCGCTTTTGATGACTTTTCATCTGGATTGCATTTTACTCCCTCTGAAAATTTTACTGAACTCGACGTGTTTCAACATTTTATGGACAATGATTTTATGTCATTCATTGTCGAAATGACAAATAAATTTCACAACAATTTTCTGTTGAAAGTAGACTTACGAATGCATTCACGCCTGCATAGATGGTATGATGTTACAGTCCCAGAAATGCAATGTTTTTTAACAATTATGATGCTGATGACCCGAAATCGTCATTTGACTATTGAAGAACATTGGTCGACAGATATTTTATTAAATGCCCCCATTTTTTCTAAATTAATGTCACGAAATAGATTTTGCATGATTTTAGGCATGCTACATTTTTCCCGGCCAAATGAAGAAAATTCAATTCTTTCTAAAATAGAAGCATGTGTCGCTCACGCGAGAGGAAAATTTAAAAGTATCATTACGCCGTATAGAGATGTGTGTATAGATGAAAGTATTGTTCCTTTCAAGGGCCGTTTAACAATTAAACAATACTTACCAAAAAAAAGAAATAGATTTGGGGTAAAATTATTTGTTTTATGCGATGTACATTCCGGTTTAATAATAGACTTTATAGTTTACTGTGGTGCAGCTACAGATATTGACGATCCAGCAAATTTAGGCGTTGGGGGAGCCGTTGTATCGTCTTTACTGAAAGACTTTTTTGGCTCAAACCGTCATTTGTATGTAGATAATTGGTACACAAGTCCACTATTATTTAAATATTTATATGATAACAACATTTATGCTTGCGGTACTGTAAAACAAAATAGAAAGTGTATGGCTAATTTAAGCAGAAAACTAAAACTACATGAAATGGAAACGCAGTATTCTGGATCCCTTATGGCATGTAAATGGAGGGACAAAAAATATATATACATGTTATCAACCATTCATGATAATTCCATGGAACCATCAGCTAGAATAAATAGAGAAACGGGTTTACCAGTCATTAAACCTAAAGCTGTTTTAGACTACTCTAAAAATATGGGTAGTGTTGATACTGCAGACATGTTGTTATCGTCACTTCAGTGCATACGAAAAACAGTAAAATGGTACAAAAAACTATTCTTTCATATATTTGATATGCACCTTTTAAATGCATTTTTTTGTTTTAAAATGATAAAAGGTATACCGAATTTAGCATTTGCCGACTTCCAACTGAGCCTAATTCGGCAAATGATAGATTGTTACAACACTGTTAACGTTTTAGAAAGACCCATAAGAACTGGACGAGGTTTTAACAATCCCCTTAGCATATTACCCGGCAATGCAAAAGACCACATGCCTACTCGCATAGCAAAACATCAAAGATGTAAGTTCTGTGCAATAAAAAAAAAACGAAAGGAGACTCGCTACTGGTGTAAAATATGTAACGTTTATCTTTGTGCTGCACCATGTTTCGAAAAATATCACAATAAATAGATATTTTATTGTTGTATAACATGTTGATTTTTAACAAAATATGTGATTTTAATGTTGATCTGTGATATTTAAAATTATCTATATACAATTGTTGATTATTATAAGAATATTATTATTTTTCTGTGTCATTTTATCGTTACAAGACTGACTATTGAGTACCTATGATAATTAATATAACTGACATTTGTATGTTTTGAATTTTTATAGATTTTTACGAGATTTAGGACTAATTTAAAAAATGGTTTAGTAAATTTTATTTTCAGTATTTCATTTTAAGAGATATTTCTATTATTGCAACACTATTACACTATACCTAATTATGTACTATTGTTGATATTTTATAAGTATTTTTAGTGAGTTTTGTAGTTTTTGAACACTGATCAGTGAGCATTTATAATTGTTGATTGTTGATCCTTTAATGTTTAATTAGGTTAGATACGAGAAACTAAATAATGTATCTATTTTAAGAATATAAATATCGTTATACTTAAAAATCGTTACGTATATACTACGCAATTTCATACGAAAATTTTGATTTATTTTATACATATAATTAATCTGATTAGTGAGAATATTAGAAAGTTCCTGTTATAAAAATTGTTGCTATGTAATAATATCACGTGATAATATTATTCATAAGTGACATGTAAGTAATATGATCTCAAAGTAATTATTAATAATATAACTCAATAATTAAACTAAATGATTGGTAAATAAATAGTTTTATTTGCATTCAATCCATTAACAACCCAAATTGTTGCAATAAGTGTAAATTTCAAGAATAATAAAAACAAACTACTGTGGCCTTTGAATTTAATTAGATACTAACATCGATAAACTGTATGACACTATGGTACAACTCTAATGTACATGCAACGATGTCTTATAAAAGACTCGTCGACGGCGCCAATGTCGGCTATTCCCGACAGTGAGGTACATCAGTACTGAGAATAGTGCTGTACCTAGAGTTATTTTCATTTTAACTGTTGTGTGTCTTAATCATTGTTTTTATGTTATTAACAACTTCGGAACTACTTGAGTGGAACGTTGTAAAATATTTAATATTGGAATGTTCTTTTTAACATATTAATGATCGACCATTTATCTGGCAAGTATTGATAAAAAAAATAATAATAATGGGTATCGATATAATGTTGAAATCCCTATTTTTTTGTAGGTATTTAATTAAGATTTTCGGGCTTGGCGTACAGGGCATAGGAATACCGATATGGCGTGGCGGTGAAAAGGTTAATACCACTACTGAAAAAGCTGGCTATGACTGACTAAGTAAGTTCTTAACTAGGAAACCCACTATATTACTAAGAAAGTCAGAAGGTGTTTCCTTAGCCAGAGCACAAGGCATGAATCACGTAGAGGTAAATAATTACTTTCAACTGATGGAAAATATCATGCAGGAGCATAATCTGTTTGACAAACCGGGAAATATTTTTAATATGGATGAGGCCAACCTTCAACTCAACAATCGACCGAGTCACGTGCTTGCTGAGAAGGGGTCAAAAGCTGTATCAACTATCACCTCTACGGAAAAGGGTGAAACCATTACTGTCATTGCCTGTTGCAACGCAGGTGTCTTCATAACCCCAGCAAGCATTATGACAGACAAAAGGAAGAAACCCGAATTCCAAGATGGTATGCCACCTGGCTCCTGTCTATTCATGTCGCAAAAGACACAATCACAAATCTTCAAAAAAACTCAGAACTCACAAATCTTCTTCGAATGGCTTAAAGATCATTTTTACCCACGAAAACCTTCAGGAAAAACATTATTACTCCTGGACGGTCACTCAACTCATTGTGATTCCGTTGAAATGCTAGAATTTGCCATCCCTCATGACATTATTCTTGTCTCCATGCCAAGTCACACTTCCCACTATTTGCAGCCGTTAGATAGAGCTGTTTTTTAAATCACTGAAAAGCTACTTCTATGAAGCTTGCAGAATGTGGCTGAAGCGAAACCCTGGACGTCGTATAACGAGATTGCAATTTGGCGAACTGCTTACTGAAGGTTGGGGCAAAGCGGCTACCCCACAAAATGCAATTTCAGTGTTTAAGGCAACGGGAGTATTCCCATTAAACCCTTCTGTAATACTTGAGTACGCATTTTCTTTGTCATCTGGCTCACACAACGAAAATCAACCCCCTTCATCGACAATGTCCAATAATCAAACACCAGCTGCTCCTGTACCGTCAGTCAACCTGCTTAGCATCTCAAACAGCCCATTTATTACTTCAGCAACAAATATGGAACTGTCTAGCAACTCGCAAATCCCACATGAATCAAACAATATGAAAGCTGTTCCTCCAGAATTATCAAGACCTGATACCTCGCAAGACTTGCTTGAAGACACTGCGCGACCCAGCACTTCAGTGGCATCCGAAGGCAATTCTAAAGAAACACCATCCAAGATATTATATGAGCTTAAACCTGTTCCACTTCAAGCATCTCAGTTACCAAAGAAAGCTAAACAAGTTATAAATCAGCTAAACAATTTGATGTGCCACAGACGACATTAGAGGGAAAAGTTAAGGCCGCTCGCCTAGTAATGAACGAAACATCTGATGAAAACTTACCCATACCAATTAAAGTACCATTGGGTCCTAGGCTGCCTGTTTTTTCTGTGTCTGAACAAAATGAGCTTACAAATGCTTAGAAATGGAAGAAAGGTTATATGGACTTACGGTTAAAGATCTAAAGGCATTAGTATACCAGTTAGCAATTAAAAATAATAAGCCTAATCCATTCAACGCTCAGAAAAAAGAAGCTGGTAGAGAGTGGATAAATGGCTTCCTAAAACGACACCCAGAGCTTTCAATTAGAAAGCCTGAAAATACTTCTGCTGCCAGAGCATCTGGTTTTACGAGTAACAAAGTTGCAGTCGAAAAATTCTTCAATTTCCTCGGCAACGTGTACGATGAGCACCAACTAACTCCTGACCGTATGTATATAGCTGTGACGAAACGGGGGTTTTTCTTGTGCCAAAGACAAATTCAAAGATAATCGGGAAAAGAGGACGGAAACAGGTTGGGGTCATAGTTTCAGCAGAACGAGGACAGACGGTAACGGTCGAGATATGCTTCAGTGCAGCTGGAAACTACATGCCACCTATGCTTATCTTCCCAAGAAAAAGGATGAATCCAGAGCTGATGGTGAATTCACAAGCTGGTGCTTGGGGCACATTTAGTGATTCGGGCTGGATTACTTCCGAGCTGTTCCTCCAATGGTTTCAGAGATTTGTGATTGTCAGCGGAGCATCTAAAGAAAGACCCGTGCTTCTTTTACTGGATGAGCACAGCACCCACACTCAGAATATTGACCTGATCAATGAAGCCAGAGCTCATGGTGGGACTTGACGTTTGACGTCTGTATCGGTGTCAGCCTGCCTATATTTTTTTTTAATCAGAAATAATTTAAAACACAAGTTTCAGTGTAAACTTTAATATAATAATAAACTTAGTGTAACATAGCGTGCCATATACGAGTATTGGAGTGAATAATAAATAGTCCGCATAACAAGTAAAACAATAACACAGTGACTTGGTGAAATTAGCTGCTTACCCACTTATACACAAGTAATCGCGGAACCTACGTGCTAACAGAGCCATCTATCTTCTCGTAGCAATTAATCTAGCAATCCGTATCGAGTCATCTCTGGCGCCATGTAGCGTGCGATCCCAGAACCACTCACGTGAGTAATAAAGCTTGTCTCGGTTACCATCATGCCAGGTGTCAAGTGTGGAGGTTGCGGTCGTTTCACTCGTGAGTAGAGGGCGCTAGGTGTGGCAAATGTCAGAATCACTACCACCGAATATGTGTAGGCGTTCCGACGAAAACCATTATAACTGCAAGCTGGCGTTGCCCCGAGTGTAAAAAGAACCTCGTTAGGGATAACAGGGCTGAGACCCCAGACAGAGGCCCTGCGGAAAGTTCTCCAACAGTAACTCCCGTAGAACAAGCCTGCATTGAAACCAGCACGCCTAATACCTCTGACATCTCTCCCAAACCTGCACCTATGCAGACTGCTTGCCCTTCAAATGACGCCACCCCTCCGCCGTACAATGCCTCTATAGTCGATGACACGGCCCGGGAAATATCGCTGATCGCCGGCTCCGACATGAAATTAATCATGGAGGAACTGAGGACGGTGCGTGTGGAGAAAAAAAAAATGCGAGATAGAGTGTAGCATAATTAGTCGATTACTAAAATTAACTAATTATCTATGGTAGTTTTTAGTCTATGACACGGGAGTTGTCACTTCTCTACATTGTTCGAGAAGGTTTCATGCGAGGCTATAATGGGTCCGCGAGACGATCAAGTGCACTGGACAAGTCTACGTGCTTGAAGTGAATATTGATCGTTTACAGCGTTGACTTGACAAGTCCCGTCAAGTATCTACGGGCTGGACCATATTTGACAAAAATTTTGATTGACGGCACTTGAACCACCTTGCGCTTGATGCGACTTGACGCGACTTGACAAGTTTTATTCATTTGCGGCCGGAACATCGAAGATGACGGACGACGAACCGGACCGAGACGTTGCTTTGGCGGTAAGGGCCGACCTAATTACCGAGCGTGATTTTGTGTTACTATTAATATCTCTCTACAGAGATTATCCTGCATTGTGGAAAATTAAAAGTAAGGAGTATGCGGATAAAAACAAAAGGTTGCTTGCTTTATCAAGCATAGTCAAAGCACCTGCATACACCGATGATTTATTGAAGAAAAAAATTTATGCTTTAAGAACCAACTTCAAGAAAGAAAGAAAAAAGATTGAACAAGCACAACGCTCTGGCGCGTCTCCCGATGATGTACCAAAACCGTCACTCTACTATTACAATGAACTGTTATTTCTGTCAGACCAAATGTGTATAAGTGATACTGAAAGCAGTTTAAGCAGTGAGGTATAACATTTTTTATTTACAATTCAGAGATACATTTTAACTTTTAAGTATGTTTTTAAATAACTAAATTAGGCAATTATTTTGCCAAGGGACTGAACCTTTACCATTAAAGTACTCGCAAAAGTCATCTCTCACTCTTTTTGCCTCATTTGCCGAGTTTCCTCGTACTCGCTCTATGTTTAACAATTGGCGTCCTTGTCTCCACGCACCTCTTGTGACTGTGGTATTTGGTTCTTCTATGTCGATATCTCCTGGTTGAATATATTTGTTTTTATTTTTTTCACACAAATAGTTGTGTAAGTGACAGGCAGCCAAAACAACTTTTCTCGTTTTATCGGGATGCAGTCCAATGTCTTTTTTAAATATTTTGAATCGCCAAGACAGGATGCCAAAAGCATTTTCAACCACCCTCCTGGCTCTTGACAATCTATAGTTGAAAATCCGTCTTTCGTCTGTCAAGACGGCTTTGTTGTATGGCTTCATGAAGTTCGGAGTCAGTTGGAAAGCTTCGTCACCTACCAGTACAAACGGAAACTTTTTATCGCTTTCTAGTAAATCACATGGCTCCGGAATATTAAGTTTGTTTTCACTTTCAGAAAACAATTGCCAAAACTTTGTATTTTTCAAAGATCCACCATCTGACATCCGCCCATTTGCACCAACATCAACCATCATAAATTGATAATTGGCGTTTACAATAGCCATAAGAACAATACTAAATGTCTTTTTATAGTTAAAATAGTAAGATCCAGAATTTGAAGGTTTTTCTATTTCGATGTGCTTGCCATCAACAGCACCTATACGGTTGGGAAAGTTCCATCGTCTCTCAAACTCTTTGGCTACTTTTTTCCAGTCCTCGGTCGTTCTTGGTACCTGTGAATAGTACAAACAATGGTTAATTTTTTTACAGGCTTCCGGGTCATCCAATGATCAAAAAGAGATGCCACAACCAAAGAAAAGCAAAAAGACGTCACAGCAGGACCTGATAGATATAGCATCGCATTATTTCAAAAAACCTGATGACTCTGAATCGGATATAATTGCGAAGGGCTGGGCTCTTAAACTCAAACGTTTATCACCAGATCAAAGACGCTATGCGGAGAAAATAATAAATGACATTTTATTCGAAGCTGAAATGGGATCACTGTCAAGAAACGGAGTTCAGATCTTGCCTGCTAGCTCACCCACATACACATACTCATACCAGTCACCCGCATCACATCAGTCACCATCACCTGTGCCATCACCAAATGCACTCCACTCAACTACGACATACCAGTCACCCGCACCATATCAGTCACCATCACCTGTGCCATCACCAAATGCACTCCACTCAACTACGACATACCAGTCACCCGCACCACATCAGTCACCATCACCTGTGCCATCACCAAATGTACACCACTCAACTTTGACATACCAATCACCCGCACCACATCAGTCACACTCAGAAGTCATAGGCAAGACACCGGTGCATGGTACTGCCAAATCACTCATAATTGTGCCATCTCAACCTATGCAGGCGCCATGTCTATCTCATGAACAGCCCGTAATTCGTTTACCAGAACCAACTAGTAAAGAAGAAGAATCACAGACTGCGGCTATGTTCTTACAACACTTCTATTCTTTTTAGTAACTTCTATAGACCAAACTGAGAACTTTTTGGGTATGAATCGGTTGCACCACCGAGCCATACAAGATAAAATAAAAGAAACCAATAAAAAGTTTTCTGTTTTGTCTGTCTCATATTTCACCATCACATTAAGTATTTAATTTTGGTTATGATTATTTTGGTTAAGATAAATGAAAATAAATGAATATCATACATACCTGAATATTTTCTTTTAACTTTTGAATTATAGCCTCACACGTCTCCTGTATTATTAAATCCAAAGTACGAGGAGCACAGCACACATAAACTTTAAATCTTCCAAGTCCATACCAGTGACCAAGTACATTAGAGTTATAGAGAGCCTTTGGCTGGCAGGAATAGCTTGTCGCATATTGGTATCTTGCTTTTCAATATTGGGTCGAATCAACTCCAACAATGTTTCAAAAGAATCGTTGTCCATTCGTAGAAAATTTTTATAATCGTCGGGCTCAGTTGCTTGAAGAGTTCTTTGCAAATGTTCATGCGTGAATCGATATCTCATTTTATACCATTCCTTACACCATCGCCATTTTCTTTTCTCTCTTTCTGTGATAGATACCGCTAGAGTTATAGCAAGGAATGCCTTGTCTGCGTTGGAAACCATTTTAATTTTTGCGACGACCACTTTCCTGAGCTCAGGGAGGTGAACGACTGCGGTATGTGGACTTGACGGCACCTTCAAGTCGCGTCAAGTCCCTCGTCAAGTGAAATCGTTAAGCACGTAGACTTGTCCAGTGCACTAGATCGTCTCGCGGACCCATAAAAGTCCTCGTAGCTTGGGAACCACTCCTTTTTATACCAAAGCTGTGTGCCTAGTACAACGAACCCCTTGAGATAGGGTGAGTATTCTATTGTGTTCATCAGGTCGATGTCCCGGCAGCCACGCTTGTCTTGTTTAATTATTACGGGGCTGTCGGCAATTTATGTTCACAATAACCTACGCATCTCTATTGTCATTGTTCACCACAATTGCAAAGCTGCCATCCAGCTGCTTAAACTGCCTTGCACGTGTGTGATCAGGACCCCTATGGTTCAAGGCTGCGCCTACTGCCTGTGCATCTAATTTATCTTTGTAAACCACTGCGATGTGTGAGCTTCCTTTGCTCGCTTGCCTGGGCTACAGCTACACGCATCGCAGAGGCTTACGGGAGTCTTCCTGGAGCTTACGGGCGCCCCCTTGCGCTGATTCCAGGGTTCTTTCTACGTGCTTACATCGCACCAACCAGCCGCTGCCGGCTGACCTACGGTGGACGCCTCTACAGCGTCCGTCAAGTGCCTTACCGCACATTACTACCTGGGCCTTGAGGGCCGTCTCGTCCTTGCCTGGTGGCCTCTACAGCCACTACCTACACCAAGGGCGGCGAGCGCCGTTTGCTACCTGGTTAACTGCCACTGCCGTGCCAGCCGGATGGTCCAGCCCAGGACAGTACCTACTTCTCCCTTCTAAAGTCGACTCTCGTTAATTCCAACCTGCGATAATTCGAACCTCTCTATAATTCAAAGTTATCACGAGTGCCCTACAAAATCTCTTTATATTTCGAGCTAAATCAATACATTTTTATGCACTTGGTAATTCGAACGAAAAAATCATTGCTATATAATAAAACGACGCGTTAATTCGAACTCATCGGCGTCCAACACTCGACAATTCAAAGTTGCAGAGAGAAAGAGGTCGAATGATTGTAATGTAAGTACATTTTGCGACAAGTTCAAACTTGTATCAACATACACGAGCCTTTGTTTTTGTTATGAATAGTTTAGTTCACACTTCCGCACGAATTGGTTTGTGTAGTTGTGTTACTGTTAGTCTTTCGTTGGTATGCAGAGTAAAAGTTTGTGTTAATTATGAGTCGTAGAAAGTATAAATGTTTGACGATTGCTGAAAAGAAGAAGTTAATCGAAAAAGTAGAGGAATGTGAGAAGAAAAGTGATGTTGCAAAAGAATTTAAGATTCCTCTGAGTACTCTCTCAACCATAATAAAGCACAAGGAGAAAATTAATTCTGCTCAAACTGCTGGAGTACGGAAAAGAACAACTAAAGGTGAATTTCCTCGTCTAGAAGAAAGCCTGGTCATTTGGCTAAGACAGTGTAGAG
Organism: Dryobota labecula; assembly: GCA_947523025.1. NCBI lineage: Eukaryota > Metazoa > Arthropoda > Insecta > Lepidoptera > Noctuidae > Dryobota > Dryobota labecula. Next base: position 7,894,772 of record OX383306.1, read on the forward strand.
GACAAAAAGTGTCTATTAGTGGAAACTTGTTGAAGGAAAAAGCAAAAGAGTTCGCGTCTACTCTAAGAATCAAAAACTTTGCGGCAAGTGAAGGGTGCCTTACGAATTTCAAAAATAGAAATGGAGTTGTGTTTAAAAAAGTTTGTGGAGAAAGTGGAAGTGTTGACAATGCAGTTTGCTTAGATTGGCACTGTAAATTGAAGACCTTGATTGAAAACTATGATGCCCGAGACATTTTTAATACTGATGAAACTGGTCTATTTTTCAAATGTTTACCGGACAAGACGCTTACTTTTAAAGATGAAAAATGTCACGGGGGTAAACATAGTAAAGAGAGGTTGACAGTTTTATTTGCAGTAAATATGGACGGATCCGAAAAACTTAAACCCTTAGTGATAGGAAAAGCAATGAAACCGCGATGTTTCAAAGGAGTCAAATCGTTGCCCACTGATTATCGTGCTAATAGAAAAGCTTGGATGACGACAGAACTTTTTAACAATTGGCTTTTAACAGTTAATGGGGACATGAAACGACAAAAGCGGAAAATTTTACAATTTTTAGATAATTGCACTGTACACAACAGTCCTCCTACATTGTCCAACGTGGAACTCTACTTCTTTCCGCCGAATACAACTTCGAAATTGCAACCATTGGATCGAGGGATTATTCATAATTTTAAGACGTTCTATCGCAAAGAAATTGTTAAGATCGTTTTAGAATCTCTTGACAAGCAGCTAACTGCGAATATTACGGTTCTGACAGCTATTTTACTGATTGACAAGGCATGGAGAGCTGTAACACCCCTAACGATTCTCAACTGCTTCAAAAAATCCGGTTTCTTAAAAGAAAATCTTCCAATACTTATGGATTATGAAGAATCAGCAGTAGAACCATAAGGAGACATCAGCGGTGTGAGTTTTTCTGACTTTGTTCAAGTGGATGAAGATGTCGCTGTCTCAGGTGCACTAACTGATAGCGAAATTTTATCTGCGACAGATATGAATGAAAAAAGCAACGATGAAGATGAGGACGATACATCAGAACCTATAACAGAGGTGTCAGTTAAGGAAGCACGATTTTCCTTCGATACCTTACAACGCTTCTGTCTACAAAACGAAAGTGATGAAAAAACATTTCAGGCACTTTTTCTCTTAAAAAAAGTTATTGAGCAGTCTGAGCAGCAGCAATGTGTTTTGAAGCAAACCAGTATAACAGAGTTCTTTCGAAACATTAATTAATTCACATTATGAATAGATTTATGTATGTACACTCTAAACTTTTTTCATTGTTATAGAATAGCAGTTAATAAATAATTATTGATCAATACTTGGTAATTCGAAGTTTTATTAATTTTCTCTCACAAATTTCGAACCATTTGAACCATCAAATGGTTCGAAATTTGATGAACTGATGAGTACAGTAGACTCTCGTTAGAGAGTCGACTGTACTCATCAGTGAAAGAACTCTTAAGATAGAACCTACACCCTGAATCTGTGCTGATTTAATAAACGTGATTTAAGTGGTATCTGCCTTATTCATTTCCTTACCACTAAACCCAATACGTCACAAGAGATGATGTAGCTCAAAACCTCTAAGAACACCAGCAACACGCACATCGACGGCCTAGAGGCCAGGGTGGTTGCCTTGGAGCAGCGGGCTTCTTCGGGACCGGCGAATACCGGGGCTGTGGACAAGATCGTGGAGGAGTTAAGACGCGAGCTCAGCGACAGAGATTAGGATCTCTTGGCGAATGACATCGAGTTGTCAAATATACCCGAGGCCAAGGTTGATAACCCGATCCACATTCAAGGTCATAAGCTTGAAGCTAGGGGTTAACCTTGAGGAGCGCGACATCGTCAGTGCGGAACGAGTCGGTGGGAGGCAGCTCAACGCGACGAGCTCTGCAAGTGCAACAGAAACTCGCCCGCGCGCCATTGTCGTGCGCCCGGCGTGTCGTGATCTGCGCGATGATTTGCTGACGAGTGCGCGAATGCGACGTGGTGCGACGACAGCCGACCTTGACATGTCCGGCCCGGCCCGGTCCAGCGATTCTTCCTCAATGAACGCCTTACCAAAACAAACCGCCAGTTGTTTCGGAAGGCACGGACGCTGGTAGTCTCTTCGACTGGAGATTTGTGTGGACCAAGCGCGGCCGAATTCTTGCCAGGAGGAAGCCAGGCGACCCAACACAAAAAATCCGCACCGATGAAGACATATCGCGGATATTTGGACCTGCAAATGAAACAGTCTGACTACTCTCTTGTTTTATTTTTCTATATGTTAATTTATGTTAAGATCACGTTAATTAGAAATCAAACGAACTTACCAAGTGAAGTTCGATGTTAATTGTGTGAAGGTGTTGGTCCAAGACGTCCTATAATTCTTGACTTGTAGTAGACGCATCGTGTCGCCCTTCACCACGTATATTTGAAGCTAAGTTAAAAAATGAAACGCTTCTTACATAGACTGGAACGCGCCTAAGCTCATCTGTCATTTAGTTTGAAGTTCCTATTTCACGACCTGTAACTTAGGGTACTCATGCACTAGCATTAGGGTCAGGGTGGGAGTCTTGGACATCTTGGACCAACACCTTCACGCAATTAACATCGAACTTCACTTGGTAAGTTCGTTTGATTTCTAATTGTGTTTCTGTGTTGGTCCAAGACGTCCTATAATTCTTGACTTGTAGGATGTTCAAAAAGTCGTGAAATACAACAATTTATTTTATTTTTATATAGTGTATTAATAAAAATCATTAAAGTTTGAATTAATAATTCAAACAGAAACATAACAAAACATTAATTGGTAACAATTAAAATTATTATTTTTTATAATTTTTTGATATTTATCAACAAATTAATCTTAATTAAAACTAAAATTGAGATTCATATAAACGATAACGGATAACTTACTCATACATGAGTAAAGTTAGGCACTTGAATTAAAAATAGTTTCTGCGAATAAGTCTCCGATTGTACAATAGGTCTGTTGTAGAACCTGGCCAACACTGAAGAGGTTTCACCCCAACCTGCCGTTTTTCGACTGATATGTAGGTTGACTCCTAGAGCTTTCGCCTTCGATGAAGATGCATGTCACGTGCTATATGGTGTGAACATAGTAGTGTCTATGCCGCTCTTGGTCATCATATCTTTAATCCGACGGCTTATAGTTTGTGATCCTATAACTTTATATGGTTTTTTGAAACTTAAAAGAAGCCGTCCTGAATTACTGGAGCGTAACTTTTCAGTTATTTTGATGTAGTCAACTAGTGACTGCCCAGGGCAGATTTCGGGCCTTTCGAGAAAAAAAAGGAATGATAAGGGCAGGTTGAGTTGCACCTATTCGAGATGTTTTAATGAAATCAGGTTTTTTTTTTTTTCCAATCTAATGAAACTTAAGGTTTGGACCCTGTGTGCTGTTATTAAAGCTAAAATAGTTACTATTTTTGTTTTTAATAACATTTCCAATGAAATGTTATATGAAATGGATATAAATTACTTATGTAATTGAAAACAGTGTTGGTATCCCAGGTAACATCATACTTTGGGTTATTTGGTCTTAGCCGAAAAAATCCTTTAAAGAACCTTTTTATTAGCTCGTTGGTACTAGGGTTACCATCTGACCGGATAAATCCGGTCTCGACCGGATTTTAAGAGCTTAGACCGGACTCCGCCCAAATTTTATTCAAGACCGGATTTTTGTCCATCTATAAAATCATAGGTACAAATCAGTATGACCACACGCGCTTGTCGCGCGCGCGGGTATCCCCTTGCGCATTTGTTTCAATTGTGGCCGGGGATTCCCGCGCGCAAGCGGGGTGTGCGGGCGCGGGCCGCGCGGGGTCCCGCGAGTGAGCGACACGTCACACGACACACGCGCACTTGGATATTTCAAGCTGTTTAGTGATCACTCGTTCGCCAATTGTTCTCTGCTATTGTTGTCTAATCGTTTTTTAGGTAATAAGAGTGCATAATAATTATTAATTACAATGGCATCTTCGAATAAAAATCGCTGTAAATTCACTGATATATTAAGAGCAAGATATCCGTCTTTTAAAGAAGGACGGAACGAACAAGAAGTTAAGTGTAATATTTGTGATTGTTTTGTGTCGATTGGGCATAAAGGCGCCGCTGACATAGAAAAACATATAAATACCGAGAAGCATAAAAAACAAAACAGATTGTGTGCATCAACAAGTAAGTTGGATAGTTTTGTTTCTAAGCACGGTGATAACAAAAGTAGTGCAATCGACGCCACTCTTGCGTTTCACGTAGTAAAACACCATCAATCATATAAAAGCATGGACTGCACTTCATCGTTATTGAAAAAAATATTTTCTGACTCCGAATTGGCCAGAAACTTGGCTTGTGCGAGGACGAAATCTGAGGCAATTGTTAATAATGTCATTTACGGTGCAATGACTATTGAAATGCTTCTACAGAACCTGCGAGATGTTGCATTTTTGGGGCTATCTACTGATGCCAGTAATCACAACGCTGACAAAATATTTCCGATTGTTGTTCAATATTTTGATTGGAAGACTGGGATGCAAAGTAAATTGCTGGAGCTGTGTGCTTTGGACAACGAAACTTCAATATCCATTGCCAATCATTTACTAAAGACTCTTGAAAAGTACAATTTGAAAGAAAAATGCGTCTCCTTTACCGGGGATAATGCAAATGTAAACTTCGGAGGTGTTGGACGAAATGTGGGGAACAACGTAATCTCACATATGAATCAAAGCTTAAATCAAAATATTGTGGGTGTCGGTTGTCCAGCTCATATACTGCATAATGCAATACGTCATGCTACTGATTTATTGGAATTTGACGTAGAATCCATAGTGATGAAAATTTTTAATCATTTTTCAGTTTATACTGTACGAACAGAAAATTTGAAAGAGTTGTGCAATTACGTTGATATCAACTATGAAAAATTGCTGTATCATAGTAAGACGAGGTGGCTTAGCCTTTTTCCAGCTATCGAAAGAATCTTAAAATTATACACGGCTTTAAAAGAATTATTTTTAACGACAAATAAATCCCCAGTTCTCATAAAAAAGTTTTTTGAGAGCGATACCAGCGAAATATATTTGTTCTATCTTCATTCATTGGTGGCTTTATTTCATTCAAAAATAGCTTCTCTGGAAAAGGAGAAAAACTCGATCGTTGAAGTGCTTTACTCTTTGATAGGAACAATAGAGTCACTAAATCAAAGAATCGAACATAACTTCGTTCCTTTAAAAGTACGAGATCTCTTTGAAAAATATAGTATTAAACAAGACGATCGTAACAAGATAAACACTGAAATAAAATGCATGTATCAAGAATGTATAGATTACATTAATATTTGGATAAAACCTTTAGAACCATTTAAATGCTTTGAATGGTTGGTATTAAAGCCAAATCTGGAGCTACAATTTGATAAAGTTACAGACTGTATTATATTTCTGAGAAATAAAGGAATCATCATTGACGATGTTAAAGCATTTGAAGAATTTTGTCTCTTGAAAAATTTTCTGAACACAAAGGGAAATGATTATTATGACGAGCTTGCTGAAAAGCAGTGGGTAATTTTCTTTAATAAAATTAATGATAACACTCGTATTTCTGAGTTACTGAAGATTTGTCAGTATTTTTTTTGTATTATGCCACACAACGCAAATGTGGAACGGATTTTTTCGCTTATGAATTCGCAGTGGACGAAGGAAAGGAATAGATTAACAGTTGAGTCAATAAAGTCAATATTACTCACACAATACAACTTTAAACATATGACTTGCGCCGAATTTCACAGTGAAATTTCCTTAAAAACAAACTTTTTGAAAGCTGTAGCTAGTGGACAGAAATATAATGTATAAAAAAATATAATTAAAGATAATAAAACCTAATTATAAATTATTGAGTTTTATTTTCAACAAAAGACCGGTTTTTTTTTACAGAATTCAGGATTTTTTATTGCTTACAACCGGCTTTTCAATTTAAAGCCCTGGTAACCCTAGTTGGTACCAACTTGTGGTCCTACTAAATGCGAAATTGCAGATCGACATGAGTTGAGACTTCCATATTTTGAGCCATTGTTGTACATCCTGGTTAAAAAACTTTAATATATCTGGGATTCCAGCACTGTAACAATCTATTGAATTATCTAAACATTAAGTCCACCATGATTTTAAACATGTGTTATACTGTGACATAGTATTATCTGCTAAGGAAACTAGCCTGACGTGAATTGACATATCAGGAAGAGCCTCTAGAGCTTTCCTGATAAGACCCCTGCAACCAGGGTAAGCCGAAGAGGATGCGGCCTGCTGTTGATAGAAGTTAATAATGACTTATTAGGTTGGAAATAGATTGACTCTGAACATAGTAATTTTTTGGTATAAAAAACCAAGGTTCTGTGGGCCAATGGGGTGCAACAATAATACCAGTGTTTAGTAACATTGAGAATGGTGGAAAGGCATAAAAAAAAAAATACTGAGACCATGAAACGGTAAAAGCGTCTATAGCATAAGCTTCTGGATCCCTGTGCCAAGATATAAACTTTTTACATTTTATATTGGCTCTAGAGGCAAATAAGTCTATATTGGGTCTGCCAAAAGCTGTCATTATCTGCTGAAATGCGTAATCTGCTAATTCAAATTCTATGTTAGCTTGAATCTTTCTAGTTTCTGCATCTGCTACGAGTATAAAGTTGCCTTTTGACTGGATATAAGAAGCAAATACAAAAAATGTTCCTAGCCTCTAGTCTCTCGAGTTCTAGGTAATTAATGTGTTTCTTGGACTCTTCAATTGACCATGTGACTCCCAAAGAGTTATCATTGCACGCCACGCCCCCCCCCCCCCCAGACGAATATGAAAAAAAAAATTCTAATGCATAGCTGTCTGGCCAAATGTTGTTACTAGGTGCTTTTAAGTTTTTAAACCACCAATCAAAATCTGATTTTAAATAGCTGGGCAATTTTATAGTTTTATTGTAATTGTCATTATTATTAAGCAAACTCAGGTATTTCAGTCTTTCAAAAGCTTTGGTATATACCCAGCCATATAAACAGCGGGGCAAATGGAAGTCACTAATCCTAACAAATGGGCAAATTCCCTTATTTTGCAGTTTTCCTTATTATAAAAAGAAAATAATTCTTGCTGAATCTTTAAGCATTTTTCAGGTGGTAATTCTATTGTCATGTTTAGTGAATTTAACACAAAGCCTAAAAAATTGCATTTCTGTTGGGGTAAAAGTATTCACTTGTCATAATTAATTGTAAACCCTAGGTGTTCTAAAAGGTTACACACTTTGTCAATACCACCTTTTGCCTCTAACATGTTGTCAAAAATTAAAAGTATATCATTTAGATAAACAGAACACAAAATTCTTTGAGACCGGAAGTGTTCAATGACAGGTTTCATAATTTTTGTGAAAACATATGGCGCTGTGCAGAGACCGAATGCTAATACGTTAAACTCATATAGCTTATTCTGCCATTGAAAACGAAGGTACTTTCTATAATGCTCATGTATCCTCACAGAGTAATATGCTTCTTTAAGATCAATTTTTGCCATAAGGGAACCAGTTGAAAGTAATTTTGTGGCAGTTCTAATGTCTTCGAGTTTGAAATGGGATGTACTCATAAACGTATTGAGCTTTTTTAAGTTTAAAATTAATCTTTTATCACCATTAGGTTTTGGGGCCAAAGAAATATGTGAAAGAAACTGATTATTACATGGCTCACATTCCCTTATAGCTTTTATGGTAAGAAGATGGGATATTGATTGTTGCATTTCTTGAGCCTCTTTACCTTTTAATTTATTTGTTGGTGTTGGTACAAGTGTTTGATCAGGTATAGTTAAAAATGGCAATTTGTAACCTGCAACCCAGGACAAAACGGTCTTATCTTTTGTAATGGCTAACCAGTTATTATAGTGAGATGACAGGAGTTTTACCTCTTAAGTTTTTTTTCTGTGGTGGGCCACTTTTCTGCTGAGGAGCTGGCCACCGCTGTAGAGCTGGCCACCGCTGAGGTGCTGGCCACCTCGCTGCTGGTCGAGGCCTGGGGTTGAGCTGCCTGCCCGCGCTCGGTGCATATTGAGATTGGTATTTCCGAGGCGGGCCCCGTGAGTTTAAATTAGTTGGTTTTGCTTGTTTTGATGATTGTGGTTGGTTATACAGGGTGTCCGGTGGCAGATTTATGTTTTTAAAAGCAAATATCTGGAAAAGTTATAAACGGTGCGGGGGGAGGGCGGTGCTATTCGACGCTCCGAGAGTGCGGATTGTCAGTCACAATGCCGCAGTGGTCGGGACAACACCGAGCGTACGCCATTGAGGCGTTTTTTAAGAGTGGTGATTCTTACGTGGCAGCGCGTCGACAATTTTGTTTACATTACAATATTCGGTGTTTGAGTGACGCACCTAGTGTTAATTTGATACGGTCATGGGTGGAAAGGTTCCGCACAACATCTTCAGCTTTAAATACGCCTCAGCCAGGACCCAGCAGAACATCAAGGACTGCTGAAAATATTGAAGAAGTTGAAAGAAGTTTGCGTCAAAATCCACGACTCTCGCTGAGAAAAAGAGCGGCCACTTTAGCACTCCCAAAAAGTACTGTTCACGAAATTTTGAAAAAAGACTTGAAGTTCCATCCATATAAGATTCAATTAGTCCAAGAACTGAAAGAAAATGACTTTAATTTACGAAAAAGCTTCTGTGAGCAGATGTTGGAGAGATTTCGCACCGTCAACTGCATTTCTTGGAGCGATGAGGCCCACTTCCATTTAAATGGACACGTAAATAAACAAAACTGTCGCTACTGGGCACCACGAACATGTAATCCTCGTCTGAAACACCAACGTCCATTACATTGCCCAAAAGTTACAGTTTGGTGTGCATTATCCACAAACGGAATTATTGGGCCCTATTTTTTTGAAAATCCTAGGGGACAAGCCATAAACGTCAACGGTGAAAACTATAGACTCATGATCACCGAGTATTTTTTACCAAATTTGCGAGCACATCATTCCTACTCGACGCATACGTGGTTTCAACAAGATGGGGCGACTCCACATACCGCCAGAACGTCTATGGATTTGCTCCGCCAAAATATTCCACAAAAATTGATCAGTCGCTTTGGAGACATCCCGTGGCCACCAAGGTCGCCAGATTTAACTCCTATGGATTTTTTTTTATGGGGGTATCTTAAAAGTAGAGTATACGTCAATAACCCTCAGACTATCATGCAGTTGAAGGAAAATATTCGCAATGAAATACAGCAAATTGAGACGAGCCTGCTACAGCGTGTGGGTCGTAATACGGTGGACCGTTTCCAACAGTGTGTGCGACTGAACGGACAGCATTTGGACGAAATTATTTTTAAAAACTAAAATCCGCATGATTTTTGTGTACTTTAAACTTTTTAATAAACCTATAAGTTCGTAAGTTTTTGTTTCATTAGCTTTTAAAATTGTAAATCCGCCACCGGACACCCTGTATTTGATTTCTGATCCAGTCTTGTTAATAGCTTTTCCAGCTTTTAAATCCTCATGAAGGTTTTACCAAATAAGTATTTTACCCACTTTTGTTTGAGTACAATAAACCTTTGTATCTTTATTGAGTGCAAATTGTTAAATGTATCATTATTGTACATGTATTAGGTAGGTTGTATAAGGTAATTGTAAAGGCAAGATATTGACTCGGAGTGGAATAAATCACACAGCATACGTCCAGTGTCGCTTACAATTTTTTTAGCTTCCTTGCACTCTTTACTTTTAATCAAAATATCAAGCACCTTCCCGATGCAAGCCATAGCTTGGCCCAGGCAGTTTTGTTGTTGCTCTATTGCCCGGTCTCTTTTTAAGACCTGCTCTGAGACAGCTGTCATAATCTCCGGATTTATTTTGGGAGTCTCCTAAAAGACAATTGTCAGGGATTGGATACAACTTCAGGAGTTCTGTTTTGCTATCCTTCTCTAGTCCATTGGTAATTATATGGTTCTCAAGGTGATGTCTTTTTGAATTGCTTCTGCATAAGTCTTTTTATTAGGGTCCTCTCCTAAAATACTAAGATGTCCTCATCTAACGGCAAGGACTCCAAGGAATTTTCTTGTAAAATTTCAGTGGCAGGAAGCTCAGGAAGCTGATTCTCAGAAGCCAACTCAACTGTAGTCTGGCTAAATTGGTTTCCTCTTGAAACTCTTTTACACTCTTTGGGGCAAAAATTATATTTATTTATTTATTAGTACTCTCTTATTAAAGGAGCCTTTTATTGAGGTGAGAGATATAACACAAGAATAGCACCAGCAGTGCCATCACACGAGTAGATCCGCAAACCTTAAGGGGTGACGGTCGGGATATGCCACACGAATGGGATTCGCAGTACCACCACACGGGCATAACCTCTAACCTTTATTTTCGGTCGGGATATACCTCACGAATAGCACTCGCAGTGCTACCACACGAGTATATCCTCGTACCATTGTTATATTTCTCTATAGAGTTTGCCACAGCTTGTGTAATTATGATTCTAATTAGCCCAAACACCGGATTTAAGTACAAGTATGCACTTGTTTTTTGCCAACAAGCACCGCGTGCGTAAGAATAACGGATAGGCACTTATGTGATAACTATGATCACAAAATTAAGAGAGAATTCTTGTATTTACCTTGAATATCGTTCTGTACTTCGATTTCATTCGAAGTGGAAGAGTGTCTTTCTCTCATTAAAATAAATACTGTAGATAGAGTTATTGTGCAGAACACTCAGTCTGTTGATACTTATACACCCATATATAGAACAGCTAATTATAGCATAGATGTCATCAATGCCCTATGGAGATGCTATGCTGCAGGTGAATGTGACTATGGCAAGTGTATGGAGGGTTCAGTGTATAGCCAATGGAAAGGAGAGGAGGTGAAACCAGGTACCATCACAGGCTATGGCTGTAAACAGGGTAATGACTATTGCCAGTTCTGCTCATATTATGGCCAGTGTAAATGGTATAAGTATATCTTGAAAACAGAAGGCAACTTCTACACAGTTTACAAAAAAGTTAAAAATGATTGGAGTATTAAGTTATCTTATGTGGCTAGTGATGGCATTATTAATAGGATGGTGATGAGCTCAGGAGTAATTTCGATGGAGACAACCCTGGGGTCTAGAATATCAATACTCACCCCATCCCGACCAAATTACCTGAACAATGACTTTCTTATCGAATCACCTGAGGGCTCGCTTTGGAATGTACATGCTGTGGACGACGCACGCCTCAATATCGGTTTAAGTAAATTATGTATTATGTTAAGGACTCTTAGTGCCATCTGTCGGCAACGCGTGAAAGCATTATTTAAAATAAAGTACAATGTTGCAAGGTGCGAGTGGTCCCGGCACAAAGTATTTTTTTTGTTGTTGGCAACTTCGTTTTTGTCTGTGAGCAAGCACCACGTCGCTAGAATTTGTAAAATTAAATATTGATAAAAAGCTGTATTTTCGAAGCCCGGCAACCACCTGCACCCTCCGAATTGATTCTTAACTAATTCTGCGTATCATTCCATCTCCATCTGTAATAAATGGTCTTCGAGCACGGATGTGATTGTGTTGTCTTCGACTCGTGAGTTGAAAAAAAAAATGGCGGACCGGTCACAAACGCCGACAGTGCAGACGCGTCGTATGCGCAAAGAACAACTAGAATCTCTTAAATTGGATAGTGCACCTATGAAGATTAACGAACGGACTCTTCCCCATGGCAGCGATTGTCCTATAACGCCACGGGAACTTGATTATTCGATCACGCCGGCGACATTAAAACAGTCACCGCGTGCTACCGTTCAACAATCTACGTGCGCTTCGAAAACTACTGTGCGTTCTAAGAAATCAACAGCTTCTTCTATAGCACGTCGTAAACAGCTTGAACTGCAGGCTGCTGAAGCAAAAGCGAAGATTCAACTGGAATTAATAGATAAGAAATTAGAAGCGGACCTTGCCCTTGTCGAAGCCGATGATGAAAACCACGCCGACATTGAGGGAATTCATGATGAAGACCAAGGCACGAACTGTTCTGTATCCCTGCCGGAGCAACAGCAACATGATGATGTGGAGAAGTGGCTGGACCATAACTGTCTTCCTGCTCAGCCTCCTCAGGACAGCATACAAGAGCTGTCACACTCACGCACTTTAAAAAGTATGATGAAACAGACAGACACGCAGCACGAGGATCGTCTGCTCAGCCGGCTCACTACACCGCGCGAACTGCCTATTTTTAGTGGTGAATGCATTGAGTGGCTACATTTTAAAAATGCCTACGAAGACTCAAACCGAGTGTGTCGGTTCAGTGACTCTGAAAACTTGTGCAGGCTCCGTCGAGCACTACGAGGTGAGGCCAAAGAAGCTGTAACTGACCTGCTGATCGGCAACACACCGCCGTCGGCAGTACTAAATGCACTCGAACTGAGATTTGGTCGAGCTGACACCATTGTTTACAATATAACGACACAGCTGAAAAAGTTACCATCGTTACATAGTTATTATCAGCACGAAATAAGCAACTTCGCTGTGAAGGTCAACAATTGCGTAGCAACAATACGCGCCCTAAACCAACATGACTACTTACGAAGCCCTGAGCTCGCTGCAGCCGTTGTATCAAAATTGCCGAGCACGCTGATAGGTAAATGGACAGATTTCGCCTATAATCAACAAGGAGAAGGCATATCGAAGCTGGAGTTGCTAGCTACATTTTTGAAAACTGAGGCGGAGATGTTATCAATCGTCGGATGCATTCTGCCACGAGAAATCAAGAAAACGACTGACACAGGCATCACCGGAAAAGCTGATGATAAAACTCGACACCGCTCTGTGTTTACTTCCGTGGCTGTTGAAGATACGAAATGTTTGTTTTGTGAGAAAGGGATTCACACGCTACCAGAATGTCGTGTATTCAAACGTGCGATGAGAAGAGACAGATGGAGATTCGTCAAAAAGCACAGACTATGCTATTGTTGTTTATCAACTAAACAACACGGTAGCAAAGTGTGCCCTGCGCCTGTATGTGACGAGAACAGCTGTGGTATGGCTCATCACCGCCTTCTGCACTGGACGAAACCTACAACAACGTCACAATCAGCTGATGCGCCGCAAATATCCCGAGATAGCTCGGAACAAGAAATACCTACAACTCCCGACGCCGACGCATCGGTATCGCACGTCGCACGCGACGATGACGTCAGTCACGCGACTACGAGCTCAACGACGGACGACTTCGCGCTGCTAAAAGTAATTCCCGTAAAAGTGCGTGGACCTAAAGGTGTAGTGAGTACATACGCCTTATTGGATGAGGGAGCTGCAGTGTCAATAATTGACTCGGAACTGTCGGACGATTTAGGCTTAAAAAGTGAAAATTCTTGCCCTATAAAGTTTACTGACGCGTTCGGCTTAGAACTTTATCAATCGGAAGATTCGGAAGTGCCAAAAGTGAAGCTAAAAATTTCTGGACAGGACAATGCTGTCTATGACATTAATTTACGGAAATGTGGTAAGTTAAAACTAAGTGCTCAAAATATGTCACTAGTAAACAAAGTGGAATGTACCCACTTAGCTCATATAAAACCATTAATTGTCGCGCAAAGAGTAGTTCCGCGTATATTGTTAGGTCAGGATAATTATTTTATAATAGCTCCGCTGGAGATTGTTGACGGGGGAAGGAACTCGCTGTATGGATCACGCTGCAGGCTGGGATGGATATCCATGGCTACCACAAAGGTCGTACTCACTCTTCGGTAAGTGAACATAACGTCTTCCATCTCGCTCGCTCTTCTGATAGTGATAATACGCATGTAATTAGTGAACTTAATGACCTTATCAAAAATTCATTTAATCTCGATTCCGTTGGAATATCGACCTTATCTCGTGAGAATAAAGATCATGTCAGAGCTATTGATATTGTTGATAAAACTGCACGTCAAGTGGGTACTCAGTGGGAGGTAGGTCTACCTTTAAAAAAAGACAATTTCGATATGCCCGACTCGAACAGTAATGTCCTATTGGTGCTCCCAGATTGCCGTTAGAAAATGTTTAATAACGTTAGTAAACATTTGTTAGCAAACATTTAATCACAAATAAATTTTCATGTTAGAAAATGTTTAGTAATGTTAGTAAACATTTTATAACAAAACAAATTATAACAAAATAAAACATGTGTTATCTTTTGTTTGTAAACATTTTATAAGGGTGATGGCGGGATAGGCGGTGCGGTGCGGTGGGGGTTAGAGTACGCAGGTCGCTGCGCGTGGTGTCTCGCTTGTCAGTCCCTTTGTGTCAGCGTGCATCGCTGTGCGTGTGTATTAGTGGTTGCGCGTGCGCCAAGCAATAAAATATGTCCGGTAATTGGAATAACGATGATGTTTACAAACTGATTGAAATGTTTCAAGCAAGAGAAGTACTATGGAACACGATGTCAGAGAGCTACAAAGACCGAAATAAAAAACACGATGCTTGGATGGAAATTGCCAGTGAATTTAATATGGATAAAAAAGTAATTGAAAAAAAGATTCGATCACTCGTAGGTCAATTTAACCGAGAATGTAAATCTAATAAATCTGGTGCAGGAGCTAATGAGTCAAGTAAATGGTTTGCATTTAAAAAACTCATGTTCCTTAAAGGCAAAAATATTCCAAGTTTAACTGTCGATGGAGGGTTGCAGGTGAGTTTTATTTTAACGTCTTTTAATAATATTTAGATGCCCAGTCCAAAAACCCTTCATTTGAAAAATATTCTGCGAATTCTTTTCTTATTTCTTTCCCATCATCTGTCAGGGATTCACATGCTTCAAGTGGTGTTAATTGCTGCTGTTCTAATCTCCATTGTCCATCGATACGTGTACCAGTTACCATGTCATCTCCATCATAGTATTGAGATGGAGCGTAAATCATGCTCGATTCAGTTTTTCTTATAAAATTATGCAGTAGCACGCATGTCATAATTAAAGTAGTAGTTTTTTCTGGATCTAATAATATTGTAGTTCGTAAAACTCTAAATCTGGCTGACAAAATCCCAAATGCGTTCTCTACTGTTCTCCTCGCACGACTCAGTCTATAACTGAAGATTCTTTCCTTAGAATTGCTATCCTGTGGTCCTGGAAAAGGTTTTAATAAGTGTTTTTCTAAAGGGAACGCATCATCTGTTACGAACACATAAGGAACAGGTTTGTTTCTGCCTGGTAGTGAGCTGTCACTGGGTATTTTCAAACTATTGTCGTTAATTTTATTTCGAAATTTTGTGTTTGCGAAATCTCCGCCATCACTTATGCGTCCTTGGCAGCCAATATTCACGTACAGAAAGTTGTATTCTGCGTCCACTATCGCTAAAAGTACAACGCTGTAAAATCCTTTACAGTTGTAATATTCACTGCCGCTATCAATTGGCTTTTGTATGGCTACGTGCTTTCCATCGATACTTCCTAAGCAATTTGGGAAATTCCATTTTTCTTCAAATGAATTTGCCACGTGTAGCCACTCTTGAGGTGTTGTTGGTATCTGGAACAAAAATAGAAGATTAAGAAATAGGCGCGAAAAATAAATTTATAACTCGTTATTCTAACAAATTTTATTGGATATTTTTATTAAGTATGAAATATTAATAGAATACACTATAAAAAAATATGATTTCAGTTAAGGGTTGTTAAGTAATAGAAAAAAAAAAACCGCTGTTATAGATTTTTTTACAATTTTAGCTAATTTGACGCGCCTATAACTTGAAATTATCGTTTAATTCTATTCTTTCAGGGTAACGAAGAAAACAGAATTGCTTCAGAAAACACTCTCAGTTTGAACGAAACAGGAAATACTGTCACTGATGAAACTACGGGCACGCCTTTCGCCACCCCAAAACCATTTCGGAAAAGAAGACGGCCTGAAGTAGAACAAGATCCAACACAACAAGAAGCTGTAAATATTTTACAAAGAATGTACGAATCTAGAAAAAGCAGGGATGAAAATGACGCATTTGGAGAGTATGTCTCGATGAAACTGAAACAAATAAAAAACAGTCATGCTAAGAATACTGCTCAACATCACATTAACAATATTTTGTACAATGCGACAATGGGACAATATGATTTTCCAACAACCTTTACAGACCCAACCGCTAGTAGTTCCTGGGGATACAACTCTGAACCAAATCTATCCACTTTTTCGGAAAATAATGCTGACTGTAGCTCGAGAGGATACTACACCGCACCGAGTCCCTCGGCTTCATTTGAAACCAGTTCTTCGGATAACTCCAGGACACATACTCGTACCAGCGCAAGAACACAGAGTCCGTCTAATTTATCGGAATCAAGCCAAGATTCGACCCAATCATTAAACGATTTGTTGGAATCAATCAAAAATTAAAAAATACATGTTTGGTTTGTTAATTATTAAAAAAAATATTAGTAAGGTAAGGTAGGTACCTACCTAAAGTATGATTAGATTAGATCATATTAAAAGTAAATAAAAAAATAATTAAAAATGTTGTTTGACTTACCTGTATGTATTCCTTTAAAACCTCATTGAGAGCCTCGCACACTTCTGGTACGATAATAGATATCACTTGGTCTGACAACTTGAACACATTTCCAAGACTTTTATAACTGCTACCAGTTGCCAAAAATCTTAACGTTACCGCAAGTCTTTCCGTCACACTTACAGATTTTCTAAATGTAGTGTCTCGTTTGCCTATTTTTGCCCCAATTAAATTTTGTAGATATTCAAATTCGGAACTGTTCATTCTTATAAAATCTTTTAAGCAACCGTCAATACCCAAATCCTTGAGATAGTCTGTGGCACTATATTTTCCTCTAGCTTTTAGCGTTTGGCGCATCCAATAAGAGCGCTTTTTCTTCTTTTTTAAACAAAAAATAAAAGCTATTCCAATGAGCAAATCTTCTTCCATTTTCGTGTAGACGTCCTCGGCCCTCAGAAGGTGAAACCAAACTGCGAGCCAATACTAGATGTTATAAAATGTTTAAACATTTTCCATCAATGTAGGAGCACTTATAACATGTAACAGTTTCTAACAAAGTGCAACAATTGTTAACATTTGTTAGTAAATGTTTTGGTGTTATAAAATGTTTACAAACATTTTATAACGGCAATGTGGGAGCACCATATCACGTCAACAAATGTTGTTACGCAAATTTCATAAAGATAGTGATTACGCGAGTAGGTATAAACAGGAAATTTCTAAGTTATTTGACAGTGGTTATGCACGAGAACTACAGAACGATGAATTACTCTCCGCTAATTACGTTTGGTATCTGCCGCACTTCGGTGTGCAAAATGTAAACAAACCCGGAAAACTGAGGTTAGTTTGGGATGCTGCCGCGAAAGTTAATAATGTTTGTTTAAATGATTATTTATTGACTGGACCTGATTTGTACAATTCGTTGTTCGGAATTATGCTTCGATTTCGCGAAAATCAGTTCGTAATCGTAGGCGACATACGCGATATGTTTTTACGAATTAAGATACGGCCAGACGACCAACATGTATTTAGATTTTTATGGCAAGAGTCTACAGGTAGTACGATTAAGCATTGCGTTATGCAAAGCCTTATTTTTGGCGGAACGATGTCACCTTTTATTGCGCAGCATATAAAGAATAAAAACGCGCTAAAATACAAAAATATTAATTCGGAGGCCGCTGGCGTAATATTGAAAGATCATTACATGGATGATTGTTTACATTCAACAAGCGACGAGAGTAACGCGATTAAATTAGTGAACGATATAACCTCCATTCACAGGAAAGGTGGGTTCGAGATAAGAGGTTGGTCGAGTAATAGCAAACGTGTTTTAGATTCTATACCTACGGATGCGTTAGCCCATAGCGCTATACAGTTCAAAGATGGCGTAAACAACACAACTGAGCGCACTTTAGGATTAATATGGCATCACGCGGATGATTTGTTCGGTTTTAGGATTAATTTGACCCGTATACCTAAAGATATTTTAGAAGGAACCGTACCACCTACGAAAGCAAAAATGCTTAGCATTATTATGTCAGTTTATGATATTCACGGATTTTTAGCACCGTTTCTGATAAAAAGTAAAATCATTTTACAAGAAGTACATAGATCTAGTGTCGACTGGAAGTGCCAGATTCAACCTGCCGAGCTGATCAAGTGGATAAAATGGCTTGATGAATTAAAACAATTAGAATTGTTACGAATACCCCGTTGGTATTTTAATGCAGGTACATGGACTCAGTGCGGCTCAACTGTTGTAGGTACACAGGACGTCAATACGATTGTAGATACACAGATGCATATATTTTGTGACGCTTCCATTAAAGCTTATGCCGCGGTTATTTATTGGCGCTTCACGCGACTAGACGGAAGCGTACTCGTGTGTTTTGCAGCCGCGAAGAGCAGAGTGACCCCACTCCGCCCTATATCAATACCTAGACTAGAACTACAAGGCGCATTGATAGCTTCGCGTCTTGCTGATATTGTTCAGCGAGAACATTCAAGTTTAAAGACCGATAAGCGCTTCTTTTGGACTGATTCACACACGGTGCTCCAATGGATTCGTAGTGACCCTAGGAACTATAAACCCTTCGTTGCTTTTCGTCTGGGTGAAATTGATGAACTAACGAAGTTAACGGAATGGCGGTACGTACCGACAAAGCTAAATGCAGCTGATATAGCTACCAAAGAAGAAGCGCCACCACTTACGTACGACAATGTTTGGTTTCAAGGACCTGGATTCTTACGGCAGCCAGAGAATACATGGCCTAAGGATCTCAGGTCTACCAAATCATCAGATGACGCGGTATGTGAGACAAGGAGCATTAACGTGATGACGTCACAGGTTATTCAACATGCATTACCTAATGAAGACGATTTCTCGTCTTGGACGCGACTCGTTCGAGTTACCGCTCGAGTATTATTATTTATAAAACGTTGTCAACGTATTGACACTCAACTTAATGTTGAACTATTGCACGAAGCGGAAAATCTGTTAATTAAAAAGTGTCAACAAGATTCGTTCGCGCAGGACATTGAACTACTTAAACAGAATAAGCCCTTAATGTCTTCTAGTCGATTGTTATGTCTGACGCCCTATATTGACTCTGACGGTATTTTGCGAGTTCAAGGTCGAATTGACAAAGTTCAAGGTGTTGAACAGTCAACAATGAGACCCGCCATACTTGATGGTCAGCTCAAGCTGACACGACTGTTGGTAGAATACTACCACCGGAAAGCGCTTCATGGAGCGCACGAACTGGTCGTAAATGAGTTACGGCAGCGATACTGGATCATAAAAATACGGCCGACCGTACGCGCCGTAGCTTCGCGTTGCTTATTCTGCCGGTACCGTCGCGCAGCGCCGCAGCCGCAGCGCATGGCTGACCTGCCCGCCGCGCGCCTGCAGCACCACCGCAGGCCTTTTACGTTTACGGGAGTCGACTTCTTCGGCCCCATGGAGGTTACAATAGGCCGAAGGAGAGAAAAGAGATACGGTGTCATTTTTACTTGTTTGACGATACGCGCAATTCATTTAGAGTTAACCGATAATTTAACTTCTGATTCGGCCATTATGGCGCTTAGGCGGATGATATCCCGTCGCGGTACGCCCAGCGTTATTTATTCTGATAACGGGACAAACCTAAAAGGTGCCGATAATGAATTGAAACGTAGTTTGTTAGAACTTAATCGGAGTTAACTTCAGGAAGACGGCACTGTTAGAGGTATAGAGTGGAGATTTATTCCTCCTGGTGCGCCTGAGATGGGAGGCGCCTGGGAACGAATGATACGGACTGTGAAGACAGCATTGAAGGTCGTACTTAAGGAACGCGCTCCACGTGCGGAGACGTTAGCTACATTGTTTGCGGAAGTAGAAGCATTGGTAAATAGTCGTCCTATAACTTATGTATCTTGTGACCCTAACTTTCCTGAAGCCCTAACACCTAATCATTTTCTGATAGGTACATCGTCTAACGGTCCTGCTTTCGGTATTTATAATAATGACGACTTGTGTTTACGTAAGCAGTGGCGCATAGCGCAACGTTTAACTGATGCATTCTGGGGGCGGTGGATTAAGGAATATTTACCTACTTTGCTACCTAGATAATTATAAGTGGAATAAAGAGCAGAGAGCGTTGCGAGATGGAGACTATGTGCTTTTAATTGAACAAAATTTAGAGCAAGGTTCTTGGCGCCACGGAGTGGTGAGTGCGACTCATGGCGGCGATGATGGTCGCATCAGAGTGGTCGATGTGCGCACACGTACTGGTGTGGTTCGGCGTCCGGTGACGCGCGTCGCCCTACTCTTTCCAGCGGAATGTTAGTGCTGAACTGGAATTGTTTTTTTTTGTTAATTTATTTCGATCGTAGATCTGTTTTTAAATATTAAATAATATTGGTTTATTTTGCTTAAGTCAACTCAGTTAAGCACTAGGGGGCGGATTGTGGACGACGCACGCCTCAATATCGGTTTAAGTAAATTATGTATTATGTTAAGGACTCTTAGTGCCATCTGTCGGCAACGCGTGAAAGCATTATTTAAAATAAAGTACAATGTTGCAAGGTGCGAGTGGTCCCGGCACAAAGTATTTTTTTTGTTGTTGGCAACTTCGTTTTTGTCTGTGAGCAAGCACCACGTCGCTAGAATTTGTAAAATTAAATATTGATAAAAAGCTGTATTTTCGAAGCCCGGCAACCACCTGCACCCTCCGAATTGATTCTTAACTAATTCTGCGTATCATTCCATCTCCATCTGTAATACATGCCAACAATCTAGGAGACTTATCATCTAGTATGATTGGAGACATGCAAATTGGCTTATTTGACTCAACGGAGATTGCTTATCAAACTAACAATATTTTTTGCTACTCAAATGATTGTGTAGTTGGCTGCAAGACTGCGGAATCTGGTCTAGTTAGAGGCTTAAAGCAATATTATAATTATACAGTTACAGCCGACAAGCTAGCCTATGATAGAATAGTCAGGAAGCCTGAATTCATGTCATTCGGCATGTTTATAACCACAAAGAAACAGACCTCCCTAGTCTCTATTCCTGCCTCCTGTTCATTTGGAGTAGCCATGACCTATTTCTGTGTTGCTTGCAACAGAAGAACCTATGCAGTCATTCAAGCTACAGAGATTAAATCTATGGGAATGGTTGATATACAGAGTAATTGCACTTTAGATAGAACTAAATTGGCATGCCAAGAGAGTCCGCAATTGGTAGTAACAGACAATCACAATGATTTCTGTGAGATAATAATAACAAAATCTAATCAAACTCTGATAGTGAAGATAGATTATATCTTTGAAGGGAAAGTATATGGAGTTGCTGGACTGGTTTCCACAACTAAATCCCTATCAGGCTCGGACTTAGCAGTACAGTTCCTACTAAGCGATTCTTTCCTTAATTCGTTAGGAGGAATTATGAGTAGTATAACTTTATTTGGATTATCACTCCTAGCTGTTAGATCATTGTTTAAATATTTAGCCGTAAGACAGAGCATTAAGTCAGTAAAATATATTAAGGAATTAATTTAGTTTTGTTTAGTTATTGTTATTTTATAATAATAAGGCCTTAGGTTAAGTTAGGTTAAGAGTTAGAATTATTAGGTTAAGACATTTGCAGTGATTTAGTTGATGTCACTGGCTAGAATTTAGATGATACTGAACAATTAAAACAAGACGGTCTTTGTGTAAATGTCATTCGTTTCTTAAACTTTTTTAATAACGAATATAATTCTTCATCTTAGTTCCTCATTTTCTTTTTATGTTTTCCCATTGTAAATA
The DNA here is from genome assembly GCA_947523025.1 of Dryobota labecula. Taxonomy (NCBI): domain Eukaryota; kingdom Metazoa; phylum Arthropoda; class Insecta; order Lepidoptera; family Noctuidae; genus Dryobota; species Dryobota labecula. Next base: position 7,916,545 of record OX383306.1, read on the forward strand.
TTTATTTTAAGTAGTTAAAACCTGAAATAACTTTAGATAGGAGCAAAAAGAAAAAAAAGTGGATTTTTGGCGCGCACGAATAAGTCGAATCACAGATGAGCTTGGGCGCGTTCCAGTCTATGTAAGAAGCGTTTCATTTTTTAACTTATCTTCAAATATACGTGGTGAAGGGCGACACGATGCGTCTACTACAAGTCAAGAATTATAGGACGTCTTGGACCAACACAGAAACACAATTAACGTGAGGTAACGTTCTGCTTGGGAGGATATGCGGTGCAGCTGTTTCTATCGGGTGGTTGACCGCAGTTCGGCAGCTGTGCACGGTGAGATACCATTTATATTTTTTTTTTTTCTACGTGTAAATACTCTTATAACAATATACCTAAATAATAATATCCAAAAATTATACACAATCAATTATTTTACGAGTACAATGAATCTAATCTACACTAATTACAATTACAGTACAATATTGCTCCATTATTTAACCTCATTGCAGCCCATTGTTGAACATAGTCCCTTCCTGCTCATATACATATACTTTCACATACTCAATATAAATTTAAATATATATATATACAACATTAATTTTAGTATAGGCAAAACCTGAATATAGTTTGTTCAGAATAAGTAACTGAATCGATTCCAACAATTTTTACCCCATGTTATATTTTTTCCCAAAAATATTTCAAAAAGGTTACAAGTTGGACACCGAGCGACACTAAGTACCTATCCGCAATCATACGCGCACTACACAGGTCACGGGAGGTCATAGCGGCAGTAGGCGCCTAGGCGCGGGCGCACAGCGAAGCGGGGCGGGGTAGTAAAACGTAAAACAACCCCTTCAGTCGCCCGGATGCTACAGGTTGATGCGCACGTGTCACGCTTTCAGTTACTTCCGCGATCGCAAGCGCGCGGCTGCCGTTGGTCTTACAGTTGTGTTTCGGTTGCCACCAATCAAAGGCACCGCTCGTCGCGCGACACGCGGTCCTTTGCGTCCTTTGTGTCGCGCCTGTTCGTAGGAGCTTTCAATCAAAGTGAAACAGACTTAAAAATCAAAATTGAAAGTGCATTTAACATAACATAACATCAAGCCTTGTTTCCCCGACAGGTTAGGCAGAGGTGCATTAAATAATGTTAAATACAATAATTATGTTTTAAGCATTGATGGTTTTAAGTAAATTAAATGAAAGAGCTCGTCTGTGCATAAAACAAAGAGGGGGACATTTTTAGAACATATTATTATGTTTGAGTAGGGACTGATTAGTAAGACATTGTAAATAGTCATTAATTAAGTCAATTATTGCAAATAGTGATGATTAACATCTTTAAACGCGTCAAGATGGTTAATTTTAGAAAGTTATTATTTGTACCTACAGCCTGCTGTGGTTAAGTAATGCGATGTTTAACACTTTTCATCCACTTTGAACTTTAAGTGGTTGGCATAAGGTGCAACAAATCGCATTGACTACATTTTATCACTTACGGCTTCATTTACGAATAAAGTAAGTACATAATAATACCTACGTCCTACACTTGACCATTACGACACAGTCCAAAGCCTGCAAGTGTGATGGAAAGCGTTATCACCAGTTAATTTCAATACAATCGCAGTACGGTTAGATACCTATTGCCAAATTAATATTATTACCAAGAACGCAAGGCGCGGGCGCGCCCGCGCATGCCCGAGGGCGCCGCGCGGTGAGCATGTTTTTGTACGGACAACCAGGTAATATAACAAGCTTATAACTTTGTTATTTCTCATGATACAGTTTTGAAATTTTGTACAAAAATTCTTTACATAAAAATACTAGACACGTGTTTTGGGTTTTGCATAAACTAAAACTAATATTGTATATATATTATATATATACACAAGTCATACATAGAATACACAGATGACAAATGCAAATAATCCTAGCAAATGTATTTTGGTCTACTGAATGCGGGCTCTCTAGGGACTAATCAAGATTAACACTTTCACAGCCGATCACGTGCAGAGTACGTCCCAGGTTGCTTGTATTGTGACGCTGATCACGTTCTCAGTACGTGACTGACTTTCTTAGTGTTTGTTTTAAAACGACGTCCGTAGTCCGTGTTTGGCGTGCATTGATATAATAGTGTAGTGCTTTAGCTACGCACACATGTAAGAATAACCGTGGTGGGGCGCTTGGTGTGAGCGGAACAAGCTATCGAGTGTCGCGCTGCGCCAGTGTTCCCGCGCCGCTATTGCGAGTGCACGTACACGAATTTTGGCGCGAAATGGCGAGTTCACGGCGAAGTTATCGGCTCGATTCGAACGAAATTATTGACTTCTTGGTTGCTGATGATGATTCGGATATTGAAGAAGCCCCAGATATTGAAATTCAAGGTAAATTATTGTATTTTGTTGGGTTATTATTGTAGAAATGTAGCCTTTTTGCGTCGTACATATTTTTATTGTTTTTTTCTCTTTCCAGACCTTATTCAAGACTTGCAAGAGGTTGTATCGGTTCATGATCGACAAGATGTTGATGCTGACATGTCAGACGACTTATCTGAACCTGTACGGGGGGAACATGTACGGGGCCGGGGTCGTACACCTCGAAGAAATACGAGATCCCGCCTCGGTCGCGGTCGCTCGGCGGTGCGTTCGGCTACACGCGGGCGCGGCGTTACCCGCAGATCAGCAGCAGCACTTACCCTCAGAGAAATGGATGAAGGTAATGGATGGTCATACCAAGCACTGCAAGAACCCCCAGAAAATCCAGTATTTCAAGAAGTATCTCAAGTATTGGCTCCAGTAGATGAAAGTTCGTCAGAGTTGGATTGTTTTTCAATTTTTTTCCCCGATTCTTTTTGGAACACTCTAAAGACGGAAACTAACCGTTACGCAGCTCAAATGAAAACCAAACAAGCAAGAAAAGGCATTCTGAAACCTGGCACTATGTTGTACGAATGGAAAGCTGTCAAAAAATCGGAACTAAAGACATTTTTTTCTATCGTGATTCATATTACGCTTGTACACAAGGAGAGTTTTGATTCATATTGGTCTACACGGGAAATAATAGCCACTACATTCGCCGGGAAGCACATGAATAGAAACAGATTCCGAGCCATTTATAGCTGTCTCCATCTGAATGATAACGCAAACTACAAACCGCGTGGTGATCCCGAGTACGACGCTTTTTTCAAACTCCGACCTTTTTTTGATGACATGTGTCGGTTGTGTCAAGAGTGTTATTATCCCAATGAGCACTTGACTATCGATGAGGGTACTTGTGGGTTTAGGGGACGAGTGCACTTCAAAGTGTATAACAAAGATAAGCCCGATAAATATGGCATGAAAGTGTACATGCTCTGCGACGCGGAAACAGGATACATACTGCGCATGGTTCCCTACATAGGCGACTCGAAATCGGTGGAAACGATTATCACGGAATTGAGTGAACCATACTTCGGTAAGTGGCACACCATATACATGGACCGTTTCTTTACAAGTCCGACAATCGCAGACTTATTGTGGATAAAGGACACTCGCCTTGTTGGCACTGTAATGGCGAATCGTCGTGGTCTGCCACAGGATTGGCGTCATCAACCGTTGGAAAAAGGCGAAATGGCCTTTTGTCACCGGGCCAATCTAACCGCTTGTAAATGGAAGGACAAGCGTGATGTACTCATGCTTACTACGAAACACGGAGCTAGCTGGACAGAGGTGGATGCAAAAGTCAAAGGTGTCGGTGTGACCAAAAGGCTGAAACCAGATTGTGTACTAGATTACAACCACCACAAATTTGGTGTAGATCTGAATGACCAGTATGTGTCTTACTACTCCTTGAATAGAAAGAGCATGAAGTGGTGGAAAAAGATGTTTTTCAACCTGGTAGCAAGAGCAATGGTAAATGCTTACGTCATTTACAATAAATCAAGGTCTCAAAGGCGCCGCCCGCGATTCTCACAGTTCCTGATGGAGTGTGGTGACCAGCTGCTGCAAACTGCACCAGAGGCTGAACCAGGACCCTCACGTGGCCCACACCATGTAGGCAGCAGTACCAGACTAGTGGGAAGGCACTTCTCGAAAGGATACCGAGCACCGAAAAAAAAGAGAAGGTGGCAAGAGTCTGTAAAGTTTGTGCAGACATTTCTAAGAAAAACACTGGCAAACGAGGACGCAAAGAAACCATATTTTACTGCCCAGACTGCAACGTGCCTTTATGCTACCATCCTTGCTTCAAAATGTTTCATACACGCAAAAATTACACGACTTGAACACGCAAAAGTCCATGTTCGACTTTTTTTTTTTTCCATAAAACCTCTTTTTTATTCTACATTTTTAAATAAAAAAAACTAATTTACGTCTGTTTTAATAATTATAGATTTATCATTGATAGTTCTCATTTTATAAATGTTGCAATATCGGCGAAAATCGCCGGCGAACCATGGAATCCGCGTTTTAAAATCTTCGGCTGTCAAAGTGTTAATTTTTGATAGCCATGGGCAGCCATGCTGTGGACATCATGGCTATCAAAGAAACTTGGCTGCGTAAAGGTGAGGAAGACCGGGCGCCTAGTGTACCTGGTTACAAGCTTAAACACATACCGCGACCTATGTCTGTACGTGGTGGGCGCGGCGGAGGGGTTGCATTCTACATTACTCGTAAAAATGGAGTTACTGCGCAGGTAAAAGCTAATCCTGCTCATCCCAATGTTGAACAGCTCTGGTTAACCCTAAATATAAACAAGAAAAAGTTACTCATTGGTACTGCATATCGTCCACCATGGTTTGACTTGGAGCTTTTTCTCGAGGGCTTGACTGCTAGTATTGGTGGTTTGGCCCCCTATGATAATATAATATTACTGGGTGACTTTAATGTAAATATGCTAGATGTCAATAGCCCAAAAACTAAACAACTTTCCGATTTTTTTAGCTACTTAAACCTAAGTCAATTAGTCCAAACACCCACACACTTTGTAGGTGATAGTAGTTCGCTTATTGACATAATCTGCACTGATGCTTTAATCCGCAACGTCGCACGCCAAAAGTCCAATATCCAAATTATGGTATAACTCAATGCTACCACCATTAAACAACAACTGGAAAACCTGTTCATTGTACCCCGCCCCTCTCGCGCCCTTGAATGTTTGGATAAGAAAATAGATAAAAAGATATTATTTTTGGAGAAAAAAGTGATGAAATTGACCAATTGTCCAGACAGTGAAATTGGCCAACTAAAACATACGTTGAGTCATTTCAAGTCTGAATTTAAAAGCAAAAATGGACAGCAGCAAATTATAAACACGACCGTTTTATGAGAAAAAACGAGTTATGGCTTACTAACACAATTAAATTTGCCATTTGGGCAGAAAAACAAGCGACCGGCGAATTTGGGGAATCGAGTGATAGATCCAAGCGAAGGAAAACAAAGGATTTGAGAGAAAGTGTTCCTGCAGAGCAGTTAATTTACGCTGTTCATATGAGTCAACGTTCTGAAGGAAATAAGCACATGTCTAACCTCGTGAGACCCAGACACATTTTGGGTTCATTATGCATTAAAACCGAACAGTCCGTTTAAATGGACAAAAATTTTATAGTGCTTAAGTCCCGAGACTTGTTGTTGAAAATTTGACATTTCTTTCAGGGCATAGTTATGATAATAAATAGATGCCGTTTTATATAAAAAAATTAGTCAATAATTTGTCCGCCAGAATGACCTTTAGGTTAGAATGACTTTTAATCAAATAATATATATTTTTTTCAAAATGTCTTTATTTTCACTTTTCCTTAGAAATAATTAACATAATTTTTATGTCAGTCTCTACTGTTACAAAAATCACCTTTTCAGAGATCAAATTATAATCAAATCAAATCAAATTACAAAAATGTTTTTACAAAAATCACCTTTTGAGAGATCAAATTACAATTGTTATTACACAATTATTTATTAACTTTTCTAATATAATTTTAAAATGGTCCTCTACATTAAATAGACTTATTCTTCTCCTTTTATTTTAGGAATGGAAATCCTTAAAACAATTTCTGTGTCTGGTGAAACACAGGTGGACATTGCACTTAGTGCAAAAGACATTTGTTTTCATTCTATGACAACGTTTGCATCTTTGAGAGTCCGACATAATCGGCAAGTGCTTGGCACCTTTTTTTCTCAATCTTGCCGATGGGATTTTGAAAGAACTTGGACGCCCTCTACCTCTAGACAGTTCACGATCTTCATTAGCCTCCGCTTCTTCTGAAGTGCCAGATACATCTGTTGCTGAATAAGCTTCGATCAAGTTTTCTCCAAGTTCTAGTTTGAAATCTCTTAATTGGTTAATTTTATTGGCTGGAACTCGTTCTGCTCTTTTGTGTTTTTTGTAGAGGAGCCACGAGTTAGAAAGGGCAAGGTCAACCATATGACTGAAGATACGCTGCATCCATTTTTGTGTACGATACCGATTAGGGCACACTGACAACAGTCTATCGGCTAAGTCGACTCCACCCATATTTTCATTGTAAGCTTTAACAACCATGGGTCTTGGTACTTATAAATAGGATCTTTCTACTTTGCTCCATCTTCTGCACAAATCCATGGGTTCTTTGGCATGTATTGTTGATAACAAAGTCACTCCTTTATTGTCATACCACTTAGTCAAAGACAAATCATCTCCTCTATTTGCTAAAACTTGTGTTGTTCCTCTTCCTTCATTTTTCATTTCTCTGTCTTGTTTTAGCTTATTACTTGCCACTGTTGGGATCCTATTTTTCATTATTGTGCCCTCACAAAGCAAGTTTTTCAGCAATAGTTCTTTCGCGAGTGAAATTGTAGTAAAATACCTATCGAAGTATATTTTATGACCGGGTACTAGATCTTCTGTTAAATTGAGTACTGCTTTCATGCCGAGACCAAAATTTGTATTATCATATGCTGGGTATTGTCCTTGATAGATGTCTAAATTACAGACCATACCGTCAGGATTTGCAAGTACAAAGGCCTTTAAGCCTGTTGGATTGGGTTTTCCAGGGACGTACTGTTTAATCCCACATTGTCCAGGGAAGGGTACAATCATCTCATCTATTGATAGATGTTCTTGTTTTGATTGCATCTTGCATCCTTTCACAATCTTGTCGATCAATGGGCGAACTTTCCATAGTTTGTCTTTAGTACGTTCTTCTCGGCTAACATCATCATCATAGACGAACTTCAGCGAATTCCTCAGCTGGAAAAATCTGTCTCGCGGCATATTGTCTGCGATCGGGGCGACTCGATATTTTTTTTCCCAGTACATTCTAAGTTTGGGATAATTGATACCGGCCATAACCATAGTGATACTTAAATATATGTAAAGTTCCAACTCCATGAGGTACAGATTTCTGCCAAATGTTAAAAGATGCGTCTGATTAGATTTTTCCACGATCATTGTAATTAAATCGTGATCAATGTATTGCCTGAAATAATCGAAATGATCGGCAAAGTTACTGGGATCAATTTCTGGATAAGCAGGTTGAGTAAACGGGATGTTTGGTGGCGTGAAATTAGTTTCTGTCCATTCTTCTGATCTTTCAGTATCCTCCAATCTTCGAGTTGACGAACCTCCACAAGTAAAAACACGACGAAATCGTCGTGATAGTCCGCCTCGAGTCCGCGGTCTTCCTCTTGGCCTTGACGATAAGTCCGAGAGAGGTATATCATCATTAAAAGAATCTGAACCGGAGGTTGAATGTACATCAACATTATTGGGCTCTCCTATTTCCACTTCTTCTTCCTCTATATCAGAGTCTGATAGCCTATTTAAAATTGCGTCCTCAATATCGCGATCACGCAAAGCTGAAAAAACAAAACACAGCAAGGATAAGCCAAAAGCAACTCTGCCTGCACGCAAAATTTGTAATTAAAAATAATTATATTAACTAAAACCGATGGTACGTTAGAATAGACAAATTATTTTAGGATCATATATCTTTTCATTTTACAGTGGAAAACACGAAATTAATGAATTTTTATATTCAATAATGATTTCACAAACACTTTATTTAAAAAAAACATACAAAAATGTAAAAGATGTCAACAAAATAAAGCGATTTACTCACCGCGTGCACGGACACCTAACATAACGCCGTTACGCCGCACACTTACACTATTTTGACATCTATCATGAACTGCCACTTGTCAAAATAGATGACAATCCGTTCATCATTCTTTCGTCCGGAAATTGGTAGAAATATCTAAAGATTTCAGCCTAATTTCAAAAAAATATGAATGATTTCGTAATATGTCCATTTAAACGGCTAGTAGGCTTTAATACGAACTCATCCCGTAAAAGCTGTGGGTTTGAGTCGCCATCTTTATTTTGGGTATTTAAAGGGCGCGTCGGCCTCACGAGGCTAAAATAATAAAAAGACATTACTTTGACACCAACTAGAGCTACAAAGTACCGAAAGCTTATTTCATCGACAAATCATAACAAAGTTGTAAAACACACACCATCTGAGGCCTTGGCTATTTTCGTTGAAGGAGATTTTTACAGGAAAGTCAAAGTCAAATAATTTATTTCAAATAGGCACGAAGATGCACTTTTGAACGTCAAAAATTACATGAATAGTTAATTGATTCTAGTTGCGCCTTCCAAAATGTGAGACAATGGGAAATCCTACATGACGCAAACAAAAACATATCCTTGCTATTCTGTAATAGAAAAAGCAAAAAAAGATTGCTATCCGGACGAGGAATCGATGCGAGTGACTGAAACATGCGCGGAAGTTAAGTTGCAAGATTTACTCAACCACACATGTTTAAGGTTGTGTATGTATTTGGAGCCAGTTTTAGAAACTATTTCAGAAGAAGAAATGGCAAATTTACAACTTATCGTAAAATGGGGCTGTGATGGATCGCAGCAGTCACAATACAAACAGAAATTCGAAAATCAAACAGACAGTGATGTAAATATTTTCCAAAGTTCCCTCGTACCATTACGTCTACAATCACGTGTAAACGGACAAAAAAAAACTTTATGGCAAAATCCAGTGCCATCTTCTCCCAGATTCTGCCGACCAATTCGAATACGTTTTATTCATAAAACCAAAGATGTTACAAAGGATGAGATTCGGTATATCGAAAACCAAGCAAATAATTTGAACAAAAGCGAATTACCCACTGCTAACGGGATACTATATATTACACACAAACTGCTACCAACAATGGTGGACGGAAACATATGTAATTTACCATCAATCGTTATTCCAAGAAAAACCGTCGACTCAACAGGGTCCAAATCTATTCCATTAAGTTGAACATTAGTAGTTAGCTGCCTGACATTTGGCGTTGAAAATTTAATGAATTTAGTCTTTTTTTCGTTCAGGAGAAGATTATTTACATTAAACCAATGAACAACTTTAGAGAGTGCATCGTTAACTTGTTCAAAGTTGACTAACTGACGTTTGATTTTAAAAATGAGGGAAGTGTCATCTGCGAATAACACAATCTTGTGATTGTCCCTTATGTGATAAGGTAAGTCATTTATGTAAATCAAAAACAAGAAAGGACCTAGAATTGAACCCTGCGGAACGCCCATAGTGACCGCAGATCCTGCAGATCTCTTGCCATTAACATCAACCTTCTGAATTCTGTTGTTCAGATAAGAAGTCAGAAGGTCGAGAGCCCTGTCCCTCATACCATAGTGATGCAGTTTCCTGATGAGTGTATCATGATGTACGCAATCGAAGGCCTTAGACAAGTCGCAGAAAATGCCAAGAGCATCCTGCGACTCCTCCCAGGCCTCGAATATGCTCTTAAGTAATTCCACGCCCGCGTCTGTAGTTGAACGACCCTTTGTAAAACCAAACTGTTTCAAATGAAGTAAATTATGTAAATTGAAATGTCCTAACATTTGTTTTAAAATTAATTTTTCAAAGATTTTGCTTAATGTAGGTAATATCGAAATAGGCCGAAAATTCGTGGGATCAGTTGTGCTGCCAGATTTGAACAGTGGAATCACTTTGCTAAGTTTCATCAGATCAGGAAATACACCAGACGAAATACAAGAATTAAAGACAATTGTTAAAAACGGTGAAATAACATCAATTATTGAAGACATGTTATGTACTGATAATCCCCAAAGGTCAGCAGTTTTTTTTACATCAAGATCTTTAAAAGTTTCTATTATGTCTTTAGCGGTAACAATTGTGAATTTAAAGTGCTGATCACATTCTGGTACACATTCTTTTAGTATTGAGTAAGCAGAAGTAGAGGACGACGATGACAGAGTTTTGGTTGTTAAAATGGGAATATTAGTAAAGAAATTTTCAAACTCAGCTGCTATATTTGTGGACTTACTTCCAAAAACTTAAATGATTTAAAGAGAGGTATTCAAGTGGACCCTGAAAGCCTAAAGTTTGGGCTTTCAATTCTCCATGCAAGAATTAGATTCTTTGAGTCTTTACTACATCTCTCCTACAAACTGACCATTAAGAAGTGGCAAATAAGGTCTGCTAAAGAAAAGAAAATAGTAAAAGAGAGGAAAGAAGAAATCCAAAAGAAATTCCGCGAAGAAATGGGTTTACTTGTTGATATTCCAAAGGCGGGATTCGGGAACACTAACGATGGAAATACATCCCGAAGATTTTTTTTATCTGATACGGAAACTGCTTCCCGAATAACTGGAATAGACTCAACATTGATCCACAAGTTTAAAGTGATCCTGGAAACGATTTCAAGTGGCCATAAGATTGATGTAAATAAATTCGAAGAATATACATTTGAAACTGCTACCCTTTACGTGCAATTGTACGGGTGGCACCCAATGTCACCTACTGTACATAAAATATTAATGTATGGTGGAACAGTAATTTCATACTCTATACTACCAATTGGGCAGCTTTCTGAAGATGCTGCCGAAGCTCGTAATAAGCACTTCAGGCTCTATAGGCAGAACTTCTCCTGAAAATTTGACAGAGTCAAATGCAATAGGGACGTATTAAATAGAATTTTGCTTAGGTCCGACCCATTGCTTAGCAGCAGTCGAAAGCAATCTAGAAAGAAAAGCAAACCATTTTCCCCGGAAACTATAAGTCTTCTGCTCCCTGAAGCGAGAATCGAATTGAGCGACACCGAAGATGACGATTCAGACTAATTATATTTACAATAAAAAATTAAAATAAAAGTTAAAAAAACTATAATAAAAAAATAAAAATAAATAGAAATTGTATATACATATCGAATCGATAGATCTTATAAAAAATTTTTGGCCAGCGTTTTTGGTCAAATACTCCTATGTGCGACGTTCAGTGATTTTGGGGATTTCGCGAAGCAGTTTAAGCTGTTTAAGGCGAATTTTGAGATATAATTTGAAGCTTCATCCTTATAGGATCCACTTGGTGCAAAAACTTTCCCATGATGACCATACAAAAAAGGCGTCTTTTTCCACCTTGATAATTAGAGCGATTTTAGTTATTAAATTTATGTTAAATAAAAAAATATTCCTTATTTACACTGTTCTCGCAACTTCAGCATTCACTGAGAGCTTTTCGGTACTTAATGAATCTGCAGTGGCGAGAAGAGAGAAACAGATCGTCTTCGAACTATTTATTTACCTATTCAAATCAAAATTTCGATTGTTAAAATAGCTTCGAAACTTTCAGAGACAGCAAAGAATTGTTAGCGTTTGCTAAAAACACCCAAAAATATGTTTTTAAGGGAATAAAAAAGGTACTTTAAAAAAAATACTTTTTTCCAAAAAAATAATTCTATTCAAAGAATTACGTAGTTTCTCAAAAAAGTTCGCAACCCCACCTGGAACTATGACTATAATTATTCTCTTCTCAGGGACAATAAGTGAATGTTTGCACCGAAGGCACAGACTGCTGCAACTCCGTACCAAATCGATCACATGGTCAACTACCTCGACCGGAATCTTCATTTTGCCATGAGGATATTTTCGCACGCCGGATACCACGTGTGATTCGTCCGCCTTGTGGGAGAAGGTGGCCGAGGAATTGAACGCGTTGTGGAAAAACGGGCCGCCGAAAGATGCTAGAGCGAGGAGGACTGTAAGGCACTGTTATCGTATTTACCGTTGACGGCAACATGCTCCCGCGACTCTTGATTATTACTATATTAATACGCTGCATGTCATACGCAGAAGAAACTCGTTAAGTGTATAATCCACATCTTAAGGGCCTATACTACCTCAAATGGCTTAGCATGATCCTCCGTTATGTCGAGAATACTGCAGCATTAATTTTGAAATAAATATATGGTAAAGTTGAGGTTTAATGTTAAGTACTATGTTAGCCGAAAACACGATTCCATAAAATTTTCTCGATAGAAAAAAAATCCAAAGTTACCTCCAAACCGAACAATAAACCGCTGGTATTCAAAAAATACTTTAAATTAGATCATGAAACTTTGCATATTAACTGAACTAACTATAAAGCAGGTCTTATGTTATTTACTTTTTTTAAATGACCATTATTTTCACCGTAAAAAGAAATTATCTAAACTATTGGCGACTTGGAGCCTTTTCCCTGCTGCCCTGTCTCGCTTGCTCGCGTGACCGGTAGCAATAGTGTGCGAGCGAGAAACAGAGTGAGGTGGCGCTGAGGTAGTATAGACTCTTAATGAAAAATGAATCAACATCTATAACCCTAAGTCTCAAATTCAGATCATATATGTAAACAAAGGGGATAACATATCAAAAAATATCTTGGTAATGGTAATTCACATAAAATGGCGAAAAAAAAGGTTCCATTTTCTTTTAAGTACTGAATTTAAGAAATAATAATTAAAAAATAATCATACCGTAATTATTTTAAGTACTGAATTTAAGAAATAATAATTAAAAAATAATCATACCGTAATTATTTTTATAAATTTTTGGTTTTAATAAAAGTTATTAAAAAAAGGAGATTTTCTGGTATAAAATATTTTATGATACCTACTGGTAACAATGCAGGAGATCCAAACATTTTCAGATTTTTTACATCTTCAAGAACACTAATATTACAACTCTCATTCATAGATTCATATTGTATGTAGCTTATCTCGCCACATTTTGGATGAAAACGGCTGTAAACGGTTTCGAGGGGAAATCGATTTTGGGAGGCCTACGTCTAGCAGTCATAAGTCATTTATTTCGGAACAATATACATTGTGTAGAAATTTTGTAAAATAAAAAATAAAACAGTACCATCCAAAAATAACAAACATGTCAATGATAATTAAAATAACACATACATGGACATTATGACGATCATAGGCCGTGTCTCCGACACACTACATAAAACATTGTTTGGCAACGGTATTTTGTTTGCATAGTTCTTATAATTAATTCACTTTAATTTCATAGACGATTATTTAGAAGAAAAAAAAAATGATAAAATGTCTGTTATTTTGACAGTGACATTTCTTGACATTAATTTGTTTACATAAATTATAGAGACTTTGGGTATAGATATGGAACGACAATTGACGCTGTGTTTTGAAGATATCTTGATAAAATGACGTCTAATACTTTTGTTACTTATGTACCTCAGTTATCATCAGCCAATCATTTCATATTACAGAAATCATAGAACATACGTCAAATAATATCCCGTAGCTCCATTGTAAAACTGTCTCTATTAAAATACTTACATAATTATTTCTATTAATTCTGTAATTATTATTATTATTAGTATAAATAAAATAATAAGAATAATATATTGATTTTATTAACGAAACTATTTTTATTTCTTTTATTTTACTTCACATTTCGTAACCTATGGATAGGTTTATATTAATTATGAATTCTAATATTAACATACCGTCAAACAAGCCAACTTTGCCCGTTTTTTTAAGAAAATCGAATATATTACAAGTTTTTTCTATGGGACTTAAGTATATTTTTTCATTTACTACAACTATATGACCATAAGCACGCATTTGCTATGTAAAATATTAAAAAATTAAAATTTAAACCATGATTTGTTCGATTTTGATGGTGGGCAAAATAATCCGGACTTGTAGCCAACATTGCCCACTTCGATTTTTGACGCAAATCAAGCTCTTATAAATACGTAGAAAGCACCATGACTACAATTTAAGGCAATCTTGATCTAAGTTTTAAAATACTGTTTGTAGTTTAAATATTTTCGTGATAAAAACAGTGGGCAATGTTACCTAGCGGTTAGTGCCCTTTTCCATACAAGGCCCAACAAACGGTTTAAGATTTTAAGGGTTGTCACATTCCTGTAAAATTATTAAATAAATGTTATTTTCACTTTTCTTTTGTGGGTGTTGGGTGCATATGAATAGACGTTAAAATGGTAATTAAATGAAACATTGTGTTCAAAATTAAACGTTTATTCCAATTTCGTCGACAATTCGACATAATACTGTTGTTTTATTTTTAACATTTCAATAACGTCAGCTTTAAGCTGTAAATGCTATATCAAAAAATGAGATCAATATATATCCAAACTTGAATCAACAGCAAAACAAATCAACAAGTAAGTACCTAATGACAATAATAAAAATCTTTTATAAGTTCCATATGCATAGAGCCCATGAGCAACAAAATCACAATTAGTAGATAAATCACATCACATGGTATATAACAAACAGTCAAAATCACCGCTAGGAATCGTAACAATATTCAGTCAATAATAATAATATTAATCAATACCTTGTTCTGTTCTGAACACTTCAATAACATCAACTTGAAGCTGTACATGCTAAATCAAAGAAATGAGATTAATAATCGTTCAACGCAATGACTTGATCACCAGTAAAACTGATCAACAAGAAAGTAAATAAGAAAACTTTAATCTAATGTAAGACACAGTAATAAAAAACTTTAATAACATTATATAAGCTCTAGAGCCTATGAGGAACAAAATCACAATTAGTAGATAAATCACATCAAAACTAGGAATATAACAATATTCAGCCAGATACTATCGATCAACATTGTTATAAATTATAGTACTATTCTTAACATTACAATATCGCTACTACAAGAGAAGAAAGACGAGAAAACGACGAGAAGAGAGAAGAGAGGGTATCGTTCTAGTTGAAGTTGTAGGTAAGGCTCCCGCAGACTACAGACTTTCTATTGGCCGATAGTTTAATCTTAATCAGTACGAAGAGAGAGAGAGAGAGTATTCTATTCTATGAAGATGATTCAGATATTGCTAGTGTCATTTCCGTTTCGTAGGATATGGCACTAGCAATGTGGGAATCATTTTCCGCTGATATTGCACTAGAAGCCCCAATCAGTCTCAACTATCAGCCGACAGAAAGTCTATAAATTTAAAGCTCTATCTAAACTTAACAATAATATTTATTAAAAAATAAGTAGGTATATGTTAATTAATATAATAATATAATATTGTTTAATTATTCTTTGGATATAAGGAGTCTTAAATTATTTGTTGTAGGTTTATCTAAAACATAAGTTTCATTGTATGTTCATATCTCTAAAATCGACATTAAATATTATTTGACCACGTCTAGATATCATTGGCTCAGGCAAAACCGAAATAATATCGTCTAAATATTGTATGGTGCAAATGTCATCTACAGTTGGGTACGTAAACGTAGTTCCTTTATCAGACTTAGATTGTTTTACCTTACGTAAAAATTTAATTGTGGGTTTTTTATCCATTATTGATAATACTTTGCCAACAAAATGTTTCAAGCTCTTTTTTGTAGCAAATCGAACTATAACCCAATCACATTCTTTTAATTCTTGGTCCTCAACAAAATATTCACATTCCGTTAAATCAATTGGAATATCAGTAGGTTCCAAATTTTCTTTTTCTTCCTGATCTTTTAGACATTCAGAGATGTAATAGCTATGTAATGTTTCGTAGTCTGAATTATCTGTGTCATCTAATTCAATAGTAGAATCTGCAGAAGTTGAACTCGAATCATAAATAAATTGTTTCTTTTTACGTTTCACAGAAACAAGTTCTTGTGCTCTCTTTTCTCCTTTAGAATTCTTTCGTTGTTTCTTTTTTCTAATGATTTTCGTTCTTTTTGTATCAGTGTTTTCCTTCTTAATTTTTTTCAGACTTTTGGTCGCCTTTCCTTGCAGACATTTTGGCAAATCTCGATCACAGTTAGCCATAAATAGCGTATTTTCAGTCTCAGAAACCTCACTTAAAAAACGGACAGCTGAAGTTGGCGTTGCAGCCTTAATTATCACATCGGAGAGTATAGTTATTTTGGGTGTAGTTATTTTTTTAGAAATTCCACTTGTCCCAGCAATGGGTTCTGTTTCTCGTATGTAATTGGATAAGTTATCATTATTTTTAGACATTAACGGATATTTACTACTACTAGTGGCAAGTTCCGAAATCTGGAAATCATTCGTATACATCACTTTATCCACAGATGGGTACAAGAAAGAGTTAATAGTAGCAATACAATACTTGTTAAGGGTCTCAGGAGTTTTCAAGATTAGAGTTGACTGTTCTTCTAGAGTTTTCTGTCTGTTTTCATCATTTGAGTTTTCGTTTGGACTCTGAATTTCAAACTCTTGATCATTATTTGTACTTTGATTCATATAAGTAAATAGACCAGTTTGATCATTTAAACATAAAACAGTTTCAGGTATTTTATTTTTGTTCATTTTCTTTTTTGTATTACCCTTCAATGTATCTTTCTTGCCACAAATGATATTCAAATCAGTAACTGTCACCGATTTTCCTGGCTCACATTTGACTTTCTTATTTCTTTTAACTTCCATCGGTTTTGGCGTTCTTGTTTCTTTTAAATAATCTATCAGTGCCAGATCAAGTCCATACGACAGTATTTCCTCTTGCATCTCTGGGATCTTTTTTAACACTTCTTGTGGGTTTAGTGGAAATATTCCCGATGCTTTAAAACCACTCCTAATATTTTTATCCTCATTCAACTTAATAGCTTCCGTTAATTCAGCGATCAGTTTGGGGAAATGTTTTTTGTTCAGTGTTGTCTGGTTTGGATTTTTGAGTTTGTACTGGTACAAGATTTTTCGCCAAGCCTTTTTCAACGGCCCAAAAAATGCAACGTCAAGAGGCTGCGTGAGGTGTGTTGACCTTGGAGGAATGAAAATAAACTTGATGTTACATTGTTCGCATAACTCTACTACTTTCACACTTAAGTGACTAGATAAGTTATCACAAATTACAACTTTAGTCCCTAGAGTCTCTTGTGCCCATGGAATAATTATCTTTTCAAAATAATCTTCGAACATGGCGCTATCGAACCATCCTGATTTTGTGCAGTTGTATCGAGTACCAGGTGGGCCTCCAGTAATCCATTCTGAATATAAGTTTGTTGCTTTATAGACAACATATAAAGGCAAGCATTGACCGCTCGCAATTGCTGTGAACATAAGTGATATATTTCCCTTTGTGGAATTAGCTATCCTTTCTGGATATCTTACCCCGCGTCGAAATATACATTTAGAAGATCCGGGGTCGTCGGAGAGATTGGTCTCGTCAAAGTTAATAATATTCGTTGCTGGGATGTCTTTCAAAGTGATACTTAAATTCTCAAAGTAACTAGCTATTTCTTGTGGTCCCTTTTCAGCTCTCGCTTTCGTTATATTTTGAGTAGTTCTTACACTCAATTCATCTGCGTGTCTAGCCAAAAAACCCTGCACCCACGCATCTCCCGGAATTTTATTCTTGAACACAAGTTCTCGAGAATTTTTTCTTAAATATTCATGCACCAATAACTTTAGATCGAGTTTAGTTAGGGGGGATCCAAAATCACTTGAAGCTTGCAAGACTCTCACAATTTTATTTTCTTCTTCACTTGTCAGTGTCGTAGGATGCCCAACAGAATTTGAATGTAATTTTTTTACTTTATTAATTATGGTACGTCGTGGGATACCAAACTGTCGCTCAGCATCTCTTGACGTTATTTGTTTAGATGCAACTGCTTCGCAGGCAAGCTTTAACATCACGTCGGAGTAATTTTTATACGCTCGGGACCCAATTTCACGTCTTGGCTTTCTTGGTCTAATTCTAGACTTGTGTTTGTTTTTCTGAAATTAAAAATAACAATAAAATTAAAGCGAGGTGGATCATCTACTCTAATGAAATATACCCCATATCCTATCCCTATACACAAACAAACATACAATCACAAACTTCACCTCTATACATATACTGGGTGAAATTTTAATCTCTGATTTTCCTCTTACGGGGTCATTGTACTCATCATTATGAACAACTTTTACTATGGAGCCAAACCTGAAATCGTGAAAAATAAATCAGCTGTTCCCTACATTTATGTTCGCGTAACTCGTCAAAATGTAGGGAACAGCTGATTTTATTGATGAGTTAATGATGAGTACGATAACCCCTTAAGAGGAAACGGTGATTAAAATTTCACCCTGTATAAATATACATCAACTGCACTAGGTACTAATCTAATTTATAACATAAGAAATTAAGTACTTTATTTTAAAGTCCTTACTTAAGAAATATGTAATTGAGGTGTTTGATGTTTTGTTTCTGTAGTTTTGCGTCAATTCAACCTGTTACAAAATAACTAAAAGTGACAACCCTGAGTGCTTTTTGATAACGGGCAATGTTGGCATGGATGGGTCTGAATAGTTTAGGGTAACTTTGCCCATCATTAGAAGTTTTGATTTATAAAGTCCTGAATAATGAAACTATATTTAAAATACTCAACAACTGATATTCTATAACATACAGTAAAACACACTTACCTGTGTTTTCGCCATGAGGTAAAATCCACAAACACTTTCCTTAGGAAATTTGCCCGCAAAAACACACACCGCACTCGACAAGTTCTGACAAGTTACTAAATGAACTTTGGAACGAATGCGTTAGATAGTGTTGCCACAAATATAATCAACTTTCCACCCAAATAATAAATGTTGCCATAAAACTAAAATTGTTTCTTATGTTAGAGGATTTGCTTACAAATTGCTTTTAGGGCAAAGATACCTTGATTGGCAAAGTTGGCTTGTTTGACGGTACATGTTTCACATCTGCCAGGTGTCCCATGACACCCAACTTTTTATTGTATTGTATTACTAGCTTTTGCCCGCGGCTCCGCTCACGTAGATATCGGTTATCGCGTAAAAAGTAGCGTATTTCCTTCTCCATGTCCCAGGCTATATCTCTGCCAAATTTCATAACGATCGGTTCAGCAGTGTAGGCGTGAAAACGTAACATACAGACAGAGTTACTTTCAGATTTATAATATTAGTATTAGTATGGATGTGTGTTAGTGGTTTGTTTTAGTATTACTTTTATTGTCACCATCCACGCCGATAACACCAATGACGCCGCCGCCGCTGATAAATTAGACGCCGGATGCCACCTCTAGTAGTAGTAGGTATAAGTCCATTGTAAACTTTGCAGCCAAAAACAACGACAAACGAAGTAAAATAAAGTGTGATAAATATTTGCCACTCAGTGTATTCAGCAATTTCAAAAGCTCTTAAGGGCAGCAGAGAAATTCATCCCAAGTATATTGTATTTTTTTTTTATCCTTTTTTAGTAACCACTAAAATATACGACTCTACTAGTAAAAGTTACTTTATTCTGCAAGACAGGTGTCCCGAAGTTTCCATCACTAAATAAAATTCAACTCTATTTCAGATGCTATAAGTGATTCATCAATGCTATACGCAAGAATTCTAAAACAACCATCAGAACAAAATATTCATTTATCTGATGCGCTAAATGCCTTCTTGGTGCTTTTTATACACACAAAGTCACTGCACTATTATATTTTCTCTCAAACTGTACAGTGCAAGCACGTACAAATTAGACACCGTTGTGTCAGCACTTTACTTGCTATGCATGGTCTATAATTTAGTACACAAATATCATTCAAATCGCGTGCACTCATTATCACTCAATTAATCAATCAATAAAAGTTATTACTACGTATTCTTGCATATCATTCAAACTATCATCATTAAAGGGTGTAAAGATCCTACACAAACCAAAAGAGATCTCAATAATGTTATTAAAATTATGACAGTGGTAGAAGAAAAATTTTACTCAGAACAACCAACCAAATAAATGACGAACAGAGGTAACTAAGACCTGTTCTTGTATATTTGTTGAAGCAGTAATCTGCTGCACTAACAAAAAATGCAGTAACTCAATTTTGCCGCTTCCGAGAATTGTATTTTTGATTATTGAATTTGTTATGAAGTTTTAGTTGTTGCATTCTTGCTTACCGAAAAACCGAGTTCCTGAAGGATCAATCAAAAGTTGCTTAGAGATTTAATAGATTTCGATTCGCTGACTCCAAATATATAACTCATAATTGTCCAATATCGAGTTACTGCATTCTTCGTTAGCGCGGTAGTAATGGCCGGACTACACATTTAATTTTTGATGCGCAAATAAAATTTGCATAAGCAAGGATATAATGTCAAAATAGTATAACGGTATACTTTGCCAACAGTTTGGTTTAGTGTGAATGCCACATGTTATTCATACAAACTGTAGCCATCAAACTGCCATAACAAACAGATTAAATTCAGCAAACTTTTATAACAGCAGAAGTAACTAACTAAAAACTTTTTCAAAAAAATATTAAGGTTGTTTGGTTAGTGGGCTTATAAGGTGGTAGCCCACAAGAGAACTCCTAGTAATAGCGAGTTAGGGCAGTTTAGTAGCCCCAAGACCGACATGGCTTTTAAGACAACTAAATTTAGGATATTTTAATATTTTCAAACCCATAAAACAACAAGAAAACAAGACAATCACTGACCTTACCTGAAAATAGCCTTCAGCACTACAAGAAAAAAAATGAAATTACTAATAATAGTTGATTCACTGCATGACAACAGCCATGTTAATGACAGACAGGATTACCTACCTACCTGATGCATTAAGGATTAAAACAACCACTGCAACATCAACAACCAAATACTACAACCCGCCCATAGAATGATCCTCTGACCACTTTCCGAGTTTCAAGAAAACAACATTGTACAAACAAATAACTTCAACCATACGGATTTTGACAACAACAAAAATCCAAACGTGTGGATAGAATGGGTCTGAGCGTCTGGCTTGAGTGTATTGCAAGTTTTAGCGATCCAATAGGGTGTTGCATCCACAAGTTTGTGCACTTGTTATCGTTTGCGCATAGTATCATTATTCCGAAATACTAGAAGCTAGTTAGATATATAAACAGCTATTTCGAAATTCGATAAATTTAGAGTTATATAACAAGTGCATGGCGTGTTACCACAGACCATATAGTATTCAGACGGTAATCTCCCATAGAACAAAAATCGCCATACGAATCTGCTTTCTTGAAAGTGACGTTTGTTTTTTTTTTAAATTTTACCAATTTTTCGCTTGTTGTTCTGAGGCTGGGTCTTTTTGCCAAAGTTTGTCGAACCCAGAATACTTTGGAAACCAGCCTTTTAAGCCTTTAATCGACTTAAAAAAAGGAGTGCTGCTTTAATTCAACCCAAGGTTGTGATTGCATGATGAAAATAAAAAATCAAAATTATTTATTTATATTTTTATTGTTTTATAAGTTACAAATGCTTTATTTTGCATTGGTGGCAAACTTTTGCTTTCCAACCTAAACACATCTGTGCCCTTTATTATTTTATTTATAATGTTGCACCAATTAAAGTTTGCCACCAATGAAAAAAAAATGAAAAAAAGTTTGTAAAGGTATTTTCCTTTGAAAAGTTTAGTGCTCTTCAACTGTTTCCAGGATTTAAAATATTCACAGTAGAGCCTGGTTCGTTTAAAATAACACGCCTTCTTCTGTGACAAAGCCTCAGTGTAGAAGGAATAACTGCATCTGTAAATAAAAATGTATGATAAGTCAACAAAATATGAGTGTGCTTTGCAAATTGTAAACCATACCATCCGCAACAACCATGGCAAATAATTTAAATAATGTGAACTATATTTACTTAATTTAAATTATTTGCCATAGTAGAGGACATTGTTCAGTGAATACAGCGTGCCTCTGTCAATTAATGTCACCATTGCAGCAGCACGCTGTATGTATGTCTCACTACTGGTGAAAGATAATTGTAATAATCAATTTTAATACCTCTTATGATCTGGCTTTGTGAGGCTTCACTTGCACAGCCTGAATTGGAGGGCACGTCAACTAATGATGTTGTGGTGTGATCCACAAAGTTAGCGATAACACTAGCAGCCATAACATCAAAATCTGGAAACAAAAAAAACTTAAATTAAGAATTATACTTCAATCCAGTTTAGATTAGAGTAGTTAGGTTAGAGAAAGATACAGCCCTGTGACAGATACGATGGATGGCAGAGCCTTAGTAATAGGGTCCCGTTGGCACCCATTTTGGAACCATAAAAATAGTAACTATGTTTATGCTTTCCCATATACTATGTGATAATATCAAGTTATTATTTTGTTTCACTGAACAGTAAAAATGTTAATTACACAGTAGTTTTTATAATGAACAATTTTTTAATTTTGTCTGGGTATTGTAATAATTTTGCACGTAAAACAGAGCAACATTGATGGACAGACATAGGATACGTTTTATTTTCTTTAAAATGTATGACTTCTCTATGAATTTCCACAGTGGATAATTCAAGTTTTGAAACCGATATAGCAGCAATTTTATTTTTTAATCAGTGCATGAATATTACATGATGCACATTTGAGTATAATTATATGAGGAATATATGAAAAAATGTGTTATACTATTATATGTTGTCAGGTTAACGTGGTACTTACCAGTGTGGTCAGTGTCCATAGATTGAAACCGAGGAATGCCACTGCTGATTTCGTTATCGGAAAACAGCGTGGGTTATGCGCCAACATGAAGACGAGTCATCGCTTTAGTCGAGACGATAAACTTCTTTTCAAAATGCTTTTGACAGACATAACGCTTGCGAAGATCGTCCACCGTCGTGTCTGTGTTTCGCAGTACTTCACAGTTAATACACTCTAACCACTTTTGGAGTCCTACCTCACGTATGGGAAATTGAAATAATCTAACGTCCTTTCGTTTACTAGCACAATTCACAACACAGCAAGTGCGGTACATACTGCACGTTGTAATTACACTATTACAGGTTTAACTTTGAGAGGATATGTTATGGAAATTAATCAACGTAAAACTTTTCTCGATCAACTGTAAACACAGACCATCAGACCATAAAGTAGTAATAGCGGGATGAAGAGACAACCATAGCTACGATAGACTTACAACAAACAAATATGGCGTCGATTGCACTGGCGACAAAGGGGTAAGGGACGAGGGGCGGTTGTCACTTTGAAGAAATCAACCATAAACAAAATACGTCTATTACTGCCAGGATATTTTGTTCTGAGATTACCCGCCGTGCGTGTTACGTATGACATAGACAGATAATTTGACACTTTGACAGTAGACTGTTGACATTGTTGACAGAAGGGTAACTGACAAGAAACAATAATAATTAGGCGAGTTATCCGGTGCGTTCCGAGTTGCGATAATATCGATTTGAGCGTGCTTACACTCATTCCGAATTAGCGTGAGCGCGATAACTATGTCCCGTGAATCATCATAGAATAGATGACGTAGTGACATTCGCCATCTTGCGATAACGCCGACCATGCCTTTTACTCACAGACTTAGAAAACTATAGACCACTGCTTGGCGTGTCACTGTAAGGAACAGAAAATCAAGGTACTTGAAACTTTAGGGTTACCCACTTTAAAGTGTTTACCCCGAATGTTCTTCAATGTTCAGATGTTTTTCAATCTCTATTATCTACTTTGTACAAACGCACAGGGTTTATAAATAGAAACAAAACATCTATACCCAAAGTCTGAAATTCAGATCATTTATGTAAACAAAAGGGATAACATATAAAAAAAAATGTCTTCGTAATGGTTATTCATATAAAATGGCGAAAAAAAAGGTGCCATTTTCTTATAAGTACTGATTTTAAGAAATAATAACTATAAAATAATCATACCGTATTGTTTTTATAAATTTTTTAACAAAGTTATTAAAAAAAGGAGATTTTCTGGTATTAAATATTTTATGGTGCTGGTAACAATGCAGGAGATCCAAACATTTTCAAATTTTTTACATCTTCAACAACACTAATAATTACAACTCTCATTCATAGATTCATATCGTAAGTAGCATATGTTGCCACATTTTGGGTGAAAACTGTTTTGAGTGGAAATCGATTTTGGGAGGCCTACGTCTAGCAGTGGACTTAAAAGGGCTGATTATGGTGCTGATTCCCTTGTTCACAAACTAAACTAAATTTAAGTTCAGTGCGTCTTTTTCTTTCTATTTCATTAAGAAAAGGACAGAAGATAAATTTTAGTTTAGTCCTGTCAAATTAATCAGCGCTTGACGTAAATTGATGTAATTTTAGTCGGCAAGTTTTTAATCACGTCTAAACTTGTATGGAGTAGTGACAAGCGCTGATTAATTTGACAGGACTTAACAAAAATTTATCTTCTGTCCTTTTCTTAATGAAATAGAAAGAAAAAGATGCACTGAACTTAAATTTAGTTTAGTTTGTGAACAAGGGAATCGGCACGTATGACGATCATAATGCCGTGTCTCCGACAAACTACACAAAACATTGTTGAGCAATGGTATTTTGTTTGCATAGTTCTAAAAATTATTTAATTTTAATTTTATAGATGATTATTTACAAAAAAAAAAAATGATGGAATGCTTTGCACCACCGTCCTGTCATTTTGGCAGTGACATTTCTTAACATTACTTTGTTTACATAAATTATCTGAATTAGAGACTTTGGGTATAAGTCAAAATAGTTTATTAGGATAGGCGTTCTTTCACCTGCGGGAAAATGAACATTTAAAGAAAACCGAGATACAGCATAAAAAATATTTTATCTCCACTTTCATTCATAATCCCCGTGATTTTGGTTTGGCGGGAAATCTGAAAGTTTTAACACTTTAATACCTACTACAAATACAATATTTTAAACTATAAATAGATACTAAAAGGTAAAGATGTAATATTACGTCCAGTGAAAAGTGGTACAAATTTGCTGCCAGCGCAATACATACACTCTAATAAAGCATTCATCTGAAATGATTGATGAAGGTAATTTATTTTATCGGCGTACAATTTTCCCCTGAAATGGGGAAGTATTCGAGTAAAAAGTAGGCAGCACTGAGCTTGGAGGTTATGTGAAGAATAATAAATAATAAAAACATAATTCAGCTCTCATTTTATCTTGAAACAGCTGTATATTTATTTTAAGAGTTAAAAAACCATATTAGTTGAAAACTTTCACTGTCTTTCACCGAATAAACTAAAATATTTAGCTACTTACGAATGAAAGGACAATCCGGCAATTTTCTTCACACTATCGCTTTTGCAACCAAAAACACTGCACCTTACCATTTTGCAGCAATAGCTAAAGTCAATCCTCACCAAAAAACACAAAATAATTAGTATTTTTCGAAATAACTAATTAAATAACTTAAAATTTCGTCGCAACCACTTTTCGAACGCGTATCAAACGTCAAACTTTGTTTAGCAACTGAAGTGCTGTCCTTGAAAAACGCGACACGCGATAAGGGACAGAAAATGTTAGGCTCTGTCTCTTTTCTTTACAAGCATCTTGTATATATTTTTCTTTTTCTTGTGTAAGTAAGATAGAAGATGACCAGCGATCTATAGTTTTCTCTATCTACGCGGCCAACATAATCTGTGATCAACTGTGGGTAACAGTGTTGCCAACTTAATTTTGAGGGTGATCATATCGCAAACCATAAAAAGATCGCTTATTGCTAGAAACGATGGAGAAAAAAATATATTTTCATACAAGATATTTACATAAAACTCAGCGGCAGAAAATGTGGTCCAAGCTCTAAACGCAAATTTAGGAACAACCTAAACCTTTTCTTGAGGATTTTTAATGAGAATAGGTGAAAAATCTAACATTTTAGTTTAGTTAGTAATAATAAATAACACGTGTAAAAATATATGCCCGAGCTGTTTTAAAATTTCCCCAGGGATAATGGATTTATAGATAATAATATAGATTAAAGTAAAAGATTTTTTTTACTTTCCTGCAGTACTTTTTTTTACGATTTTTATTTTACTGACTGTAGGTTATTGGATTCTCAGAAAAAAATAAATATGCCACGAAGGGTAACTATGGCCGTTCAGGCCTGCTTGTTAATCACCGATAGAGGAATTCAGTGTACGCTATAACTCTCAATATAACCGGAGTCACACGTCACTAAATATAACAAATATGTAACTAAGGCATTCCTCCGGCTATACGAACATTTTGTTACGATTTCTTTTTTGTACCTTCTTGGTTGACGTTTTTATCGCAGTTTGGTTTTAGTTTCTATACTTTTTTTTAAGAGGAAATGTGTTTAGGGCTGATAATCTCGGAACAAAAAATCCTGGCACTATAGTCGTCGGTGAAAACGGACGTCGACACGGATATTTTTTTTTTTTTTTTTTGTAAATCCTTCTTTCGTACAAAATACGATCTAGAGGAATGTGGCCGTTTTTATTTAGATCTAATTTTGTTGCTTCTCAGTATGAAACTTTAGAAATGGTATTAGAAAATTCTAGACACACTTACCGATATAGATGATGGAGCCGTTTTTCATAATTCCTTCTCAGTCACGGGATAATATGTTTTTAAAGGAGTGGCACTAGTGGACCGGTGACAACCCTCTTAAAGACGAGGACTAATTTAGGACAGCCAATAGATCAAAGTATAACCAAATTGTCTGTTCTTATATTAAAATTTACAAATAAATGTAGGTATAATATAGATAGTGTGATTTGATTTAATTAAAACCTATACATCTGTATTTCTGTTTAATTTCCTAAGAGCTGTGTATTATGTCCAAATAGTTATATTTTTTCCTTCTGTTATTTTTCCTACTACTAGTGACAGAAGATATACTATCTCTATTATTCAATATCGGAAAATATCGATCTGTTAATAAATTGTTTCCTGTTAACTTGGCGACTAACAAAAGATCAACAACAACAAGGCAGATGTGACTGAAAACTCCGGGGGGGACAAGGGCATACCTAGGGTTTTGTTAAGGGGGGGGGGGGCAGGCATAGACAAACCAAGAATATATCTAAGGTAAATGCTGCTTGAGCAACGGGGCAGGTTACGTTAAAAATGAAAAACAAAATATCAATCAGTGAATTTATTTTACAAAAAAAGTAGTCGACGAGGTCCTTCACAAAACCGTTTTATTACCTCAGATTCAATTGTATCCTTAGTTTTTTGTACCATGATTCGGTGTACACTGAGCATGCATAGGCCGTTCAAACGGTTTTCAGTCATCGTTGATCTCAGCCATGTTTTAACACGACGCAGTATAGAAAAGGACCTCTCTAAGTTACTTGTAGTTAAAACCTAGTTTTTGTTTATTAACCTACGTAATATTACTTTACGGTTTGTGAGTATCCTGCATCTTCCAGGGGGGACGCCCTAGGAGATCATATAGTGACCTAATTGATATTCTTCAGAAAGTTCAGATGCGTAGCACTCACAACCGGCGTGCATGTATGACCAGGGCCTCAAGTCTGCTATTACAATAGTGTCAGAATGGTCTCGCCATTGTGAGTATTTGACAGTGTTTGTATGGCAAATCTGTCAAAAACTCACAATGAAGAGACCATTCTGACACTATTGTAATAGCAGACTTGAGGCCCTGATGTATCAATGTAAATGAAGTAAAATGTGTATGTAAGGAGCGTAGCAGGTGGCGTACTATAGTTTCTGCCTTCCCGCGTGGGAAGAGGGCGTGAGTTTATTTATGTATTTGATGTTATCTTGCCTGGTCATTGGCAACTCAAAATTATTTTTCAATTATTGTTATTAACGTAATAATTTCAGCATTTTCATCATATCCCCTTTTTTAAGTAAAATGTATGGTCACCTATTTGAAAGTGTACATAACATAACAGTTTTCTCCTTCAAGACCGAATTTTTGGTCCTTGTAAGCATTCCAGTTGTAATATCATACATACTAATTCCATGCGGCTGTTAATATCGGCATTAAAAAAAACTTCATATTAGACGTATTTGACTATGTGCGCAAGTGGTCAAAGAGGAGTATTTGTTCTGTGGGTCAAAGTGACAGCTGCTCCCATCGTCCCTGGTCCCTGTCCCCTTTGTCGCATAATAATTTTTTTGTTGTAAATCTAATATTCTTAGTTATGGAATTAGTATGTACGGTGGCCAGCACATCATCATCAGCAACGCAATACGGCATACGGCCGTCTCTTTATGCCATAGAAGCGTGTCATAAACAAGCTCACACGATTATTCTGCTGTGCAGCTCACGCAACCGTAAAGAAGCCGTACCGGGTGCAACGGGCCTTAAGGTCCTTGATCAATGTCTATTTAGTCTGCGGTTATAGGCACCCGCGATGGCACAGGTGTCAGTTCACCCTCACTCACTCCTTAGAGTAGTTTTTTTTTTTTTTTTTTACTTTTGTTTGTGTTTATCTATCAGTGATGTGTTTGAAAAAAAAAAAAAAAAAACCTGCTTATTACGTCATCTGTATGCGGCACGGCTTGCCAGATGTTGACGTTTCGCTCGCGCGTAGTGTTAGCGGTTAAATGTTAATCTTACTAATGGAAAAAATGTAAAAGGTTTATTTTTTCACATTGTAATGTTACTTTTTTATTTATTTCAGGTAACTTTTGTTTGGGCTGGCAACACTGATGTGAGTGACATATTAAGTGTTCTAATAATATAGTCTGTGCAGTGATGCCAGAACGTCCCAAAAGGGACGATTTTTGTCCGTTTAGACATCTTTACGTCCCTTCGATGTCCGTTCATATATTCAGTCCCTTTTCCGTCCCTTTTCAAATAGCCAACTACAATCATTTACTTTCTTATTACAAAAATGCGTTTAAAATGCAAATAATAAAACGCAGTTTTAAAAATTACAAAAATGCACGCAGTGATCCGTATCGCTTGCCTAAACCTTCCATGCACACAAACAACCACAATCATTCGGTTATTCAGATGAATTCATTACGTACGAGAGTTACTACGATGCTCGTCGGTGTTTAATTTGAAATTGAGTTTTCATTTTGCGAGTTTCCGAGTTCAGGAATTAAGAATGTCGTGAAGATTGAGCCGACCAAAGACATGCAAAAAACAAAATTAAAATCTTGAACATCAAATATTTTTTTTTTTCACTTTTTATTTGTCCTAAAAATATAACAGTACTCACACAAATTAATATTTCTCTAGCCGTCCTTTTTGTCCAAAAATCGTCCCATTTCAGAGAGTGAATCGTCCGAAAGTCGATGCAGGTACTGGCAACACTGAGTCTGTGGGCAATTGGGCCTTTTTGTTCTTAATTGTTTTGCTGTACTGTGCAGTACATCTTTTTCGTGCTATTTTATTGATTTATTTTGAGACGAAATTTGTGTAAATATAAATCCAGCCAATCACTAACATATTCATAATCATATCAATCATGTGTTCTTTTGTCGAGAAGAGCAGGCAGCGAGTTCGATTCATCAGTCATTTTGTTAAATCGTTCGTCCAGCGAAAGGAAGTGTTTTATTCAAAGGTATTACTGCCGAAACACATTCTTGTGCCTTGTTTGTTCATAAGTTCAACTTCAGGTCTTTGGCATGTGTGCAGTTTTACAAGCACTCAAGACTTGTGTTGGTTAACGGTTGAGCTATTCAGCAGATTGTATTCTGTAACCTCTTAAAACTTCCTGACTTATTTTTAAATGCTAGTTCGTAAAATAAATGGTTAAAGGGTAGATTTTGTTGTTGTTGTTAGAAATGTGGAAAGAAACTACTTTTGCGAGTATTTTTTGATACTTTGTGGTTGTTTTCGATCTTGAAAAGTCATTCGTATAATAAAAACCGAAGGCGGTCTATGTGCACATGGCCACAAATCAAGCTTTACATTTCCAGTATAAGCGGATCTCGCATTGTATAGGATTTCCGTACAATGCGAGATCAGTCTAAACTGGAATGGTATAGCTTGATTTTTGGCCGTGTGTACAAGTAAAATATTGTTTCTATTTTTCGACTACTAATAAAAAGAAGTACCAAATCAAACTCAGAGAATCTTTATACAAATCTGAACTTGGTCTTTTGAAGTTCAAAAATTTCTTGGAATATTATCAATTACTTGAAATCTATACATGCTAAGCCAGAACTGAAATTGCGATTAAACTAACCCTCTGCTTTTGCAGGATAATGGCGGCTGAGTTCCAGTGTATTCTGCTAAAAATTATCTATCTGTCGGTTGCTCTCTTTATCTGTCAGTAGGAAAGTAGTGTTTTTTTTTTTTTTCAATTCTTTATGAGCCATCAAAACTGGAAACTGTTAATTAGGGTTGGACACACAATGAGACTATGTTTTTATTTTGGAGACCAATGAAACCATTTTGTAACACACAAGAAAATGTCACTACTGCGGTAGCCACCAACCGGTGACATGTGGTTTTGTAAAACTATATTGCAAGTTGGAAAAGTAACATTAAACTGTATTGTCAAGAATCAATGTTTTCATTAGTCATGACAGGACTAAACTAAAATTTATCTTCTGTCCTTTTCTTAATGAAATACTAAGAAAAAGATGCACAGAACTTAAATTTAGTTAAGTTTGTGAACAAGGGAATTGGCACCATTGTCTATCGAACAAGTGCCATTGTTGATATGGTAGCGAATCGTACCTTTGTGAATAGCTATGTAGGGGAGATACTCAATACAGGGGAGGTACTAGATGTACAGGATACTTTACTACTTTTCTTACAGTACATTGCTATAAGAAAACAGCTTTTTTTTTAAGTTTCAACATTTCATGTTTATTTATTCATTTTATAATTTGGTGATTCTCTGTTATGACGGTTTCAGCCTGTACATAGTTGTCCAGTCATTTTAAAATTCTTTCTATAAAAAAAAAAAACATACTTAATTTTATTTATATTTTATTTTGTATGCATTGGGGAAGGTCACAAGGGTTGTCTATGGCAAATGACTGCATTTGATTATCATTTCTTGATTTTTGACCTAAATACGTAACTAGAACTGGTTGAGGGTCGGGGCTTTTCTTTTTTACAAGCTTTTTTTTTAACTTTTTGTTTGCTCTAGTCTTTTTCTTTCTATTACGTCTAATCTGAGTGATAACCTCGGGGTGCTACTTTTCTTCGTGTAATTTTTTTGCTATGACCCTGTTGAACTTTAGTAAGCAAGAGATCTTCAAAACTAACTGAGAGTCCTTCTGAACTAATATGATTATTTACTTGATTCTGGCTAGGTTCGTCAATGAAATATTCTTCAAAACTGACAGGGTTTGCTTCTGAAGTGTGATTATTTACTTGATTCTGGCTAGGTTCGTCAAATAAAAATTCTTCAAAGCTGACTGGACTTACTTCTGAAGTGTGATTATTTCCTTAATCCTAACTAGGTTCGTCAAATAAAAATTCTTCAAAGCTGACTGGATTTACTTCTGAAGTGTTATTATTTCCTTGATTCTGGCTAGGTTCGTCAATTACGTTGGTATTTTTTACGATAAAATCAAGAACTATTAAAAGTAGTTTTTGGGCCCTTTTGTGAAATTATTAATAATTTGTGAAATTTTATTAATAACTGGTGGTAAGTCTGGTTGATCCATCAGTATTGGAAAGGTTGAATTTACTTGTCCGTCTGGCAAAGCTGGTGTATTCATAAACCGCTTCCATTGGTTTAATTTTAAGGTGTCAAGCTGATTTTCGTTTATTTCTCCTCGATTAACAGGATGAATACCAGCTTTTCGAAATCCATTCCGAATGACATCAGGGTCTATCTGAGCCCATACCGCACCAATCAGTCGCGGAAACTCTGTTTTTGGTAGAGGCACACTAAGCCCGCTTGTACACGTCCGTTGTTTTCACCGGACAACGGACCGGTTTTTTAGCCGGACTTACAGTGTTGTATGGCTTATAATGAATGTGTGTACATACAGCGGACGCCATACCGGTGTCCAAATCATATAAATATGAAAAACACGGTCCGTGGCCCGGTGTAACAAACGGACGTCTACAAGCGGCCTCAGTAGAGCTTCCGAAAGAGTGGGTCTTAGAATGAACATGGACAAGACAAAGGTCATGTCAAATGCCCATGTAATACCCACTCTCATAAATATCAGAGACGCTACACTCTAAGTGTTGGACGAGTATGTTTACCTAGGACAAACTGTCCAGTTAGGTAGGTCCAACTTCGAGAAAGAGGTCAATCGTCGAATCCGACTCGGCTGGGCAGCGTTCGGGAAGCTACGCAATATCTTCTCATCCCGCAGTATCTCATGACGAAAGTCTTTGACCAGTGCGTGTTGCCAGTGATGACATATTATGGCACTGAAACGTGGTCGCTCACAATGGGCCTTATTAGAAGGCTAAAAGTCACCCAAAGGTTAATGGAGAGGGCTATGCTTGGAGTTTCCCTACGTGATCGAATCAGAAATGAAGAAATCCGCAGGAGAACCAAGGTAACCGACATAGCTCGAAGAATTGCCAAACTTAAGTGGCAATGGGCAGGGCACATTGCGCGCAGAACAGATGGCCGTTAGGGCCGAAAGGTTCTGGAGTGGCGACCGCGTACCGGAAGACGTAGCGTTGGAAGGCCTCTCACAAGGTGGACCGATGACCTTATGAAAGCTGCAGGAATCCGTTGGATGCGGGAAGCACAAAACCGGTCGAGGTGGCGGTGCTTGGGGGAGGCCTATGTCCAGCAGTGGACGTCTTTCGGCTGAAATGATGAATGATGATGACACTAATATTAAGTCTTTGCCACTTGACCCAGTGATCTTTGAAAGATTTAATTACGGGTACGTCTAATGGCTGTAATAAAAAATAAAATATATATGCAAAAGCGTTTATTCACAGAAACAATTGTTTACACGATGTATATACCTCCGCCAAACTGCAAAGCAGTTTGTTGGCAGACGTAGCTCCTTTTTTTTTTGACACTTTCACTTAGAGGTTGTAACTATTCTGGCATTCCAAATAAATCAGAATAAACAAAAAACATTAAATATTCTCTGCAGTGAGGCTTTGACAGGTGACAGGTGAGTCGTATGAACAGGGAGTTTGATAATAGTTACGTTTTGTTTCAAAGCCTCTTCCATTATGTTAAGCCCCACGTGAGTTGAGTCACCGTCATATATCAAAAGTACTGGGGGCCAAGTCTACTAATGTACAGGGTGTCTGGTGGCAGATTTAGGTTTTCAAAATAAAATAAAATAAATACCTTTATACGTATAGTTTTAATAAAAGTGTTAAAATACAGAGTCATAATGCGGATTTTATTTTTTAAATATGATGTCATCCAAATGTCTTCCATCTTGTTGCACACACTGTTCAAAACGGAGCCTCGTATTCCGCGCCACACGCTGCAGTAAACTCGGTTCAATTGCGCCGATTTCTCGCCGAATATTTTCTTTTAAGTCCACAACAGTTCGCGATTGTTGGTGTAGACTCGCGCTTTGAGGTAGCCCCACAAAAAAAAATCCATTGGGGTTAGGTCGGGGGACCTTGGTGGCCACAGGATGTCCCCAAAGCGACTAATCAGTTTTTCAGGGAAATTTTCGCGCAACAAATCCATTGAAGCTCTGGCCGTGTGTGCAGTCGCACCATCCTGTTGAAACCACGTGTGTGATGAAAACGATGGATGAGCTCGCAGGCTCGGCAAAAAGAAATTCGAAATCATGTGTCGATAATTCTCACCACTGACATTAGTCGCGTGGCCCCGTGCATTTTCAAAAAAAAAATGGCCCAATTATCCCACTCGCGGATAAAGCGCACCAAACAGTTACCCTTGGGCAATGTAATGGTTTTTGGTGTTTCAATCGAGGATTGCGAGTTCTTGGAGCCCAGTAACGACAGTTTTGTTTGTTAACGTGTCCGTTTAGATGGAAATGAGCCTCGTCACTCCAAAAAATTGAATTCGCAGTGCGAAAACGCTCCAACATGGTTTCACAAAAAAATTGCGTGACACAAAGTCATTTTCTTTTAATT
Organism: Dryobota labecula; assembly: GCA_947523025.1. Classification (NCBI taxonomy): domain Eukaryota; kingdom Metazoa; phylum Arthropoda; class Insecta; order Lepidoptera; family Noctuidae; genus Dryobota; species Dryobota labecula. The sequence goes on from OX383306.1 coordinate 7,950,503, forward strand.
CTTGAATGATTTGAATTTTAAAAGGATGGAACTTCATGTCCTTTTTTAAAATTTCATGAACAATCGCTCTTGGAAGTCCCAGTGAAGCTGCCCTTTTCCGTATTGAAAGTCGTGCATTTTCACGTAAGGGGTCCTTGACGATCGACTAGGCCCTGGCCGTGGTGTGTTCATAGCCGAAGCAGTTGCGCGGAACCTCTCCACCCACGAACGAATTAAATTCACACTCGGTCCATCGCTTATCCGTCGAATATTGAAATGTGAACAAAACTGCCGGCGAGCGAGTACGTAAGAATCGTGGCTCTTGAAAAACGCTTCGATAGCGAATGCGCGATGCTCACCCGACCACTGCGACATCGTGACTGAGAAATCCGCACGATCAGTGGTTCTAATGACGTCACGTCTAATGATATCACGTCCTTCACGTCGCAGCGATCCTTGTACTTCACGTCGGTCGACATCGGCAGGCCTGAAGATAACAGCTTCCATTGCTCAAACTGGTTGTCCGTTAGCTTGCACTCGTCCATCAGGCACGCGTTCGTGTGCAGTAGGCCGCTAAAGTTGAAGCTGCTGTTCGATATTAACCCGGTCAATCGGCAAAAGTTAAAATGACACTCCACCAGACTATTCATGATCATCGTCTTTCCTGTCGACGGTGGCCCCAAAAAGAATAAGTTGTTCTTCTTCTTGCTCTGTCTTGTAAAGTGTGAAAACGTCTTTGTGAAGAAATCTTCCTTGTCGATCTTGTTAATGTTCAATATTTCTAGGAATTTTAATTTAAGTTCCTCCTGCGCCGCCTCGTCCAGCTCCTCGTTCTCCTTCACAAACTTTGCTTTTGCTCTTTCGAATCGTTGCTTTATCGATTCCGAAAATACCAGAACTCGGGCGATGTGGAGGTAGGTCCTGATTTTTTCTGCATATTGCTTTGTGCAGACAAAGTCAATCCCTTCACCTGATTTAGCAAAGAGTCCCATTGCTTCTGCTTCTGTGAAAGCACCGTTTTTGCATAAAAGTACAATAATATCTGTGTTTCTACTATTGTTCGCGCCACCGTTTCTTGACTTTGTGCTTGAACCGTCTTGTTCTTCATCCAAAATTTTCCTTGCTTTGCTTGAAACTTGATATCCGGATTCGTCCTGCTCACCGTCATCGGCTTGAAGAGTTTCATCCACCACTCCATCGATCCCTTCTTCAAATGGCATGCCTTCTGGTCGAAATACTGAATTTCCCCCTTGGGCACAGCCAATTTCGTAGTTCTTAATTTTCCATTGATTCGGGCTTCCCATTCCGTGATGCTCGGCGCACTGACAAGACTCAAAATTTTCTTTACAGAGAACATCTTGTAACACTTGACGACCATTGCCGGAATAAAGATACTCGCGAAGACAAGACAGGCAGTCAACTGATTTATTCTTGTAGGTTCCGCGTCGAATAATTCTTCCCAGTCGTGCGTTAAATCCCCACTGTTTATTGTTAGAATAGTATATGACATGCCAATGGGGTCTTCTTGTTCCTTGATGGAAAGCGACGAGTTTATAAGGTCCGTCATAAAGTTTTGTAAATTTACCTTCAACGAGTGTATGCTCATAAAAAAATAACTTCTTTGTTCTACATTCCTAACAATGTCAATTCTTTGGGTTTGGTAAATTAAAAAATATTATCATCATCAGAATCATAAAAAAATGAGGTAATGCGTGATTTTTTCTTTACAATTCTGACTTCTTCACTTATGTTTCCTCCACTGCTACTATCATCTGACTGGTCAAAAAAATTTGTCTTCACTTTTCTATCCTTTTTGAATATTTTTCTTGCATTGTCACTTTCTGAAATATCATTGGGATTATTTTGTTCTTTTACCGTGACTTTTCCAGAAACAAACTTTTGTAAATCAAGTTGAAAATTGGTATTATCTGTTTTCTTCATTTCATTGCCAATAAAAGAAGTGTTGGTCCAATGTACTTTTACGTCAGATAGTATGATGATTTTGTTATTATTTTGGGCTCTATTTGATGAATTTTTCATATTTTGTGGTGCTTCAGTGGTTAAGTGTTGTAGCCTCGCAGCTAGTTCTTTATTTATGTCAGCTAGGGCATGCAAAAACCGGGTTGTAAAAAAAAACCCTTTCTCGGGTTGTTATAAAATCGGTGAAACCGGTTAAATCGGGTTTCACGGTTTTTTATTTTTTTATTCTTTTAAGAAATGAGAAATATGTGTGTAAAGAAATTAAAATGGTGAAGTCTAACCAAATCATGTCTTTTTTTTAAGTTTATCTCACTTATTTTTATAATAATGAGCATTTGTTTGGACTGAAATAAGCTACAGAATCAAAGTATTTATTAAAATCACAATTACAGTTACGAGACCTATATAAAATAATTAAATCTTTGATACATTAAACCAGGGGGCCAAGTCTACTAATGTACAAACGTTGCAATGGTCTCTTCATTGTGAGTTTTTGACAGATTTGCCATACAAACACTTTTAAATACTATGGCGAGACCATTGCAACGGTTGTAAATTAGTAGACTTAGGCCCCTGTTGTCGAAACACAAAGAAGTTGAGGTAGAGTTTATTTGAGTATTATTGTTAAGTAAAGTTTCAGAAACTTGGGTCTGCTGAGGACCATTTTGGATCGTGAAAGTTGGTGAAGGTGGTGCTTGAGGCAGCGGGCTAGATGAATAGTGTTTTTATGTGGAAGGTTGTGGTGACAAAGGTGTCTTAGGATCAGTTATCAACGTTGTTTTTAGTTTGATGTTCTGCTACTACATCAGATTTCCAGTCACCGTTTTTTTTAAATCTGGGTCATGTCTGCTCCTGAATCCGACAATAAAGTAGCCGATGTTCTCCTGAAACAGTGGCCCGTGTAGAGCTTGGCATTTGTCAATTTCAGGTATTTCGCAATTTTTTTCGGCATGCTGCTGATCTTATTTTTTCCAATGACTTTTGATCAATGACAATTGCAATTGCAACAGTACAATTGCCATTATTATAAGCTACGAAAAATCTGTTAGTGTTTATATTAGAGGGCGCAGAGCTTAGTACTTTTCGATAAATGTTACGTATTCTCCACGGACTACGAATGACCGTTCTTTCTTTGATTTTGATTTTGTGTCTGGCAAATTTTCCAGCAACAGATCTGAATGTTTTTCGATATCTTCAATTTTAATGTTTATGAGTTCATTTCCACGACAAGCGCCATTCACTCCAAAAATCAATGCCACCTGTAACAAAAATAGGTAGGTAGGTTAGTATTTAAGTAGGAAGGTAACTAACGTAATATATAAATTTTTATGTATTACATGTTATAAACTTTCTTAGATTTGACAGACACTCATGGTGTGTGTCAGACAAATCAATCAATCAATCATTACTTCTTTTCCTTGCGTCATTTGGAGTAGCAGCAACATTAACATCCTGATGCTGAGGCTGGGACTTCCTGTCAGGAGCATGATCGTTGCGCCGTTGCAATAATTTGTACCTCTACCGTATCGATGTCTGGATACTCCTCTGGACTGCAGCTCTCGTAGGTTCAGGATACTCGTACGGTGCCCGATGGCCACCCGGGTGACTCGCGATACTATCAGTTTACTCTAGCGAATCGGCCCGCGAGTATCCTACCGACTGCGCCAATTACGAAGGCTGTAGCTGTAGGATTGTAAAGAATACAAATTTTATCTAAATTAGGTTATTTGATAGAAGTTACAATATTAATAACTGCCTAAAATAGTCGACGGTTGACCGATGCTGTGTCAAAAGTGACGATTTCACCCAGGCCGCGATGTCGTCGTACATTGTGCTGCGTCGGCGCGTCGTGTCCGCGGCTGATGCAATTCGGAGTAACTAGGTGAATGCTTGTCAGCGGTTTAGGTGCTATGGGAATTTGTAACACAGCCACATATTACGTACTTCTGATAACAATAAAAACTCCTATAATACCTACTCACAATATATTTTTTTTAAATATAAGTACAATACCTACAGTTCAATCATACGTTATGTAGGTATGTAGTTACTAACCTGAAAACTCCCTCTAGCGAAGTAGCGTAATGTTAATAGTAACATTATTTCCGGTGCAAATGGTAATCCTCTTTTCGTTGGTTTCCTGAGGTCGGATGCCAGCAACGGCAATATTACACTTTTTATAGTGCATGGAATTCTTGAATTGAGTATTTTGTAAAGGGACCAGAATAATCTCGTAAATACCGCCTCGGTCCTACTTCTCTATATCTTCTGGCATAGTCCACAAACTCAATAAAGTCTGCCAAATCAGAAATTATTGCTTATTAATAAACGTTTAATGCGAAAGCGAATTCACTTTAAAACGTAAATGTCTAAATCAATCATTAAAAAAACTGAGGGTGAGTTTTTTAATAAAATCTCTTTTTATTCGTCCATTTATAACTTCTACGACCCAGCGACACATAGTGATATATCTAGATTTATTACTTTTAAAGGCACGTGTATTAGATTCGCTTTGTAAGAAAATGTATGTGGTTGTGCCCACTGCAACCCACGGAGAGGCTACGCATGAATTGACGTCATTGATACATGCGTGGCTTGCTCGAATAGGCGGTTACATAGCTCAACGCTGTCGACGTGGGTCTACGTTTCCACTGGAGTACACGAATATGATCCATGACTATGTACAGCTCATTTATCGCAGCGCAGTTTTCAGTCATACACCTTGTGGAATACCTATTATATTATATTATTACCTTTGACGCTCGCTTTCCCGCCCGTCCCACCTCCGCAGTGAAGCCCGTGTCCGGGGATTACAGTGGCACGTGCGTAGCCTCTCCGTGCGCCGTGCCACGCTATACATAGTCGTGGGTCATATTCGTGTACTCCAGTGGAAACGTAGACCCACGTTGTCAAACAAATTAATACACGCAGCTAAAATGCGCCGCGTGCCCGTGCACAGCATGCGCCGCGGTGGGCCCGTGCCTTAATGGTTGAGAACTGATGTTCGCCCTCTGCCAGTGACTCTGGCATATAAGCATTATAACCTACAGTTTCTAGATTTGGCAGTGCATCCCTAAGGGCATAAACTGCGTTACGCGTGTGCACGCACGTGAGCACGTCGCGGGCCACGCTTCTGGTGCACGCACGTGAGCACGTCGCGGGCCACGCTTCTGGTGCACGCACGTGAGCACGTTCGCGTGCTTATGCGCGGGCATCGGCGCGTCAGTTTTCTCAGTACAATTTTGACGTTGGAGGTGTACAGTCGAGTAATTATGGATAAATTAATGTTGTATTATTTATCAAGACGACGGCGACGACGAATTGCCAAAAAAAGACGCCAGCCAGTAAGCCCGTACGTTGAATCTAGGTTACTGTGCGGGGAATTCGTGGTGAAGTTTGGTATATTAAGAGAAAATGAAAGGTTTTTTTTCAAATATTTTAAAGTTTCATTACAAGTCTATGATGAATTATATTCAAAACTGGAGCCCTATTTGAAGACTAACAATCTACGATTGAAATCTACGTCAATCGTATCACCAATGGAACGATTTGCAATGACATTGCGGTAAGTAAAGACATTTCGATATTAATAATCATCTTTATTCATGTAAAAAAAACAGTCATTATTTAACAAAAGTTTAGAACACTCATATTTTTTTGCCAATTTATGTAAGTCACACTACTGTTTAGCCACATCAAGCCAGAAAGAAGAAGAAGTTCTTATTGTTTCGGCAGTGACACCTGGGGGCCTACCACCAGCTCATAAGCAGTATTATTTTAATATTACTTCAGTGGGAGAAAGAGATGGAGCTATACGTACTGTAGAGCTTCATCTCTTTCTCCCATGGAAGTAATATTAAAATAATACTGATTATGAGCTGGTGGTAGGCCCCCTGAATATGGCTTAAAATGTTTTTCTTGATGTGGTGCACTCTGTTCTTAGGGCCGAAACACATAACCGCACACTTATTAATCATCATATTAATCACAGTTTCTTACATTTATTAATTATATTTTGTTATTTCTAAATTACACAGTTTTATCGTTTTCGTTTTTTTTATCTATACCTACTTATTTACTTATTTTTTTATATAATCACAACAGTCATCACAGTGTCTTGCATAAACGTTACGTTACAATTAGTTTTTGATTATTCATTTGAAATACACTAATAAAATCACAGGTTCAAGTTTAAAATAAAAAAACACAATAACAGTTAAAACAGTACAATAAGTCTAAATGTCTTAATTATAATAATATACCTACCTTACAAAGTATTAATTATAATGACGCATATTGATTGCAAGTTTTTACATACGAATATTTCCCTTATTAATTATTCCCTTCTATTACTAGATCGGGTACTAATATTATTTTAAATTCTTATTTATCATCACAATCATAATCACAGTTTACTACATAAAAGATTAAATTTAAGAAGAGGATATATGAAGGAGCAATGTTATGAGTAGGTTCAAAAAAAAGGTCCATTAAGTAAAAAAAGGGGTCTATTGATACACTTTTTTATTTGACCCTAAATAGGGTTTAAGATAAAAGTGTCCGAATCGACCCCGTTTCTTTCCTTATGAACATTACACTCAAGGCTTGTAAACTTTTGGCGAATGCCCTTGTATATCATAATAATTGCACATGAGACCAGAAAAATAAAAAATATAAAATTGCGCTTTTTACTAACTTAAATAGTTCTTCATGTTCTTCTCTTTCTTTTGTTCTTAATAATTAAACAGTCTTAATCAAATCTTCAGTCTTTCTTGTTACCTATTTATTCATTGTTCGTGTCTGATCTTATATTTAAGGATTCTAAATCATTCGTTACCGTATTTTGCGTTAATGAAAGGTCATCAATGGTAATAATAATTTCTTTTTCTATATCAATTAAAGCTTCTAATACTTTTGTACGAAATAATAATTTTTTAAAGCAACTCAATTTTTTCACAGTTGGTAATAATGACTTAAAAAAATTCAAGTCTTCGTCCATATTATCTGCAGTGTTATTCTTCACGCAATTTAACAACTCTAATTCGAAATCAGTTGGCGATTCGCACTTACGTTTCTTGGAAGATCGTGTTTCTTTGGTAACGCTGGAGCTGGTGCTAGGTACATTAATCAAATCTTCTTCAATAATCGTATTATTTTGTGAAGTTCTCGGTGACGCGTTTTGCTCTACTGACTGATTAAAATCGTCTGCCGATTCTTCTCCTTGAGTATTCGAGTTTGAATCTAAAAATGACAGCATGTCATAGTAAATGTATGTTTTATTTGCCCTGGAACCGGAACCTGATTTAAGTTTTTTTTTAGTAGACCTCACTCTTATATAAGTGTCTCTTGCAGTTTTCCATCTTTGCTGCAGCTTTTTCACTGAAACAATAACACAGGTATTTTATTTTATTACAGATATTTAGTTAGTGGACATACCTTCGTCGATATTCATCTGGCGTATCAGACAGGACTAACCACGGTCAGAAAAATAGTAACAGAAGTTTGTCAAATTATAATTGAAAGGTTAAAGGAAGAATGTATACCAAAATTTTCCCGTGCGCTATGGGTAGAGACTGAAAAAGGTTTTTTAACGCAAGCCCAGTTTCCTAACTGCATAGGTGCAATAGACGGAAAACATATACGCATTATAAGACCTCCACATAGTGGTTCCCTCTATTACAACTATAAGCATTACTATTCTATTGTACTGCTTGCAATGTGTAACGCCAACTATGAGTTTACCTATATAAATGTGGGAGTGCAGGGTAAAGAATCTGACTCCGCAATTTTCACACAAAGCCGATTGTACGAACAAATCAACAATGACTTAATAGATATTCCTCCTGCCAAAGCATTGCCCGTAATACACAATGATAAACCAACCAACACTGCTGCAACCGCAGCTTTGCCCTATATTATTGTAGGAGATGAAGCATTCGGGTTATCTAGCCATGTCATGCGGCCATATGCTCGAGCTCTCGATTTAAACTACAAAAAAAAAATATTCAATTATAGGTTAACGAGGGCGCGACGTTATATTGAGTGTACATTTGGTATCATGGCTAATAAATTTCGCATACTCCATCGTCCATTGAACGTTGGAAAAGACAAAGCAATTTGTTTTCTTAAAACAATTTGTATTTTGCATAATTTTATAAGATAGTTGGCTTTTTTATAATTTATGTACATTCAATAATTGATTTTTCACGGTTTGTTACCACACATTTTTTATTAACATAGCAGGCATATTTTAATAATATACCTAATGATTTTATTTGTTAAATTCATCGGATGTAACCAAATAACTTAGATTGTTGTAAACTAAAGTTGAGAGATGTCAAAGAAAAACCTACAAAACTACAAAACGCACGCTTATTTTACAAAGTTACTAGCCCAATTCTAAAACCAATATAATAAATATTTTAGTTGATAATTGTTTTATTTATTTACCTACCGATCCACTGTTTCTGCCCTAAAATGATTTTGAACCCTAAATACACCGATAGTGTGAAGTAGTGTGAAGCTCGCAGTCGCACAGTGGAACGAATGTATGGGAGCGGTTGGACGTAGACATGTCCGAAAAATAAGAGTAAAATTATGACAAACTAATGATGCCATCTTATTCGATTACTTAATGCCTTCATAAATTGTGGTGATGAATTTCTTCATAACTCCCATATTTCGGGAGTAATTTGAGAAAATGTGAAATTTTACTATGAAAATGAGTGTATCGAGCTCTCTCCCTCCTGATTCCGGGCTTGTTTCAAGTAGCGGTCTCTAATATCGTAATGCTATTACTAAGAGCTATATTTAATACTAAGACACATAGTGCGCCAAATGTGCACTTTCTGGGATAAAAGGAAATGAAAATTTAAAAAAAAAACGTTTTTTCCCCATTTGTATTTACTTTAAACCGCAGACAGACTTATTAAGAGGTCTATAAATATATTATATATATACAGAAATATATATTAACAAAAATATTCACAAGAACTGATGAGAGTATGACTTTTAAGTAAGTTGATAATAAATTACCTAGTTTCATTAAAAGTACAATAAATAATTAAGATGTAAGCTCTAATTTACTAAGTTACACATTTTAAAACAATAACATCATTTAATTATCTTCGTCATCATCATCATCATCAATTAATTCAAATTCAGAATCGATGTCCGCTAAATCATTTATGTTAACAAATTCGATATCACTTTTCTCAGAATCCGTAAGCTCATAAAATTCCTTAAAAGAAGATTTTTTTACAAACTTATTTCCTTTTGGACGGATACTTGTAACAAGTGGATCAGAAGACAGTAAAAGATTGTGCATAATATCTTCATTGCATGAGATACTGCTATGCTTTCGAGAATGCCCCTCTCTATATTTTCTAAAATCTTTATTTCTAGCCTCAGATGCCTCTTCGGATAGAAAACCAATGGGCACAATTGACATGTTCTGAACTATGTCTGGCCCATGCATTAAAATTTTATGAAGTGAAGAAGGCATATAATACCATGGGTATAACTCCACGTAAAGCTTAGCAGTATCAAAGCAGAACTCTCGGAATTTAGTTACGTTGATCTTCTCTCCTGATGAAATACACTGCAAGATCACACAGATTTTTCTTAAAAGCATAGCATCTATTCCGGTCAGTTCAGCAGATTTAGTGTAGTTTTCAAAAAATCTCCTTGCCGAGTTGCCATTGTTGGTGGATCCACTGCCTTGTTTCACAACATCGAGAAGTAAGCCCGTTTCTCTTCTTACAGCCTCTTGAACTCTTTTCTTCCTGTCATCAACTTGCCTTTTTGCTATATCACCCCTTACTTGCCATGATTTTATGTCTAATTTGTAGGAAATGTGTAATAAGCATTCCATTGAGCGAATCCAAGCGTGAAGGGTGCTTAAGCTATATTTATACATGTCCTCGTTTGCGTGTTTATCTTTGATTAACTCTAAATTATTCATTTCTTTAGGACAAGCCTTGCATATGTCACACACTGAAGCTGCTGTATTGGATATAATGGAATGAATTTTACCATCAATCATTGTCAACAGCAGTTGGTGTTTGACACTAATTCCATCAGTGATGGTGGATGGAGTTAAGGCTTCAATCTCTGCTTCGATTTCAGCCATCTCTCTCTGCACATTTTCTTTGGTTTCCTTTATAAACTTAAACAATATTGGCCGGCAAAATGAAGTGGAAGATGGTCGCTCGTTTTCCCAAATTGTTACACCTTTTGAGACGAGCCGCAGTGGTACAAGACTAATCATAAAATTACTAGCAAGATCGATTTGCTCATCTTCACTCGTCCTTTGATGATAAATGCTTTGGCTAGATGATCCGTCAAAACCCCATTTGCTGGTCAATACGAGCTGTTGATTGGGATCAACAGGGGTTTCTAACGACCTAATAAGTCTTCTTGAGGTTAAATCCATCAAGGCTTGTAATTTGATTTTTGCAGAGCTCTCTGTAACTGTGAGATCTTCTTTGGCCGGATAGCACTTAATTTTTTCTTTAACCAACATGTAGTAACTCGGGTATTGAAGAGCTCCTTCTTGAGTGTTGAAATTCCGAAGAGTGTTATAGCGCCATTTCGATAAGTTCATCGATACATAAAGAGCCAATGCCTTCAAAGGGGATATTTCCCGTACCTGAATTGATTTACCTTCAATGAAGGCTTTGATTTTTGAGGCCTCTTCTGGATTCTCCGTCAAGTATTTCATAACATAAGCTGTATCGCTTTGTCCTGCCTTTTGAAGCGCCCTTTCGGCCGAAAACATAATTTCAGCGCTGCTACTGCTGCATGAAAGACTATCTTCAGTGCGTCTTCTTTTTTGCCGGTTACTAAGGTCCTCAAAAGATTTACGAGGACTAGGATGTGTACAAGTTGAAGCATCAGATTTAGCAGGAGAAATTATGGGCTCGATGACGTCACTTATATTTTCTGTAGAAGGTTCCATATTTTCATTCTGTAATTCCGGCCATTGAATTGCAGCCTGTAGCCAAATCTCATGTTTCTTCCGAAACTTATCTGTGCTTCTTCCAGACTGTGTCCATTTTGCATAAATGCGGTAGCAAAATCGACGACACCAGTCTTTTAAACTTGTTTCAGCACTTTCACATAACTGAACACAACTGTTATCTTTTAAAACACTGAACAAATAGTTAAAGTCGCGTAAATCTTTATGTGCGCGTGCGCATAAAGCAACGTGAATATCAAGATTTGTATTAAAATTTGGAAAATACATTGCGAGATTAGCTTGGATACAACGAGGTGTAAATCAACACTGATTTTAAAGTTACTAATAGTGACCTATTTATATAAAATCCAGGTATCCCAGGTATCCTTTGTTAAATATTGCAAGGTAATTCGTTATTGTGATAATTAGTAAATGATGCATGCTAAATTAGTGTATTAAGAGCCATTTAGTAATTAAATAATAGCAATGTTCTTATCAGTAATCATTAGTGCATCAGTTTTATATGTAAACCTTAAGTCCCTAATTATATATCCTAATTAGCTTATATCTTCTCTAATTGGCTGCTCAGAAATGTTATTGTAATAAGGTAAACCTTTAGAAAAACGGTTTTAATCAACAAAATAAACAAAAAATAAAAAAATTGTGTTATAAAATAAACATCACTCTTTATCCCAGAAAGTGCACATTTGGCGCACTATGTGTCTTAGTATTAAATATAGCTCTTAGTATTAGCATTATGATATTAGAGACCGCTACTTGAAACAAGCCCGGAATCAGGAGGGAGAGAGCTCGATACACTCATTTTCATAGTAAAATTTCACATTTTCTCAAATTACTCCCGAAATATGGGAGTTATGAAGAAATTCATCACCACAAGTTATGAAGGCATTAAGTAATCGAATAAGATGGCATCATTAGTTTGGCATAATTTTACTCTTTTTTTTCGGACATGTCTACGTCCAACCGCTCCCATACATTCGTTCCACTGTGAGTCGTGAACATAGGTACTGGTTGTCTCGTGACGCGCAAAATGGCGGCGACCGCGTGGCCGAAAGAAAGAACTTTGGAATTTATCGAGCAATATAAAACCATACCAATATTATGGGACATTGTTCACACGAATTTCACAATGTTCAGAAATACGCAGTATCTCTGCACTAGTTTTGAATATAAGCATGATTTTATATTTACATAGGTAAATTATTGTAAATATTCCGAGTTTTAATTTTATAGTTGGATTAATTGTTGAAAACATTTAATTGACACAAATACAATTGAAATAACTAATTATATATAACTAATTGCATAGATTATTAAAAATAAAAATTTGGCGCAAAGAATAGTTTACCTAACCTACGTTATTATAAAATAAATAAAGAGTGTAGGTACTTACCTTGTATGTTTTTTTCTGCTGCACTCCAGTCATCAAAATTTTGAAACAGTACTGTACAAATGTCTAGCCATGCTTTTGATTTAGCGTCCCGGTCTTTAAATATTTCGCTAGATTGGTCCCATATGGCAGGACGACACTGAACTTCAACAATTACCCTTTCTGTATCAAAATTTGTCATTTTTTGTTATGGGCCGGGCACGCGCGTGCGGTCGGTTCGAGATAGCGCTGTCAACTGAACAAGCACGCGCGTGCACCCGCTAGCGGGCTTCGCGCGTGGACCCGTCCAACGTGATGCGTGATCACGTCGCGTGCATGCGTGCCCCGTTGCACGGAAGTATCACGCGACGGGCGCCCGACGGGCTCACGAGCGTGTGCACGCGCATGGGCACGCGCGGGTCGGTTTTGTGTGGACACGCGAGAGGCACGCTTAACGCAGTTTATGCCCTAAAACCTCTTATCTAAAATGAAAACAAAATTATTTCTAAAAAACATTCTCAATCCACTTTGTTAATTTTCTAATTTCTCATAATAGTGGAGTCATTTTTTGTGGCTTTATATGGCCCCAAGCATTCTAATATCGTACCATCGCAACAAACAATCATAAAAGGTTTTATGTGGTTAGCAAACTTGTGCAAGCTATATGTATCTTTTTGGAATTTATAATAATTGCTGCTCTGAATATAAACATATGTTCCATTACAGATAACTATGGCTGGTTTAACATCTTCCGGTAAATCGGGATTACCACGAAAGCCCCTCGGGTATTATTCTATTTCGAGCTGCCACATCTACTACCGTCGTATAATTTGTTGGTTGTTGTATAATTTGTTGTTTTTATAATTTCCATTTTACATCTGGTATCTTAGCATCAGCCAAAACCCTTTCAAACGCTTTAGTTCCTTTAACGGGTAGCCAAAAGACTTCACAACGCCTTGGCGTAAACCACTGATTCTTTATTATCTATACGGTTCCGCCGTCTTTTTCACTAAATTTACTTAAGAATATCGTAATTTTTTAATCGCCAACGTCACCTTGCTACCTGGGGATCCATCCATCCAGCGAAGGTGCCCTGGACTTTGCACCAATAAATTGGCAGTTTAAAAAAAATAATTTCATTTCTTTGAAATACGCAAAATGAGGGCTCCGGTGTGAAATATTCCTCAAATATTTTTTGCCTTTTTTAACCCTTAATCAAACAAAAATTTTTTTTTGAGAAAATTGGAAACTGTTCATGGTTTTTAGTTAAGTGGGTTATGGAGATTCCGAAAAAAAGACTCCTTTTTCTATAAAGAGGGGGGAAATGGGGGTTTTGCGGTGGGAAATTATTTCCCATTATCCGGAACAGCTCTCAACTTTTAATACATTTTTACTACAAATTCTATACATGTTAGTTGCTCCTGCTTTGCTTGTTTTTTTTATCTAATATAATAAAATAAAATGAAACATCAACGTTAAGAATAATGTTTTAATATAAATTGAAACTTACTTACTAAGGAAAATAATATTATTGAGGTGGAACAGTGTGAAAGGTTTTGAAACAGTTCTTAGCACACAGAGCAATTTCACAGGTGGAACATTGTATTTTTGTCCTCTGTTCTCTCTGTTTCGTACTACAAAATCGACATCTTTTGTAAGTATTAGTCTCTTCTGGCAAGTGTATGCCTACATTCAATAAACGAATTTCGTCTGGTACGCCAAACCTACCCCCTTTCTTATTTTTTTTAAAAAGTACTCCTGTTTGTGCTTGACCTTTCCGTGTTGTGTAATTATCTATTAGGCCACGTGCAAGGCGTAACCTAAATTCTCGGTGTCCGTGCAGCGTCGCAACATGTGTGTAGTTGTAGGTTATGTATGCATTTATAATTGATGCATCGAATAAAAAAAAGAAAAGTCTCATCCAGTATTTTCTTGATTTGCGGCTTATAGGATACGACGATCTAAAATGGTCGAATAGATCTACTCCGCCCATGCTAAGTGTATAGGAAGCAATTGCTTTCGGGCAAAGAATGTCTGCTCTAGAGCCGTCCTTTTGGGTCCTCTTTACAAGCATTATATCTAGTGGCTGATGGGCTGTCGTGAGTACAGCTACTTCTTTTGTATCAAACCATTTAATGGCTGTGATGGGCTCTGCAGTAACAGCTGCAAACTGATGTTTTTCCAATCGTAATGGTTTTGGTTGTTTTTTCTTTATTATATCAGGTAGATCTTTTCTATTGCATCTGACTGTCCCTACTGCATAAATCTTTTTGTCATAAAGATCTTCCATAAGATTACAGCTCGTAAAGAAGTTATCGAAGGCAACTAAAGTATTTTTTGGTACACTACTGCAGAGTTTCATGACAACATTGTAGCCTAATCCTTCATTTTCGGTGCTGAATCCTTTTCCTGAATAGACTTCGAATTGGTACAAGTACCCGGTTTTTGCGTCGCACCTTGCCCAGACTTTAAATCCTCTCTTGATTGGTTTTTTTGGCATATATTGCTTTAGCGAACTTCTACCTTTAAATTTCACCATACATTCATCAATCGATTGTACTTCAGAATTAAATGCTTCTTTCTGATAAACCTTGTTCAGTTTTGTGAGGAGGGGTCTCAGTTTATATAATTTGTCGTATTCAGAAGAGCCTCTTGGTGGTTCCGTTTCATTATCATTTAAATGGAGGTTTTCCGTAATTTTTTTAAATCTTACGATTGGGAAAACCTGGGCAATTTCCTTGTTATAATAAAAAGGATCTGAGGACCAGTACAGTTCCATGTCTGGAAGAGGATTTAAGCCCATAAGGATTAAAACTCCTAGATACGCCTTAATATCTTGTTGCGTTACTGGTTTCCAGTTGTTGCTACTTTTCTGTTGGGCGTATCTATTTGTTTGTTCCACAATTATAACAATTAGTTCATCAGGAAAAAACCGTTCGAAAATAGTTAGTGGTGATGTTTTGTGCGTGTCATTAGCGTTGGGTTTAAAACGTTTTTCAAAAACGGGAATATCATGGGTTTCGGATTTAGTCTCCCATGCTCTTGGCTGAGAACGATCTCTGCGTACTTCGTTGTTAGATTCAGACTCTTGTTCATCATCTGCCAAAAACTCTTCCATGGGAACTTCAATGACATTTAAATTTTGCTGAACTTCATTAAATTCCAGACATCTTCCATCAGACTCTTGTTCATCATCTGCCAAAAACTCTTCCATGGGAACGTCAATGACATCGAAATCTTGCTGAGCTTCATTAAATGCGTGAATGTCTTGAGGTTGTTCATTACATTCGTCGTTTGCAGTATCTGAGTCAGTTGGCAAAGGATTGTCTATTTTTGGTGAGTTTGTGATATGAGATGATTCTCCCAAGACTGTTAATAAGGCATCCGTTGAAATCTGTTGGGCTTGTATAGTAGGCGTCTCTTGTTTGTCTTCATCCAATTCACAGCCAAAGATATATTCAAGACGTTGTTCAATTAGGTTATCGTCAGGCTGATTGAGGTAACTATCGGAAGGAGAATGAATGCTGTTGACATAGCATGAGTCGTCTTCAGAATCTGAGCCCGATAAATCAGACAAGTCGTCTAAATTTTGGACCACCTCTTCTAATTTTTTCTTGGGTAGCACTTTACGTTTCTGTCTAGCGTCCATATTTAAATAGCTGAAAGTAAGTAATGGAAAGTCGGTAAGTAGGTAGTCTCAGCAGCACAAATAGTAACAAAAGTTCCTAAAAATTGTAAGTGACTCAGTTAGCCATAAAAATATAAAAATCAAGTGATCAATCTCGAGAAAGCTCCTTAGCTGACTTACTCGCTGACAACTTTGTGTTAGTTAGGTAAGACTACAAGTACCTATACCTATTTAGCTACTTATATAGTGCAACAGACAAATTATTTATTATATATATAGAAATTGGTTTTTTTCAATGCAGGAACAAACAATGGGAAATTATTTCCCACTTTGTTAAACCTAAGAAAATCCAACAAATATCAATGCTACGAAGGCAAAAATCGAAAAAGGCAATCAGAAAACATGTCTAGTTTACAAGAATATTGTGTTTATGCACTTACCAGATTTTTTTTTCTTCAAAAACTCAAAACTCCCACCAGAACCGGTCTTTTCGCAAAATATTTCAAACTGTGTTTTTGAAATTGACATACGATGACAGTTCGCGGCTTCGTATAAAATGTTGCCATTAGATTAGATTTAAAAAATCTGTAGGATAATTTTATGCCTGAGGTTGGTACTAACTGGAGTTACCAGTAAAGAAATAAAACAGAAATTTTACCGTGGTGTCAAGTGGGAAATAATTTCCCAATATTTGATTAAGGGTAACTTGGAGAGTCCGCATTTAAACTATCAAACAATTATTGGTCGATTTTGTTTAGCAGGTTGACCGTAGCAAGTGCTTCTGTTGGCAGCTCTCCTGTAAAAATAAATACTTTTTAGTGTTTTTATAAGTATATGTTATTTAAAAATAATGTAAAATAGTTTTTAAAGAACAATAAACATTTTAATTGCAATAAAAAATTGAATTTTGGTAAAAGAAAATGGCTCCAGATGGTAATATTGTAAAAAATCTACGTAGTTATGAGATGATAAAATTATAGAACATCTCTGTTTAAGCTCAAAGCCAAAAATTCGAGGACACATTCACTGGGCCAGCATAGTGGATTATAGCCTAGTTCCTCCATCAGAGGGAAGACTCAAGTGGGATCATAAGTAGGCTGGAGCTGATTTTTAAATTCATGGATGTTTTTTTTACATTATTATTATGACATCAACACACCTTCGATAAGTTTTGCATACATTCCAGCAACACTGTGTGGCTCAAAACTTGCGCGGCTAATTTTACTTTCATTTTTTGTTTATTGTTCGGATTTAAGTGGCTCATCGTTAGGGCAGGCGCAAACACGAAAAGGTTGTTGTTATCCAATTCAAAAAATTCTTCAATGTGATTCCACTTCGCGATTTCTGAAAAAGACGTATATATTGATCATCTCACAACACGCTTTTATGAGTAATGCACTAAAACATGAAAAATACATAATGTTAATACTTCTTGTGATAGGGCACAGCTGCAGGTCTCTTCAATAAAAGATGCGTGAACAATTTGATCCTTGTATTTTTAGACAATTTACTGTTACATTAACTATTAATTTAGCAAAGTTCTGCGTGTAAAAATGATTGTATATCGAGCGACGCCACACCGGTCAAGAGTGGTGACGAGAAGAAAAAACAAAAGATGGCGCTCGGGAGCCGCGGGGTTCGCAGAGACTACTTCGGATTTGCACTAAGTCAGATGACAGCTTATAAGTAGCAGGGCGGCGTTTACGAAGACAATGACATAACGACATGCCCCCGGCCTTGGAAGCTCTCGCGTCCAACATCTAGTCATCATCTTCATCGAACAGAGGACAAATTCGAGGAAATGCACATCTGATGATTCCACTGAAAGTTTGGATGTCAGCTACTTGGGACACCCCATCCTTTCCTGGCAGCGTAGCTATGATGCGTCCTAATCTTCGAGTTTTGTCTTCTTTGATAACCACTAGAGTATTAGGTTGAAGATCAGTCTTGTTCTCCTTCTATTTTGTTCTTACTTGAATTTCAGAGATATACTCTTTGCTCCAACGAGACCAAAAATGTTGTCTGATCTGCTCTAGTCGTTGGTAGCGTGTTAGTCGATGGACAGGAACTTCAGTCAGCTGTGCAGTTGCAGGCGCTGTCAGGTGACGACCAACCAAAAAATGTGCAGGACTCAAGGGAAGGAAATCATTAGTATCTGTTGACATGGGACTAATAGGACGAGAATTGAGGATGGCTTCAACCTGGTATAATACCGTGCTAAATCCTTCAAACGTTAAGTGTGCATTACAGATTACGCGTGACAAGTGATGCTTGCACAATTTTACTCCAGCCTCCCAAAGACCACCAAAATGAGGAACATATGGTGGGATAAAAGAAAACTTAATGTCCTGACTAGTCGCATAATCAATTAAATCAGCAGCAATAAAAAATCGTCGCAAAATCAATAAAAAATTTGAAAATTCTTGGCAAGACCTACAAAATTCCTACCATTGTCGGATATAATTTTACCTACTGCTACAACGTACTAAATACCCCGTTCCCAATTTATTTTTTGATACAACAGACATCTATTTTTATTCGACTACAGTGAAGCAAAAAGTAGCTTTATGATTTTGACCAGTATGTATGATCATCTTATAATTTTTATTATAGGCTACAAAATAACAAACCATTGGTTCAAGTCTATAATAAATGGGGTTTCCTGAAAAAACATCTTTCAGTTTTATTTATGTAACTAAAATACAGATGTTTGTTTCTATTTTACGTCACAATAAATGAGATAAAAACACAATTTCCGATTTACATAATATAGTAGATAATTATGACAATTAGCAGTCGGTCAAAATCGATTTAAGATTTTTTTTTAATTTCCTGGTGGTAATACTTCCCGTAAAAGTATAAAATTTAAATATATTATTACCTGCTAATTGGTTTTCCGTTGCACTCAACATTAGTGTTGCATTTTATGTTGTATTTTAGAAATAAATTCTAGGACATTTGAGAAGATGGGGCGTATCGTGTAGAGCAACAATTTCATACTCCTGAAATCTAAAATATGGTTGTTCAACAGATGCCCCTTGTGAAAGTGCTCTTCTATTAACTCCATCCATTACGTAAATAGTTGCAGCAATTGTGATGCCTGCATCAAAACAAGAGTGGAGGACCTGTAATAAGAAAATTAAGTGGGTTAGTAACATTTAGTATAAAAATAAATATGGTCACAAATAGAAAATGATTTTCGGTTGACTAAACAGTAAATACATGAAATTAATTTCAATACAATAACGTACCTCTTTTTGATCAAAATCATTCATATGTCTGCAGTGACATGATCTCCCGACAAATAATATGCCACAGGCTGTTTAATTCTTTTCCTTATACATAAAATTATTAATACTAGAGCATGACTTGTGGTAATACTCCCCGTAAAATTACTCGTATAAAATTCATAGATATTTTTACCTGCAATATGTTTTCCATTGCCCACAACATTAGTGTTGCACTGTCTGTTGTATTTTAGAAATAAATTTCTAAAACATTTGAGAAGATGCACAGTGTTTCGCGAAGAACAAACTAGGTGTACAAAATGATTTTTCGACTGAAATGGCTTTATTTATACTTATACATACCTATTATATACATTTTTTGACTTTTCAAAAAACTTTAGATAAATGGGGGGTGAGGCGTAAAAAAAAAACGAAGAATCATTAGAATAAATATTATATATTGAAAAAGAAAAGGCAAAATGCAACTAATATAAAATATAAATGTCATGCCTTATTTTTATCTACATTTAATAATATCACTACAAAACAGGAGTTATATATACAGGCCAGTTACTTAAAATATAATAATATGATAAATATATTACAATCATTCCCTATCACTATCATCATCTGAGGAATCCGACTCTATATAATCATTGTAATTATGAGGAATATTTACAGATGGACGCGAAATGGGTAGTGAAGACGGGATAATTAATTTTAAAACTTCCGGAGATAACTTTTCAAGTTTTTTCCTGGCCACATCTCTGCGTTAATTAAAGGGTCGGATGTTGCTAAAAGCATGTGTAATAGGTCTGTATTCGTGGCAGTGCGAGATGTCTTGCGCGTATTGTGCAGGCGAAATCGGCGCAAGTCTTTATTACGCGCTTCTAGGGCTTCTTCAGAGAATTGCCCAATAGGAAGAAGTGCTGTTTTTATAACCTGTGTACTATGCACAAGTATCTTATGCACAGTAGCAGGCATAAAATACCATGAATACAGACTTAAATATAGCTTACGCGTTTCACAACAAAGTTCTTCGAATTTATCTAAATTTATATCATAGCCAAGAAGCAAAGGTTTTTAACAGAATATCAAATTTTTTGATTAGTTCAACATTCAACCCTGTAATCGCTGCACTCACATCGGCATGAGCAAAAAATTTACGCGCCGTGTTTCCATCGTTTGTGTTTCCGTATCCTGGCTTTGGTTTGTCCTCTATGAACCCTTCTTTCTTAAACAACAGTTTAATTTTGTCTGAGCGCTGCTTCACACTTTGCTTATCATCTGCACTTCAGGCCTTTTTTATGTCAAGGCGATAACTAATGTGTAACAAGCACTCAAAACTACGAATCCAACCGTGCAAAGTGGACAAACCAAAACCAAAATCGTGCTCTACACTGGAAGTGTCCCTTAAGTCATCATTCATCATTTTTGGTGTTGCTTTGCAAATATAACAAGTTTGAGAGGAGCGTGTATCCGTTAAAACTGAGTTTAAGGTTACGTTTACAACATATATAAAATCTAGCCCGGAGACGTGGAGACAAAAAGTGGCAGTCTCTCAAACATTAAAAATAGTTGAAAATATCGTTTTTCACAAGGCTTTACATAAGACGGCAAAAATTTAAACGTTAATGTATTCATCCGCCGTATAAATCCTTTCGTGCTGTTTAAGCTGTGTCTCAACTTTTGAGAAATATGTGTCGTTTGGAAGGAACGTATGCCCTGACTAAATATTTGAGTGTGATTAATTGTAACGTATTACGAGTATTACATATTTTCTTTATGGTGGCATTTTGCTCAAAACAGAATAGTTGCTTATAATAATAATTAATGAGATAAGTTTTTACAAAATTAAAATGTGAAACTATGGCCAAAGTTTGTGTACCTTGAGATGGCAGCACTATCAATTAATATTTTGTTTGAAGCCAATATAATTGTGGAACTTTCACTGCCCTGGAAGAGACGGCGCGCGTCGCGCCTGCCTTATGTACTGTTCATTCTGTCACACGCATCGTAGGTGTTCTCCCTCGCGCTCAGATATCAGAACGCTCATTCCGTGCTTCCCATCGCTGTATCATCAAACTCCATAGGTTTTCTATGGGGTTGGGGTCAGGAGATCGTGCTGGCAATAAAATAATTTTTATCTCCAGGTGTTTATTAAACCGCACACGCACAGTGCTCGCCCGATGAATTAGACAATTGTCCTGGCGGATGAAAGTGGTATGTTTATTGTAAAGACTGAATGCAAAGTCGACTAAGTTTATAAAAGCCACTTGTGAACTGGCACACTACGGCTTGTTAAGTATAGTTCCTTGATTAAAAAAATATTCAAATTTAAACATATAACGAATGTAATAAAATAGTAATTTTATAATAAAAATAGTAATTTAATAATAACGCTATTATCTAGCGTTATTTTGTTTTTCATCAGTTTTGTGTATGTATTTTTGTCGGTGTCGGTCGTAATCTCGGCACTCTGACATTTTCTGTGACTTTCTCCTTATACTCTGGATTGTGAAAAAAAGCTATTACCTATAGCATTTCAAAATTTCTTACCGGAAATGGCTGTATGCCTAAATGTGCATCTCCTGTTGAAAAGCTTTCACCACAACACAAAGCAACGACTCTTTCTTCAAGCTCCGACAGCTCCACTTCATCCTCCACCCCACCACCAGTCCTAAGCCTAGCAGCAGAGCACGCAGATTTTTTTTTTCTGGCACTTTCTTTGTCATACCAATCAGACATATAATTATAGAAATTATAAAAAATTGCTGTTATTTTTCAAACTATATTAAAAAACTCAATTTTCTTATCGTATTCATTGATTGAGTAAAATTAACAATAAGATAAAATTTATAAAACCAAGGAACACACTTTAAGTGGTTTGCATTGACGAATTTTAAGTGGTAAAAAACATGTAGTTAAAAAAAGCGATGCTAATCTTGGTCCACTGTTTGCAATTTTTGTTTGTTCCACCTATACTATTTAGGCGCACGGCTACTTCCTCCCATTGGCGCTGACTTCGCTCTCTGGCATTTTGAGTTCTCAAGAAACCCTTCGCCATGCCAGGGTTTATTTCCATAATTTCTACCAGAGTTTCAACCTGAGCCGACGATGTGTGAGAGGAACTTGTCTCATTTGGACTGGAACAGTATTGATGGATTAGCAAACCAAATAAATACTATTTTAATTAATATCATTTTCAAACTTCACAACCAGAAATATAAAGATACTACATGATTATTTTACAATTATTTTCGGCACTGAACGATCAAATCAAACACATGAAACACAAACAAAACAACGCAACGTACTGTCAAGTCAAAATATTGTCTCTGACATTTTTTTTTTTTTCGTAAAGAAAGTTTAGAGGTATGAGGAACAGGGTGTAAAGTTCACTCATAGTAAAGGGAGGATCCTCCGACCAGACGGGTATTGTGTCTGGTGGGCAACTGCCCAACGGTTGATGTCGGGATGTTGTATATATGCTAGTCGCGCGGTAAACTCTGATAGCGCGATGCAGGATTTGTGACGTCAGGTCTTTGATGCGTAGCTCGCATGTGGCGTTGTTGATACCGCCACAAAAGCATAGATTATATTCATGGCACGAATTAAGAGTTTTCTGTTTTTTTACTTATTATTAGATGGCTCAATTCTTTAAAATAAGAAATTAAAATGCATCTCCTGTTGAAAAGCTTTCACCACCACACAAAGCAACAACTCTTTCTTCAAGCTCCGACATCTCCACTTCATCCTCCACCCCACCACCAGTCCTACGCCTAGCAGCAGAGCACGCTGCAGTTTTTTTTTGGCACTTTTTTTGTCATACCAATCAGACATATAATTTGAATTGTTCTCTAAACAGGGGCTTCATTTATTATTATCATGAAGTTTTCTTTGGTTTGTAGTGTCAGCTCGCCTAACCTTATATTTGTAACTGCACACACTAATTATTAGCATGATTACACGAATCGTTGACTAGAATAGTTCTCTTTTATTTCGCCTACGTCACTCCAATACATGGCGACCCTGCCAGGATATCCATGAAGTCTTTGCAATACTGTCCAAAAGTAGTTTTAAACTCATCATAATCAAATTCTACAGCAGCATAACTACTAGAGAATTCATCAGGTGTTATACCCAAAACTACATATGATTTGAATTGGGTGCTAGATATTACACTCTGAGGAGTTACTCCAGCAGTTTTGATAACCTCTGCTGAGTCCTCATTGGATAAGCTAAGTTTGTTGATGGCATCCGAGAAGGTTGTAACAAGAATGGTACAGTATTTCTTGATCTGTTATGATGGTTTGCTATTTCAAATATTAATGAATCTAATTCCAGCTCTGTGGCTACTCCTGATTTATTATATTTATTATTAGATCTTACCAACCCTCCAACAAATAACTGTATTTCTACAATTCCGTTCTTAGAAACTATAGGCTGTGTATATAGTATTCCACAATCACATAGATTAACTCTGGCTTGGCACTCTAACTTTTCTCTTCCCTCTAATTTATAATTATAACTATTTTCTATTTTATTAATGTATAAGTGATACCTGTTATACATTGATATATTCCCTGCGTGCTGCTTGCAAAGAGCACAAGCTGAAGCTAGAAATAATTTATTATTCAGTAAGGAATTAAGAAAAAATAATTTAGATAAAAAAGTAAATGAACCAAAATATAAAAGTGGAGAATTAGTTTTAATTAAAAATCAAGTAGGAAATAAGTTAGATAAAATTTATTTAGGACCATACAGTCATTGAAGATGTATCACCAAATGTAAAAATTTTAAAAGATGACAAAGAGTATGTTATTCATAAAAATAATACAAAACTGTTTGTAACTTAGTATTTTGGTAGTAATAAGATATTTTTTTTTTTGTAAATGTAATGTTTAATTAAAAGAATATTTTTAGTTTTAAGATGTTTTGTTGTTAATTCAGATTTTAAAAAAAAAGGGGAGGTGTAGTGTGCAGCTCGCCTAACCTTATATTTGTAACTGCACACACTAATTATTAGCATGATTACACGAATCGTTGACTTGAATAGTTATCTTTTATTTCGCCTACGTCACTCCAATACAGGTTAAACCAGTCCAGTAATCACATAATTCATCGGACATTTGACCTACTTGCTCAAAATCGAATTTATTTACTACATCATTTGTTAGGGCTTGTTTTATTGCAGCCTCTAACTGAGCAGGAGTAAACTGGCTAATATAGCCATGGTCATCGAGAAACCCCCAATTATAAACCCTCAAATGATGGCTACAAATACGAGCATTTTCTTTGACAAATAGTTAATTTGATTTAAAATGTAATAAACGGTGGCTCAAAAAGTTTAGTACAACATGTCGTTCCAAATTCGTGCTATCCAGATGTGGTCTGATGTGGATGTGGATGGGATGTGGTGGTTATTTTCCAGGGGCATCTTTTCATTTATTATATCAAGAATATGAGCAGCATCAGCTCTATTGCGAAGGCGAACACCAAATTTATTTATTAAACTTGTAGCAATTTGGAAATAAGCCCTCATATTTGGTACAGTTTTATTGAAATGGTCAAACCTTTATTATCTAAAATGTCTTTTAAAATATCCATTTACAACCTCTACCGCTCATCTGCATATACCATCTATATATATCTCTCTCTATCATCTACTTCTATTTGCTTGGGCGGTGGTTAATTGGTGTTCGAATTCCAAAACGTAACTCTGGCATATATGCCTTATTATTATAAGGTATATATTCATATATCACATGCTCTAATCAGCTGTTGCTATCTTTGAATGTCTAAAATAAATATGTCATTATCTTGAAAGTACCATCTCGATGGGGAACTTCATTGCTGAACAAAGAAAACATTATTTCTGCATCAGATGTGGTAGCTTTGTATGGGCTAAAACAATCTACAACGTAACCATCACAGGCTACTATTAAAAATGGCTTCCACAGATTTATAATTTGTGTAAAGAATATGTGTCTTTTTAAACATACAGGGTGTTTGGTGCATCGTGTGCCAAATTGAAATGGTCGACTGAAGGAGTCATCCGCTAGCCTTTCAGACCCTTTAACACCCCTCATGCTCTGTGGATTTTTTTTTATCGACTTTTTATTGTTTTCCAAAAAAAAAGACCCAAATTTTACATTCAAATACAGATTGAAAAAAAAAATATATAAGGCGTAGACTCTGAATTTTAATTTTATTTCGATGTGTTGTATTGTTTAAGAATACTTTTAAATACAAAATTAGTGATATTAGTCACCTAGTTCTTTTTTAATTCACTCGCAAAGGTAAAACTTAAATTAAAGCTGTACCTAAGGCTAATATTCAAAATTATGATTTAAAAAGAAATCTCTTAAATGATACCTGTCAAACCTATAAATCTGCTATCTCATTCTTATGGTTAGGTAAATTCGTGTCTTATATCTGTATCTTTCGTGGGATGTACTTGAAATAAAAAAACAAAATTGCATTTTTAACATTTATTTAATCATTGTTACAAATCTTGCTCAAATTGTTTGCCTCTGTTGCGAATGCAGGCCCGACACCTGTTTCGTATTTCAACAGTTGTTGTACGAAGTCGTATTTCCTCCTTAATAGTATTGAATGCCGCTTCTATGCGTTGGACTAATACCTCAATAGTTGGAACCTCCGTGGCATATACCAACTCTTTGGCACGTCCCCAGACATAAAAGTCTAACGGAGTTAGATCTGGGGAACGTGGCGGCCATGTAATAGGGCCATCGCGTCCAATCCATGCATTGGGGAACACATTGTCGAGATATTCCCTCACAGTCAATCGCCAATGCGCGGGACAGCCGTCATTTTGAAATACAATTGGCACACGTTCATTAAATACGGGCACATCGGTCACTAATTCGGGCAGGTCATTTTGTAGGAATTCCAGGTAGTCTTCGCCATTGAGATTATCGGGCAGGTAGTGCGGTCCAATTACCTGATTCCCAATCACTCCTGCCCAAACGTTTACACTAAACCTTCTTTGAGAAGATTTCTGTCTTTTAACACGTGGGTTTTGCGTTTTCGTTGTCCAGTGGTGTAAATTGAGGATCCCATCCTTGGTAAATTTGGATTCATCCGTCCACAGTATTCTTTAAAAAAAATCAGGATCATCCACATCCGTATGTAAAAGAAACCGACAAAAAGCCACTCGTCTCTCAAAGTCGCCACCCTCAAGACCTGCAACAAACAAAAAACTCTTTTAAATTTCTCTTGGGCAATAAGTAATTGCACAAGATAGACCCGCTGTTCGTGCTAATAGATTCACTACCTGGAAGTGACGCCATACCATACCCATTACCTGCTAAACAAAGGCAAGGTCAAACAAAGCTTGCACGGGTTTAAAGTTAGTTTAAAATTACGTACCTTGCACCAGAGTGTAGTGGAATGGATGCTTTTTGTTTTGACGAAGTACTTTCCACACTTTCCATATTGAAATATCAAGATGTGATGCCACATTTCTAATGCTTCTTGTAGGGTCTTCCTCAAAAAGTGCCAGTATTCTCTCGTCTACTTCAACATTATGTCGCACAATATGGCCCCTTGGTTTATTAAAAGTAACACTGCCAGTCTCGCGTATGAGTCGGTATGTGTCTTGGAAGACTCTGCGGCCAGGTAATCGTCTACCAGGAAAGCGTTCCTGGTAAAGTCGTTGCGCTGCTCCGTAAGCCATCATGATGTCCGCATATTCTTCGTTAGAGAATGTCGCCATTGCAATAACAAAAAACTCAAAGTTTAACAATAACAACAAAAATTAAACAAATGTAACAAGAACCAACAAAACTTAACGATAACAAAGTAATAAAAGAATCGAGGAGTATGGTGAACTAGCACACACGTTAGGTAGCAGAGGCAGTGATGTCTCGACTAAAAAAATGGCGGGTCGGGCGCCGCGATTTGTTCAAACCGATTTAAGGTATGCAAGAAAGAGATAGAAGATAGATTTTACTGTGAAAGAGTGAGAAAACAAATTTTACCTCTTTCTCAAGTAACAGTTCCGCAATAAATATTTTTTCATTAGAATTTGGAATGTAGTTTTATGTGACTTGATTCACAATTCTAGCGAATTCACAAAGTTGTTAAAATACTTTTATGGCATGTGGCACATCATTAGAAAGAGGATAGACTGAAGAATTAATGAGGGAGTTGGAAGATCCCGGTCGCTTTATAAATAGCTGTAACATGTACAGCTTTAATTTAAGTTTTACCTTTGCGAGTGAATTTAAAAAAAAACTAGGTGACTAATATCATTAATTTTGTATTGAAAAGTATTCTTAAACAATACACATCGAAATAAAATTAAAATTCAGAGTCTACGCCTTATATTTTTTTTAAAATCTGTATTTGAATGTAAAATTTGGGTCTTTTTTTGGAAAAAAATAAAAAGTCGATAAAAAAAATCCACAGAGCATGAGGGGTGTTAAGGGGTCTGAAAGGCTAGCGGATGACCCCTTCAGTCGACCATTTCAATTTGGCACACGATGCACCAAACACCCTGTATAATAGATACTTTTTTTTTATATTATGTTCCATGACACATCTCAATACATTGTTCGTTATTTTCATTATAAATTCCATGCGGGATCATGAGATTTCTATCAATTGTTCTCTCGTCAAATGGTTTATTCCGAGGTTACATGGAACATAATTTTGTAGTAGTATCTTTCGTTAAGTTTGCATTAACCTCTCTAATGTAGTGCAAGAACCTTCTAGTAATGTGGATATTCTTAAGTCCGAATCACCTCTCCGCATCTTTATCAATACATCAGCTAGACCTTATATATCCCTGTGTTTTCCCAACAGTCGGGGAAGGTTTTCTAATAAATTAAGGAATTTCGCGTTTGTTAAAAGCCTATCCAAAATCCAAAAATATGGTCATAAAGCTTGTGTTTTTGAAAAAAGGAAAAAACATGCTTAACTTGTAAAACAGTGAAATCACTCATGCCGTTTTCACTGACATAAAGGAAATCTCAACTGTTTCCATGTAAATGGTCTGTGCATACCCTAGCACAGGCCAGTTTGGGAATATAAAAATTGTAGTTGGACAAAAAGGTAGCCTGCAGTGTCAAAGTCAAAGAATTTATTTCAAATAGGCACATAAATGGCACTTTTGAACGTCAAAATTTACACGGAAATAAAATTTATTCTAGTCGCCCCTTCCAAAAGGTAGTTTCGCATGGAGAAGAATGGGCAAGAAACTCCACCGTTACTGTTTTACAATAGTTTGTATACATCAATTATATCATTACATGTGAAGACGATGTACCTAGAATAAAATTACTATACCACAACAGGTAATAACAATTAAGCATTGACGAATAAATTAACCATGTGCTCACATATTTACAAATATTGTATTATTTTGTACAAATTAAAAGTCAGTGTGCGAGTTAAACTTATCATAAAAATAATGTCTTAAAAATAATAATAATATGTGCATCTGACACAGTATGCAGATTTTCATTCTAACACCCATAAAATGCACAATGAGATGCTGTATTGGGAGCACGTTTATAATTAAGTAATGTCATGTTACTTGATTGTTGATATCTAACTGGTTGGATTTGAGATTGTTGCGAATGAACCTCTGTAGCTGGAATGAATTGTACAGATTTTTACCTTTCATGCCCCTCATCTGTACTTGCATGGAGCGGAGGAGGTTGTATTTCTGGAACATGGACTAGATGAACAGACTGTTCTACTTCTTGTTCAATTGCGTCATCTTGAAGAGTCTCGTCACCGTCTAAGCCTCTTCTCTCATCCTGTTGCTTAATTCGAAAGAGCTTGTCTTTTAAATCGCAATCAACAGGCATGACATACGCGATCAGATTTTGATATCTGTCAACAAAAAACAACATATTGTAATAAATGCATACCATACATACATACCCCTAATCCAGTAACGTAACATAATATTTAAAGTAAAAATTGTATGTAATTTAAAAATGAGTTTGAACATTTAAATACTAACCTGACGAGGTGCTACAGTAGTTCGAATTAAGTTGACCATTCTTAGTGTGAGGCTTGATGGGTTTTCTTTGAGAATGTGGTCCCTTTGACGATTCAGCAATGGTCATCTACAAACGGGCCATATTAGCTCTAGCATATCCACTTCAGATTTCACAATCAATAAAGAAAGGCATATTGAAAATGACTACTTGTGTAGTCACCTAATAACCATACTTGCTCTTCATTTTGGTGAAGCTCTCGCAAGAAAGATTCCACTCTGCTACATGCCTAAATCAAAGAGCCATGAGTTGCTCCACCAAATTTTGGACCCACATTCATGATTTCAAATCACACACCTGTTAATTTTGAAGACACTGTTTATTATTCAATATTAATAGATAAAAGCTCATGAAACAATATTAGTAAATATTTAAGTTTAGAGTATAAACATATTAAATTCAACTTAACATTTGAATATTCAGTGAACGATAGCCTTTTCTGTTAAAAAATATATGCTCATCATGGCTGGGCATACAATCTATACAGCCAATTATCCCTGGCAGGCTAAATTTTCTTTGAAACCGGTTTGAGTAATCATAGTTTCTTTATTCCAGGAAATGTGTTGTAGTTTCAAGATTATATGTGTAGTTTTAGGGTTCCGTACCCAAAAGGTAAACGGGACCCTAGTACTAAGCCTACCTACTACACCCTTTGTCTGTCCATCTGTGAGCTGTATCTTTTTAACCGTCATAGGTAGCAAGCGAAATTTTCACAAAAGACTCGCACTTGGCCATTTTTTTTTCACTAGGTAATTTAAAAATTACTCAAGTCTTAGACGCGCTTTTTCTTGTTGTGATTGAGCAAAAACAACTTATATTCCTAAAATTGCATTTGCAATTGATACATCTACTATCAGTCCTCTGTATGATATGTTGTGGGAGGCCAACAGTCAGTTGGTTTGAGTCCGTTGCGAGATCGCTAAGAGTACAAAGAACCTTAACCTAACTAAAAATTTGGTTAGGTATTTATGTGCGCAATAATTGCATTTTTGGAAGTTTGAATAGCTTTATTGTAGGTACATTACCTTGTACCTTAACTTCCAATGAAATTTATCTAATTCGTTTTAGATAAGTTACGCGCCTTAGATCGCTGCAGAGATTCCAAAATCTTCGTTTATCCAGCCTAAATCGCTGAATAAACCAATTCCGACTTGTTGGCGATAATCTCTACACTACACCGATTTAGTCTTATCCCTAGTAGCATTTTCCGTTGGCATTTAGTTGGGCCAACTTCAGAGGTATGTGGCCCTACCAAACGCCAACAAAAATGCTACTAGGGATTCGACGCCTAATGCAACGTTCCGCATTATTTGCCGCCCATAACAGCCTCAGGCAATGGATTTAAACAAAAAATGAACATTGTTTTTTTTATTAAAACACTTAACAACATGTTAGCGGCAAGGTCCGAGCCTCCTCTAGCGAGCGTGAACAATAAACGCAAAAATGTAAGAAGAGTTTAAGATTCTAAAATTCAAATTATCATCTTGATAGTAAATCATGTCACACCATTTTACCCTTGAAACGGTCGCATTTATGCTTATAAATAAAACTTTTCGAATCTTCAATCTGCACTTGATGATATCGCGAAAACACTCTGCACGGCATTTGGAAGACGCTCTTCTGATCAGCCGGCTGTAAACTACGCAGAACGCACATTATGCTGTAAACCTTATTTGAATCTTCAATGTAAGTGCACAGAGTATCCTTTATTTCGCACATTAGCGCCGCTTCGCGTAGCTTGAGCTTGGGAAAGTCTACGCTGTCCTCTTGAGAGTACTCGACTTCGCCCGTGATGTAGTAATTTCCGCCGCAATCGCCGAACCTCTGCTCGAGACTGATGCGGATATCGTCTTGTTGGAACAGAACGTAGCGAAGAATCTTGCTACATAGAGTGTCGATACTCGTAGGTGGAGTTTTCAGTAGATTCTCATCGCTCGCGACGGTTCTGCACATGGGTACGACGATCGGTTGATTAAACGAACCCGCTAGGTTTAAAAGTCTTGATTTTTTCACCAAACTCTTGCGCTGAGTGATGCCCGCAGTGTTTCTCGCGCCGCACAGTTTACGATTTGACAAAACTAGGTGGACAAAATGCAAGTAAACGATAATAAATGACTGTAACTTATTGGTGGAGAGGGTAATAATAAAATTAAAACCAAATGTGATTTTTTATAACAATATTTATTTACTTTTTAGTAAACAATTTAAATCTTTGTGTTTCTTGTATGTGTTTTTTTGTGGCAGTTTCCTTAATAAAGTTATATATGGGTCAGATGACATCTTGATTAAATCGTAATTCGTTCTGTGACGCGAAGTTTTTAATGTGTGGCCCAATCGCACTTTTCTGATCTCTTTATTCTTGGCTTCTGAAGCCTCCTCAGACATTTGGCCTAGAGATATGATTGAATGTCTCATAATGTCTGCGCCATGTACTAAGATCTTGTGTACAGTCACTGGCATGTTATACCAATGGTAAAAATTTAAATATATGTCGCGAGTTTGTTTACAGTATGCTTGAAACTCGTCTGGATCAATTTCGTAGCCAGAAGCGATGACTGCAAGAATAGTCCCCAAACGTTCGATGAGGTTCTCATCTAGACCTGTGATACGCGCTGTTTCAGAACTATTGTAAAAGAAAGCCCGTGCAGTATTTCCATCGTTACTTGTACCGAATCCAGGTTTGACTTTGTCAATAATTAGACCTATTTCCTTAAACTTCTTCTGAATTTCTTCCTTTCGTTTCTTTTTCATTTCCTGCATTTGAGGTCCTCTTGCTTTCCATGCTCTAAATTCCATGCGATAAGAAATATTTAAAAGGCACTCCATAGTGCGAATATATGCATGAAGACTTGATATTCCAAATTCATACATGTTTCGATCAGGTTGTCTCTGTTTTGTATTTAAATTCATTTCAGCTGAGGTTGCTTTGCAAATAAAGCATCTTTGCGTAGAACTATTCTCAGACAAGACATTGCGTACTTTGCCGTCTATCATAGATTTATCTTCAGATGTATTCAAATTCCTTTTTAATTAATTGGTCCGTTTCTTTCTGGTAGATAAATCTTATTATTCTACAAAATCTTGGAGAAGATGGACGAGGATTTTCCCAGAGGATTTTATCATGGTCACTATCTGCCACAAGTCTCAAGGGGACCAACGATATAATAAACATGTATTCATCGGTGCTCTCTACATTTGCAAAACGTTGTTTATACAAACTATGTCCTGAAGAACCGTCACATCCCCACTTATACATCATAGTATAATTTTGCTCCTTTGTCGAACTCAACTCACTTTGCTATCCTCCCGTGGAAATGAGTTCCACGGGAGGATAGCAATCTTTTTTGGCTCGTGCTAATTGATCATAGCAAGGATATAACTGGTATCCCCTCTCCTTAGCTTCCTGTTGTAAGCTCTTATACGTATGAACCGTTAAATTATTCGAAATGAACATAGCTAACGCTTCTTCAGCAGTATAAGGCTGTTGCTTTTTCTCAGAAAACACACTGCTTCCACTTACAGAATGAATACGTCTTCGAGCTTGCTTATACGTAGTTGCACGTCTTGGTGATGCCATTGATACTTCTTGTATTAAATCAGCAGCGTCACGTTTGCCACTCGATCTAATGCTCAATGTGTAGCATAAGACATCTGTTCTTTGCTATATTCTCGTAACAAATATTGGACTTTACGCGTTTTTGTCTTTTTCGAACTGTCTTCAAAACTTTTTTGCGGTCTGCCACGAACGGAACTTAATTGTGAAGGCACTGTAATCATGCCAGCCCTCATAAGAATGTAAAAACAAATCCAGCTTTCTTTGTTTACGCTCCCATTTTTCACGAATTTTTTCACTTTCATTTTTCATTAAAGCACGCAACAGCCTTTCTGCTTCTTGACTTAGGACCGGATCACCAAATGTCGTCTTCACGAAGTTAATAATTTGCGTTAAACGCCCCTTAGCGGGTATTGAACGCCAAAAATCAAATAAAGACTTTCGCTTGTAGCGGGCCCCTACAACAAAAAAAAAAAAAGTAGATTAGCGCAAAAAAACGCAGAATTTAATGATTTACCCAAGAAAATAGGATAAATAAGGAATCTGTTAAGACTATAACCATGATCTTGCCGCATATTGCAACATACTTTATGCTTAAGAATACTTTTGAACACGGGAAAAGTATGTATTTAAAACTGTGATTTTTAAAAGCCTAACATTATTATCTAAATTAAGCAATACATGATAAAATTATAACTTAATAGAAAGATTATTACCTCCGATTGAAGATTCCATCACTAAAAAATTTTCAAAGATCCTCCGATTGAAGATTCCATCACTAAAAAAAATTCGATACTACACAAAACACTCAGAAACATGCAAACACGATGACGTTACCGGTCGCACTGAGCGCGCACTCGACTACCTGCGATCGAAAGGGTAACTTTGGCTATTGTTATCGAAAGGGTCGCGCCGTGTTCAGGAATGATTGCTTTGTGTTATGTGTTGCCAGTGTTATTCAAGATTAAGAAACAAGTGATAAAATGTATTTATTTAGAAATTTTACTTTTATGTTTTTGTCCACCTAGATAATCAGATCGTAAACTGTGCGCCGTCGGCAAAATAGAACACCTACACTTGACGATCTTGGATCTCTTTGGACGGGATGTTTGCGAGGATTGCATCGTTTACATATTTTGATACAAGAAGAGCACAATAAGTTTCGTACTCGTGATAAATTCCGTTAGTGTTCATGGCCCGGCGAAGTGGCACAAACTGGTTTTGCCACTTCCCCGGGTTCAGGTGCTATGTGATAAAAATATACCCTAGTATTTTTACGAGTTCATCTTAATATTTTGACTCCGGCGTATTCGGTGCCAAGATATTTTTCAGTAATTGATAATGCTTTGGACCAATACAATTCAAAAATATTTGAAGTTTTGTATATATTTCCCATGCTTTATTACAATCTCAATACAGAGCATCAACATTGCTTTCCGAATCATCAATGGCAAAAGGTCAGAATAAAAGTATTACTGAACTATGCATAAACTTGCTGTATTATTGTAAAAATAATGATATCCCATTTTATAAACTTAGAGATTTTATCAATACATTCACATTTTATGGATACCCAGTTTCAAAAATATTACATTCTACAGATGAAAACAAATTTACTAGGTTTGTTAAGGGATGTATAGGGATCAAAATAATGCCAGTTATTGAGAAATTATCAATTAAATTTTACCCGAAACAGAGCTCATTGTTTGAAACTACCCATTTAAATAGGTCAGGAGTAGAATTTAGGAGATATAACGGAGAAGAAATTGTATTTTTTTAAAGTTCCACTTCAAAAGGATTTTTCGTTCATAATGCAGATGCTCTCCTCACAATTACCATTAATAGGACAGACCTAAAAAAATTGGCTTTTACATTAGGTCAAATAGCAGTATTTATGACAAAAGGATTTGACACTTCTAAAGCAAGAACAATGAGGAGCATGAGACAACAAATAACGAGAATTTATTCGGAAAAATGGTGGTTAGTAGTAGGTCTTGAAGAAAGTTCGATAAGGGCTAAAAAAAATGAAATTGAGACCGGTGAAAGAGATGTCACTATGGGGGCTTTAAGATTTTCAGATTCTGTTGAAATAGAATACCCTGATTTTGAAAGATGTATTATAAAAGATGACACATTAATAGGTGAAAAGACGGGGCAACCTATATGTATAGCTCCATTCGTTGCAGAAATGGTTAATATTGATTTTAACATCAAAACAGGGGAGCCAAAATTATATTCACTATTGAACCCTAAAAGACAATTGATCAAGGCTATCCAATACAACCTAAGTATATTAGGACAGATAAAGGCAAATATAAAAATTTGTGGTTTCATTTGTAACACAAAGGACATCACCCAGATTGGGCTAATTTTTATTCTGCCGGCCAACAAATATAAATACAATATTTAAATAAAATTCGACATTACAAACATTTCGTATTACCCGCTCAAGCGATCTTACGGCGCACTTCAAAAACCCGTTATCCGCCCGCCCGATTGCGTCATCACAGCGGGCGGTCGGCCGCCCGCCAGATGTTTGTAATTTACGACTTTGTTTCTTCGAACTGTGCTTACAACAAACTTGACAAGGCAACTAAGGCCAGGCGATTAAGCAGTGTTGCCAACCTGAAAAATTCAAAGGTGTTAGATCTAGAGTGAATGTCACAGGATTTCAAAAACTTAGATTAAAATACAACCACCAAAGTCCACTTAGTTTTTGAATTGAAATTAAAAACGAATTACGATTGAGATACATGAAACTAATCAATTTATACTTGTCTGTTGGCGGTTGTTTTTAATGCAATTCTGACTGGAATGGTAAAAGATTTCTCTCTGAAATATGTGTATTATAGATTCTATATTAAAAAAATATCGCTACGAACTTGATGAAAAAAATGCCACCAACAGCCTAAAAAACCTCTAGTATCGCGACAAAACCACACTGCGACCAAGTTTATCAACGGCCGCGGCCGCCCCGGACGCATTGGTGCCAGCGCGTGGCGGCGGCATCACATTGAGATAGGTATTCGGATCACCACCACGATCTTCATTCAGTTAACATCGGAAACGACAGCTGATGAACTGGAACTACCAGTAATTAAGCAATTAGCAACTATATTTTATTAATAAAAAGGTTTCTTTTTCAATATATTATGAGCAAATCAGTTTGCAAAAAAACAAAACTAAATGTGAAATGTTTTGCAACATAGCATTTTCGATCATAATTTCTTAGTTAAATAACTACTAAATAAATAACAATCTACATAGTAAAGCTGGAAACTGCTTATTCATTTTATATTTAAATGGTTTCAATAATTTGTCAAAGAACCCTAATGTGGTTTGTACGTTATAGCTACTATTAATGTATTAATTCTAATAAATCTCATTGACTAAGAGTATTGTTACACTGCTATATCTACCAAAGCCTGCACAATATTCTTGACTACAGATATTGCGTCGCAACGAGTGCTATAAATGAGTTATGCCTTGATCACACGTACCGAGCAAACCGGCGAGACAGTAAAATGTTTCTCGGCCGAGACAGTGTAGTAAGCGAGTAGCTGTTCACACACGTTTTGAAATAAGCACAGTCAGTTCAGTTATATTGAGACTACAATTCGGATATGATGGATCGTAAAAAGATAATTAGAAAATACACAAAGTTACTTATTCCACTATTAGTAGAAGAATTAAATGAACTGCTGGAAAAGGAGCAACGCCGCATTTGGACAAGGCCATGGATGTTGAGAAGATCTAGTTTTGGCGCCACAAACACTATTTTTAATGAATTAGAGGTACAAGATCCTGATGAATTCAGAATGCTTTTAAGAATGGATGTACAACATTTTGACACATTGTTAGGAAATATTACTCCATTGATACAAAGGGAAGATACAGTCATGAGAGAAGCTATAACTGCAAAGACTAAACTACAAATAGCGTTATGCTATTTGGTAACTGGCGCGAGCTACCGTTATTTGCAGGCTTTTTACAGAGTATCTCGGGCTGCAATATCATCACTCATACCGGAAGTCATGGATGCAATATTTACTTATTTGGAAAATTATTTAAAGGTACGTACTTTTTCTTACATACTAAAAATAAAACTTGAGTGAATTTATTACTTTTTTATTAATTTCAAACAAAGGGTACAAAATAGACAAAAATAAAAATCAAACTTGTTGTCTTCCATCTGTTTCCATAGCTGCAAACATCGCAGCTGCTACGATGTCATTAGTACTTATAGAATCTGGCGTAGCGTTGACATTAGGCACTGGAGTAGATGTTGCAGCAAAGATTGTTTGCGATGTAGAGAGAGCTGGTGTTGGTAGTTGTGGCGGAGAATCCACATAAGTTTCATCAAACTGATAATAGTCATTAGTCGTGTCTGAATATACAGAAGACGGTGTTTGGTAGCTGTGATTAGAAAAAGACGAAGTAGTTCTTTGTCTAAGTTCTTTTATCCCAAATTCTGTCAGAATATTCTGGATTCTACTTTGTGCTATTAGAGCATTCTCTGCCGATAAATACTTAAGTTGTAACGCAACACTCCTTCCAAAAACATCAAATACGGTTTCACTCTCAGAATTTATCCCATCATTTAACTTTTTGAGATCAGAAACAGCTTGAAAAATTTATTTAGTTCTCTTTTTAGGTCTCGCGGTATTTCCAGTGGCAGTCGTAGTTACAGTAAGTGGTGCTTGCTGGTCGTTGCTTGTATTAGCTAATACTTCCTGGTTGATGTTTGGATGCGAAGATGTAGCAGAGCTACTGTCCTGAGAAACTGTGTCTTCATTAGTAGGACCAGGAATCTGTGAAATGAAATGAAAATAAATTATTGTTTCAGGTACCGCAGAACAATGAAGACTGGAAAGAAATAGAATTAGGCTTCAGATCAAGGTGGAATTTCCCTGGTTGCCACGGCGCTATAGACGGGAAGCATGTGATAATTCAAGCACCACCGAATTGTGGAAGTGAATACTTTAATTACAAGGGTTCCAACAGTGTTATTTTGATGGCTGTGGTGGATCATGACTATTGTTTTCGATATGTAAATATTGGGGCTAATGGAGGAAATTCAGATGGGGGGATATTCAAAAACAGCAAATTACGTAGTGATCTTGAGAATAATTTGCTTCCAAAAGGAGGATTTTTAGTTGGAGATGATGCGTTTCCACTAAAATCATATTTATTAAAACCATACAGTGGCACAAATCTTTCAACGAAACAAAAAATATTCAATTACAGAGTCTCTAGAGCACGGAGAATCGTCGAAAATGCATTTGGTATTCTGGCAAGCAGGTTTAGAATTTTTCAAAAACCCATACCAACTAATGACGAAACCACCGATAAAATTATTCGCGCCTCGTGTGCGCTGCACAATTGGTAACGTCTCACAAGTCCCGGCCATTACTTTCCAAGGGGTTGTGTTGATGAAGAAGATATAGATTCAGGATCCGTTTCTGAGGGGAGTTGGAGGCTACTTTGCCAACTATCACTGATCATAGCACCAACAATGCAGCACGTACAGCAAGGGAGCTTCGAGATAAATATGCAGAGTTCTTCAGTGGGGCAGGTGCCGTATCGTGGCAAAACAGAATGATTTCATAATTTTATTTAAGAAATAGGGAAAACTAGGGACACTTCATCTCTAGGCGACATATTTTAACGATGTTATAGATATTTTAATCGGTAATAACAGTAGAAATCTCCCAAATGTACGGTGAACTGGTATTTTTTCATGGTAATTCGGCCGAAAACTACTCTCCCTGATATTATATCAGGAAGAGTTGATTATTTATTAATTTATGACTGAAATATAAAATAACTTGGCCTCTTTCGAATGTTTGATAAATATTGAAATTATAAACCGGGAAGTATAATACATTCAACGACGGTAAAAAATATAGTAAATTAGCGATAAAAATAGGGAATCAAGTGTTCCCAGTCTACATTATAACATAAAAAGTAACAATAAAAAATACTTACGTTCTCAAAAACATTTTTGTTTAAATCTTTTGAAAACACCTCTTCCATCTCTTTCAGCCATTTAATATTAGAAGTGTACACATTACTGAGACCCGCTCCGGATTTCCTCGATTCTTGATTTTTTTTATTTTCTTGTTGGTACGTCGACCGTAAATTTTTTATTTTGTTTTTAACTTCTAGTGTACCGAATCCCGTTATATTCATTCCATTAACTATGGAATTATATGCTGCATCCCATTTTTGCTTTATCTTGTATTCAGGTGATTTAAAGTTCCATAGACACGGATTTAGTTTATATAACTGTATAAATTTAATAGTTGTTTCGACGTCCCATTTGACATTTGTAGACATTTTAACTTGTTTTAAACAACTGCACTCAAAAAAACCACGTGCGGCGACGCGACAATCATGTGGCCGAGTGGCGAGCGGCGAGACAGTGCACGTTCAAACCTGCCGAGTGAGTGAGCGAGACAGTGCGGGGAAGCGGGAGGGTGGTAACTCGGTCTAGTAGGTAGACCGGCAGCCGAGCTATTGTCTCGCCACTTTGTTCGGCCGAGCGCTCGGCCGTGCACTCGGCGCTATGTTTATACCGAGTACTCGACTGAGAGCACTGTCTCGCCGGTTTGCTCGGTACGTGTGATCAAGCCATTAAAAGAGTATTTTAACATTAAAGCGGGCTCGCCATTTTTTTTGTAAACATGAAATTACAAACAAATAGGTATATACAAAATTTATCAACCAAATACTAAATATTATATATTTTAAAGGTGGTAAAATGAGTGATACTCTCATAATACATTTCAATACTTACGAATCTCACATACTTTATTATGTTCGGTTGAATAATTGAAAGCAATTTTTATTTTTCTTTGTCACATTTCTTTAAAATAGTTGATAAATCCTAGGCGCTTGAAAAATGAGATGAGAAATATGGTATACACTTACCGTAAATTCACAAGGGCAGGAATAATTCACAATACACAAAAGACGCAGACGTAATTTTAAATAAAATTTATATTTAGGTATACTTAATAAAATGTACGCCATCATATTTCGATATCTAAACTTTTCGTGGATAAGTATTTAACCTATTAAAATTTAACGTTCTCCTTTGTGTCGTACACTAAAAACTATACACTGGAGTAATAAAGTATCAATAAAGCAGTGACAGCTTTATCTGAAAGCATTATAGATCCTTTTTATAACCCAAGGTGTCAACTAACTGTTTTTAATAACCATAATAAGGTTTCGAGTGACAAATAATGCTTAATTAACGCTCTTATAACACTCTTATGTATGTTATTTACTATATTCGACTCTTAATTGCAGGCACACTGCTGCTAGTATAACACCATTCTATACACTTTATATTACTCTTGCCTGTAAAATCGTGGGCCTCTTTTGAGGTTACAAGTAAGTTACAGAATGCTGCAACTCACTACTACAGGACTGCATTAACACTATTAACATCGGCTATAGTCTCTATACAGGTTCTATATAGCTTATTTTAACTCTTAAGTGCTAGTTGGGTATCTCCCCTGAGCGCATATTATTTTTCGTCTTGCATCGCAAGGAATCGGGAACGAATTCCCGATTCAGCCTCAGGGTCCCGATGGTGTCGGTTTTTTGGGCCTTTAGTGTCCTTGACAATAGTGGCGAATTATAAAAGTTATCCATAACTAGCGTATGGCCTTTATTCAAGAGAGGCCGAACCAACCTATATAATATTTGAGAGGTAGCACTCTCTGGCTCATTGGACCCCCTTTCCGCAGATTCCATTTCCTTTTCAGCAGATTGACCATGATGTCCCTTTACACATTACATTTCGAACTTTCATAAATAGCCCGTTCGTGAGTAGCAAAGCTCATAGCTTTTTATCCCTACCCGCGCAGCTTTATTGGCGATGAGCTGCACGAAGCTGAGCCTACCTTTCCACAAAAGAAGGGACTCATCTATCGCAATATTCTGCTCGGGTATGTATAAACTGCCGAACTTGCGATCAAGGTGGTCAAGTATTGGGCTAATTTTGGCAAGCTTGGAACTGGGTGTCGGAATGGTAGAATTGTCTACAAAATGTAGACACTTCTTGATCAGAGTAAATCTGCTGTTGGTCATGAAATCTTTGAAACTCCCGAGACGCAGGTACGGGAATCGAGGGTGCCAATAGTCCTTTTCGACAGGATTTGGGACGAAACTTTGCAACATCAGAATCCCAAAGAAAGTCCAGAGATCATGGGTGGTGATGTCCTTCCACCTCTTGATCCTGGAGTGTTGCAGAAGGGGAAGATCAGACGGGGAAGATAAAAAGGCAGGTGGACGACGAAGGTGCAATCCTGAAGGGCCAGAAACGGGAGTACTGTAGCGAACATGCAATCCTGAAGAGCCAGAAACGTACAAATCGTAACGAATATTCTCCATTGGCGCATTATTTGCGAATGAATCTATTTCTCCTTGTGTTGATTCGGTAGAAGAGCTGTAATCAACTAATTTTTTAAAAGTCTGAACAACTTGTTCCTCTTCTTTTTTTGCTGGAGATAAATTTTGAGCTGAGTCTGAGTTATCTTCATCATAGAAAGTTACGTCTGAGTCGAAGGTATCATGTGAGACTTGAATACATTCGGGAGAACTTGGTGCCGTCACTGAAATTCCAGTGCCTGAGGGTGCTTCATTCGAATGAGTCAGTATGGACGGCGCGAAGGCTTCTTCTGGGATCGCACTTGGGTCCCAGGGGTATAGACCAGTTGCCCTGAATCCGTTTACAATATTGCTTTGCGTCATACACTTTGGCCATACCTTTGTCAAGATTTTATTGAAACGAGCTTTAGTTGGCTTTTTCTGTGGGTTTTGGTAATTGAACTGTAATACCTCTTCGTCCCAAAAGTGTTCGAAGGACTTATTAATAGATTTGTCAAGTGGTTGCAGCTCATGTGTGGTATTCGAAGGTAAGCAGTAAAGGGCGATGTCATGTTTGTCCGCTGCATCAACAATGTCGCAATCTAAATGCGATGAAGCTCCGTCGAAAATAAGTAGGCACTTACCTGGAGATTTGTATTTTGCCAAGTGGTTGATAAAATCCACGAATAGCCATTTTGACCAAGCTCCCCGGGGGTAAGTTTTCTTTAAACTCATCTCGCATTCTTTTGCCTCTAAATAGAATCATTGGGGGAATCGCCATCCCAGCAGCATTTACGCACATAGCAACAGTCACATTTTCGGCGTGCTCTTGAGCTATTAGATGAACCCTGCGTGAGCCTTTCTCAGCCAATACTTG
This sequence comes from Dryobota labecula, assembly GCA_947523025.1. Lineage (NCBI taxonomy): Eukaryota > Metazoa > Arthropoda > Insecta > Lepidoptera > Noctuidae > Dryobota > Dryobota labecula. Next base: position 7,992,515 of record OX383306.1, read on the forward strand.
TGGTTGCCGATGAACTGTGAGCCTGCACCCCTTTTCATCAATATTATAAAGACGTTCCGGATTTTGGTCTATGTTAAGGTCATCATATATTTCCCGGATTGCTTTGAAGTGCTGTTCAACTATAGGTTTATTCAGCTTTTGAGGTCTTGCGGGATTCATGAATTGTGCTTTACGTTTTGAAATATATTTATTCCTCGCTAGGAAGTTTTTGAGCCATTTTCTGCCAGCTGTAGATTTCTTTTCACTAAAACAGTTTTGGATGTTGTTCTTTTTACAAAACAAATAAGCGTGTCTTCGTATTAGTTTTGGTGTTAAGGGAACTCCTATATTTGAAAACCTCTTTATTCTAGCCGCCAAATCCTTTTCTTGTTCTTCCGTGAAAATAGCTTTTCTTCCCATCCTCTTTACTGTACTTCCAGACTTTATATGATTCTTAAGAGTTCGTCGTGGCATATTGTATTTCAAAGCGGCTGCACGCTCCGACATCCGGCTATTCTTTACTTCTTCTAAAGCATTCTCCAAATCGCTTTGAGACCATCCTATACCACGCTTTTTTTGAGTTGTTATTTCCATATTTCTTACCTTGAAAAATAAAATATTGTTATTTGTAGCAATTAACTAGATTTTCGGTTCGGGCGCGGTTTTTTATTGTTTATTTTATTTATTTTTGTTACTACTGTAGCTTTATATAATAAAAATAATTTAAAAAATTATAATAAAAATTATAATAGTAAGCATAGTTTTTGAAAACAAGCCGTTCAAAGTTATTATACGCTTAATAAGGTCCGGTCCTTATTTGGTGACAAGGAAATGGTCCTTGTTAGGCACTTCGCCATCCCGGAGAAAACAAACCAAAATTAACAAATAAAATTGTTCTTTCAATAACCTACCTTCACAACCTGCGCTTAAATGTTACTTATTCCTTTTCGTGTGAAAATTTCTTGTAAAAATGAAACAGAAACACTTTAACACAATTTTTTTTTATAAAATGACCTACGCGTCGTGACGTGGACTGCATTAACAGGCATAGTGACAAAATGGCGGCGTAAAATCCAAGTGATGCCAATGCGCTTCAATGATTGGTTAATGAGGGGTGTCGGCGCGAAATTTGATTTCAATTTAGTATCGGGAGCGGGATTTTTGAAATGGTGGTTCTTATTGGGAACCGGTTCTTATTAGGCGAACATACCTTACATAACAAAATAAAAAAAAAAGGAGAAAGCACCACCATGTAACATTATTCAAACAATGGTTTAAACAAAATAAAATAAAAATTACCTACCCACAAAAAAAAAAAAAAATTTAAATCCCAATTCCGAAATCCGGATTTTAATTCAGATGAATAAATCCACCATGTACACATTGTACGCTAAGCTTTACAGCAAATTCCGTGAATAATTTAAAAATGGCGTACGAATTATGTCGGACGCGTGAATATTTTTAATTTTTTGAAGTTACACTGTAATGTTTTCGTATTCAATGGACAGAATATTAATCTAGATAATAATTGTTCGATGATTTGAAAGAATCATAAAAGAAATCAACGTAATTACACCAAAAACACACGAAAATTTTCCATCCACCGCCATTTGGCCGCGTACCGGTTGAAGAAAAATACAGAAGCTACGAATTATTTTACTCATCGACTTGAATCCCGAGTTATTTCCTATTGTTTATAATACTATTAATAAAAGATTTTTACCTGAATTTCTCGTATTACTATACCAAAGTTCTAAGTCAGTTCTCTGAGCTTATACATATTTAGGTTTGAACATATAGCCTCAAAGTATCACTCAGTGTTGATTGTAAAGCAGTTCTTGTTTAGTCAAAAGTGAGTGGTGTTATGGTAGTCAGTGGCATTGTTAGTTTCACGTGCATAATAAAAAGTCCCGGTTTTTTTTTTTTACAACAAAACAATAACTTTATTAAACATTTCAATGATCTACTTATAATTCTCCTGGTCTAACAAAAATGTTCTCTAAACCTTCAGCCAGAATGTTTATGACAGACAGATGCCTTGCATACCCCATGTACCACACAATACACATCACATGGGAGCAGCAGCCGATAGTTCTTCTGCCATTATGGCAAAGCAATAATAATGCGCAATAGCTTGCCTGCCTGTGAGAGCTGTGTCTATACCTATATAAACATGCTATGTTCGTAAACGGATATGCCGGGACTGGATTCGCCCTCGAAGTAGGTAGAGATCCCTCCCTTCAACTTCTTGCAGATGTTCAGCTGGTATTTGTCCTCCGATTTCAATGACAAACATACCAGTTGCCTGTATGTGCTCTGCATAATAGCTACGTGCCTGTTTAAGTTGGTATATACCAAGGGCGAACAAAATAAGGTCTTCTTCCGTTAACATAGGGAATGGGATTTCCGACAGATTCGTATTTATTCTTGATGATAGGCGTTTAATGGCTGAAACTGTGCACGTCTTCGGTTATAATTGTATCTGGTTACTAGATCGCCCAATGTATTTGGAATATTAATTCTTTCTTGAATGATTTCTAAAAATCTTGGAGCACGGACATTGTCCACAATCACTTGATGATAGGCGTTTAATATTGCTACTGATATCCTAAAATATTCATGTGCGGTAAGGCGCGATTGCAATGAACGATTCTTAAGAGCTGGATATATGCCATTGACCTTGGTCGTGTGGGCGTTACTAAGTCAAAGCTCCCCGCATGCGCCTCCCACCCCTAACAATAATTTCGTGCAACGCGAACTATAATTTTGTGCTATAATATTGCATCGCCGCGCCCGGCGCCCGGCCCCCGCCGCCCGCCGCTTGCTATCTACTTATCGCTTCCAGTAGCTGTATCTAATGCAGAGGTGTAAAACCTTTTGAATGTCCAAGACCGAAAGTAAGGGAAAATATAATTATGTATATTGTATAACTTATAGTTTTTTTTTTTTTTATTAACATTAATTTTAGTTTTTCTGTAAATGAATCAGCTTTAGTATTATTATTTTAGTTTCTCTATTCGTATATTGTATGATAAATATCTATGAACCTATTACGCGTTTTAGGTTTAACTATGATGATGAGACTTTTACATGTTACCTTTTTAGGGTTCCGTAGTAAACGAGGAACCCTTATAGTTTCGCCATGTCCGTCTGTCTGTCCAAGGCTTAGCTCAGAGACGGTTTGTACTAGAAAGCTGTAATTTGGCATGGGTATACATATTAATCATGCCGACAAAGTGGTAAAATAAAATCAAGTAAAATATATTTTTTTACGGTACCTCCCCTACACGTAAAGTGGGAATGATTTTTTTCCTCATCTACCCCATGTTGTTGGGTGTCGTTAGAAAGGTCGTTCAAAAGTATTGTGAGTTTGTGAAAACCATTTTTGGATTGAGGTATCCTATTGCAAAATATTAAGCTTTTAACTGATTTTTTTGTTAGAGTCAAGTGTCCCCCCCCCCTGCCAGCTAAATGGTTGGTTTTGGAAATCTGAAAAAAATCACGGTAGTAGTATATATAACGAAATTAAAAGGAAAACTATCACAGCTAAGTAAGCTTTACAAGTTAACGAGTACTAATCAACCAACTTAAATTTGCAGTTGTGGAAACATGTTCTCTCATACATTCCGTATGGGAGTACATGTTTTTCAACTACAATGTTAAGTTTGTTCTTGGGATAAATTATCCCAACTACTACTATATTGTGCGTGGTCTGACACGCACTTGGCCGGTTTTTTATATCTTGAATTACTCGATAAAATTTACTACTTACTTTAAAAAAATCAGAGACATTATGAACTTGGAAGGACCGGTCAGATTTACCAAAACTGTCAATCTGATTCCATCGAGACCGGATTACCTATAAAATCGCCAATTTGCGTGATTTTGAAGGGTTCTATTATACTAACAAAATGTATATGATGTTGCTGTTGTGTTACCATGACAACAAAGTTATACCATTGTCAGACTACTAAAACTGTTAGTTGAAAAAATCTATTAATTATACTTAAATTGGTAAAACTTATTGCAGAAGAATTAAAGGAAAATAAAAAATCACATGTATATATGAAAAAATTTAATCTCAAAATTCAGAAAAGTTTAACTGCCTTAAACATACTCGCTTTGGTTCTGGTTCATCATATGGTTCATCGATACCATCTTCAGTGTTCATTATTTCTTCTTCACGTTTACGTTGAATCATGATGGTTGGTGATTTATAGGCAATTGGTGAGGATACAGAAGCTTGGTCAATCGCTATAACATCTTGTAAATTATTTACCGATATTTCTTCATCACTATCTTTTTGTTTGTTTTCCTTCCCATCTTTTTTGGTTTATAGCCTGGGTTATGTATTCAGGATCCCGTATATTAATTTTTCTTGGGAGTCGCGGATCAACTAATTCTGGCAATATGCAGTCTATGTAAAATCTTGTAAGTTCGGGTTCCATTTTAGTTTTCCAAAACTCGTCGTCTCTATATATAATTTCCGTTTTAATTGGTATATTTTCACCAGACCGTAAGCCAAATATGTATTTAGCTGCTTTTGTGACATGCAGTTGTCCTTGGACTTGATAATACCAATCGTGTTCTTTATTAACTACATAGGTGCCGGTTTTTGTCTTTTTATAAAATGTTACTTTTTTGTCAGCAATGGCTTTCTCTAGTCCAGTTTTGAAAGCGCTAATGGGACACTTAATTTCGCAAATTGTGTCTGATTCTATGATGCCGTCGGGTGAAGCTCCAAGAAATGGGATTGTTTCATCCAGAAACAAACCACAGGCCCGAATTTTTAAATTCATCTCTTTTTCTAATTGTGCTTTTGCAATTGCTTCGTTTTCACGTCCGTGTTTAATGGATTTGACGTGATCTAACGGTTTTTTATATATTCAATCTTTTACAAGGTTCTTACAACTAATGTCTTGGCGTCTCTTAATGATCTTTCCAAAGTTGGAGGCTGTAAGCAAATTTCGCCTCAACTCAAGCCATTCACTTGAGTAACTTTGGAGAATGGTGTCTCTTTCAATCCTTTTTCTTTGGTCTTCAGATTTTTTAAGGTTTTCTAAGAATATTTTTTTTCGCTTCTTCCATCATTTCTTTGGTCATGTCTGGTTTGCTGCAATCCTCTCCATAATTTGAAGAGGAGACATTTCTATTTTCAAATACCCTTCTTTTAGTTTTCGTATATTTTCTATTTTTCTCGAGTCGGGGTATTCTTCTTCTTTCTAAGTAGCTTATTTTTCCTTTTGGACTTCTACCTACAATGGATTTATGTAACAGGCTCAATGGTTTTTTAGTATTAAATGAGAGAGCCGCAGCATTGCATCTCATTTGATATTGATATTTTTGGACAAAGTTGATCCTTTTGCCACCTACAAATTTAGCAACAATGCTGTGATATATTTCTACAGAATTACTATCAACATCGTGCAACAAGCTACGCGAGTGCGCAGCTGATTGTAACAATATTAATTTTATTTTCTGCCACAGAGAGTTTGTATAAAATTCTTTGTTGGCATCTTCTACTTGGCCATATTTGTCACAAAAATATTCTTTGCAGCTGATGTGGTGTCCAAAAGCATGATCGGCCGCAAGCATTATATCATTATGCAATTGAATCGGATTACCAGTATTCTTGTGCTTGGCAATTGCAACTGTAACAACTTTTCTCATAGATAAGATTTTTTTTTTTTGTTATCAGTTTTCTGAACCGTATGATAAATTTCGTGTCAGTTGTAAGATTATGAAGCTTGTTACAGAAATTTCTGAGTAAGTGGTGTCTGCATTCTATCTTTTCTATGGTAAAATTTTCATAAGGCCTCTCTTGTAGAAGTTTAGAATAAGTATTGGCATCCCCGTCTGATATAACTCTGCCATAAATCAAATTATGCATTTCTATGCTCTTTTTGAATCCCTCAACAATAATTGTTGACTCCATACCGGTAGATGGACCTGTAAATATGTAATATTTTTAGCTTGTTAAGTAATAAAAAGTAAGATGATGTTGTTATAATATTCTGCTTTCTTAAATTATATGTTATAATAGGTACCTGTATAGTTTTTATAGCAAATGTGATCCTTGGCTGGGATTGTTTTCTTTTCTGCTTGGGCACAAATGCAGCAAAATTTGTTTTTAACAGACATATAGAGTATTTTATTGGTACGTTTACCAAGTATGGCTGCCGCTCCTGAGAGTGAAGAGTAGTTTTTCTGATATGATCTCTTTGCCCAGCACCCATCAGCTATGACATCAATAATTGGTATTCCTACTGCATTTACTCTACCCTCTGCAATAGCTGCACTTCGCTCCTCTTCAGCAGCTTCATTCATAGACTTCAGTAATTCGATCTCCCATTTTTTGTTTACTATGTTCATATGATAGTCGTACATTTTAGGCCAGATTTCAGGAAGTCCTAGAGCAGATGTAATTTCTTGAAATTGATCGTGTCCACATCCTGCGACTATTGCACCAGCCACACCACATGTATTTAGGTTCATTTCTTCTGGACTATTGTCTCCATCGATTACAAAAATCATATTGCATAAACGACACTTCAGCGTCAATTTAGTGATGAGGCCTGTCAGTCGTTCAGATATAATTTCAATCGACTGTAAGCCGCAATTTAAAGGCCCATGGGATGATATATTCTGTAGTTCTTTAAAAAAATGGCTTACATTTACGATACGTCTACCAATAGATTTTAGTCTGAAACAAAATTAATTTAAGTTAGTGGAACAAACTTCAAAATGTGTTCTATCTATTTCACTCAAGATTGTTAAAGAACAGAAAGAACCTCGTATCTTCTGTTTCTTCATCATATGTTATTTGGTTTCGATCTTGCTGCAAACTAAGTTCAATAGGTGACTCTTGAGTACTTGGGGGACTCTTGGTAGTAGAACTGAAAAGTCACGAAGATCATTGTGTAAGTGTAATAAATGAATGTAGCTGTTGCTATAACCCAATTTCTTTCCTCAATCTGTAATATCTTGAGTCGTGAGTTTATTTAGAACAAAATTATACCTGTGTTCTCCATAATTTATTATATGCACCGATTTTTGTTGTACGCTGGGTGATAATAATTTATTGGCAGTGGAGCTGTAAACAAACAACGTTTTTTTATGCAAAATGTTGAGTTCAATCACGGAATAGAAAAAAAAGTGTGAAAGTATCGATATTCATAAAATAACCGCTGTCACCAAACTGACACAATATTATTTTCAAAAAAGATTGTGAAAACTTTTACCTTTCGCCCTCATTTTCCATTTGGTTTTGTTGTAAACTAGATGATGAATCATTAGTATTAGAACTGGAAAAGAAAAAAATGTGAGGTAAGGTGTGTGGAACGTAAAGGGCTATTGATGAACTGATTGGATGATTTTAACACGAAAAAAAAAATGTAAACTGGGTTCTCAAAAAATATATTCAATTTGAGGCCAATATAAGTCTGAATTTACTGAGAAAAAGAAATAATTGTCATTTTAAAAAACATGCTGCTGTAGAATAAATTATAATTTGATCTCAAATATTTATACAAAATAATTTTTTGATTAAGTATGCGAAACCTGATACACCTATCTAGTATTTTTGTGTAAGGAATCTATGTACAAAATTTCAAAACTGTATCATGAAAAATCACGAAGTTTTAAGATGTGTGTCAGAATGGCTGGTTGCCTGTGGCTTTGGTCTATGAGAGATGATTAGAAAATTGCTACATAATTGCTTATATTTGCTACATTTAATAAATAATTGCTACATAATATATATATTTAGAAATAACATTTTTTTTTTTGTAGAGCCATCCCGACGTTTGGTTGGCTGGTCGCCTCCTAGTTTAAAGCCAAGCATGCAGAGTTTCCCGAAATGTATTGCGTCAAATACTAAATTAGATAAATGAAGCAAATATGTAGCAATTAGCTACATATTTGCTTCATTTATCTAATTTAGTTGTATCTTTAAACATATGTTAAATAAAGGATGTAGCAATTATTTTAATTATCCCAAGGAAAAGTGCCTGATAAAACAATAAAGGCAAATACTTAGTTATGTTGAATCGGTTTAATCGGTTAGGCTCTGGCAACAGCGTAAGTAATGCGATTCTGGCGTTAAAAAAAAATATGTACCTTCCCTCAATAATCCAATAATTATCATTATAACAATTATTCTTAGTCATTGCTAGTGCAGATATCGTATTGGAATCACAGTCTAGGCTTATTTAATTTTATTCGACAATTTAAATAGATCTATGTTATTATAAGGAACAAGTACCTACCTATAGAACCAATTTTTAATTCGTGTTTTGGGTAACTATTATATAATCTGTGGTTTTGGTGTTTGTGACGATGAAGAGGGGAAGAAAGTTCGTTGTGCCACTCGAAGAGCAAAAAAAGGTTTTCTTGCAATATAAAAAGTATTTTTCAAGTAAGTCAGATTTACCAGCATCTACTGATCCACTGTTTAGTGTAATTAGTACTGCCTTAGACAATAAGATTACGAAACAGGCACTGTACCATTCGGTGAAGAAAAATTTTGATTATTTCTTTAGCCCAAATGATAAGATTTGCTGTGAAGAACCAAGCCCAATTACTTTTTATAAATGTGATAATAGAGAAGAAAAAAAATGCAAAGACGTGAACAACAAATCGCTTGGAAAAACAGTCATTTATGATTTTTTTATTGATACGTATCAATGGGAGCGTCTGCAACCAATAGCTGAACGCATAAAATTAAATAAAGGATCTGAGTCTGTTTTTAGAATGAGAAATCTTTTGCCTAAACATCAGTGGGCCCATCAATTGCGTGAAAAAATTTGGGAGGTCCATCCAATAGCACACACTTGGACATTTAAACAGTATTCTATTTCTATGAACACCAATATAACGTGCATCGGATCTTGTAAACAATGTGAAGCTTATGCGAAAGTTATTATTAGCTGGCCTTCGGATAAAATAGCTCAGTGCAAATGCATAATAACAAATTACGACGAAAATTTCATTCATCCTACAATGAAAAAAATAAAACTATCACCTGTAAAACGAACTGAAATAGCTGAAGAACTTAAACATGTATCCGCTATTTCATATCGTAACTCAATGGCAAATTTAGTTGTTAATTCCGATGAGCCTGAACCTACTCATTTACCAACAACAGGGTGCTTACGTCAAATAAAACACGAACATAAGAGTAGCTCACTTTTTCATCGAAACCAAATACTTTCATTATGGCTAATGACCCAAATATCGCCTTACAAAGAAGCTATTAAACATATCTCAGTGTATCCATTTTATATTTATTATTGGGACCCTTGCCAAGATCAATATTGCAAAGAATTTAAATAAACTGCTAAATTGATTGTTAGTATAGACGCCACCGGTAGCATTTTCAAACCATTTGGCCCTTTAAATAATGTCACAATCACCAAACACATTTTGTTTTATGTATGTGTCATGAAAACATATGAAGGTACTTACCCAAATGGTATCAGAAAGCCAGTCTATGGACACTATATACAAATGGCTGGAAGCATGGCACGTGAGCAATCCAAAACCAGACGAAATTATCGTCGATGAGTCATCCGCGCTGATTGGTGCTTGCGTAAAAGCATTTACGAAACAAAACTCTACTAAAGAATATGTTACGGAATCTTACAGAAAACTGGAGGAAGCCGAAAAAAGTGACGATTGCTACATTAGAATAGACACTAGTCATTTTGTTAAAATCATTTTCAATTTAACTTGTTTTAAACATGTCGACAACAGAGTAAAATTCTTTTATATTAAATGTCTGTTAGCGTTGAAGGAATGCGTAAATTTTGAAAAAGCCAAAGAAATTTTGAAAGATATTATTACAGTTTGTTTGAATGAACACGACGGCATTAATAAATCCAATACTCCTTCTAGGTGTGAGTTGGCTAAGAGTCGATTAAAGACATTGAATCAGTTTCAGACTTTGGATACAGAGATAGTGATTCAGGATAGTAATAAAATAAATGATCTGCCTAAAGCTGTGGAAAAATCAGTGTTTGAAAATAAAACCTTTGAAAACTTTGTTAGTGTTAATTATTTATGTACATCAGATATGCCTGCAGATATGCTCACCAAAAGTTTAAATGCTGTAAAACATTATAAACATTTGTTTTTTTTTTAAATTGTTAAAGTATAGTTTTATTTATCTGTTATAAGTCTAACAGATAAATAAAACTATACTTTAACAATTCCTAAAGAATCCAAATGTTTATAATGTTTTACCAGCATTTAAACTTTTGGTGAGCATATCTGCAGGCATATCTGATGTACATAAATAATTAACACTAACAAAGTTTTCATTTATCATATCCTTGCAATGGTGATATCTGACATCAATATGCTTAGTTTTATTATGGAATACAGGGTTTAGTAACAATTTCTGCGCACTCATACTATCATTATACAAGGTAATACAATAAATTTCCTTTAGTAACTTCATATTGTAAGTTTCTTAGATATACTGCCTCTTTGTAGGCCTCTGATACGAGTATATTATATTATTATACGAGATACATATTCTGCTTCTGTACTAGAGAGTGTAATACATTTTTGTTTACTACAGCTCCAAGATATAACAGTGCCTGACAATATATAACAAAATCCGGAATATGATTTCCTATCATTAACATCATTGCTCCAGTCTGCATCAGCATATCCTTCAATATTAACATTCTTACCCTTACTTTATTTCAAACCTAAATCTTTTGTCTTTTTTAAATATCTTAATATTCTTTTAGCGTATACACCCATTGTTCTTCAGTATTACAATTATTAAATTGACTTCGATAAGACACTGCATAAGCTATATCAGGTCGTGTAAGCACAACTAAATACATTAAGCTCCCGATTAGCTGCTGATAGGGATTCTGACTACTACAATTATCCTCCTTTATACATTTTAAATTTATCTCCATTGGAGTATTCACTATTTTACAATCAGCGATATCGGAATCATAAATATTCTTCATTACGTTTGACCACAAAGGAAACAAAGTCAGTAAACGTGATAAAATTCTTATAAAAGCAGGATAATGGTACAAATTGTCATGACTGCCTATATCTTCAGTATCTAGTGTTACGAGTAATTTTTCTGTTTCAATTTTTGTGGTAAACCATTTAAAAAATCTGTTCTCTTCACTTAATTTGGTATTGGTTTTATTTATGATTCCGATATGGCTGATTGTAAAATAGTGAATACTCCAATGGAGATAAATTTAAAATGTATTAAGGAGGATAATTGTAGTAGTCAGAATCCCTATCAGCAGCTAATCGGGAGCTTAATGTATTTAGTTGTGCTTACACGACCTGATATAGCTTATGCAGTGTCATATCGAAGTCAATTTAATAATTGTAATACTGAAGAACAATGGGTGTACGCTAAAAGAATATTAAGATATTTAAAAAAGACAAAAGATTTAGGTTTGAAATAAAGTAAGGGTAAGAATGTTAATATCGAAGTATATGCTGATGCAGACTGGAGCAATGATGTTAATAATAGGAAATCATATTCCGGATTTTGTTATATATTGTCAGGCACTGTTATATCTTGGAGCTGTAGTAAACAAAAATGTATTACACTCTCTAGTACAGAAGCAGAATATGTATCTCGTATAATAATATAATATACTCGTATCAGAGGCCTACAAAGAGGCAGTATATCTAAGAAACTTACAATATGAAGTTACTAAAGGAAATTTATTGTATTACCTTGTATAATGATAGTATGAGTGCGCAGAAATTGTTACTAAACCCTGTATTCCATAATAAAACTAAGCATATTGATGTCAGATATCACCATTGCAAGGATATGATAAATGAAAACTTTGTTAGTGTTAATTATTTATGTACATCAGATATGCCTGCAGATATGCTCACCAAAAGTTTAAATGCTGTAAAACATTATAAACATTTGGATTCTTTAGGAATTGTTAAAGTATAGTTTTATTTATCTGTTATAAGTCTATACGGTTAATATGATCTATAGTTTGAGTGGGAGTGTTGTAAATAACAAATATAGATACCACTAGCGCCATCTTGTGACAATCATTAGTCTATGTGAATGCATGATTGTAAAAACCCACCTCTGACCAAATGCAAAAGTATCAGATAATCAATGAAAACTGTCTGGTGTAAAATAAATTAACTGAATGTTTATTTTTTTTTTAACTATTTATGTTGAAAAATATTTAAAATATGGTATGTTAAAAAGTGGTTGCATAATAAGTATATTCATAGTTTTATTTTTTTTATTTTTTTAAGTTTTGGGATGAGGTGGATTTTTACACTCATCTTGTACAAGGTGTGTTTTTACAATCAAAGTCCAATTTGTACGAATGTTTAATAATATTTATTTTCATAATGAATTAACTGAATTAATTTAATTCTTCATCTTCGACATTTTCAGCAGTTGGCCATTGCAATATTTTGTCCCAGAACTTAATTTTTTCGTCTTCAGGCACAAACTGAACGCATTTTTTCAGGTCTTGCATCTTCTTTGCATTAATGCAGAGCTGCCTTGGGCCATACGTAGGTTCATTTGGTAGCGATACGGTAATCTGTGGCCGTATCTTCAACAAAAATGTATGCTTTATCATTCCATCAATAAATTCCTGTGTTTTTACCGGCACGTCACTGCCGATCTTTTTGAATAAAAGTAAGGTGATGGAACTTTGAGATACTGAAGCTTACTTTCTCCGTTCTCGGAATCCGCCGATCCTTTGTTTCAAGGGATAGTGCAGTCTTTTTGTAATATTGAACCCACCATTTTTTAAACTCGGTCACATCCTCTCCGCTGACCAAGTGAACTGTAAAAAAATCACTCTGCCTGCTCGATGATACGATTAATTCCATAAGTTCCTGTACACTGTAGAGCCTTTCTTTACGACGAAGGCTTCTTTTTATAATCCCAAATGCTCTATCACACGGCAGAAAAGAATGGCCACGCATCGGAAAGATCTGTTGAATTTTTTTGAAACGCCCACTGTCAACTAGGGCCATATTCATTCGTACTACTGTATTGTTTTTATTCTGCCCTGCGCAGTTATCAGAAAAGAGCATTAGTTCTACCACTTTTTGTCGACGTACTCTTTAACGTATGTCATAATAAACGAGCATACTTCGTTTGGTGCCTTTTTTGCTTGCCCTTCATGATATACGAACGGGACATTTTTACCCGTTTTCAAATTGTGGATGCAGAAGATTGAAACGCTTAGTTGCCGCAAATAAAATATTTCTTGAACTGGGATTATTGGCAGTGACACATTCTGCATGTAATCGTAGCAAATTCCCAAGAAAGTTTCATCTTCTTGGGATCTTTGTCTTGCTTCTTGAAGTTTATTATAGAACTTCTTTGCCCTCTTTTTGTGTACGAGCTTTTCGGCCAAAGCTACCTTTTTAGATACGTCATTCAGGGTTTTCGAATTGATTCTCAAGTCTAGACTCTCGCAGAGGCAGCACGTATCTACTGCTGGTCGTCCAAAGCGAATAGCGAAGTTCTCCCTGAATATTTTATTATAATATTCGTACTTAATCCTAGTTCCTGGGTATTTTCCCTTATAAAGTCGAAACATTTTTTTTACTGATAGGTCAGCAGGAAGATACTTTACTATGCCAGAAGAGTAGTGGCTCTCTTTTGCTGGAAAACAGGATATATGAGAGATCACGGCAGTAATTTCATCACCAGACATCGCATTAACTGTTTTCGATTTCCCTCTCTTGTCTTCCGGTATTTTACCCAAGACCAACAAGTCACGGAGCCTCTTAACACGGTCCTTAGTAATGCCAAACAAGCTAAGAAAAGCAGAATCGCATACGCCTTTCTTCTCATTACCAATTTGGACGGTGTATGTAAACATTTTCTGTCTCAATGGGATCTCCTTCAGCACTCGGCGTCGTTTTATGTCCTTACAGGATATTAACCCCTGGAGATAGATATCTTTATTTTTAATTTTTTGTCGCCAAGTTATATAATTTGGCGAAGTTCTCTAATTTGTCATTTTCGGATATGGTTTCCCAGCATTTTTTTGCACACTTGCATGGTGGTCCTATTGTCTTAGCCCTTACAGTTTTATTTTTTGTTGTTACATAAGCCTGCCCATGAATACGTGCTCGTTTGATCTTATTCCGCGAATAATCGGCAGAGTTATCTCGTCGTTTTTTTGTGCGAGTTTCACCCGAGGAAGACTCACCTGGGTTTAAATATATCACATTTTCCTCCGTTTCAGCACTCATTTGCACCAATAAGCGATACAATTTAATTTAATTTGTGTAATACAAGTAATTCGTGTCCGTTACAGTCACCTCGGTTGTTCAAACTAACAACAACTAACGTTAAAAACTTCAATATTGACAGCTGACAGTTTCAGGTGTTGCCACGTTTGGTTGTAAAAAAACACCTTATCCAGGATAAAGTGGATTTTTACGCCCATTGAAATATTCGTGCCTTTATATCTGTGGGATACTTGTATGACCGAGGTGTGTTTTTACACTCAAATAATTTGTCTTGCCGTAGAGAATAAAAATCCGCCATAAACAGGATTTCGGAAAAAGTGGTCTGAGGTGGGTTTTTACAATCATGCATTCATGTATTCTGTCTTTTGAATAAAATAGTCATCCAAAATCTCGGTTGTAACTCGTTGTTTTATTATAGTTACGAGTATAACCCTGAATGCAAATAAATAAACCAACAAAAATTCTGAGATTCTGTTCATTCTGCACTTCAGTCTCAAGTATCGTCCCGTGGTGTCGCGTCGTCGGCCAAATGCGAGGTCACATCTTTTAGTCTCGCTTCATCATTCGAGAGCCACACACGTTCTAATTCCTAATTTTGTTATTTCTATTTTTTATCTTTTCAAATATACTTTGAGTAAAACTTTTACCCTTTTTTAAAAAAACCTCCCGCGAATGCACGATCTAACAGTACGTACACAAACACTTTATTACGCACTATAAACGCACTCATTAGTTTACTGATCTACACTGACATTCACTTTCTGCTACTTTCGGAGTGTTTTGACAACGACCTCATCCAGACAATCGTATGCCCCTGAAAGCGTGATGGTTGATCTCCTGACGCATCCAACGAGCATGGCATTTTTATATGCCTTAAATCCCAAGTAGAGAAGCACTGCACCCATCAAGCAGATAATTATTGTGGTCATAATAGTCTGGATGCTCAAATGTGTCCCAATTTCTTGCAAATTCGCACTATTTCCAGCACTGGCTGCGTTTTGAGCTAGAAAAACCTCTTCCTTAGTCTGGTATGATTGACACATCTTGCTTTTCCGAATAATTTCGCACCGATTAAAAATGAAGTCAGTTGTAACGTGACACGACCATTATGCGCGGCTTGCCCGAAGGCAGGGTTGCGCCATGTAGGGATATGTGTAATTGAGTACACGAATTGATGTATAATACTGTTCTTTATTAGCAAACCATTCAATTTATAGACTTAGGCTACTTACACATATAAACATAGACATAGTTCTGTAACACCCACACTACAAGAGTTCAGAAATTACTGCTTTTTACTCAGTTAAGAAGAAAAGTTCTGATAAACAGAATAGTGGAAAATACAGAGGCCCAAGGTGTTTTAATTGTAATAAATATGGTCACTTGGGAAAACATTGTCGTGTACAGAAGAAAACACTAAATAAAAGTGAAGATATTAGTTTGTAGCAGCATTTTCAGCTTCTTCCGTAACAACTGAGCATGATAAATGGTTTGTGGACTCAGGCGCGTCGATGCATATGACAAACCTCAGTGATTGAATGTATGACGTCAAATGTCCCCGATTTTTACCATCGCAGTTGCTAAGAAGACCTTTGAAAGGAATAGGAAAGATTAATCTGGTGTGGCACGGTAATAATGAAAATAGAATACAGGTAAGAGATGTTTTGTACACACCTGAACTTGCTGGAAACTTATTGTGTGTTAGTACAATGGTTGTAAAGTTAACTTTAATGGAAATAATTGTGAAATTTTTAACAGCATTTTCAGCTTCTTCCGTAACAACAGAGCATGATAAATGGTTTGTGGACTCAGGCGTGTCAATGCACATGACAAATCTGTGATTGGATGTATGACGTCAAATGTTTGATTTTATCTGTTCACCTAAATTAGAAAACAACTTATATTTACTCAATGTTAACAGAGAAATAAATGTCAACCGGAGTATTTCTGATATTTCAAATGATGTTGTCTGTGGCATCGACGCATGGGACATTTAAACTTTCCAAATGTAAACAGACTACCAGAATGCACTAAGGGAGTGAGCCTGTCTTCAGAAAAGGTCAAACAACCTGTGACCTGCACTACCTGTCTAGAAGGAAAGCAGTTCGAGACTACCTTTCAACCATGTTGGTTCCAGAGCTTCAGAACAACTAGAGGTGATAGATTCTGACATGTGTGGTCCAATGGAGACGCAATCCCTAGGAGGTTTATTTTATAACTTTTATAGACGACTTCTCAAATAATTACTTGGCTTACAAATTCTAAAATAACAAAATATATTTTAAAATGAATTAAATTTTCTTATTTGCAGGTGACTCGGTATTAAAGTAAAATAAATACTGTTGGAACTTGTGATGAATGTTTTATTTATAATAGAATGACAAGAAGGCAAAATAACGAAAAGAAAACCGTTGATATGGAGACTGAAGGTACAGTCCTCCTAACATCCACTCCTCTTTTAGGAACTGAGGCCAAGAGCTTTAGTTAGCTTTTCCAGTCTTGTTGCATACACGGGCTTTGTTAAACAATCAGCGCCAGTTGGTCCTCAGTTGTAACTTGCTTGACCTCAAGCATGCCAGCTGCCACACACTCTCTGACATAGAGATACCTCCGTTGTATGTGCTTGGTCCGACTATGTTGCTCGTACGGCGGATTGTACGCTAGCTTTATTGTTGACTCATTGTCAATGTAAAAAAGTGGTGGCTTTTCAGTTTTCGTGATTTCCTCCAACAACTGTTGTAGCCATATCATTTCCCGTGCTGTCTCCGAAGCTGCCACTAACTCCGCCTCCGTCCACGATAAAGCTATCGTCTTTTGTTTATTACACCGCCAGCTGATTGGTCCATAATACAAACAAAGGATGCCGGACGTTGAATGCGCTGCTGAAAAATCCGCATCGCTGCAGCAGATTAATTTTTTATTGGCATCATTAGACAAACCGAATACTAGACTTTTATTCATTGTACCTTTTAGGTAGCGTATATTCTTTTTACTGCTAGATTTCTCGAAGCGCAGCTGACGGCAAAATTGATGTCTGGCCTAGTCTACTACTGTTCTCATTTCTCTTTCAATTCTTCCGTTTTGCTCTGGCGTGTAGCTGACTGTTAGATAGATAGATAGATAGATAGAATACTCTTTATTATGTACACCATAAAAATTACAGATATAAATGTAGAACTGTTACATAGGGTGTCACAATGGGCGGTCTTATCGCTAAAAGCGATCTTTTACAGACAACCTTTGTTGTCACAACTGTTGTCTCATATATGATACCTTTTGATTTGAAAATTCTCTCTACATCTTTATTTACGAATTCTGTTCCGTTATCTGACCGCACCGTCCTGATTTTGCAACTGAACTCATTTTAGAAATGTTCTATATACTGCAATTTTATATTAAGTTTCAGATTTATGCTGCAAGAAATAAACATATCTATAACTGCTATAGTCATCTTTTATTAAAAGAAAATACAAAGAACCTCCTAATGAAGCAGGTGTCATTGCACCACAAAGATCCATGTGCAGCAAAACACCTCGACAATCCGCATGACTCTCACTGGCATAAAAGGGATTCCTATGCTGTTTCCCTTGAATACAAGGTTGACAAAAATGCTTCGCTCAAAAAACGTGTCTTTCCACACGTATTGCCTCCCCGAGGAAAAGGAAACACGGGTCGTTATCCGCAGGATCCCTAAGGAGATACCTTGCTCGGAAATAATAGCCGACGTTAGGTCACAGAACGTCCCCGTTAACGAGGTCCACCGTATGCATCGCGCGCGACACGGTGAGGCCTTCGACATGATCCTCGTGATCTGCCCACCCATCGAGGGTTATAACCCAATTTTTAAAATAAAATCGATCTGTAATCTCTCGGGTCTCGAAATCGAGAAACCCCGCAAATCAAGCGTGATTGCCCAGTGCCATCGTTGCCAGCTCTACGGGCATACGCAGAAGCACTGTTATGCGACACCCAGGTGCGTAAAGTGCCTGGGTTCGCATAGCACTGCGGAATGCGAACGTCCCAAGGACCGTGCACTTTGCACCGAGCCACCTAGCTGTGTGCTATGTGGCGAGGCAGGCCACCCCGCGAACTACCGTGGCTGCGCTAAAGCCCCAAAATCCACGCCCCCTCGCTTAGCGAAGCGTACCGACGCGCGTCAATCCCGCGAATGCCCGTCCTATTTGGAACCAGTAATTGCTCAGTCTGTCTTTCATATTTTACATTGTTTGAATCTAAACATTCCTTAACATATCTAAAATTTTGATGGGCCATACGAAAATGCCATTCAGATAATGTAGTTAATGCTAGGTCACACATTTTAAATTTCATAACATACATTTTATCAACACGATCAGCTACAGCTGCAACCCCTTCTTTTAACAATTTGGACCACGTAACTGTAGAAATCATTACATATCCTCTATCCAATGCACATGTTACATATAAAACATTGTTAAGTGATGTGGGTATATATTCACTGTCATTAAAGGCCAAAAGGTCAATATTTCCCACTCCTTTTACTTCCAATTTCTGACCGTCTCCCATAGCTACATATTTACCTGATATAGCTCGAAAAAATGAAAAATACTCTCTACGATGAAAATACAAAAATCACTGTATGAATGCCTATAAAATTTGAGGGGTTCCCTCAATTCTTCACGGATTGGGATCCATGAGGAATTGAGAGAATTCCTCAAATTTTATTATCTGAATCCAGTACTGATGATGGGTCATCAGTACTGGATTTTGAAAAAAAAAATGAGACCAATATAGAAGTATATCATTTCAAATAAAAAAAATATTTTCCAAATATGTTCATAAACGACGGAGTTCTCAGGTAACAACCATTTAAAAAAAGTCGCAGTCGGAATCGGAACTAAATAAATAATAAAATGTTTTGTTTAATGCGTTTGTGTGTGATGTGTGTGTGTACTGAAGATCATCGTGGGCGTTGACGTCGCTCGTCGTCGCGCCGCGCGTTGTTGCCGTACTGTGCAATTATACCTAAAACTATGCTAAAACTTTTTATTTCAGTTACACAAATATTAAAAAAAAAAGGTTATAGTTTAATTCGGTAACATTATGGATCTGTTACATTTAAAAGTGTTTTTCTTTTAAAACTGTTTCAAAAACAGAGTTAACCCGTATGTGAGTGACAAATAAAACACCTTTATCGGAGTGACGAGGTACCCGGGTACCTTCATAAAGTTTATACGTAATGTAAACAATCTAGGTCTGTTTTACGTTACCCACACTTTGAATATTATTATTTTAGTTAAGCTCAACAGTTGACGATCTGTGGCGATTAAAGCGGAGAGGTTAAAAAAATAACAAAAAATATTCAAACCATTCACAGAACAAGAATTGGATGCATTTTTTGGCATTCTAATCTTTAGTAGGGTGCATAGATCTAATAAAGAGCATTTGACTGAACTGTGGAAATCCAGTTACTTACCATTATTTCGGGCTGCAATGTCCCATGACAGATTCAAAATGCTGTTACGCTTCATAAGGTTTGATAATGATGTAACGCGCCCTGAACGTTTGTTAGCTGATAAAGCAGCCGCTATACGAAATATTTGGACTATGTTCATTTCAAATTTGAATAAAATGTGTAAGCCTCGTGAATGTATTACCGTTGACGAACAGCTATATGGATATCGTGGGCGTACTCGCTTTACCCAATACATGCCATCAAAACCTGAAAAGTATGGCATAAAAATATTTTGGGCTTGTGTTGCAAATAATTCCTACCCCCTAATGGACAAATATATACAGTAAAGTCAAGTGATGGCAATCGTCAAAAAAATGTTGGAGTATGCACTGTATTAGATCTCGCGGCTAAATATAAAAATTCAGGACTGAATGTAACTACGGATAATTTTTTTACGTCTCTTCAACTGGCTCATTCCTTGAATTCGTGGAATATGACACTAGTTGAAACGGTAAGAAAAAATAAACAGTTTCTTCCTGCAAATATGCAAGCACTCAAGGAGAGGGTGATTTATTCTTCTAACTTCGCCTTTAGCAAAGAAGCAACTGTGTGCTCCTACGTACCTAAAAAGAATAAAGCAGTAATAATGTTGTCATCAATGCACATGTCACCAGTTATTGAAAGTAATAAGGAAACTGCCAAGCCAGAAATAATTTTATATTATAATAAAACCAAAAGTGGAGTGGACACTAACTGCGTTAGCAAAATATACCGTAAAACGCAGTACTAATCGGTGGCTTTTAGCACTTTTTTACAATATCATTGACATTGCAGCTTTGGCAGCATATATCATTTATATGGAACATAACCCACAATTTGTCTCGAATGACAAACGTAGAAAGTTTTTGAAATTATTGAGTCTACAACTGTGTGGTAAAAATACAGAAGAAAGATCAAAAGATTGCATTGTGACATCAAAATTACATGTGAGATCTGCAATGCAGGACGTGCTTGGCTTTCGATTCCTTCTGGGTCTACAACTTCTATACGTCAGATTAGACGAGATTCTACAGGGCGTGTTGCAGTCGTCAGAAGTTGCTACTTATGCAGAGAACTCAAACGCAAGCTAGGAAAAACACGAAAATCTTGCACTAACTGCAGAAAACCAGTTTGTGATGAACATGCAGTAACTCGTCCAACATGTAACACCAGTTTCAAGAGCTGTGCTAATTCTGCATAAACCAAGAATTATTTCTTTTTTGTACGAAATTATAAATACTTTTTTCATTGTCATACAAGACACAAAGAGGTACCCGGGTACCTTATCACTCTATTGTGAGTTTAAAATATGTTTTGGTTTCCATGAAACATTGTAAATAGTTGACTGGGTCAAAACATTAAAAAATATATAATTTATAAATAGTCAAGAGCTCTCACTAAATCTGTTTGTGTCCGGTTTGAGTCCCTGATCAAATGTTAAGAAAATAACGCTATAGATACAGTGATTCAAGTAGTTTATAATATTTATCTGCCTCATTAAATGCAATTAAATGAAATTCGTATTTCTATAACTGATAGGAAAAACCGGTAACTACTCATCGCCTCCTTGACCGCACTAGTGCACAGTTTTGCCGCCTTTAAGCTGTCAGGTAAAGTAAAAAGTTTTTCCTTCTACCAATGAAAAAAAAAAATTGTTAGTAGTGGAAATTTATAGAATATCGTTTAGAGTATCGTATTTAGTGGTAAATTCATTTAAATTAAGTGACAAAGTTGATTTATTTGAGAGCGTGATGGAAGAAGCGTTGGTACGTAGACTCAAACTGCGCCGCGACCGACTTAATGCAAACTCCAGACAATCATAAGCCCGCCGAAAATCTGTATGTATGGTGGTGCCCTCAGCAACATGTTTCTTGATCAAGGGCACCAAGACATCAGCAGAATGGATGTTGTCTGGGCAGACTTCCAGGCGAAGATCCTCGCTACCATCCTGGATCATCCCGAGGATCCAATGTCCTTCTACTCGTCGACTTTTGTTGTATTTTCTTTTGCCGAACTTGCTTTCATCGATTTGGACAACTTTGCCAGGACCAAATCCAATTACAGCCTTCCAATCTTACCAGTTACAGCCTGTTTATTTTTCATGTAAACTACAACTGCCTCTCTACAATAATCAAACCAATCATTTATGGTTGCCGTAGAGAGACAGTGTTCTCCTTCAGAGAAGTCTTCTTTTATAGTCTGATCATAAGTGAATTTTGCAGCAAAGGCATACATCAAGTAAAATACCTGAGGAAAAAGAAATTTTTATTTTTCGAACCAAGCCCCGTTGCCTCGACTTATCTTGGATTTTGCTCTGCATGGCCCTTTATTGCAAAAGAGCCCACTGTTTTGTTTGTGGAGTATTCAATTTTCATTGGTTTTTTATGATAACTGCTTATTTTTTCACGAGGTGTCATTCCTTTTTCCTCAGCAAAAGCTACAGCCTGGTCACGCGTGCCCAGTTCGCGGTAAACTTTCATTACATTCCACATCCTGCGCACTTCCTCCAGAAAAACCTCAACTAAATGATTCCGACGTCATTATAGTGGCTACCACTAGCGAGGATCAGGATATGACATGGATATGATATGTATACATTAAATAAAGTAACTATTTAACCTAAAAATAAAACATATACAAATGTTAGAAATTTAAACAAAACTTTATAATAATTATCATCATAATACTTACCTAATTATTTTCATAAATATTTAGTGTTTTTTTCAGCCGTTGAAAAATCTACTCATAAAATCGAACGAAGGACGGGGCCTGCTAAAATGATATTCAGAACAAGGCAAATTATCGAATAATGGGCGAAGAAAAGTTTGCAATATAATAATAAAAGACCTAATGGAATCAGACCCAAATAAAAGACGAAGTTCTATACTATTTACAAAAGGTAGGTATTCTGGTTATTAATGGTTTTGGCTATAATTACGAATATTTAAAGACAGTTTGTGTTTTCGCACTTTTCCCCTTTTTTGTTCTTGTTAGTAATAACCTCAACGTTAAGCTGTTCTCTTTCTAGCAACTTTTTAATAACTTGCATCTTATTTTATTAAATTAAAATATTTTGAAATCTATATTTTATGACTTTTTATTAGTTCATGTATCTTTCCTGAAAGTGGTACAGATGAAGATATCCAGTGGCTCCAAAACTGTACGGAAACCTGGCATTCAGTGGTAGAGAAGTGGCATAAAACAGCCAAAAATAGATTGAAGGAAATAGAGACTTCTGAAATGACTATTGCAAAATACAATAATAAATACCCAGTGTTACAAACGCCACGTGGGCATGATCTTCTTATCGATGATTTTCAGTTTTTATACCCATCGCCAGGAAATAAAATATTTGAAACATTCCCAGCAATAAAAAGAAAAGTTTTCAAATTAGCTCTATCTAAAAGCCAAGTATCTGCAGTAAAAGACATACTGAAACAACTTCAGCTTCTAAATAAAGGTGTTGGTAGTAGGTAACACTCCAACCGGTAATTGTGATTGTTGGTTCTTCTTATACGGACATACAAAAATACTATGTCGTGAAACCTGCTTACTATGCCACTTTTTCATGTGTCAAAAAGTTTGATTCGCTTTAAAAAAGTATAATTATATGAAAACATTATGAGTACCTAACCTACTCCTGACGTAGTAAATTTCATGAAAATTTATATTATTACCAAATGTCTATTTTATTTTTGTAAATTAAAACACGAAGACGGCACGGTTGGCGCAGTGGTTAAGCGTTTGACTGCTGCGCTGCGTGTCGCGGGTTCGATTCCCGCACGGAACAAATATTTGTATGACCTACAATTAGTTGTTCCGGGTCTGGCTGTTTGTGTATGTGAGATTAAATATTTGTTAATGCACCCACAATACAGGAGAAATTCCTAGTGTAGTGGCAACGTTTAAATAAAAATAAATATATATATATATTATAAGCACAAAAACAAATATGACAAAGTCAGCTGTCACTTCTGGTAAATTTGCCATATGAAAATAAAAATGAAATTTTTGGAGTTTATGAGGTTAAAAAGTAATATATTTGCACTCTTCCTACCTATGTCCCGTAAAATAAAAGTGAAAGCTTTATATTATTTAGCACTGGTAATTTAACTCTCTAAGAAGGTGGCAAATTCACCATCCTTTCTAAAATATTTTCATAGTAGGAAAAATTCAATATCGTAAAAGTAAAAAAAACATAATCAATTTTAGTGAGATCAACACGCACTATTATTCGTTGTGACTGGGTATTCATTAATATAGGTTGTTAAGTAGGTAGGACTACCATCATTTAAAAAAAAAAAACTTTTAATTTGTTTCTTAACTTGAACAGTTTTACATAATAAAACAAAAAATATAATATAAATTAACTATTTTGATTTGATTAACCCTTGTTTCGACGGAGTTCTCAATATGCTAATTTTAAAAATTCATTTCAATAGTTAGGTTTCTATAGCATATTAGAGTCGCGTAAAAATGAAAAAAAAAATGTAACACAATTTTTGAGAAAAAGGGGGTCCGTCACAGCGGACTCCGTCGAAATGTTTATTTGAAATATAATATTAGCCTTTTACGTGAAAAATAAAAAAAACACTTACGTAGAGCTTTTCCCGTCACAAAACATAGAGGCGTATTACATTTTAAACAATATACAGTTATTTTCTTATTGCAATTCATACAACGACCTTCCTCTTCCTTCTTCCTTCCTTCCTTTCTCTCATCCATACAATGACCTTTCTTCCTCTCTCTTTCCTTCTTCTTCTTCCTCTCTCTCGACCTTTCTCTTCTTCTCTTTGCCTCTTTCTAGCTACAAAAGTAGTCTTTTGTCGTCTTTTTCTAGTGACTGGGGATGGGGTATTCAAAGATGATATAGGGGGCAAGTTTTGAAAGTTTGGTTCTTGTGCTGGATTAGGTATAATTTCTTGTAAAATAGGAGTTAGAGGAACATTGGATAAATCTGGGTCTTCGTGTATTTCAGATTGGTTTTCAGGTATTGCTTCAGGGAAGTCATCCAAAAGATTCATGCGCTCTAAAGTAGAAACAAGCGATGGTGCAGGCGAGGAGGAATTAGAACCATGCGGATTATCAAGCTCATTTTCAGAGTTTGACATGTCAGATTGTGCACGCTCTCTAGGTACAAGTGCAAATATATTTTTAGAGCGTTCATGCAGATTACATTGTCAAAGTGGAAAAGAAAAAAACCTTAGCAAACCAACACAACAATAAAAATTATATCACGAGAATGTAAATTTGTACATAATTATAGGTAATTTATAATATATGTATTTATTATTTAAATATTGATGAAAGTCATGCTCATTTTTATAAAAAAACCATTGATATTTATTTATATATTTATAAAACTAAATACTTTGCACTGACATGAAAGGCAAATACACATATCTATTTATGTGTATGTTATTGACAAAGTCCGCTGCCATGGATAAGTAAAACTTCATGTGCATTGCCGTAGTTTCGGTACGGTCCGGCGTGGCGGACAACTACTTAGCAGGTCTGTTTTTAGTAAATAAACTGCAATTACTATATTGTTTTGTTAGTGAATGTATGCGTTATTTATATGGCAACAAATATCACACCAAAAATCCAATCTAAAAGAATAAATAATATAAAAAAAACATCTAAATAACTTGAGCAAAGTTGAAGACTTCCGTGTCGGCGCCATCTTGCTCAATAAGTGACAGATGAAAAGTTGCCAGATCATAAATTTATTTTTCTACCTTTCCTTTATTATATTTTCTAACCTTTATATAAGATAAATTAAATATAAACTAAATTAAAATTGCAACAGATTTTTCTTAATTACTTGTCCGCCCTACCGGACCAATTCGAAATAAGGGTTAACGATATTTAGAACTTTATTGTGAACAGACGTGTCGAAGATTTTATTAAAACATTTACATTTCTTTTTCATTTCTCCTTTCGCAGGTCTGCTGGAAGAAATTTCTTAAGAAATAAGCAGTACCTTTGTACTGAAATTATAATTATGTCGTATCTCTATGTATTTAACTTTGTGTACATAAATAATAAAATAAATAAATAATCACTTGCTGACTCGTGACCTGGTTTTACCAAATAGCCGGTAGTAAAGCAAACTTTGTTTAGTGATATAAAGTAAATAACTTGTATCACAATGGAAACCAGTCCCTTCAGCCGTGGTGGCAGATGTGCTCGGGCCCACCTCCTACCCCTGTACATGTGTGTCCCTGTGACTGTGCCGCACCTGCATCTGCAGGTGCACCATCCCCCGTGCCCGCATCCGCACCTGACCCTCAACCGCCCAGCAAAATAGAAGAGGTCAAGATGGAACTCATGCGAACGCCGGAAATTCAGAACTGGATGGCGTCCATTGAGCAGTGCCTTAATGAAGTGTGCACTATTTCATCAAAGGGCAAATTAAACATGGAGAAAAAACTGCGTATAAGTACCCTATGTCGTAAAATTTGTCACAGCACATTGCAGATGGCCGTTCAGTATCAGTCCCTTAAGATGAGAGCTGTCCAGACCCACTCCACCGTCCAAACACTCGAAGACCAAATCGATCTGTCGCAGCAACTGCAAGACCTTAAGCTGTTAATCAGGGCTTCAATTAAACCAGTTACGGATACTTCCTTTGCTGACGTGGTTAAAAAAGGTATCAACAATTTTATACAGCAGACAAATTTAAGCTCAGCGGCCATATACCTAACGACAAACTGAAGTCGAGTGAGGAGACCAAAACACTTGTCCAAAAAATTATATGCCACGAGCAAATAAAACTTCAGGTAAGAGGACTACGTAAGACGAAAAATGGCGGTGTCATTATCAGCACTGAAACAAAGGACGATATTGAGAAGGTGAAGAAATCGATGCAGCTATCAAATTCAGGCCTTACAGTAGACGAACCCCGAAAAACGAAGCCTAGAGTAGTAGTTATCGGAGTGCCTTCATCCTTGCAAGAAATGGAAGTTGTTTGTTCCACCAGAATTAAATGTGTTATTATAAGTGTTCGATTATTAATAGTTTATGTTATTTAAAATAATGTCGTCAAATTAATATAGTGAGTGCAAAGCGCAGTTCATATCTAAACATCGAATGTTAACGGATTTTTATAATACTATCGATCAAAATACGTCATCGATCTCGGCCAATGTGGCAAAACGACAGTTTTATAAGTATTATGATGAGTTCATTTCAGCCTATGAGAAATTACTCCAAATGGAAGAAGTCTCGGAAGAGGTATTTGCTAAGGGTGGAGCAGGCCCAGTCGGAAGGTAACCAGTCATCAACAAAAATCAAAGTTAATCACTAAGATTTAATTACTAAACTACCATCCATTGAGCTACCGAACTTTTCTGATGGTATAATGGACTGGATTCCATTTTTTTATTTATTTCAGTCCTTAGTTCATGAGCGTGCAAAATCAGATGCTGAAAAGCACTATTATCTCCGTGCATCACTAACAGGGGAGGCACTGTCATTAGTCAGACAGTTGCCCATGGATGATGCCAATTATGGGGTAGCCCTTAATCTACTTAAGGGTAGATAGCATAACACTAGGTTATTGCTAGATACCTACATTGATATGATACTAAAATTGCCCACTATTCAACCCCAGTCAACGTCCTTAAAGAAGGATATATATGACCCACTCAGAGAATCAATTCAAGCGCTCGATAAGTTAAAGATGCCTGTCAAAGAGTGGATATATTTAATACTTTTCATCAACTTACAGAAATTACCGGTCCGGATCAGATCCTTGTTTGAGGAAAGATATGGCAAGGATCAGGAGAACCTGCCAACCCTGGACCAATTAAAGGTGCTCCTGGATGAGCAGTGCAGACTGCATTTGACCATTACTGAAGCTACACAAAGATCACTTCCACCAGAAGGAGAGCAATTCACCAGCAGTCTGATGCTACTTCAGGACTCTCATATCAGAGACATTGATATCAGTTGAATCGAAATTCAAATGAATGTTCCTATTATCAAAATTCACAATATAATTCATATAGGTATGGAAAATTTAATGCACTTCATCCCAAGGCCAGGAAATCATAGGCATTCAAATCAGGGCATTGTTTTAAGTTCTTGAGGAACCACTGTGCAAACAAACGAGTGCACACATACAAATTGGTGCAAACATTGTGGATCCAAGGATCATAACTCACTCTTATGTGTTGACGAGCGGCGGTCCTCGTCAAATGTTGGGTCTCATGGGGCCCTTGCAACATAGGCACCGGTGCAGTCAACAACTTCAACAAATCAACGCAATGACTCTGGAGTTTAATCTCAGGCTCAGTCAAGACGTCAACAGGTTAGACCACAATCACCAATCAATCAGGTTCAAGTAAATCAAAATCACCCCAATCAAGCAGCTACTCGAGCAGGAGAACGTGCAGCTCGAGCTCAGCTTAAATTTCAAGAACTGCGGGTTGGATCCAGGCTCAGTCCTGATCCGTTTGAATGAGATAAGGCGACTGTTGGTGCTGTGCGGCGGTCCTCGTCAAATGTTGGGTCTCATGGGGCCCGTGCAACATAGGCACCGGTGCAGTCAACAACTTCAACAAATCAACGCAATGACTCTGGAGTTTAATCTCAGGCTCAGTCAGGACGTCAACAGGTTAGACCACAATCACCAATCAATCAGGTTCAAGTAAATCAAAATCACCCCAATCAAGCAGCTACTCGAGCAGGAGAACGTGCAGCTCGAGCTCAGCTTAAATTTCAAGAACTGCGGGTTGGATCCAGGCTCAGTCCTGATCCGTTTGAATGAGATAAGGCGACTGTTGGTGCTGTCAAGCTTCCATTATCTAAAACCATTTGCCCAACTACAGTGGTAGGTATCAAAGGGAGGGACGGACGTTATTATAAAGCTAGAGCTCTATTAGACACAGGGGCAAGTGTCTCAGTCATCTCACAATCATTGGTAAATAAATTGAAATTGCACCAACAGTCTAATAGCACCGAAATATATGGAGTGGGACATCAGAAGAATGATTTACATGGTACAATATCAAAATTAGTTATGAAACCAATAGCTAAGGTAGTACCTATCATCAGTACAGTAGCTATAGTCATGTATTCTATCTCTGCAGCGATTCCTTCATATCTGCTGTAGGCATTTAATTTATAATAATAATAACTTGGCAGATCAGAACTTTGACCAATCACAGGAAGTACGGATATATTAAATTATGTATTTGACGGTTCTAAGATTTCATTAAATATCCCGGTCCCGATCGCGGTAATTTAAAATATGTATAATACGTGCGCGTTTCATCTCTGCTTGAGTTCCAGTAGCAGTCCAGTCGGTGCGGAGTTTGGTATCGCGGTAAAGTTCACGTGCTAACAAAGATGAAACAAAGTTGGAACGCAATTGGGCTGTAAGCAAATATAAAATTTTAGACATGTGACTTTAGTATTGATGAACAGTGTGCTTTTTAAGTGCAGTCGACCGTCGATTTGAAGATTTATGGGTTAGCTCTACTGCGTTTTGACAGTTTGAGTTTTGACAGGTGCTTCTCGATCGATGTTTTTTTGTTTGTTTTTGTTTTTTGTATGCAACTCAAAAGTATGCGAGTGTTTCGAAGACATTTATAACTTTAATTTACATCCTACTTGGAAGTGATTTTAAGTGGAAGTGATTCAAATGGTTTTAACGATGAGGAATCTAGTGAAAGAATTTTGTGCCAGTTGTATAGTGGATTTCAACAGCTTTGGTAAGTGAATTTATGTTCAATCTTTAACCCGAATACTTTGTTTAAAAAGATAAACGGAAACATTTGTAGGTTAGATCATGTAACTATGATTTTTCTTTAGGAAATGGAAGAGCGACGCAGGTGCACAACAGTCCGGCAGCTAGAGCAGCTAGAGGTAATGCTTGAGTTCTTGGAAGGACATCGAGACCTCGCCCTCGGTCGGGTGAGATCCAAGGAAGCAAGAGCAGTTGCCCAGCGGCTCTGGCAAGAGTGCGCTGAATTGCTTAATTGCTTAGGGCCTGCACGGACAGCAAAAGAATGGTCAAGGGTGTGTACTTTTTTAGGTCAAATTAGAATTGAATTGAATTATAATGCTTGAACCTCGCTCTTTCATAATTAATCAAAAGTGTGTATAATTTTGATCATTCAGTATTCATGATGTGGTGGGAAATAGATACCTAATCTAAACAAATGAGTTATGTTATTATATAGTCTAATTTTCTAATCTTTCAGGCGTGGAATGACCAAAAAACGAAAGTTAGGGCGAAATTATTAAAAATTAATGCCAGCCAACGTGCTACAGGAGGTGGACCCAGCAATGCTCCCAGATTGACCCCGCTGGAGGACAAAGTGGCCAATATTATAGGCAGAGATGTTGGTCCCCTGCCAAATGTAGCGCAGGACCATTTTGCAGTGAATGAAGTTAGTAAACCTATATTTTGTAATATGATCAGGTTTTCACCATTTGTGTTTTAATATTTTTTCTTTCTACTCCAGGGTGATGCTCTGTATGAATCAGAGCACATTGTCATACACGACATCACTGTAGACAGTGATAACATTGAGGAAATGCTGGTAGAAGGTAGAAATATTTCACCATTAGTGTAAGTGTTTTTTCTCAATTTCTTAAAAAGACAGTTATTTTGGGTTTGTAGTAAATATACAAAACCAAAATAACTGTCTTTTAACAATTGATAAATGTTATTATATTTATTTTTATTGTTACAGATTGAATATGGAAGCTGCAGAGCATGAGGATGAAGTAGAAGTGCCTTTGCGTCAGCCTGTGCTTCAGGAGGAAATAGAGCCCCTCCAATCTCAATTGGAACCCTTGGCCACACCAACAGCAGGTACAAAATAATTATATAACTACCAGAAAATTAGTTAAGAATGTAGGTTAGTTAGTTAATAAAATTGTTTTTATCATTGTTGATGTTTTCACAGACAGAGCGAGAAGAACAAGGGAGCATAGACGATCTGTGCGTACTTCTCGGGCTCCTACAGCACAGCCGTCGGTCTCGCATCAGACCCGACCAGCACCTCAAGTACAATGAAAGATAAATCTTTAATTTTATTACCATAAAAAATATGAGTATAAGGACTTTCATATTGTTTACTTCAGTAATCAAAATACTAAAATTAAATCTAAATATTCACTTAGACCCAGGCAACTACCCAATCTAATAAGATCTAAGGATAAGAATATTATTGAAGATTATTAAATAATTAACCATGTTTTAATTTTAGCTGCCAGAAGTGATTTAGATGAATCCAGGCAGATGGTCATAAAGATAGAGGAATTAAAAGCGCAAACTGCTATAGAAAATGCACAGGCTGCCAACAAAAATGCTCAAGCTGCACAAGAAACTGCAGTGGCAATGAATACTCTGTCACAAAGTTTTAAATTAATTGCCGAGAGTATAGACAGAATGAGTCGACAGGTAATTTTAGTTTATTTAGGGGGATTAAGCAGTAGTCTACCCTTTTAACTTAAAGCTGTTGTCCCTTGAAGTAAGTAATAATTACAACAGAATTATTTCTTTTTTTTTTTTTCAGTACTGTGCTTCACAACAAATTCCGCAGCAGCCAGAATAGGATTTAATTACTGTTCGCGACGAAGCGTCATATTATTTTATAGATTCGTTTTTGATAATTTAAAATCATTTGTGGCCGCGAATAACGCGTAACCAATAGTAGGGATTGACATTAATTTAGAGTCATTTGTATAAGGTAATTGTATAAGGTACCTAATTATATAGAATAATTATAAGGCGATTATCACACTGCCACGCACCACGCTGCATGTTGCGTGACTGCGTGTTTTAACGTTACTTGTATCTCCGTTTGTATAGAAAACACGCACAGTCCAACACACTGAAAACGCAACCACGCGCGTTCATGCGGATCACACGCATACACGCGGAGAAACATGCACCCCCGCGCGTAGGTGCGGGGCGAGACACAAGGTATGGCACACCGAATCCCGCAGTGCCGCGCGTGATTTTGAATGGGCGTGACGTGTGTGTTTGAAAATGGATCTCGATATCGATCGATTTATATTCGAAATCGAACCACCCAGCTATCTGGAATATGAAATGTGATGAATACAGTGACAGAGCGCAGAAGGTGAAACAATGGGAGGAAGTAATAAATATGTTTACTGATAATAATGCATCGGTTGAAGAAAAAAAAAAGAACGGTAAGTTGTTTTAATTTTTTTATTTACTACAAGTTAATGATAGGTAAATTACAATTATGAACGCTGCAGCTAGTTTAAGCATATTTGTTTTGCCACGGCAAAGGGTCAATATTAACAAAAAAATCAGCTAAATTATTCCTTGCGTCACTTCCGCGTGTACCTGATAGAACTCTAGCCCTCGGAATTTCGCACATACCCTCCTCTGTATCACCAATGAATACTATTTCGTTGAAATTAACACCATGCCTTTCTCTTACGAAATTGTGAAGCAAACAGCACGCTTTGATAATTTTTATTGCTAAATTTACGTTAACATCTAATGGTCGTTGAAATATTCGCCATTTGTGAGTTAAAATTCCAAATGCACATTCTATATACCTGCGCGCTCGGCTCAAACCATAGTTAAATATTCTTTTAGTAAAATTCAAGTTGGTCCCCGGATATGGCCTTAATATGTGTTCAGAAATGCTAAAAGCTTCATCGCCTATGAAAAAATATGGCAGATCATTGGGAACTCCCGGAATATTCGATTCTTTTGGTATATTAAGATTAAATTCCCTAAGTTTTTTGTAAAATATTGAATTCTGAAAAACAGTACTATCGCTACATTTACCATACGCACCAACATCGATGAAAATGAATTTATAATTAGAATCACAAATGGCTAATAACAATATTGAAAAAAAATGTTTGTAATTCAATGATCCTGTTAAGGATGGTTTGTAAACTCTGACATGTTTTCCATCAATAGCTCCAATCACATGAGGAAAATTTGCCCGTTGTTGGAAACCTTCAGCTATGCTTAACCACGCTTCAGTCGTGAGCTCAGGAAAACATTCTGCTCTCATGGAGTCCCAAATGGCTGTGCAAACTTCTTCCACGATTTTTCTGATGGTTGATAATCCTATTCTGTGGCTGAAATGAAGCTCAGTAAACGAGCAACCGCTTGCTAAGTATCTGAAATATAAGAGTTTATTTTTTATTTTTTTTAGGAACATTACTTCAAAAAAGGTGGAGAACGCTTCGTGATGGTTTTGTTAAACAACGGCGGGAACTAGCTACTACCAAAAGCGGATCAGCTGCTACGCATAAAAAATACAAATATTATAATCAACTCTTGTTTCTCTTACCAGTAGTATCAATGAATAAAACGCACAACAGTATGGCAAATCAAGAAAACAATGACCCAGTTGAAGAGCAACTGGTAGTAACATAATTCCACCGAAACCAAAGAAAACCAAAAACAGTGACCCAACAGATAAAATTGGTAGTGAACTTTTGAACGTTTTAAAATCTACGTTGCAACGAAAGGCTGATGAAGAAGATTCTGATCGACAATTTATGTTGTCATTGGTTGCCGATTTTAAAAGGGTGCCTCAAAGATTAAAGCCAAGGATAAAGATAAATATAATAAAATGTATCTTGGAAGCACAAAATGAGGAAGGTAATTTCCAACAAGTACAAGGCGCCGATTATTATGAATACGGCACTTATTCAAATCAATATGGTGGTTACTACACTAAACCTCACAGAGAATGTACGGAAAATACGCGTCCAAGTAATCAGCCCTCCTCATCCAGTTTTAATCTACCAGCTGAAGAATATATTGAAAGAAACTTTTCCAATAATCAGCAATCACTTGTGGAAAACTCCACATTGGCAATGGAAGATCAAATATCTCCAATGTCCGTAAATACTGAAAATTCCGAGGAATCTGAACTTTTACCATTGTTCGAAAATTAAAACTACCTAATACGCTACAAAAAAAACTTAAGATATAAGGTACAAAAAGTTAACAAAATAAATATTACTGGGATCTTAATTATTATAGTAACTGCGATTACTGGCTTACTTAAAGGCTAAGAACTTCTTTTGTGAACTGTATTCGTGATTTCATGAATGAAAGCTGTAATTAGTAGAGTAGATACATTAAAAATAAGTCGAATGGCTATCTCGTGGGTTCATAATTGTGATTAGCAAGAAGGTAGTTATTTGTGATTTTAGAAATTAAAGCTGTGATTAGTAGAGTCATAAAAAATTTGTAGAATATCTATTTAGTGGTTCTATCTAATTGTGATTAGCAAGTAAGTATCTAAACACTTCCAAGAATGAAAGCTGTGATTATAATAGTAGACTGATGTGTATTAGATAAGTACTAATTAATATTCCATAACAGTGACTGCAGTACAAATTTTGATAAATAAACGCACAATAAATCAAAATCACTAGTTTTATTCGTATATAATAGCCTGGGTTTAACTATAATAATATCGATATAGTTAACTTAATATGTATTTAGAAAATTGAAATTATTTACTTACCTCAATGTTACCCAAAGCTTCTCTTCTGGCGTAATACAAAGACGAAAATTTGTATCTCTTCCACTAATACCTGTTCGAATTTTGCTGAGCAAATAATCAAAAGATGTTGTTGACATACGCGTGTAGTTGAAGAATTTCTCTTCATATTTTCTAAGGTCCCAATAATTTTGAACAAATGACCCATTTAAAGATCTTGTTTGTAAATAAGTTTGTACCCAGTATCTTCTATAGGCACGATTTCTTTTAATTTGACCGTACAAAAACCAAACAGTTAGTATAATGGCAGCGTCCTGAATGAGTTCCACACTATTAACCATTTTTATCAAAACTATCGTGATGCTCAGTACTGCACGACCACCACAGAGAACGGCGAATAAATGAGAGCCGCCGTGCGTGAATCTACAAAACGCACCTACGCGCGTGAGTGCGCAAAAATCCCGCACGATGATGCAGATCTGCACTCCCGCAGGAACGCGCGTAGGTGCGTCGACACGCAATATGCAGCATGATGCGGGGTAGTGTGAAAATCGCCTTAATGCTCCAACTTCACTAGTAAAGTAATCCGAATATTCGTTTCTAATTATATTTGCACTTACCACCTGACTACCTACATTCAACCCTTGTTGAAGTGGTTGTAGTTCGGAATCATCTATGATCATTTCAATAGGGGTGTCTAATTCATCACGGTTAATTACAAAGGTATGTAGTATGCAACAAGCCTTAACAATATCTATTGCAAAATCATATGAAATGTTAATTGGGCCGGTGGAATATTCGCCACTTATTGGCCAGTATGCCGAAAGTACACTCGACATATCTTCTTGCCCTACTCAAACGGTAGTTGAATACTCTTTGTTTAACAGACAAATGCTTGCCAGAATAAGGACGCATGACATTATTCGAAATAGAAAAAGCTTCGTCTCCGACAAAAACAAATGGAACCGGTTCTTGAAAGCCCGGTAACGGCCTTGATGTTGGTGTAGGCAAATCACCTCTCATCAGTAAGTCGTACAGTTTCGTGTTGTGGAAAATAGTGGAGTCACTTTCCTTTCCATATGCTCCTATGTCCACATAGATGAATCTGTATTTCGAGTCCACAATAGCCATCAAAACTATTGAATTGTAGCCCTTGTAATTAAAAAAAAGTGATCCACTTTTTGGGGGACTACGAATACGAATATGTTTCCCATCAACGGCTCCAATACAGTTAGGGAAGTTGGCTTTCTTGTCAAAGTCCGCAGCTATTTCTTCAAACAGCTGTTGTGTTATTTTTGGTATGTTTGCATTTAAACTAAATTTCCATATTGCATTACAAACTACTCGTATTATTTTAGCAACTGTACTTATTCCTCGATAATAATCTAAATGTATATTTCTGATTTCATTTCCGGTCGCTAGGAATCTGTAACATAAATAGAAAAAAAAGGATTAATTTATATAACAAACTTGAAAAGAAAAGAACACTAACCTAAAACGACATAAACATACATAAATTATTTTAATTTAATTAATTGGTAGACAACGCTTCTAGCGTTAAGTTCGCCTATTGTTCTGTACAATTGGTATTTGATGAATAATAAAGATTAATAAATAAATGAATAAATTAAATATTGTCTATTATTTTTTTTGCAGGTAATTCAGTAATACAAAGATGGAGGGGGATTAAGGATACCTTTAATAAATATGAAAAGAAACTCAAAGATGCAAGTAGGTCAGGGTCTGGATCCAAAAATATAAAGGAATACCATCTGTACAAACAATTACAATTTCTTAAGAAAAATTTGTTAAATGAGACCACACATAACACGTTATTAAAGGCAGCCACCAAAAAGAAAGATGGTTAATAATAAATTTGAAGATGATATTGTAAAGATTTTAAAGGAACCTGAGAATAGACACATATCTTTTTTTAAAGGTATTCTACCATCACTTGAAAGATTAGATGACAATAAAACACTAATCTTTCAGAGCAGAGTTCTTCAAATTTTAACAGAATTGCATCAACCTCATGGCTACTACTAGCAATCCGAATAGCAACTACCAGGGTGGCTATCAAACTCAACATTTTGCAACATCTCAACAAACGCCACTGATACGTCCACAGTCATCTAACATACCAGATCAAATTGATTCACCCAGTAATGATTTTTCTAACTCAAGCATATTAAGCACACTTTCAACTGAAGAAGACTTTGATTTTTCGTAAATTTTATGGATAGTAATATTTTAAAAACTCTTTTCTCAATAAAAACTAATGTAAACAATTATTGTTTTACTTTACTTACCGGATAGTGAGGCCAATCATTTCCAGAGGCATAACAGGAATTCTCCCCTTGTACGATTGTTTCTGAAGAGATGGTGATAATAAACTTAAAAGCTCTTCGAATGAAGATGTGCTCATTCTAAAATACTCCAAAAAATTTTTTTCGTCGGTTTTCAAAGCTTTATATTTTAGAAGAAAATAGTTTCCATCGGGATTCATAATAGTAATAAATGGATGAACCCAAAATCTTCTTTGTTTCTTTTTCCTGTATCTCCTAAGCAATAATAAAAGTGCACATTTCTTTTTACGATCCATGTCACGACCTAGTTTTCAATTCAAAATACGTTTAGTACGGTTAACGGTCGTCGAAGGAACGGTCACCCTGGGAGACGCCTTGCCGCACGAAATCGCATCGCAGCAATTCGTGTCGTAATTTTCTGCGTTGCGAATTCGCATCGCGTCGCATCGCAGTTTTGTGTACAAGCCCTAATTAGGACTTAAAGAATATGAACGCTGATTTTAGGATTGAACCGTTTATTAACGATGGGAGAAATACAATTTCCACATCAAGCCGCCATTTTATGAAATAAAAAGGAAGTGCCACAGACAATCATAAAGAATAAAGCCACTTTTTAATAACTTATTGTCTATTCTTACTCATATTCTAGACCAACCCACAACACCTCCCCTCAATAATTATTAAAAACAACACAAAACCAATACTTTCTCACACTTCCCCTTTCACAAATGTTACACATACATAAAACTGACATTTACTCTAATTACACTACTATAACCTATAAAATTATTAGTTAAACAATTTTCCCCTCAAATATTTGACTGAAACCCCTCCTAGAGCTTTTGTTAAAATATCTGCCATTTGTTTATCAGGACTTAATCTTTTCTTTTACAAATCTCAACTTAATAGCGGCCCATCCACTAACGTTCATTTCTTCTGACTTGTCCTGTTGTGCAAACTGTACAGAAAAGCGACGGGATAAAATAAAACCGTTGAAGCCACTAATTAAACCACAATCCTACGTTATTTCCCCTGACTTTATCACAACACGCCAGTTTGTCAGGAAAAACAATCCTTCAGTGACCATACACACGTTTAGGTCCATTCCTGTCAGTTTGCATCTTGTCAGTCATACCGAGGGATTGCGTGTCTGTGGATGGTTATAATCCTATCATTATAGGAAGATTGTTGTCATTTAAAAGGAATGCTCGTCATTTTGAATTATCTTTATGGATTTATTTAGATTATTTTCATTTTGCAACAACATGTGTACCCGTAAGCAACAGATTGCTATTGCTTTGAGTTTTATTGCGAGTGAATATCTATTTAAACCTAAAAGAAGACATAGAATGTGGGTAAAAAAGTGGTTATTAGAAAAGGAGAAATATAGTGATATAAGACTTTTAAAAGATCTGGCATGCGATGAACCTGATGATTTTAAGAACTATTTAAGAATGGATGTCTCGACTTTTAACGAACTGCTCAAGATGGTAACACCGTATTTGCAGAAACAAAACACCAGAATGAGAAATTGCATTACAGCCGAGGAGCGCCTTACAGTAACATTGCGGTTTTTAGCAACGGGTAGAAGTTATGAGTGTCTTAAATTTAGCTATGGTATATCTCCGCAAAGCTTGGGTCGTATCATACCAGAAACATGTGCAGTAATTTTTAACGTATTAAAGAATAACTTCTTCAAAGTAAGTACATTTTCGTATTTAAACCTCTATTATTTATTATGTCACTGCCGTACGTCAACTAGCGCCATTATTGAAAATAAAATATATACCGTAAAATGGGGTGAATAGAATTCAAGGGGGGAATAGAAAAAAAAAGCGAAACTTTTTACATTGCATTAATGTTCTCACTGTGCTACATGAAATTAGCTACATTTGATTTTTTTACATACGGCAATATTGATTCTGTTATGGCAACATTTTCATTAATAGTGAAGTTGTTCCTAAATGCGAATAATGTGTAAAAGTGATCAACTAACGGTTGCGATTTTGGGCTGTGTAAAACTTTTATTTCTGTTTGGTACTAGGATTGAATTTCGCCATCAATACGAATTTTTGAAAAGTGTTTGTTACTTAACTATTGAGAAAACTTAAAGGTAAGCCAAGTTAAGCATGATTTCTGTTCTAAATATGCCCAAAAGTTATGTCCTATAAATCGAATAAATTCGGGGTAAAAAAAAAAGAAGACGCCTGAGGGGTGAAAAGAATTGAGTATGGGGGTAAATAGAAACGCGTTAAGGCTGAATAGAACTGCACGAGGGGTGATTAGCAATGCGTCTGGGGTGATTAGAATTGTTATTGCTAGGGCTGCCAACCAAAATTATACCTGATACATTTTTGTACTTACGTAGATTGTAGGTACCTAGTGACTGTTATTTTATGAAATACTTAGGTTATTGTTCATATTTTTATGACTATTGAAAATAATTGCGTATTTTGTTCGTTCAGATTATATTGGACAATGCCGCGTATTTATAAACCTGAACCTGGAGGCAAGCGCTATAAAAGGTATGACGAAAATGTTCTTAAGCAAGCGGTGGAAGATTATTTAATGGGTAATGATTCGATAAAAACAGTAGCTATACAACACAATATGCATCCATCAGTGTTGTATCGTCACAGCAAAGGACTAGTCAAATCTCAAGGTGGGCAAAGAGCCCTTTCGTTGGAAACGGAAGACTATATCATCCAGTATATCAATGTTTGTGCAGAATGGGGATATCCACTGGACACACTAGACTTAAGATATATTGTTAAAATGTACCTGGACAAGATTGGAATTACTCATAAGCGATTCAAAAATAATTTCCCTGGGCCCGATTTCATCCAATGTTTTTTAAATAGACATAAAGATAAAATTTCCCAACGGATATGCCAAAATATTAAAAGGTCTCGAGCTGCCGTGTCAGCAGAAATCGTAACAAAATATTTTGAAGAGCTACAAAAATCTTCGGCCAATGTTCCAGCATCAAATATCGTCAATTATGACGAGACAAATCTCGCGGACGATCCTGGGCGCAGAAAAATTATTACGAAACGCGGCACTAAATATCCAGAACGCGTTATGAACCACTCAAAGGCTACTGTTTCCTTAATGATAGCTGGATCGGCAAAAGGCGAGATTTTACCACCATATGTGGTGTACAAAGCCCAAAATTTGTACAACACATGGGTTTCTCACGGGCCTAGAGGTGCAGGGTATAATCGTTCGGCATCAGGATGGTTCGATGGTACCATTTTTGAAGATTGGGTACAATCCATCATTATTCCATTCTTCTCTGACAAACCGGGAAAAAAGCTGCTAATAGGCGATAATTTATCTTCACATTTGTCGGTTGACATGATAAAACTATACAAAGAGCATCAAATTGATTTTGTGTTTTTACCGAGCAATTCAACACACCTAACTCAACCTCTCGATGTAGCCTTTTTTAGGCCTATGAAGGCAGCCTGGCGGCAAATACTTCTTAAGTGGAAGAAAACCGATGGCAACAATGAGACATGTGTGCCAAAGGGTTGCTTCCCTAAATTATTAAAGAAATGAATGGAGGTTATACAAGAAAATGCTGAGTCTAATTTAAAAGCGGGTTTAAAAAAAACTGGTATCTATCCCTTAGATTCTACACAAGTGCTATCTCGAATACCAACACAGTCGACCGATACCAATAGACATAGGGAAGCAGTGGATGAGTCTGTACTAACTTTATTAAACGACATGCGATATGGTACAATGGGCGTGAAAGAAATAAAAAGAAAGCGGAAACTCAATGTGGTGGCAGGAAAGAGTGTCAGTGAATCTACTGAGGATTACGTAGACTCGGAAGCAACACCCGGCCCGAGTACATCAAAACCGCAAAGAAAAATAAACAAGCTTAATAATTCAGTGGAAAAAGAAAATCTATTGCCTAAAGAAACAATAAACATTAAAAAAAGTATTAAAGGAAAAGGAAAGGGTAAGAAGACAAAGAGAGAGACAAGCACGTCGATAGGCGAATTATATGACATCAGAGAGGAAAACATGGACATAGGCAATGCATTTACAGATAAACCAAATGATAATATAGACATCAATGACCCTGTGATGGATATGCCTGTATATTTTGAAGATGACTTGGAATGTGGAGGAGAGCTAACTATTGAAAATTGTCCACTAAGTGATGCGTTAATAATAAACCCTACAGGAGCAGCTGAAAATATCGAAACTGGTCTAAATAATGTCTATGAGTCTGATCATGATGGTCAATCAAACTGTCCATTAGGAAATAACGGAGAAGAATATTCTGTAGCAGAAGTTATAACTAATGCTTTACCAAAGATAAAAAAGGAGAAAATAAAGATAATAGAAAATATAAACTTTTTAGAAACTCGCAAAAATATTAGTTATGTTAAGAAATATAAAAAAGCTTCCCCTGAAGCGCCTATTCTAATTTTAAAGAAAACTGCAAGGCCGAACAAGTATTATAAAGATGATGAGGCTATTCTAAAAGACTTACTAGATGATAACACTTAAATATAGTATTATCATCTAGTAACTCCAGATAATATTTTAATAATTACTTACGTACTGATGATTAGAATAAGTTAACTTCATTTTTTGACTTTTATTTAGTTTCTTTCCTAATTATAGACTTCACATCATATATTGGCATAAGCCAATATATGATGTGAAGTCTATAATTATATATATTAGTTTATATTTATGCTGAAGCAAAGGACAATTCTATAACTACTTGTGTACCTATGTATGCTTCTATAAGCATACATACACAAGTAGGTATTTAGAAGGAATTGTTCACTTTATAAGATCGTTTATTTTTTTTAATAAGGATGTTTATTGGGTAAAAATATAATAATTCTTAATATTTTTTGATAATCTGACTGACGGAATAAACAGTGTTTTTTCTATAAAATACACTGTTATGTTTATTAAAAGTTTTTTATACTGGTGTTTTGCTCTAATTGTGTTGCATTAAAAATGTAATTTACCAGCCCTGTTGTATTTTTTGAATATTAATGGTCAAAGAATAAATAATTTGTAGGTACTAGATCCATAAATACATTTTGACAACCCTAGCATTTTTTTCTATTGACCCCCTTTTCGACTCCATTCACCCATATCGCGGGTAAATAGAAAACGCGTACATATTGTAATTTATTAAATAAATGAGAAGGAAAATAAGTTAATCTTTAATTGAAAACTGTTTATTACGCTTTAACTCACAAGACACTGTAACTGTTACTTTCCGAAATTGATAAAAACATACAAAAATTTCGATCCAAAAGTTGAAATCCTTTCTATTCACCCCATTTTACGGTAATTCACTATATACCTACCTAAAAATTTTGAAAGCTATTTTAG
Organism: Dryobota labecula; assembly: GCA_947523025.1. Classification (NCBI taxonomy): domain Eukaryota; kingdom Metazoa; phylum Arthropoda; class Insecta; order Lepidoptera; family Noctuidae; genus Dryobota; species Dryobota labecula. Next base: position 8,034,373 of record OX383306.1, read on the forward strand.
AGCTTCTTGATTGGACGTTTTAGGGATATACGCCAAAATTTGATTTATTGTCGATGTTTACTAATAATTCTACATCTGACTAAAATATTTGGTATGTAAGAAGAACTTTTTAAATCTTCCGACTTATGTTTTTTCTCAATATTGGCACTATTTAGCGTATGGCAGTGCCTAATTAAAAATACCTGGATGATCTGATAAAAATGAAAACACTGATAGTAGGTACAATTTTATTATTTGAAAAACAACTTGGAAAAACAATTTCGTAAAAACAAACTAATCATTATCAGTCGATGGTTTCATAAGATCCAACATTTTCATAATATTCACTCGCTGATGTGTTTGGCATAGTAGCTGTTGGAACTTCCGTTGTTGGCTGATAAGCTACTGAAACTGACGTAGAAGAAGAGTAGTTGCTGAAGCCGGTATTTGTATCACGTAAAAGAGAATAATTTCCGATGATATCCGTAAACTCGGTCAATTTATTGAGTATAGCATAATTCGTTACTTTTGTAATTAATGATTCCGCATACATTCTTTGCTCCGCATTCGATATTTTTTCTAATTTCTTACTAATGAATTTCCCAAACGCGTCATTATCTGTTTCATTATTTCCTAAAGCGGCTGTGCAAGCATTTAAGAATTTTCGTTTTTCTTCTTCTTCTAATTTCTTATTTTTCTTTACGGGCACATGCTTATCACCATATACAATATCAGTAGCTTCTGCACTCTGAAAAAAATAAACCTTTATCAGTTGCGACGAAACGCAAAATATACCTAGATTATTACTCTTTTTTTTCAGTTCCCTACATCTGAGCGTGAATGGTTGGACATAGCCAAAATATTCGATGAGAGATGGCAATTCCCCAATTGCGGAGGTACAATTGATGGTAAACACATAAGAATTACATGCCCCGCTGATACTGGAGCACTGTATTACAATTATAATTTTTTTTACAGCGTAGTTCTCATGGCGATAGTTAATGCCAATTATGAATTTATATTCGCAGATGTAGGAAAAAATTGAAGAAATTCAGATGGAGGAGTATTTGAATACACTTCATTTTGGCGGATGCTAACAAATAACGGGCTTCATATACACCTAAACGTGAAGAAAATGTTGATTAAATGAATTTCGTTTTCTTGGCCGATGATGCTTTTCCCGCACATGAACACATCTTAAGACGTTTCAGTCAGAATGAAAGTGTTTCTAATGTTATGAATGAAAGATATAATTCTCGCCATTCTAGAGCGCGTAATGTCGTCGAAAATGCGTTCGGCATTATAAATTCTAGATTTAGAGTACTGAATTCACCAATGAATATTAAAGTGGAAAACGTAAACAAAGTTGTTTTAGCGATCTGTGCATTACACAATTATTTGTGTCGCCGAAGCAAATTTTACTTATCACCACAGACTGTCGATAGCATCGACAAGCGAACTGGCGAAATCCGACACAATGCCGAATGGAGGTACGAAGAAAACGTGCCTCTATTGGTCGAATTACAAAATGTTAATCGTGGTCGTCCGCCTTTACTTCCAAGGGAAAATAGAGATCGATATGTTTCTTATTTCAGTAACAAAGGAAGGTTGACTTGGCAAAAATAAAAAAATGGGCCATTTGAAAATAAAAAAATATATAAAAGTACTTAAGTACTAACCATTTCTTCATTAGCAGTCCATTCATTATCATTTTCTTGACGTGTTACTGCTTCTTGTGTCAATTCTTGTTCATCTAAATTATCTGAACTCCCCGTTGGCTGTTCATGATCGGTTAAAAAGGTCATCAATGAGAAGTACCATAATTGCGACTTATATATCTCTTCTGTGCCACTTCCCGATTTCTGAGTGTTTTTGATCTACAAATATAAACATAGGTACCTATTATTGTAACACAATTTATGTACCTACCTAATCTATAATAAGTATGTACCTATGCTATCAACCTAATGTACCTACATACCTTTAATTACAATAAACTAATATTACTAGAATTAAGTTCGTTTTTTATTGATACAAGATCCCTTTTTATCTGTAAAGCTATAATAATAGATACGTAATTTATAGATACTAAGGTATTCATCGACATTTAATCGACCGAATACATTATTTAACAGATAACAGTGTTGAAGTAATTTAATCGGTTTATAAAATGTGGATAAACATGGGCCGTAGTACCCCTAGCGCCAAACTTAGGCCGGGCGGCGGCTTAGCCACCCTGGCGCCGCGCCGCCGCCGCCCCGAGTCGTGAGTGACCGTGCGCCGAAATCATCAGGTGAACATAAGCCGATTTCTTTCGAAAGGACCCACGCAATGATTGAATTTTATTTTTTATCATTTTAATGTCGGCGTCTACATCATATTTTTTCCATACATTGACCAAAGCTTGATGCCCTTTGTACTTTAATGTCCTGTTGCCATACAAATCTTTATTTTTTATTTGCCATAAGGCAGGGTGAGATTTGTAGGTACATATTAATTCTTTTATTATGTGCTTGGGCACATTTCTAATATCACCTTTATCGTTTATTTCTTGGGAATCCATTTTAACCTTCCGGGACGAAGACGAACACAAAATGATAACAAACGAGCGCTCAATCACGCCGGACAAATAAACAGGCACTAACTTGATCGCAGAGCGCATCGCGTCCTTCGGGACGGGAGGGGTGGCGGGGTTTTAATACCGTCATTCTTTCTCGCTCTTGCAAATCCACTGGCGTTAATTCCGTAAGGATTGCAGATTCCGGCAGGAATGAACGTTAGTGGATGGGCCGCTAATATCTACAATGTTTGACCTTAGTAATGCCTGTAGCCATATTAGCCATCTTAATGGTTGACTGATTGTCTTCATATAAGACAATTGTGACACTAATACCAAAATCATATAGGTAATATAGACCTAAGCCAGCAAGCTTCACTAGTAGCATGACTGAGAGCTACATATTCGGCCTCAGTGGATGATAAAGCCACAGATTGTTGCTTTTTTAGTCGTCCAAATAACGAAACCCCCAAAAACTTTAAAGCAAAAACCTGTTGTTGATTTCTTATCATCACTGCCCCCCCCCCCCAATCACTATCAACATAACCAACAATATCATTTCTACCATCTCTATAGAAAGTTAAACACAAATCCAATGTTCCCTTTACATATCTAAGAACATTAAGTAACAATTTATACAACAGTTGGCTAGCACAACTTTGATATCTACTTAGTATATTGACCACGGCACACAAGTCAGGTCTAGATCCAGCTACCGCATACATTAGACTTCCTATTATCATTCTACATTTATGTTCTATATCTTCCGACTCTGACTTGTCTCTCTTTAACAAAATAAATTTAAAATTCTTATCAATAGGCAAAGATAATGGTTTACAATCTTTCATACCACAATACTCTAAAATCTTTTTCAAGTAATCTTTTTGACAAATTGTTGTACAAATCTTGAGTTACTTCCATACCCAAAAATTTACCAACTACGTCCTTCATTTTAAAAGAATCATATAATATATTTCTCAACTTGTTGCTTTCTGTTTCTGAAGTACTGAAATATAATATATGTCATCGACATACAATAGTAAAAATACTTTATTACCATTCTCATGTTTTGAATATAAACAGTAATCTTTATCAGAACTTTTAAAACCCTGCAACCTCATCACTTTATCAAAAGTTTCATTCCAGTACCTCGGAGACCTTTTTAACCCATACATAGACTTATTAAGTTTGCAAAATTTCAAATCAGACTATACCATCAGGCAACCTCAAATACACATCTTCATTAATGTTACTATTTAAAAAGGCATTACATACATCCAATTGCCTTATTTTACAATTTAACTTAGTAGCAACAGCAGTAAATATTCTAAAGGTATTTAATTTAGCTACAGGAGCATATAAATCACTATCATCACAACTTTGTTGAAAGCCTCTGGCTACCAACCTTGCCTTATAAATAAATTCTCCATCATGACTTTCTTTTCTCTTTAACACCCATTTAGTACTTATTATTTCTTTTCCCTTTGGTACCTTTTCAACGAGTGTCCAAGTATTATGTTCGTGTAACTGACTCAATTCCTTTTCTATAGCTTTCCTCCACTTATCAGCATCCTCTCTTTCCATGGCTTCCTTGTAGCTAGCAGGTTCTTCCTCTGCCACAACTAATGCCATGTAGTCATAGAACCTCGAAGGTTTGTTCACTTGTCTTCCACTCCGTGTGCGTACTGTTTGTTCTGCGTCATCGGCATCAGAGTAATCAGAACTTTCAGAATTACTTGCCTCACTATCACTGTGCTCTTCCTGTTCTGGCTCTCTCTCTGCCTGGTCTTGCTCGGCCTGACCCTGTTCCTGTTCTTCTTGAGCCTGTTCCTGCTGTGGCTCCATCTGCGTAGGCTCCTGGTCCATCTGTACCGGCTCCTACCCTCTTTCCTCTTGGTCAAATCCTGTATTTTCTCTGTCCAAATAGACTAGTTTCTCTTTGTCATATTCTTTTTCTTCTGGTAATGACATACCTTCTGACACAAACACTACATCTTTTTTTGTCTGTACTATCTTTTTCTTCTCATAATAAATTCTATATCCCTTTGAACTCTCATAGCCAAACAACACTCCTTCTTCAGCCTTTGAATCCAGTTTATGCCTCTTTTCCTTAGGTATATGTATCCATACTTTAGAACCAAATATTTTATTTAATAAGGTAATATCAAAATCATGCCCAGTCCACATCTGAAATGGTGTCTTCCCTTCGGTTCTGCTCTTACTGGTTCTATTTAGCACATAGACAACTGTATTAATGGCCTCAGCCCACAACTCTTTACCCATGTTTTTGGCATGCAGCATGGTACGTGCCACCTCCACCAGGGTACGCATGTCTCTTTCAGCCTGGCCATTCTGCTCCGGCGTATAAGCAACTGTTGTTTGGTGCTGTATGCCCTTGCTAGTGAAATACTCCTCCATTTTCTTATTCACAAATTCACCCCCACCATCACATCGAAAAACCTTTATAACTTGCCCTGTTTTTCTTTCCACAGACTGAGTATATTGCTTGACACACTGCACAACCTCTGATTTATTTTGTATGAAGTAGACATGACGAAACTTAGTAAAATCATCCTTGATACGTAAAAAGTATCTCGCACCTCCAAGCGATGCCACTTCAAATGGTCCACATACATCAGCATGCACCAACTCCAAAGGTTGTGTTGTACTGGATACACTATCTTTAAAAGGAAGCTTATGTGCCTTTCCCTTTAAACAATCAATGCACTTCTTATTTTCCTCAGTATAGTTCACATTATTTTTTGAAAGTACAGACTTCACATAGTTTATGTTCTGGTGACATAATCTCTCATGCCACTCACTGAGAGTCACTGCATATTGGACATCATGTTTCTTAAATTTTACTACATAAACATTGTTTTCTTTAGGTCCTGACACACACACCTGATTGTTTTTCTTTATTACACATTTGTCCAATGTTAAATCCACACTATACCCCTTAGTAGTAGCCCTTGTCACAGAAAACAAATTTAGTTTTTGTTCTGGCACAAATAACACCTCACTTAGTTTATTGTTTAAAAATTAAATTTCTCCAATTCCCAAAACTGGTAGACGTCGCCCATTTCCAACAACAACAAACCGGTTTAATACTTGACGCATTGACGTAAACAAATTTCGTTCAGAAATCATGTGCTCGCTAGCACCGCTATCGATAATCCACTTGCTTTCAGATGCATGACATGGTAACCCATTGTTGTCTTTTATTATTGTTGAAAAGGCGTTACTTTGTGCTCCAGTTTTTGTTTCTTTTGTGCACTGTTTCTTTAAATGTCCAACTTTGTTGCAATTAAAGCACTTTCTGACATCCTTTTTACTCTTACAATCTTTGATAAAGTGTCCATCCCGGCCACACTTATAACATTTTTTCATAACATTGTCAGATTTTTTTGCAAATAATGCCACATTTTCACTATCTGTTGACTTTGCTTTCAGTCTGTCTTCCTCCACAAGAAGTCTAGCAACTAAACTATCATAAGTTTGCTTCGATGTGTCCACTGACTCCCAGGCTGACACAAAATGACTGTATTTCTCCGGCAGTGCCATTAAAACTTTTGTAATAATGAACTTCTCAGAGATTTCCTCCCCTGCTTGCTTCAACTGCTGTTGTAACTCTTGTAGTTTTGATACAAATACCGACACCTCCATGTTCTCCTCGAACTTGAAATTAAAAAATCTCTGTTGCAACAAATGAATCGCTGTACTCGATTTCTGCTCATAAACATTGAGCAACTTGTCCCACATTTGTGCAGCAGTTTCACAAGCGATGACATGTATCATTGCGCTGTCGGTCAATCTTGAAACGATTAACCCTTGAGCCTTCGCATCTTGCTTTACCCACGCCGCATCTGACGATTTTACCTCAGTGCCATTCACCATCAGTAGCACATCTTGCGCTCTCAGCAACACTGTCATCTGAAACTTCCATAAATTCCAGTTTGTCGGACCCTCCAACTTGACTCCTCCTCCCATCATCGCTCCAAGCTGATCCATTGATTCCCGATCTGCTCCGCCGTCGAACTGTTGACGTCTATCGCGTGTGCTCCCTTGCACCGCTACAACACCAGACGCCGCTGCCCTCAGCACAACTAACTTCGACTTTCCTTTGCGAAACACACAGAAGCAGAAGCACGCCTCAAAGTGATCGCCGTTTTTGCACAAACAACGTCGGTTCTTCACCTAAAATATAGAGTTACGGAACTACTGGGCCCATAACCTGTAATTAGGACTTAAAGAATATGAACGCTGATTTTAGGATTGAACCGTTTATTAACGATGGGAGAAATACAATTTCCACACCAAGCCGCCATTTTATGAAAAAAAAAAAAGGAAGTGCCACAGACAATCATAAAGAATAAAGCCACTTTTTAATAACTTATTGTCTATTCTTACTCATATTCTAGACCACCCCACAACATTCAGTACATAGCCGCTAGTTAACAAGTATTATCGAAGCACAATTGAAAACCCGGAACCTATCGGTGTAGGACGTCAGCGCTACGCGACGAGTCTTACAAACTCCTCCCCCTGCGCGTCCGTAAATCACGCCCGTCCGGCACACATTCTTTTGTTTTTTATTTCAAATTGTTATTATACATACAGTAGCTTTAATTTGTTTGTGTAAGTACTTTCTTTGTGTAGGTGTAAGTTTAGTATAATTTGATAATGGTTTGTTATACCATTAAATAAATGATTATAATTGTACTTGTGTTCTTTTGTTTCTTATTTCTAATTGTTATTATACATACAGTAGCTTTAATATTTTTTTGTTTAAGCACATACTTTCTTTGTGTAGGTGTAAGTTTAGTCTTAATGGTTTGTTATACCAATAAATAAATAGGGGAGACTGGGTACACTTGATCCCTCTGGGACACATGGTACATTAATTTTATAAAACAACCACGCTTGCTAGATTATTAAAAACTAGCAACCCTGTTTGTCTATGGTACGGTATGTCTTTTAGGAAACACCACAAATGTCAAAACTGACAGTATGTGTCATGGCGACCAGTGTTGCCAACGTAGGCGATTTCTCGCCTTTTAGGCTACTCAGCAGGATAATCGGCGACGAAAAAATCTGGAATGCGACTGGTCGCCCTTTAGGCTACTTCAGGGAAATGGTATTAAAATTTGCCGAATCCTAAATAACCTTACTCATAAGAACAAAAAATCAACGCCCACGCAAATGTAAATGGTCTGTTATATTAAAAAAGAAGGATGGCCACCCTATTTGTGTATGGTTGGTTAATACCCTAAATTTGTCAATTGTCTTGGCTAATTGTAACCAAATTTAGAATGCTATATAATGATAAATAATCATTTCACTGTTACTGACTACCACAATTAACTATATTTTTTCATTAACTTTAAGTAATGCCGTCGTTGAAAGAATTTCTGCGTGATGGGTACGGTAAAGACAAAATTAAGGAACCGAATGCAACTACCCATGCTGATGGCCATTCTTAGAATACGTACACGTATGAATGTCAGAGGTATTTGCTGCAACAGCTTTCAACCAAGCAATCATATGGCTAGTATTAAAATTTGCCGAATCCTAAATAACCTTATTCATAAGAACAAAAAATCAACGCCCACGCAAATGTAAATGGTCTGTTATATTAAAAAAGAAGGATGGCCACCCTAATTGTTTATGGTTGGTTAATACCCTAAATTTGTCAATTGTCTTGGCTAATTGTAACCAAATTTAGAATGCAATATAATGATAAATAATCACTTCACTGTTACTGACTACCACAATTAACTATATTTTTTCATTAACTTTAAGTAATGCCGTCGTTGAAAGAATTTCTACGTGATGGGTACGGTAAAGACAAAATTAAGGAACCGAATGCAACTACCCATGCTGATGGCCATTCTTAGAATACGTACACGTATGAATGTCAGAGGTATTTGCTGCAACAGCTTTCAACCAAGCAATCATATGGCTACTTTACATGCTGGCAGAAAAACGTACGTCTCCAGTACTAGCACAGCAGCTGCAACAGCTGGTGGGTACCGCGGATGACGTCGAAAATCTAGTTGATGCCTTAATATTGCTAGCAGCAGTTGAAGAAAGTTAAATTAATAATTTGTAAATGCCAAGTTACTATTTTACCTACTTTTCAGCTACATAATATAAACTTTAGTAAACTCCAGGTATGAATAAATAATATATATTGATATAAATTAAATTTTCATTTTATTCATAGCAATATTTTGGCTTTTGGGCTACTTTAGGCTACAGCAGCTGAAATTCGGCTACATTAGGCTACTTAAGCGGTTAAAAATGGAGACATCAGGCCCTAAGTTGTTGGCAAGACTGATGGCGACCGGTGAGTGATTTTCGTGTAGTGAAACAATATTTTGGTAAGTTTACTTTTGTTATGAGGAGGTGAAGAACAAAACCTCACTTTTCCACTTTTTCTAATATTGAAGAAAACAGTAAAACGTAAATAACTAACTGACTACGACATCTGCATTTTGGTTTAATTGTGTCATATTATGTTAGAGTTACAGTCAATCTGATGTACCAAATGGCTGATAAAAATGATAAGAATCTTAGCTAATATTTTGAAATGAAATTTGGAAATGTGAGGTTTTGATTAAATATTTTTGGAAAAGTGTGGTTTTGATCAAGACTAGTGGAAAAGCGAGGTTTTGATGTTTACCAAAAAAAAAGGTGTGGTTTTGAAAATGACTGAAAAGATAACCTTACTTTAAAAAAATTAAAATATATTTTTGTTCTCCTTACTGTATGAGCATACACACATTCTTATTTTAATTATCACAATCATTAATCATCAAATTAATATTATTAGCCTTATGACAAAATCATTCATCACTTTAACCATCACCAATATCAGTATCTAAATCCTAATAATATTAGTATCAGGTTCAAGACAATCACAATCTTCATCTTCACTGACATCTCCGCCATCTCCAACTTCTATCGTATGTGAAGAATTATTATCCAAGATACCAACATACCATTGAAGCTCTTCAATATCCTTCCACTTATCTCCAAATTGTTTTACCAATAAATTGTCAATGTCTTTCTTTTTAGCATCTGCTATGTCCCGTCCCAGAGGTTGTAGTTGTAGCAGTTTAGGATGATTTTTACCTTTTTTCAGTAATATTACTCCGGTGTCGTTGTCAGTCTCATATTTAAATGTTTCAAATAATTTGGTCAAGTAAACTATTCTTTGCCCAGCTCGAGTTTCTTTTAATTCTTTATAAATGCGTATTCTTTTTAAATTTCTGATTTCAGGTACTTTTTTGTAGTCCTTGCATAATTGTTTCAAATCAAACAACTTCCAGTCTTTTCCAAGAAGACTGACATCACCAAATTGTGAGAACTTATCCAAATACTCATCTTTGGATGTAATTACTGGGAATTTTGATATATGTTTTTCCAAGCGACCAAACACTCTATCGGCTGGTAAGAAGGAATGGCCTCTGACAGGATAAGTTATTTGAATATCTTCTATTTCGGGAGGGGCATGATTCACCAACCTTAAAATTAATACATGAACAATATGTGAGTTTTTATTTTGCCCGCCACATCCATCACAGAAAAGCCGTACATATTTTTTACCTGTATAATCCTGCTTTATTAAATGTTGCAATAATGCTGATCCAATTTCAGTGGATCCCCGTCCAGATTGATTTTCCGTCCAGCAATAAAAGGTTGGATGTCTTGCTTCCATATCTACAATACACAGATTGTATAAACTTAATTGACGGCTGTAAAAGGCATCTTGGATTGGAGTTCGGGGTAAGGGTTGTATTTGCTGAAGATCAAAACAACACCGAAAGATTTGTGGATCATCTACCTTTGTTAAATCATAGAAAGCATTTGCTCGCAATTTGTGAATTCTTTTTTCTGTAATTAATTTTTGTTTTTCCTGAGCATCTTTGCAGTTTTTAATTTTATTTGCAAGCAGTACACAAGCAGAACATTGATCACTTGTGGGTGCTCTGAATCCAATGTTGAATTTTCCATTAAAAATTCTTCTAAATAGACCACATGATACTTTTAGATCAGTTCCAACAGAGTTGTTATACAGCTTGAACAACTTTTTGATGTTAAGTGAACTATCCAAATATATTCTCTTTGATTTACTTCGAGAATAATGGCTTTCTTTGGCAGGTAATTTCTCAATAAATTGTATGACACTTTGTCGTTTCTTCTCAAATTTTTTTTCTTTGTGATCTCCACCTCTTCTTTCTTTAGGAAGGGTGCCATTAAAGACATTTTTGCAGATTGTTCTCAACCTAAAACTTTTGATTGAAAAAGTTGACATGAACAGACTTTTGCAAACTTGAACCAACTTGTTCTTCTGTCCGGTCAAAAAGAAACTGGAACATAATTTTCTAGGTTTCGAAAGAGATCCTTTAGGTTCCTTGATTCTTTGAGGTGTGTATGAAGAGACCAATCTTGTCAGATAAGTATCTTGTGCTACTTTTGTTTTGTTTTTATAAAAAAGCTTTCTGTTCTTGAGTAGTATGGGAAGGCTTAACTTATTGCATTTGAAAACACTTTTCGTGACATGTTTGCAGTTTCTCTTCAAATTAAGTGCAAGTGGATCACTATCCACATACCTGTAACAGGAAAAATAGGTAATTAAAAATATATTTAGGTTTCTTTATAAAACTCCCGCTCAAATTGATGTGAAATGTCACTTACTTTGAAGCTGATATTGTAATTCGTTTACGTTCACGCCGTGGCCTTGTTTTTGTACCACAGTTGATCGTTACAACTTCAGCAGTCCCGTCTTCATCCACTTCAACATAAATTTAACAGTAAAAACTGCACTTCAACACCTAAATAAACAACCGAATACAACAAGTTCTAACTCGAAAAACTTTAACAACCTAATAATTTTGACAAGAATGACAACTTGAAAAGTAAGCGTCAAACGTCAAATAGCTGAAAAAATGTTGCCACACGTATGAAAAATAAAAATTACCATAAACTATTTAGCAAAAAGACCAGACATAGATGTTTAGCACCTGTAATCTAAACTCAATGTTTTTATGTGGTTTTAATGAAGTCTTAATGATACCGTTAAATTGTACTCCAATAAAGTGAGCTTTTGAAAAGTATCGAGGGAGACTGTTTCTTTTTTAGTCTAAAGTGTGGTTTTGTTCGAAACTCTCTATTTGAAATGAAAATTTGTATAAGAAAATATGTGTTTTAGATAAGGTTTTACTTACTTGCTTTAATCAATTCAACATTTTTTTGCACATAGACTAAAAAAAATTATTTAAAACAAAAATGGAAAAGTAAGGTTTTGTTCTTCACCTCCTCGTTTATAAAATAATCGAATAATATGTTTTAGAGTTTGAGTATTAAATTATTAGAACTGCTATTTTATGTGCAATGATTGCGCTAAAAGTTCAAACACATAAGTGAATAAGGCTAGGAAAGAGATTTTTTTTTTTAAATCGGTTTCTGGGGAGAGGTGATACGGAGCGTTGTGGGAGACCTGATCCGGGGGGATCAAGTCTCCCATAGCGGGATCAAATCTCCCATAGAGGATTGTGATGATCACTATTAAAATTTGTAAAAGATATAGCTCAAGGTTTTCAATTAACGTTATTATTGCAGGTAAAAAAATGCCGCGAATATATAAGACGAAGCAGGGTGCTAAAAAAAGGGAAAAAATTGACCCCCAAACATTAAAAAACGCAGTCTATGATGTCGTATTTGCTAGCAAATCAATAAGAAGCACATCCAAAACTTATAAATTATCCCCTATGACATTAAAAAGATATGTCAAGAAAAAAACAGATGCTATTACTGCTGGGGGTACCTCCCCCGAATACGAACCTAATTATAGGCAGTCTACAATTTTTTCTATTAAAGAAGAAAAAGATTTATCTGAGTATTACATAAAAGCAAGTAAAATGCATTATGGCTTTACCCCAAAAGCAGCACGGGAACTTGCCTTTGAATTTGCTGTAAAAAACAATAAAACAATACCACCGAACTGGCAAGAAAACAAAATTGCCAGCTATGAGTGGTTGCATGGCTTTATGAAACGGCACAATGATTTATCCTTGCGAATCCCGGAAGCAACAAGTTTGTCCCGAGCCACAAGTTTCAATAGACACAATGTGTCACAGTTCTTTTTAAAGTTGAGAAGCTTATATGAACGCTTCCATTTTGAAGCCAGGGACATTTGGAATGTCGACGAAACTGGCATTACCACAGTCCACAAACCTAAAAAGATAATAGCTTCCAAGGGTCTCAAACAGGTCTCAAAAGTTACATCTGCCGAGCGGGGTGAATTGGTCACTGTATGTGGTGCGATTAACGCAGCAGGAAACCATATACCACCATTTCTAATTTTTCCGAGGAAAAATTGGCAGCCTAGAATGATTGAAAATGCTCCTCCTGGCTCTGATGGAGCTCCTTATCCCACAGGCTGGATGACAGTGCAAAATTTTGTACGCTTTCTGGAACATTTCAAAAAAAATGTCAGGTGCTCAAAGGACAATCCATGCCTCATCATCTTAGATAATCATGAGAGTCACGTCAGTATTGAATCCATAAATTTTGCCAAAGATAATGGTATCCATGTCTTGACAATACCACCGCATACATCTCAAAAACTCCAGCCACTAGACAGAATCGTTTTCAGCTCTTTGAAGTCACATTACAACACCGCATGTGACGACTGGATGTTACAGCATCCAGCTCGCACTTTGAGCATTTATGATGTAGCTAGCTGCTTGGGAAAAGGTCACGTCAGTATTGAATCCATAAATTTTGCCAAAGATAATGGTATCCATGTCTTGACAATACCACCGCATACATCTCAAAAACTCCAGCCACTAGACAGAATCGTTTTCAGCTCTTTGAAGTCACATTACAACACCGCATGTGACGACTGGATGTTACAGCATCCAGCTCGCACTTTGAGCATTTATGATGTAGCTAGCTGCTTCGGAAAAGCTTACCCAAATGCAATGACCCCTAGAAACATCGTAAAAAGTTTTGAAATTTCGGGTTTATATCCATTCAACAGTGACATCTTCACTGATGATGAATTTTTATCATGTTTCGTTACTGACAGACCAGAAGATACAATTACTCACGGACTGGAAGAATCTGTTATTGACAGACCAGCGGCAGCATCTGGTAGCATCATTACCGAGAGGCCAGAAGAATCTGTAGCACAAGGGCTGGAAGAGCCTGTTACAGATGCCAGTGGTACCGAAGATGCTGAAGGTGACGTTACTGACATACCAGAATATACAATTACTCATAGACTGGAAGAATCTTTAACACACAGGCCGGAAGCACTTGTTACAAATGCTAATGGTGCAGAAGATGATGATCCACAGCAAAACTCTTCTTCAGGTATAGCATCACCATCACTACTTGATCAAACACTTGAGGTCAATTTCAATTGCAACATTGCAAATGAACATAATAATTTTATCGTAAAAGCTTCCACAGGATCTACATTGGCTGTTATCCCGACCCTTGCTCAACTAGCATACCAAACTATTAATGAATCTCGTGTTATCAACTTCTCTGTTGGTGAAACTTCTACAACTGCCATTATTTCTCCATCTGATAATCATACTTGTGTGGCTGTACAAATATCTGCAAGTACAACAATTTGGCCAACCTATGCTTTACCTCATGGTGATGAAATATCTGCAATAAAAACAACAACAGTCACAACGCAACTCGATTTTCCTAGTAATGACATTTCAGCGACTGCATCTAAACCGGTCGATACAACGTGGGCTTCAACATCGCAAAGAGTACTTTCACCAATAGAATTTACAAGTCTAACCAACGAGAATTTCAGAACACCATCCAAAATGTCTAAATCTTCATTACAGTCATCTATTTCTTTACCTTCAACTTCGAAGTACATAAGTCCAGACATAATAAGACCGTATCCCAAAGCAGGACCACGAAAAACTGTGACCAAGGGAAGAAAGAAAGGATCAACAAAAATACTTACTGATACGCCGGAAAAAAATGCCATAGAAAATGAAGCTCGAGAAAGGGAAGAAAAGAAAATTAAAAAGTTAGCTGCCTCTGCAAAAAGGAAGATAGACAAGGAACAAACAAAAAAGAAGCCTAAAACAAAAAAGAAAACAAAAAAACATGATATTTACAGCAGTAGTTATGAAGACGGAGAATTTGTTATACCCCCATCCCCAGAATCAGATTTTTGTATGTCAGATTTAGACGATGAAAATGAAGATTCCGAAAATGAGTACGGCGATGAAGAGAACATATTTGAAGGTGACTGGGTTGTCGTTAATTTTGTATCTGAGAAAACAAAGTTGCACCGTTATGTAGGTCAGATAACAAATGAATCACTGGCAAGTTATGATGTGAAATTTGCTAAAAAACTAACAGATACAAAATTCAAATGGCCAGAGAAGCCAGATATTTGTATAATTGGCAAATACCAAGTAGTGAAAAAAAATTCTCCTCCTGTTTTCAAATCCTCATCCAAGCGGGTAGGAACTTTCCAATTTCCAAAGGCCTTAAAAAAAGTTTAAAATTGATAGGTAAGTAGATATTCTGAGAGATTATTAGTTAGATGAGTAACGTACCTACGTCAATTAGTTATTAAGAGAGGCTTTTAATAGTTGTAAGAATACTATTGATCATAATGATACTATTGATCATGAAAAATTTTTTTTTTTTTTTTTTTTGTTTTGTGATTTGATTCTGTGATTCTTATTGTGCCATCCTAATTGATACAAATTATTTGATAAGAAGATTTAGGAGACGTAAAAAGTTAGAGATATCTGAAGCTATTTGAGACTAATTATTTTGATTACCTAAACGAGACTGAGACTGCCTGCCCGAAGGCCTAAACAGTTCAAGACTGATTGTTATGTTCAGTTCATACTGGATTTTTCTATTATAAAGAATTATATTTAAAGAAATTTAATTGGTTGTTTCATTTCTTATTTAAACTTGATCGCCTAGAAAGTATCAAGTATCTCTTAAATATGGGAGTTTCATCCCCCCCCCCCTGTATCAAGTCTCCCTTTGGGCGGGATCAAGTGTCCCTTAGATATGGGAGACTTGATCCCCCCCGTATCAAGTCTCCCTTTGTGCGTGATCAAGTCTCCCATACACGGGGACACTTGTTGCAAACCTGTGTTTTTCGTTAAAGTCCTTATTTTTCTACAAATATTGATCTACCCCGTTTTACTTTTTTCGAAGCGTGGGCTATTAACTTCCTAACATTTTGGCTCAAACACATCCCCAATGTAGGACTTAAAACTAATTTTATGAACCAAAATAAAAAGGGGGGATCAAGTGTACCCAGTCTCCCCTAATTTTAATTGTTGATGTTTTATTTGTAACTATTCATCATTACCAAATACAGGAAGAAAAATCATCAATTAAATAATTTTTATATTTTCCACAGTATAAAAACATTGGGCATCTTGATTGGGATACTTGATTAGCAAACAAACAAGATAATTATACATGTAATGGAAAAAATTAACATTACTTTGTTACTCTTATTTTTAATTGGGTGCACTTGATTATCCTTAATTTATACATTTGAAATCAATTTTATAATTTCAATAAATCTTATTTGTCTAGAACATTAATTTGCATTTTTATAAAACAGTACAAAAAATTATAAATAAAATGACCTTTATAGAAATACTATTTCAAATATAAATAATATGTAAAGCTATATATGTCTATCTGCCCACAAACGTACAAGGGCATGGCGGTGCGCGCGGCCTAGCTCCAACTCCGAGAGGAGGCTGGCGCCGCCGCGCCTACGTTGTCCCTGTTGCGGCGGCGCCAAGTAGCTCGCGCCCTCTGTCAACTCCCGCTCTCGTGCCGCCTCGACCGGTGTTAGGCGAATGTAGGGAAGTCTACCACTGTGTGCTATATTATGTAGCACACAGCAGGCATTTGTTATTTTTGCTGCTACGCCCGGGGAATAATGCAGCTTTCGGTCCACCAATAGGCATCTGCAAAAGATAATATTTTAATTATAATATTTACTAATAAGAATTATTAATAGTATTAAAAATTGTATGTATGTTATAGCCTAAGTTGTACATACCTACATCTTGCCTTTAATACTCCTATACAACGCTCCACTACATTTCTGGCAGATAAATGCAGATCTTGATAATACTTCTCAGGTGTATCCGGAGCTGGGGGTCTGTCACAGGTATCATAGTATTAGGCCTCAAGGCATACCCTGAGTCTCCTGTAATTGAAAATAGCATTTGAAGTTTCTGGTTTTTAAAAATTAAGTAAACACAGTAGAAAGTTACAAGCAACATAAAAATAAAATGGATAATTAATTTAGGTATTAACATACTTAAAACATAAACATCTTCCCCAGTAATCCTGTGAAGCCTATCAAGATATGCATTTAAGGAGTGTTGAGCCCATATTACACTATCATGAGTAGACCCAGGGAAACTGGAGTCTACACATAATATATTTAAATTAGAGTCACACATCTGAAAAAAAAAAAATTTTTACTACAAAAGAATTATGAGAGATACTAAACGAGCTATATATTTAAAATACTTATATAAATGTCTATAATCTTTAATTTAAATTAAAACATTTAGAGAGTGGTACCCTTTTCTATTCATGAATCTCTCTTCATTAAGAGCGCGTATAAAGCAAAATTACCAATCTTATATTTGATTTAAGATGAAAAATTCCGAACCAAATTTTAAAATAAAAATGTATGAATAACTACATGATATTTCCGAGGGTTCACTTTGATCAAAAACATGAAATAATAACATTTCCTCGATAGAAAAAAATCACGAAGTAACCTCTAATTCTCATATTTTTCCGTTTTGTACTCGATACGGTAATGCCTATTGCGACAAAAAATTGATAATTAATTATATTTATACAAGAGTAAAGGCTGTGTCTAAGCATTTTATGAAATTCCTTTTAGTTTTGGATTTATTACGATATAACAGTTTTGGCGCATACTACGTTTTTATTTCGCGCAAGAAGTTATCGTCCGTCGCACGTTGCGGGAGCTTCAAGCATATTGCTATTTCAGAAATCAGTCGCTACCGCTCCGTTGAGACGAGAGGACTACGCTCCAGTGTTTAGGTGCGCAGAGTTATTGTCAATTCAATCGTTATTGGTGTTCGAAATAAATAGTGAAATGGGTAACAAGAAAAAAACATTGAAAAGACTTCCGAAACGAGAACTAAAAAAGTTACAAATGGACAGGATGGCTAATTGTCGAAGGTAAGTTTGTGAGTTACCTGTTTGTTTTATATGAAAAATTAAAAAATACAACATTTCATACATTTGAGAAAGTTTGTGCAGGCGATTTTAGATTTTATTTTGAGAGATACCGGATCTAAATTCGTTTACCTACTCCCACTTTCGCGGGCCGAGTAAGGTACGATTCAGACCAACCGGCTCGCGTCGTGCCGCATCGGAACGGAGCCGTACGCATGCCGCGGCAGCCGAACGCGTCCGTCGGAGCCGTACCGCTACCGCGACATGCGTTCGGCTGCCGTGATAGATGTACGCGTGCCGTGGCAGCCGACAGCGTCCGCTGAAATCCGTACGCACTCCAAGCGCCCAGAAGAAGTTGTGTTCTTCAAGCACAATGTGAGCAGCACTCACATTGTGCTTGAAGAACACAACTTGAATGATTCGCTAGTTGCTGCACCGTAATCTCCGTTCGTATTCCACGACGCACGGCCGACCGGCTCCGAACGGACCCGACGGCAGCCGATTAGATGCCGACGGCGCAGTACTTCGCCATTCGGAGCTGGTCGGGGGTGGTCGGCCGTCGCGACAGCCGAATGCATTCTGCGACACGTCGCGACGCGTCGCGGGATGCCGACAGAGGTAAATATGCGTAAGTTGCATGCAAATAAAATACTGTTGATACATTTCAATGTTCTTTACCGCATTGTAAAATGCCGCCCGGCCCGGCGCGATGCGAGCCGGTTGGTCTGAATCGTACCTAAGTCACTAGATATGACGCGACGATATCAAAAATTCATAGTAGGTACTTTATTAGATTACTAGCTTCTGCCCGCGACTTCGTCCGCGTGAAATTTCGTGTTCCCCCGACCCACCCCGTCGCATCACATTGCCTGCCCGTGCTTTTACTTAGTGTTCGCTTAAACTTTCATAAAAAAAAAAATTGTTATCTAGTTAATAGAAATGTAATTCTTTCTCAAGAATTAGACTGTAAAATGCAAAAAGATTTTTTCAAATCCAACTCAGTTCCAGAGATTAGCGCGTTCAAAAACAAAAAAACCTGCCAAGTGCGAGTCGGACTCGCGCACGAAGGGTACCATCCATACTAATATTATAAATGTGAAAGTAACTCTGTCTGTCTGTCTGTATGTTACGTTTTCACGCCTAAACCGCTGAACCGATCGTCATAAAATTTGGCAGAGATATAGCCTGGGATATGGAGAAGGACATAGGCTACTTTTTACGTGATAACCTACATCTACGCGGGCGGAGCCGCGGGCATTATCTATAAAAACATGTACGTTTGCCCAGCACGGCCCCTCAGAATTTGCATTTATGGTGTACACCATTGCAATGTACTCGCCTCTAGCAGTATATGTACCGATTTCTTTTTCAATGTACCTCTATACTTTTGAAGAAATATGCAAAAAAAGGTGGCCGTGCCAGCCAAACGCTTTCAGCACGGCCCCCCATGTAACTTGAATAATACATACCGTATTAACAAATGTCTATAACTCAAGAAATGTACTCTATTAATACGTTATATGTGCCGCAACAGTTATTGTGAATTCATAATAACAAATAATATATAGATGTGGATAAGGGGCCGTGCTGGAAAAAATCATTTTAAGAAATATCTAAAAAAGACAAAACATACTTAGCCAAAAACTATTAAAAAATAATTGAAGTTTAGCAAGTAACATATGTACCGCATTGATTTCTCATACAACTTGTTATATTGTGAAAAATAAATCTATTTTAGTTCATTCAGCACGGCCCTCTATAGTTGCCTATATCTTTTTAAATAAGCCGTGTATGTTTACAAAATTCGACTTCCTGAATAATATATAGGAGTACATTCCTTTCAACTAAATTGCAATTCTGCTGTATCAATACTTTAGAAGATAAATTCAATCTAAAATATACATACATTAAAACTGATGGGGTGACCATGATTCTACATGAAAATAGGATAAAAAATACTGCTTAAATTGAGTAAATCTTTATTAAAATAAACAAATCAACAATATGGTAAACTATATAAACGATAACTAGGTACTTATACATAATAGGTCGATAATCGTACAAGTGTCAAGTTAGTGTCGCTAAGACTACATAGCTCAAAGTCTTAAAAATCATACATTACAATAAAATCACAGATTCATTACATTTCACAAATTAGTTCGTTTACATGGAATAACAACCTATGTCTCAATAACACTACAGAGCTTAAAAATCTTAAAAAATCACAGATACGCGTTCAATAAATCATATTGATTGAACCTTACATTACACTAATATTAATTTGCATGAATCGCTTTAATTATTTGGTATAATCACAGGCAATTAATTAAATCCACGTAATCACAGATGTTTTTCAACGACTATAACAATTAGAATATTGTTCGTTTATGTTACTAATATTATGTTACCTATGGAATAATCATAGAAAAACTAGTACATAAATTAACTTATTAAAAGTAATCACAGATGACATTACAACAGTATTGACTTCTTATTAAACAGTTCACAGTTTCATATGCATATTTTTAGCAACTAGTCTTTACCAGATTCTTAAATAGTGTAAAATTAACTTTAAATTATTACAAAATACATGTATTTAAAAACCATGGCTCAAAAACATATTCTGGTTTCACTGTAATTACCAGAGCCGTCACTCATAGGATCATATTCAGCAAACCCTGAGCTCCGCTCCGACGTGAAAGCGGAATATTCGTAAAAGTTATTATTTTTAGTTGTATTAAATATCACATATCACTCACTAAAACGTAAGTAAGAGTGTGTAAAAATATCGACTCCACTGTACTGTTGTTAATTTTCAAGGCCAAATCATCATAACATAGCCACAGATCATGGCTAAGCGTATGGCACTTATAATGGCCCAGAGTTCCCTCTGAATTCCCTACATATTCAATGGCACCAACGACACCATAAATTTGATTTTGAATATTAATAGTGACCGGGATATTACACAAAACTATTGCATCTGTTCCATTTAAATCAAAGGTTATAATCCTTTGTAATTTATAACTTGAAATGACAGTTCCACCGCAATTATTTTTACAAATTTGAGAAGTAGTTTCGATAGCAAGTGATTCTTCTAATGCCAAAATACCAAACGTGTTAATTATGTTAATATTCAAAGCTATAAAAGGTCTTATGATTTCTACATAATATTGACATTCTTCTTTTGTGCAAACTTTTATAAACTGAGCACTGTAAAATAAATTGGTAAACATTTGCTCATACAAATTAGCGACATTGCATTCACAATCTGTTATTATCTTTACATGCGCTGGCCGGTCAAAATATTCATGACAAACGTAATTTCTCATTTCATACACAGTACCTTTGTCAACATTTTCATTTAAGATGAGATTTATATAGTCTCGAAGTTTATTATCTTTTGACTCAATTTCCATTTTGAAATTAGAAAACGACTGAAAGCCAAATGCAATCAAAAACATTATTGCATCAAAACCGCATGTGTTAACGACTGTTGAATTTTTAATCATGTTACCATTTTTTATAAATTTTATACCGGTATGTGGCTTTACATTAACGGCCTTGTCTGCTTGACCTCCCCAATTTTCTACAAATGTTGGTTGATCGCTAAATATTGAGTCTTGAACAAATTGTCGTTTCGGTTTTTGTTGTTTTTTACTTATGGGTTTTGTCGTCCTGCGATTTGTTTTTTTTACAGTGTTAGGTTCTATATGAAATTTACTCGCTGCAATATTTAACTCTCCTTTTAAATAATTAATATGTCTTTGCAGGAAAACGTCAATTCTATGTTTTGTTATTTTAGATTTCAGCAGCAAGTGTTTTAAAGTTTTAAAATGATCCTCTGATGCACTCGACGAAGGATTTTTATTATCTGATTTATATAATGGCATCATGACATTCGACCACAGGGGCAATTTTCGCAGTAGTCGTTTTATTGTCGTTAATAAGGGCGGATAATAAAAATCATTTAGAGGGCCAGTTACACAAACTTCTTCTTTATGATGTGTAACAGTTTCCTCAAACCACTTCGCGAAATTCAGCTCATTAAACGTTGTATCAACATGAACGTCATCATGTAAACAGTAACGGTCATCACTTGATAAAGAGTCATCTTCAGTTATATTATCATGTATTTCCTTAATATTTACATTTTGAAGTACACTTCTCAGGTAATATTGGGCTTCAGTACAATGCTTGGAATGATATTTAGACAGGATTATAGCTAGCAGTTTATCGATGATGTTTTTGATGACATTAATATTTTCTGCTTTTTTAATGTAAAGAATACACTGAACAAATAAGTAATTCACTTTTTTTGGTGCGTTTTCTAAAGAAATTTTACGAATAGATTTAATAAAATGGCTCGTATCAATTCTCATATATAAATTAGGTACAATGAAGTTGCCTTCTAATGCTTTAAAAGAAGCCTCTAAATAATCCTTGGTTGAGTTAAATTTTGTAAAACAATTAATTACAGCCGCAATCAAAGCCGATGAGTCGTCAGTTATAACTTCTGCGGGCGAAGTGATATTCTTTGCCCATTTAGATAACCAATCCGCAATAGTTTCTTTGGTATGGGAATTGCTAACCATTTGGGCGACGGGTACAGATTTCAAGCTATTATTAGCAGTTAACATTACTACGTATAAAAATAATTTCTTGGTTAGGTTGTTAGTTTTATAAATAGAACCAGTAGCATCTAGGGAAATAGTTATTCTGTCAACTACTTTAGAATAGTGTCTATAATAATTGAGTTGTTCTTCTAACCAATAGTGTACATGAAATGTTGATTTTATAAGTATTTCTTGAATTATATTAGAGAACTCGACGCTGTCAGCTAAAATTATCAAAGACATTAATTCATTTTTGTGATACCAATGTTGACTATTAGATTCATAACGGATTATCCTGAGTGCTCCAAGAGATGGCAATGTAGGTGGTTCTGTATCTCCGAATGTCATTGTGCGACGTGCCAGATCTTTATGAACAACGGCTGCTGGCTTTTCTTTTAAATTATCTGATAATTTTCGTCTCAAGTACGGAGTACAAGGAACTTTCTTTCGTGGGTCATGCTTAAAGTTATTATCTAAGTTGATAATTTCACAAAAAAATTCGACGACCTTGTCTGTCTTCTCGGTGTCATGAATACGCACTTTTGCGTTGCACTGAGTACATTTTCCGTGGAAGGTAATTCCATTGCTATTAATGTTATAATTTTTAAAAGATATTGTACATGGCAATTTAAAATGTTTCCAAAGCTTTTGCCTCAAAAGGCAGGACCATTTATACTTAGGAATGGTTTTGTATGTTTCATATCTCAGGTATGGCTTCTTTTTATCGTTTCGTCGAAAAGTGCTGCGTATTGGCTGTATTTTTTTCCACTCGTGAATATCCACAGGAAATTTAAAAATAACTCTATTTCTATCTTCGTTTTTACTATGTTCGGATGATTCAGGCAAAGGTGTCGATTTCTTAGACGAATTCAAAGGTGTCGTTCCAACACTAATGTTTCCTAGTTTGTCATCAATTTTTGTTGGCTCCGGTGTGAGGTCATTAGTGCCCAGAAAATTTCTTTTATAACTTAGGTACAATGCTTTCGGAGACATAGCATAATTAAGCTCTTCAGCTAGTTTCTGGTACACATTTCTATCATATTTCGGTCCTTTGAGCTGATGTCGATTTTTCATAAATAGTTGTTTCTGTACATCTAATGCTACATCACTTTTCTTGCCCATCCTCACCATTAATTGTATCAATCTGAAGAAAAAAAAATCTGTACAAATATTTATAGTGAATTACGTAACTTCTTTTTAGATTTATATATAATTTTGCTACCTATTTATTTACTAAATATATTAATAAATAACGGTTAATATAAAGTGATAATTATTTTTGATACCCTAATTATTCAACATTTTTTATAATTACTGCTCAGTATGATTACACCAATTCTTAAGTGAAAAATGCTGAATGAATGAACGATGCTGCCAACGGGCCGCTTTAAGTTTAAAATAGCGTCCGAAAATTGTATATCTCAACTTTTGCGTGTCACATTTACCTACTCTATATATGTATAGTGGGTAAAGTAGGTATATTTCCACTATATTGAAGAGTTCCTTAAAATTTTAAAAGATGGTAGGTAAATTTCTATGGACTCTGGGCGTAAAATCAACAGAAATGTAACTCCTAATAATTGTAAAGGCTTAATACTACTAGATACACAAGTATTTTCTTTTATATAACTACGAAGCACTCTTGGGTTTTGCTTGTAAATGAACAGAACACAATTAAACAAAAACTATGATTAATTATGTAAGGTAACATAATAATCGTAGGCTCATTACACAGTTTGCTATCATATATTATGGTTAGCAAAATAAATTTAATGTAAGAAATAATTAATAATAGAACTACTCATTAGACATGGATATGCACTGCGGTTGATATCACAAAGTACATATTCACTGAGCAGTGTATACATTCACTCGCATTGCCCGAGATATTGAGATATGTACTATACACCGCATTGACTATGGCATCGCATTCATTCGTATCACACGGGCAATGAGTGAGAGAAAGAGTGCATGTAATATGTATGGCTCGCCAACTCTGACGTGAAACGCACCCGCGACAGCTAATACAAATTATAATGAGAGTGAATGAGACCGAAGCATAGCTTAGCCACAACAAGTTAAAATGAACCCTATTCCATTGCGTTACAGTTTATATCTCAAGAAGTGATGTTCTGCATAGTGTATACACATGTCTGTAAGTGACATGGGTATGCCCTATGTACTATTAATCGCAGTATATATTATATACTGCGGTTGCTATTATCAACCGCAGTGCATAGTGTATAAATCGTATTTATCGACCGCCCTCATGGCCGGTTGATATGTACTAAAGTGCATATCAAAAGTTGATGTACTTTGGAACCGGTGCATATCATATGGCATTGACTTTCGATGCACTGTTATGCGCATGTCTACTACTCATGCAAAGATTTGTAAAAAAAGAAAATTTGCAAAGATTTGTGTCGTAAGCAGGTGCTTCATACATTTTGGTATTTTTAAATAACATTAAATAAATCTAGCATACTGATTTAATGTGCTTTGCATTATCTTATGTGCATACAACGTGTAACTTTAATATTTACGCAATCTTCTTTAGGGTCAAGTTCAATTCCTACATGCACTTACCTAGATATACTTACATCAAATCTATTTTTTTAATACAAATAAATTATATTATAACTTAAAACTTACTTACCCGTTTATTTTAACAATCCATTTTCGTCCTTGAAATAGAATTCACTGCACAAACACACGACCCATTATTCATATTATTTGAGCAGTATTTATATTTACTACTGTCTGTTATGCGCGTAGAGATGTGACTGTCAATAAACACTCAAGCGCAACATGAAGTAACCGCGACACCAGCGCCACATTAAAAATTACGGTAGCGTCAGTGAACTAATAGCGATCGCACACGACAAAATTAACTGATAATATATTATTATACTTAATGATTATTTTTTAAGATGTAATGAATAAACACATAATTATTTAAATAAATTACCCAATAGCGGACAAATTTTAAACTTTGAGAAACATTGAATATTTTGTTTTTTTTAGCATTTCTCATTCTGAATAACATTTATTTAAACATATTATAAGTTGTGTTTTTTCTAGGGGAAGGTTATAAGCACGCTTTATATATTTTTTATTTCTACCACGCGAGCCGAACCGTAAGTTAAAGCTAGTCCACTTAGAAATTCGTTTATTTAATATATTATCCCACTAGATAGGCTTTGAGGAAAAGAAAACGATTAATTACTTGACGCCAAGAATCAGTTATTTTTATTTTTAATGTTTTTGATGGGTACCTATACCTACCCTGTGTCATTCTCACAATTAAGACGAATATAACGACATCTCTCAAGTTGAAATTAATAAAGCCGTTTAGACTACAAAGCGTGCCAAAGAAATGAAGGTTGCTACATATCTACATTCATTCACTCGAAAAACCTTACCGTCCTTCTGGTACAGTCGGGTAAAAAGAATGTTTATTTCAATGTAGTCACATAATTTAATTAATATAAGTACATAAATATAGAACATTTATGTACCTACCTACCAAATATATGAAATCATGGTCACCCCATCAGTTTTAATGTATGTATATTTTAGATTGAATTTATCTTCTAAAGTATTGATACAGCAGAATTGCAATTTAGTTGAAAGGAATGTACTCCTATATATTATTCAGGAAGTCGAATTTTGTAAACATACACGGCTTATTTAAAAAGATATAGGCAACTATAGAGGGCCGTGCTGAATGAACTAAAATAGATTTATTTTTCACAATATAACAAGTTGTATGAGAAATCAATGCGGTACATATGTTACTTGCTAAACTTCAATTATTTTTTAATAGTTTTTGGCTAAGTATGTTTTGTCTTTTTTAGATATTTCTTAAAATGATTTTTTCCAGCACGGCCCCTTATCCACATCTATATATTATTTGTTATTATGAATTCACAATAACTGTTGCGGCACATATAACGTATTAATAGAGTACATTTCTTGAGTTATAGACATTTGTTAATACGGTATGTATTATTCAAGTTACATGGGGGGCCGTGCTGAAAGCGTTTGGCTGGCACGGCCACCTTTTTTTGCATATTTCTTCAAAAGTATAGAGGTACATTGAAAAAGAAATCGGTACATATACTGCTAGAGGCGAGTACATTGCAATGGTGTACACCATAAATGCAAATTCTGAGGGGCCGTGCTGGGCAAACGTACATATAAAAACGGCAAAAAAATCATGTCCGTTGTATGGGAGCCCCCCTAAAATATTTATTTTTTCTGTTTTTTAGTATTTGTTGTTATAGCGGCAACTAAAATACATCATCTGTGAAAATTGCAACTGTCTAACTATCACGGTTCATGAGATACAGCCTGGTGACAGACGGACAGACAGACAGACAGACAGACGGACAGCATAGTTTTAGTAATCCCATTTTACCCTTTGGGTACGGAACCCTAAAAACTAACTCTTCAGCTTTAGAATAGACTACCTCGCAGAGTTGATCATTATTTTGCTGCGGAGTTATTATAAAACAGTTATATCTCCTAAGATATTTATTGAAATTAAATGATGTAAGGGCAACTTTGTTCAAAATTAAATACTTGTGATGAATGACGTATTTATTTGGATAAGGATTAATACCATGTTTATGAAAACTCCTTCGCAAATAATGCATTAATTTCGAACAAACTTGATTACCATAAAAAAGGTTATAGTGAGTCAATCTTAAAAGATAGACATATGCTGTCGCGGACTTTTTTTTAGAACTTTTAAAGAGGAACAATTTCATCATACATGATATTTGCGTAACTTAAGCCGTTTACGCAGCGCACGCAACAGAAGCTCTCAAAAAGGAATATTATTTCCCGTTTTTGCAACATTTTTCATTTATGCTCCGCTCCTATTAGTTGTAGCGTAATGTTATATAGCCTATAATATTTCTGAATAAATGGACTATCCAACATAAAAAGAATTTTTCAATTCCAACCAGTAGTTCCTGAGATTAGCGCATTCAAACAAACAAACAAACTCTTCAGCTTTATAATATTAGTATAGATTAGGATAGGAGGTAATAAACAAGATACATAATAGGTAGCTATTTACTTTTGCTATTTTGTTATATTATTCTTCACAATAACATTTTCTGATCATTTTCTCTTAGTGTAGTTATGAGATCTTCCAAAAGTCTAGATAGACGTATGGACAACAATAATGATCTTGCGAGTATTCTATAAAAATAATAATATTATCTACCTTTACCACTTCTCCTTATTTAATATTTCTATGATCACTCGTAGGTAACGCGGGCAGTATAGTATATGCAAAATAAACACAAGCTTTTAGTTGGGAGTCTGTGCTTGTTCGATGAAATGTATTTATGTCGATTTCGAAGCTATTTAAGTATGTCCATTAGGTATTTAAAACCTATTTTTGTAGATCAATTTATTGTGGACATGATCGTATAACAAGGAATTTGTTTTAAAATAATATTTTATTTTCAGAATTGCTGCGTCTCAAAATATTGTACAACCTGGCGAATGTGATCGAAACGAAGTTATAGCCGAGTGTCACCCTGAGTATGTTTATTTATATAGTATCCGCACTCGCATTTCCATCTTTAAAGAGAGATGAATAAAGGTGATGATGTCTGAAATATTAAATAATTTTACAGAACAACATTGAATTTGGAAAATGTGGACCCTAATGGACAAACTATACGTACGGACTATTCTCAGGCAGAACAAAATACTCACCATAATGATTATGCCAGGAATGAAGAGAATGCTCAAGAAAGGTACCTGCTCCAATTCGTAAAGTCCAATCAAATTAACATAACCCGAGTTTTATCGAAGCTGCTTTTGTGGCACCGCTGGTTGTTCACTTGTTCCGCTTGTGCGTTGTGTAGTCACAGCTCTGACCTACTAATACTTGGTAATTATAATTAAGTTTAATTTTTTCATTACAGTTCATTGAAGCCACGAGCCACTCGAAAGAGCCGACCACAAACGCAGAGTACAATTCAAGATGAAAATTTGTATGATGCAGCAGAGAGAGTGATAATAGATAAGGTGTACTTTTTTTTAAAATTAAAAATTATATCGAATCATGCTCCTCAATTTGGCTGCACACTATCTAACTTAAGCATTATAGGGGAAACTAAATTAGGTTTACATTCTAAATTAAAACTGTTCTGTAATATGTGCAGAGGTAAATTTATAATCAATACGTCAGATCCACAGCCAACCCAGAACCTAGACATTAATACAGCAGCAGTTTCTGGTATAACTAGTGCAGGTATTGGCTTGGAGCAATTCCAAGGCTTGTGTATACCCATGAATCTTACCACATTGACACAAAAAATGTACCGGAAAAAACACACAGAAATTTGTGATCAATGGGAAAAAACAGCACATAAAGTTATGGAGGCCGCAGCAGAACGTGAAAGACTAGCTGCAATAGAAGAAGGACAGGTGAAAAACGGAGTAGCAGTCATTGATGTCATTGCTGATGGCTGCTGGTCTAAGCGCTCGTACAAGAGCAACTATGCTGCGCTTTTTGGAGCAGCAGCCATAGTCGGTAGAAAGTTTAGAGAAGTTCTTTTCTTAGGAGTTAGGAACAAGTACTGTTGTATTTGTGCCAGTGCTCAGAATAAGGGCATAGCTCCAAGCGAACATAAATGCTTCAAAAATTATACTGGTAGCTCATCTGGCATGGAGGCCGAAATAATAGCAGAGGGTTTCAGAAAATCAGTAGAGATGTACAACATTATCTACGGAAGACTGATCGCGGATGGCGATTCAAGCACCTATTCGAAGATTCTCGAAGAAAGGCCATACAAAAATGTTACAGTGGAAAAAATCGAATGCAGGAATCATATTTTACGGAATCTGTGCAACAAATTAGTTTCTGTCAGCAAAGACACAAAATACCGACTGCCTATGAGAAAATTGCTAACTACGCAGAGAATACTCGCTATTAGAAAAGTCATTTGTTGTGCTATAAAAAAACATAAAGCAGAAACTTTGGAATTGGGAGAAAGAATAAATAAACTCTATACTGATATTTCTAATTCGTGTAATCATGCATTTGGACATCACACCGAATGTCTTGATCACTACTGTAGCAGTGAAAAGAAAAATGAAGATCTCGTTCTAAGAGTTAAAAACTCTGCATTTTGGGCCAAAATCCAATACATTGTAGGCATAGTTGCCGCACATTCTCGAAGCCTAATTAATTATTGTGATAGCAATACCGTCGATCAATTTAATAGCATAATTGCTAAATTCGTAGGCGGCAAAATAACAAATTTAGTACAACGGCAAACATATCAGTCTAGATGTGCAGCTGCAGTGGTGGCATTCAATACCAAAAGGCCATTGTATAATATACAAAAATCTTTGCTGGGCAAAAGCCCCAAATCAAAAATTAAAACATTTGAAGAGAAAAAAATACAAAAGAACAAGCTAAGAAGAAAGTTAACACGAGTCAGAAGGATTAATTATAATGAAAAATTGACAACCACAGACAAACATTATGGAACAGACAGCTGCCATAAACCCGACATGGAAGAAGATATTTATAGGATAGCAAAAGAAAGTTTCTTGAAAAGTTTAGAAAAGTCGAACCAGGAAAGGTTGTTTATCGAACGTGCAACTATTTTGCAAAGAGATAGTAGTGAGTGGTTGGAACTTCGTAGGAATTTACTTACAGCGTCCAACTTTGGAAAAATAATAAAACGCCGTCCAACCACCAGCGCAAGTATCGTCAAAGCTATGCTGTATAAAAGCGATATCTCGAACGTAGCTGCAATAAAACACGGTGTAGACAACGAGACTATTGCGCTCAACCATCTAGCGGCACAGGAAGGAGTGGAAATAAGATCTTGTGGCCTATTCATAGATAGTGAAATACCTTTTTTAGCTGCTACTCCAGATGGTCTCGTGGGAAATGATACAATCGTGGAGATCAAATGCCCAATGTCAGCTTTTAATATGCATATTAAAGAAGCTGTTGAAAAAAGAAAAATTAAGTTTTGGAACATCAAAGACGAGACTATGGTTGTCAACACCAACGATACTTGGTATTACCAAATACAGGGCCAGCTTCATATAACCAAAAGAAATGTTTGTCTCTTTGCTGTATGGCTCGGTGAAAGACAAGCGATGGCCGTCGAAAAAATACAACGTGACGAAGCTTTTTGGAAAAAAAAAAATGATTTCTAAGCTCACTGACTTTTATATGGATCATATATTACCAGAATTGATAGATCCTCGTCATACACGGAACATGCCACTGAGACATGTTCCTTGTATGATGCGGAAAAGCTCTAAAAAACGGTTAACTGAAGAGAAAATATGTAGTGGGCCCTTAAAAATATCACGTGACCAACCCGGTCCGAGCAGTACTGCTTCTGAAAGATTTATAATTGAAGAAGACCGAGATCTCGTTAATTCAAACAATTTTGCAGCTGGACCCTATAGCCCTTTATTACAAGAAAATATTGTATCATTTACGGAATATTGATAAGAAAGACGCGATTGTTTAAAAAAATTAATTCAAATGTATAAATTAAGAATAATCAAGTGCACCCAATTAAAAATAAGAGTAACAAAGTAATGTTAATTTTTTCCATTACATGTATAATTATCTTGTTTGTTTGCTAATCAAGTATCCCAATCAAGATGCCCAATGTTTTTATACTGTGGAAAATATAAAAATTATTTAATTGATGATTTTTCTTCCTGTATTTGGTAATGATGAATAGTTACAAATAAAACATCAACAATTAAAATTAGGGGAGACTGGGTACACTTGATCCCCCCTTTTTATTTTGGTTCATAAAATTAGTTTTAAGTCCTACATTGGGGATGTGTTTGAGCCAAAATGTTAGGAAGTTAATAGCCCACGCTTCGAAAAAAGTAAAACGGGGTAGATCAATATTTGTAGAAAAATAAGGACTTTAACGAAAAACACAGGTTTGCAACAAGTGTCCGCGTGTATGGGAGACTTGATCACGCACAAAGAGAGACTTCATACGGGGGGGATCAAGTCTCCCATATCTAAGGGACACTTGATCCCGCCCAAAGGGAGACTTGATACGAGGGGGGGGGGGTTATGAAACTCCCATATTTAAGAGATACTTGATACTTTCTAGGCGATCAAGTTTAAATAAGAAATGAAACAACCAATTCAATTTCTTTAAATATAATTCTTTATAATAGAAAAATCCAGTATGAACTGAACATAACAATCAGTCTTGAACTGTTTAGGCCTTCGGGCAGGCAGTCTCAGTCTCGTTTAGGTAATCAAAATAATTAGTCTCAAATAGCTTCAGATATCTCTAACTTTTTATGTCTCCTAAATCTTCTTATCAAATAATTTGTATCAATTAGGATGGCACAATAAGAATCACAGAATCAAATCACAAAACAAAAAAAAAAAACAAAATTTCATGATCAATAGTATTCTTACAACTATTAAAAGCCTCTCTTAATAACTAATTGACGTAGGTACGTTACACATCTAACTATTAATCTCTCAGAATATCTACTTACCTATCAATTTTAAACTTTTTTAAGGACTTTGGAAATTGGAAAGTTCCTACCCGCTTGGATGAGGATTTGAAAACAGGAGGAGAAATTTTTTTCACTACTTGGTATTTGCCAATTATACAAATATCTGGCTTCTCTGGCCATTTGAATTTTGTATCTGTTAGTTTTTTAGCAAATTTCACACCATAACTTGCCAGTGATTCATTTGTTATCTGACCTACATAACGGTGCAACTTTGTTTTCTCAGATACAAAATTAACGACAACCCAGTCATCTTCAAATATGTTCTCTTCATCGCCGTACTCATTTTCGGAATCTTCATTTTCATCGTCTAAATCTGACATACAAAAATCTGATTCTGGGGATGGGGGTATAACAAATTCTCCGTCTTCTGAACTACTGCTGTAAATATCATGTTTTTTTGTTTTCTTTTTTGTTTTAGGCTTCTTTTTTGTTTGTTCCTTGTCTATCTTCCTTTTTGCAGAGGCAGCTAACTTTTTAATTTTCTTTTCTTCCCTTTCTCGAGCTTCATTTTCTATGGCATTTTTTTCCGGCGTATCAGTAAGTATTTTTGTTGATCCTTTCTTTCTTCCCTTGGTCACAGTTTTTCGTGGTCCTGCTTTGGGATACGGTCTCATTATGTCTGGACTTATGTACTTCGAAGTTGAAGGTAAAGAAATATATGACTGTAATGTAGATTTAGACATTTTGGATGGTGTTCTGAAATTCTCGTTGGTTAGACTTGTAAATTCTATTGGTGAAAGTACTCTTTGCGATGTTGAAGCCCACGTTGTATCGACCGGTTTAGATGCAGTCGCTGAAATGTCATTACTAGGAAAATCGAGTTGCGTTGTGACTGTTGTTGTTTTTATTGCAGATATTTCATCACCATGAGTTAAAGCATAGGTTGGCCAAATTGTTGTACTTGCAGATATTTGTACAGCCACACAAGTATCATTATCAGATGGAGAAATAATGGCAGTTGTAGAAGTTTCATCAACAGAGAAGTTGATAACACGAGATTCATTAATAGTTTGGTATGCTAGTTGAGCAAGGGTCGGGATAATAGCCAATGTAGATCCTGTGGAAGCTTTTACGATAAAATTATTATGTTCATTTGCAATGTTGCAATTGAAATTGACCTCAAGTGTTTGATCAAGTAGTGATGGTGATGCTATACCTGAAGTAGGGATGTAACGGAGGTAGTTTTATCGGAACCGAAATCGGAATCGGAGTTTTCAAATTTGATTTATCGGAATCGGAATCGAAATCGGAGGCAGGGTCAGTTTGTTTAAGGACAAATAAAACATGATTTATAGTCAATTCTTTTCATTTTTATTTTTTATTATAAAATAAAAAACAACTGTGAAAAAAAATTGGCATAATTCCAAATAAACAAAAGATAAAATTAATGAATTTAAAGTTTAATTAAAATTATAACTTAAAACCCAAAGTAGCGTGTTACATTTGGTTACATTACAATAAATGAACAAAATCTAAAACAAATTAAATCAAAATGGACTCCAAAAGTAATGTATTGTACTTTATGAACAAAAGCTTTGATGCTTTGTCCCCATCCAATCTATTTCTTAAAGAGTCGTAAATTAGGCCAGCACCACTAAAAAGTTGTTCGCTAGCTACCGAGCCCGGTGGACATGACAAATATTGCCGGGCAATTGATTGTAGGGGCTTGAATTTTGTATTTCCATTTACTTTCCACCACAATAACGGATCATCACTAATACTTATACGTTTTTCTTTATTGTACTCATTTAGCATACTTTTCATTACAACAAATTTGTCAAAAACTGCATATCTTCCAGATGTTGTATCATCATCGTCTTCATCACTACTTAACAATATATTCGACAAAACTGTTTGGACATTACTATGGCTAGCTTCTGCTGGTAATTTCATTCTTGCCCGTTTTTCTACAGGAGCGCCAATATTATCAGCCTCGTTTTTAGATGTGTCTGCATCAAATAGTGACATTATTTCGGTTTCAATTTCCTCTTTAACCACTTCATTAAAAAAAATTGTTTTATACCGAGGATCTAGATAGGTTGCTATTGCAAAGAAATTGTTTGTTTGAAGGTCACCAAATTTGGAATTTAATTAAAAAGACACATTCGAACTTGGTTCGGTCCAAATGTCTGTTGTAAATGAGATCTTTTCAAATTGTGTGAGCAAATCTTTAATATTTTTAGCTAATGTTTCATATAAATGACCACAAATATTTTCCGTAAAAAATTGTCTTCCCTTTAACTGATAATTCGGCACAGTAAACTGCATAAGTCGTCGAAATCCTATACCTTCCACAAAATTGAAGTGTAGGTCTTGCAAAGCAATCATTTCCGAAATTAATCTGTCAATTTCCTTAGATTTAGCATTAGAAGTGCACCATTTTGTATTCTTCAGCAAAGTTTCTTTTAAAGTCATTTGTTTTTTAGCATCCTGAAGGGGCGTCGAAGTCGAAGGCTGTACAGTATCTTTTTTTTCAGTTTCTGACTTAATGAATTCTTCATATTCAGTGGCATGGACAGACTTCAAATGACTTTTTAAGGACGTTGTCGTACCTCCCTTTCTTGAATACGTCTTCATACACAGTTTACACTTTGCCGAATCTGAATTAACTTCATTGAAGTAGTTCCAAATACAACTGGATTTAGGTTTCATTATCCCACACAAAAACAGATCACTTTCATTGATAATAAGCCGCAAAAATCAAAACAATTATCTATAACCTATAAACGTGTCGTGGGCGTAACAAATAATAACAAGTGAAAAAATAATTGATGATAGAGTGCACGTAGTGGGGGTCGGGGGATTCCCCGCGCGACATGTATGAACCTGTTCGGCACAGGCCGTGTCGCGCCGCCCGCTTTGTTTCGTTCGACCTCCGATTAACATCCGATACAAAAGTATCGGAACCGAAGTCGGAACCGAAAGTGTAATAACAATCGGAAGTTCCGACTTAACGGAACCGGAATCGAAGCTCCGTTACATCTCTGACCTGAAGAAGAGTTTTGCTGTGGATCATCATCTTCTGCACCATTAGCATTTGTAACAAGTGCTTCCGGCCTGTGTGTTAAAGATTCTTCCAGTCTATGAGTAATTGTATATTCTGGTATGTCAGTAACGTCACCTTCAGCATCTTCGGTACCACTGGCATCTGTAACAGGCTCTTCCAGCCCTTGTGCTACAGATTCTTCTGGCCTCTCGGTAATGATGCTACCAGATGCTGCCGCCGGTCTGTCAATAACAGATTCTTCCAGTACGTGAGTAATTGTATCTTCTGGTCTGTCAGTAACGAAACATGATAAAAATTCATCATCAGTGAAGATGTCACTGTTGAATGGATATATACCCGAAATTTCAAAACTTTTTACGATGTTTCTAGGGGTCATTGCATTTGGGTAAGCTTTTCCCAAGCAGCTAGCTACATCATAAATGCTCAAAGTGCGAGCTGGATGCTGTAACATCCAGTCGTCACATGCGGTGTTGTAATGTGACTTCAAAGAGCTGAAAACGATTCTGTCTAGTGGCTGGAGTTTTTGAGATGTATGCGGTGGTATTGTCAAGACATGGATACCATTATCTTTGGCAAAATTTATGGATTCAATACTGACGTGACTCTCATGATTATCTAAGATGATGAGGCATGGATTGTCCTTTGAGCACCTGACATTTTTTTTGAAATGTTCCAGAAAGCGTACAAAATTTTGCACTGTCATCCAGCCTGTGGGATAAGGAGCTCCATCAGAGCCAGGAGGAGCATTTTCAATCATTCTTGGCTGCCAATTTTTCCCCGGAAAAATTAGAAATGGTGGTATATGGTTTCCTGCTGCGTTAATCGCACCACATACAGTGACCAATTCACCCCGCTCGGCAGATGTAACTTTTGAGACCTGTTTGAGACCCTTGGAAGCTATTATCTTTTTAGGTTTGTGGACTGTGGTAATGCCAGTTTCGTCGACATTCCAAATGTCCCTGGCTTCAAAATGGAAGCGTTCATATAAGCTTCTCAACTTTAAAAAGAACTGTGACACATTGTGTCTATTGAAACTTGTGGTTCGGAAAAAATTTGTTGCTTCCGGAATTCGCAAGGATAAATCATTGTGCCGTTTCATAAAGCCATGCAACCACTCATAGCTGGCAATTTTGTTTTCTTGCCAGTTCGGTGGTATTGTTTTATTGTTTTTTACAGCAAATTCAAAGGCAAGTTCCCGTGCTGCTTTTGGGGTAAAGCCATAATGCATTTTACTTGCTTTTATGTAATACTCAGATAAATCTTTTTCTTCTTTAATAGAAAAAATTGTAGACTGCCTATAATTAGGTTCGTATTCGGGGGAGGTACCCCCAGCAGTAATAGCATCTGTTTTTTTCTTGACATATCTTTTTAATGTCATAGGGGATAATTTATAAGTTTTGGATGTGCTTCTTATTGATTTGCTAGCAAATACGACATCATAGACTGCGTTTTTTAATGTTTGGGGGTCAATTTTTTCCCTTTTTTTAGCACCCTGCTTCGTCTTATATATTCGCGGCATTTTTTTACCTGCAATAATAACGTTAATTGAAAACCTTGAGCTATATTTTTTACAAATTTTAATAGTGATCATCACAATCCTCTATGGGAGACTTGATCCCGCTATGGGAGACTTGATCCCCCCGGATCAAGTCTCCCACAACGCTCCGTATCATCTCTCCCCAGAAACCGAATTAAAAAAAAAAGAATCTCTTTCCTAGCCTTATTCACTTATGTGTTTGAACTTTTAGCGCAATCATTGCACATAAAATAGCAGTTCTAATAATTTAATACTCAAACTCTAAAACATATTATTCGATTATTTTATAAACAAAAGTAAACTTACCAAAATATTGTTTCACTACACGAAAATCACTCACCGGTCGCCATCACGGCCATATATATTTGGCTCATATTTGGTGGCAGTACTTAAGCGGGTAAAAGATATCCCCCTGTATATTAATCTGCCGCGCTTTAGTAAATCCCGAAATCCCCGCTTGGGCTCCCCCTACTATAATCTTGAACTGATGTACATCCTCTCGGTGAGATGTCACTCATTGAGTCGATAAGTGATCCCATGATCACATGACCAAAGCAAGTCCCATATGCGAATAGTCACCAGGGCCCGAATTGCGGTAATTTTTTTCAAATGAAGCAGGAACGAAGTTCCAATGTTACATGATTTCGTATCGCGGTGTCGTTTTGACATTTACTTCAAACGAAGTTAGAACGCAGACGGATCGCAACTGCGCGTTTGTGGAATAGTTGAAATGAAGCTACTTTTTCTCAAACGTTTTACGAACATTCGCTGTGTTTTTATGTGATATTAAGTTTATTTTATTGTGTTTGCTGTAAAAATGTTATATTTAGACTTATTAGAATGTGCTTACGCGTACGACGTAGCCGTAGCTCGTGCGGAGGCTAGGCGGCTGAACGTATTGGCGAGGAAGAGTGATCCGGCTTTCGATCTCAGTGATCGAAAGTTTGTAAAAAGATACCGGTGGTCCAAGGACCTTACTCGGCAGCTGATTTTCGAGTTAACTCCTCACCTTCTACCTACAGTACGTTCAGATGCTTTGGACGTGAAAACTAAGGTAAGAAACCATGTATTTGATGTAAGGAATGCTCCTCATAAAGACAAGAAGAGTTAGGTTAGGTTTTTTTAATCCTATCCTATATATCCTATGATACTAAAACTCCATTAGGTACCTACTTATATAGTTTTGTTTTAGGTTTTGGTTGCACTAGCATTCTTTGCTTCTGGGTCTTATCAGACTCTTGTAGGAGATAACCGGAATCACTGTGTTTCTCAAGCCAGTATTTCCAAAGCAATCCGGCAGGTGGTAATGGCTTTAAACAAGCCCTCTATTATAAACAAATATGTTTCTTTCCCCTTTCAACGACAAGAAAGGGAACAAGTTATAAGAGAGTAAGTATAAATAATACCTTTGAATTTATTGATACTGAATTGTTGATACCTTTTGAATGAAAATATTGATTGAAATTGTTTTTTAGGTTTTACAGGCGTCATAAAATGCCGGGACTGCTGGCCTGTGTCGATGGGACCCATGTGGCCATAGTGTGCCCTCAGCTTAAGAGCGCGCCTAAAGCCAGCAAAATTTTAGAATTCCCCTGCCCGCTCCTCACATCGAACACGATCGCGCGTGTACCTACGCGCTCGCTCGACGCGGATCTTCTGTAGTATACGTATAATAATCAGATGAAACAACTGTATTCAAAGTATGACTGCGTTATACAATATTACGAAATGTTATGTGTACACGAATAATACGTAAATAGTAAGTTAGTAGGACGTAGTATGTAGACACGAATCAATAAAAAATCGATAAGTACCAAAAATTTTTTGGTACTTATTGATTTACCATTTTTTTCAAAAAACTGCGCTATCAACTTTATACTAGAAGTGGGGTCACTTTGATACCCCTAATTTTTTATGTGAAACGGGAAAGTCACCCCATTAACGATTTCAATTATGAAATTAAAACATCATTCCACCATATATCTTCCAATTATATCTTTTAGATTGCGGGGTAAGTTTGATTAAAGGGATTAGTTTGATAATTAATTTTGATAGAAAAGGGCAAGAAAATAAAGTTTTATCATTTCGTCATATTTATTTACTGACATGAAATTATGTAATCATGAAAATGTAAACAAAAAAAATATAAAAAACAAAAATAACGTCTAATTAACTAAATATAATCACAGTTGTGTAGTTAAGGGGAAACCGCTAGTCTGCGCACGAAGCAGCTGCTTCTAACAATGCTTTTTCTTCTTCAAATGTAAAAGTAGTTTGAGCGCCTCGTCCGAGTAGTTTTTATAATTTCGGGTACCCGGGTACCTTTTTGTAGTTCCGTACCATCTTTGTCTACAACCTAAAAAAAAAACAGGGGTGAATTTGATAATCAACACAAAATCCAATAAAATGGTATTAAGATCCCCAAATGGGTCATTTTGATAGCTATCAATGTACCCCGTGCCCACAATCAAAATCACCCCACAGACAAAATACCTTCATTGAATAACAATAATGGTAAACATACCGGGAAAACAAAAATTGTTCCATAATAACAATAAAACAAATAATTATGAGAGTAAATATCATTTATTTATTTAATCTTCCTTACAACTATCATTACAGGTGTATACCTAATGCGATAGCGCGGTCTTAAAATTAACTAGGTACCTAAAAATTTAAAAACTATGAAATACGTAAAAACCTACTGCTACTACTTATTACGTACATAAAATAACATCAAAAAAATATAAAAAACAATATTTAAAAAATCATCATGTGTCTAGGTCTAGCGGTTTAGTCTGAACAATTGAAGTTATTTACACATGCATTTCTTACCTTTCTTACCATCCAATTTCAATAATTTATCACTCACTACCGAATATGCGTAGACGCACCCACACCAAATGACAAGATGGCGGAAATGTCAAAGTTGTCAGACTAAAAAAATTACGGCTGCTGCGTTCCGTTTTTACAGAGTTAGACGGCAAAATTCGAAAATAAATATTAATCATCTAACTCGCCCCTTGATTTGAAAGTCACCGGAGTTGACGGTTTTTTATAAAATTTGTCTGTAGTTTTAGAATGCAGATCCCCATCAAGACCTATGCGAGTCCTGTCTTTGCACACGCCAAACCCCAACTCATCCATAAGATGCAAACCCTACAGAACCGAGTCTTACGTAAAATCATGGGAGCCCCCTGGTTCGTTCGTAACACTAACCTCCACGTTGAACTCAAAATCCCCACGATAGCTCAATTCATGAAGCGCACTTCAAAGCGCTTCTTCGATTCAGTAGCCACTCATCGCAACGCTCTAGTTGTGAAGGCCGCAAGTTATGTCCCCTCAAAAATTAGTTCGACCCGCCGTCCAAGGCATGCACTGACCGACTCAGACGACCCCACTACTCTCCTCCAGGAGAGTCGTAGGGAAACTAGTACAGTTCGCCAAATAAGAGCACACAATACACGATCGTCAATCCGACCTCGCCGCCGAGGCCCCGCGCGAAGTCCCCGACTAACGAATAGTCCTCCCCGACCCGTGACTGTAAGTGAAGCGCCAGCACGCGTTTTAGCTGAGCAGCATGTAATCCAAACTCCCCTCGATAATAATTAAAACACTGATTTTATCCAGCCACCGTCGGTCCCTTGCGACCCTCCCTCCGACTCAGCTGCCCTAAGCCGAGGTTCGTACCCCACAGGGGGTGCCCTTAGCGAGCAGCAGTCGTTTAGTTTATAGTTTTTACGCCCTGGCTGGAGGCATTAAGTTTCGTTAGGATCTTAAGGCAGCCACAGGAAAGTCCGGTTAAAGAGTCGGAACCTTAGTGGTTACACGCTGGGATGCCCTAGTAAAAAATAAAATAAAAATAAAAATAGAATGCTGAAAAATGTATTTGTTATACAATCTAGCGATAGCAGCTGATATGTCTGCCACTATTCTACATGCTGACGATACGGATACTCCAGCAACGTCGGCCACTGAATTAAGCATTGTCCCCAATGCATAAAATCGAAGTGCCAATAAAAGTTGATGCAATGGTGGTATACCATTATTCCTGAAAATGATACTATAGTAAGATATCCGTTCTTTTAGGTTATGTTTATGTATTGAAGCAATTCGAGCAAAAATGAACAAATTTCTTACGTCTTAATTTCACTTTGATAAAGGGCATTTTTTCATTCAAAAGAGATTCAATTGATGCTTCGTCATTCTGAATCTGAATGTAATAACTGCATTGGTTAAACTTGTTATGAAGTTTATCCGCCGAAAAGTTTTTGAGGACAGCTCTCTCTTGTTCGCTATCGCTACTATCCCAATCCAATAGCTGAGTACTTCAAGATGACTACTATCACTATCACTTGAAATTAATATTTCCTTTCACGCCTTTTTACGGTATAATCCAATAATGCTCTGGTACAATCGGTCAAAAGTCCAATGGGCAAATAGTATGGGAGAAAAACCCACGGCGGACAGAAATGAAATTGTGAGTATACGAGTATATAGATAAATGTATCTAGTTTATCATGGTAAGAGTCGCTTTCTTGTGGGTTGTGGGAATTTGGAAAAAAAAAAAACTTATTCATATTTCACATTATTTATTCTACGTTATCAATGTCTACTATGATTTTATCTAAAAATACCGCAGGGGCCTCGATTTGTTGTTGGTGCCTAGCCCAGGATAAAAAATAAACTACACTGGCAATATGCGCGCAGCTCCCGACGGTACGGCGGCCGTGTATACACGAGCAGTAGTAATCTTGAACACTTTGTCTTCCTAGTCTCGTTGGGTTTATCAAAATATATGTGTAGTATTGTCGCGCTCTGACATGTCGCGACTGAATTCGTCCTCTTATCAATATTTTATTGTTTATTAAGCCTTGGTGCCGATAGAGCTCTATCGAGTAGACACCATTTGGTCTCATGTGTTCATGGCAGTACGACCTGGCCAGTCTTAAATGATAGTTGCCCAATGTGAATAATATCAGTTCTTCATAGGTTAACTGTGGGAAATCTCTAAAGTCGGGATTGTTTCCATCTAATGGCATGAATGCAACTCTTTGTCTATTTATGTTGTTTTCAATCACGTATTGCGTCAGTTCGTTCTCTCTATTCATGTTTTCATTTATAATGTTAATAAACTGCTCGACGTATACACTATCTTCATATGGACGCCTGGTAGCGTTGATAATTGCCGCCGTGATTTTGAAGTCCGCCATCATATTTCGCATAGCGACATTGAAATATGTATGTCGAAATATTTTATAATCTTTTTTAAAACGACCATTTATGGCCTCAATTACCCATCGACACATTGTTATCAACCGTGACTTATTGGCATCTAGTGTCGTCAATTGTTCTCCTCTTCCTCTGGATGGTGGCATATGTGGAACATACCCGCATTCTTCAATTAAAAGAATTGAATCTCGAAATCCGCGATCTAATATAAAAATGTCATTAGATCTTAAAAACCAAAGCCAAGGGGATTCTTCTCTTTGTAACAGATGACGCAGGATTGAGGCATCTGACGTTGTCGCTGGATATGGCCCCACAACGTCTATTATATAGCCATCGGTGCAAACAACCAGAAAAGGCTTTACCAAGTTTCTGAATTTGTGAAGAC
Organism: Dryobota labecula; assembly: GCA_947523025.1. NCBI lineage: Eukaryota > Metazoa > Arthropoda > Insecta > Lepidoptera > Noctuidae > Dryobota > Dryobota labecula. The sequence goes on from OX383306.1 coordinate 8,076,508, forward strand.
TATAGGTTTTTCGCTGAAAGAAAAAATTCGCGCTTTTTTTTGGGCATATAAGTACGTTCCGTCTATAAAAAAAAAACCATTTTCATTTTGGTCACCACCAAATATATGGGTTGGGATCGAAAGGTTTTTGGCTACTGCATCATCTCGAGTTAAATGATCCAAGCCCAAATACCGCGGCATAAAATCGTCAGTCAAGCATTGTCTAGCTATTTGTAGCTTTCTCTCAAGTGTTCTTCTAGACATATTGAATTTTGATGCCAAGCGCTTGACAGGTTCTGTATATTTATGTAATAAAATACGAACAATTATAAAGAGCAAGACATTCCTTTGTTATGTTAAAAATTAAAACTATCAGTTACTAATTTCAAATAAACAACTGTATCAATTAATATCAAAAGTAAATTATGTACATTATATTCCTTTGTTTTAAAGTAATTCTTAACTGTTGATTCAATACTCTTTAACGGAACTTCCGGTGTGAAATATTATTGTTTGTTACAAATATCTGTAAAGTCAAAATAAAATATATTAATTGCAAACTATGAATTATCCACTTACAATATAATGTAAGTTAATATGTGATTTAAAAAGGTAAGCTATTATCTACTATTTTTGTTTGTTATAAGTTGATCAATTGAATTAGACGTTCGGATATAAAAGCGATGGACAGTGCGCTGTCTAGTAGAGTTGCTCGGTAGATGTTCAAGTTGTTGGTTCGTCCAGCAGGGCTATTGCGTATCTCAGTTGACAGTTCATAATGATGATCACTTGGCACAGTGTCTATCGATTAGCTGTCAAAAAGTTGGTTTCGTATTGGCTATCTTCAGTGACGTAACTAGGATGACGTCATAGGCACCCAGTACCGCTGATAGTCACCGTAACACGTTTTGACAGTTGTTTTTGTATCGATACTTCTAAGCTTGCGATTGTGTAAGCTTAGTGGACATCAAATTGATAGTCATTTAGTTATTCGTGGCTTTCGTGAAAGACGCTACTCAAAGGTAGTGTTTTTGAAGTTCTAGTGATGATCACCGAAGCCGGTATTAAGTGAAGCGTGTAAAACATTACGTCTTTTGTTGTTTTATTTTATTGTGATTCTTGTTCGTAGCAGAATAATTATGGCCCGTCTATTATTGTTGGGATTTGCTGAAGAGCAACGAAAACAAAGGAATCTGCGAATGGAGAGACGCCGCTTACGCGATGGTAGTAACCCATTGCAGTTGCCAGAGAGAGAATTTATTGCGAATTTTCGATTGAATAAAGCTGGATTCCAACAGGTTTTGGAAGAACTCCGCCCATACCTACCACAAGCTCGACGAAAAACAGCTGTTCGCAATGAAATAAAAGTAAATACTTACCTAGTTATATACTTACTCCTAAAGTAGAAAATGTGGTTTTGTTGTGACAATATAATATTTACCTATATACCTTAGCATTATGAACTTGTTTGACTGAGCAACATAATGATGTTTTTAATAATTGTCTGTTGCAGATCTTGGCTGCGTTAAACTTTTATGCCAATGGGTCGTACCAACGTAATGTAGGTGCCTCCTATCTGTGCAACATGTCCCAGCCGACGTTTAGTAAGTGCCTACATGAAGTTACTGATGCACTCAATGCCCGGGAAGTTCTTCTTAACCATATAAAATTCCCTTCATCCCAGCGAGAGAGAGAAATCATTATGAAAGGGTAAGTTAATTGTATATTATAAAATCGAGCTTTAAATAGTATAATTATAATAGTTATTGTTATTATTATATTCAAATTAATTTAATTTGATCTATGATGGGTTTCAGGTTTATGGAAAAGTTTAGCTTTCCAGGCATTATTGGGTGCATTGATGGTACACATGTGGCCATAATCCGTCCTACAGACCATGAGGAGTCATTTTTTAACAGGAAAAATTATCATTCATTAAATGTTTTGATAGTAAGTAATTACAGAATAGTGCATACCTTTGTGAATAATCTTTTTAAAACAAGATTAAGAGCTTTATTCACAAATTATCATGTGAATAACATCTACTTTATGTTCAAAAATTTAGTACTTACTTTAAAATTAAAACTTGTTTCAGATTTGTGATGCACATTTAAATATACTGCATGTTGATGCATCATTTGGTGGTTGCTTCACATGATTCCTTTGTCTGGAACCAATGCCACTTAAAAGCTCTTTTAGAAAGACTGCAAAGGAATAGAGAGCACTGTTGGCTATTAGGTATGGCATTATAAATATTAATACATTAATTTGGCTGGTTATTGATGACGGAATGCTCATACTTAATGTTGATGTGTTAGTACCTAAATATGAGATGGAAAATACAACGAAACTAAAATATTTATATTATTTTATTAATGTTTTAGGTGATTCTGGATATGCACAGCGCCCTTGGATGAGGACACCAATCTTAGGCGCGGCTCCGGGTTCGCCAGAAGAATATTATACTGAATTTCATTGTAAAGTCAGAAACACTGTTGAGCGTTGCATTGGAGTTCTGAAAGCACGTTGGCGGTGTTTGTTAGCACACAGGGTACTTCACTATGACCCAGTTACAGCAGCCAAGATAGTGAATGCATGTGTTGTTTTACACAACATCGGCAATGCACGGAATGTTCCAATGCCTGAGCCTCACAGTGATGATCTTTACAATGATCTTCAGAGCCAAGTCTTTAGAGAGGTGGCAAGAAACGAGGCAATAACAGATAATAATAGGGATATTCTGGTCCAAAGATTATGGAATGCTAGGAACAACATATAATTAGTATTGTATTGTGTTTAAATACTCTAAAATTCTTATTTTCTTGTATTAATATTAGTTTCTTTATTGTTTTTTTTTTTATGAACAAAGTCCAAAGATTAGAATGCTAGAGATAATGTGTAACATCCTATTGTGTGTAATGTTGCTCATAAGTCTAAAACTCTTCATTTTCTAGTATTAATAATAGTTTTTTTTAAATTGATTATTTCATGTGAATAAAGTCCAAAGATTATAGAATGCTAGAGATAATGTGTAATATTCTATTGTGTGTAATATTGGTCAAAATTATCTAAAATTCTTATTTTCTTATCATTTTTGTGTGTATACATACAGCTAAGTACTTACATTCGTTTTGTGAACGTTGTTAAAAAAAAACAATAAATAATATGATGTAAGTATAAAATCAACCATTTGTCAGATTACTGATATATTACAATTAAATGAAAGAAAATTTAAAACTCATATTAAAAGCACACTTTGTAAACAAGCATATTACAAATTATAGGATTATATCCAAGACAAGAATGCTTGGAAACATGCTGCTCCATAGGACAATTTAGAGTCTAGACAAAATCAAACTGGGTTGCTAATTTAACTGTATAATTCACAATTTATAAGATATTAATTTGATTTTCTCTGATTCATTTAACTCACACACTGACTTATTAGTTCTATTCACCCTTCACTGGATTCTATTGACCCTAATTATACAATAAATTTACACGTACTGTGATTTTTGTATGTAAAATTTTTGGAAAATCATAATGTTTGTAAATAATGTGAGAACCAAGTATCTATCACATTTACTATTTTTTCTGTCATTACTTCACTTTTCATTCTTTTTACCAATTGTGGTAAGTAATTTTTATTCTAGGTATTGTCTTTCCCTATAATTATTAATTAATGTATACAAACATTGTTAACATTTTAAAAGAGTAAGTATGAAGTTTCTTGCCCATTCTTCTCCATACATAACTAACTACCTTTTGGAACGGGCAACTAGAATCAATTAACTATTTTTGTAATTTTTGACGTTCAAAAGTGCCTTTTACGTGCCTATTTGAAATAAATGATTTGACTTTGAAAATAATAAGGAAAATGTTTTAATTATTTTAATATTTACAATAATTTATAAGTAGCAATGCGAACTTATGCACATCATCCTAGACGATGTACATAGCTATGTACATCATTCCGTATCTCTCTCATTAACTGGACCCCCGCTTCCATTGCAGCTGCAAGTCGCTGGACCCCAGCTTCCACTGCGGCTGCAAGCCGCTCTTCAGCAGCAATGCGCCGACTTTCCATTTCATAAGCCCAGCGAGGCGCCCTGTCTTCTCTAGGAACTGTAATTTTACATTGAGAACAGTTTTTGAAAAAAAAAAAAAAGCCTGCACTAATCTATTTTATAAAACGATATACTAACACATATGCCTTTGTGACCTCGAGCTTCGGGCCGGTGGAGTAAAGTGCTGAGATTGCCCTAAAAACAAAATTAGTTTTTAATTTGGCTATTACCTATCCTATTTTCTAGGGTTCCGTAGTCAACAAGGAACCCTTATAGTTTCGCCATGTCCGTCCGTCTGTCCGTCCCCAGCTTAGCTCAGAGACTCTTAGTACATGCAGCTCCAGAGAAACCTCACCCCTTATAAATGTATAAAAAGCGACATCTCTGTGAAATCAATGAAACTGCTAAGATATACTAACTAAAAATAAAATACGTATGGCGCTCGCGCGCTCATGCAAGCGACCGTAGCCGTTAGGTAATTATCCATCGCAGCCATCCTACACCTCTTAATATTTTAGACACAATATAATACATATTTGTTTCTAAGATTCTAAAAACTCACAACAGAATTTTAAAATTTAATAAAATCTTTAAGGCCGAAGCAAGAATCGAACGAGGGCTCTTTCAATCACGACCCAAGCTGTTATACCGCTGCGCCAATCAGTCGCTTAATATACATATGAAAATCGATATGTCTATGAATCATTCATCACATCATTCATGTCGGCCGTGTCGTTTATAAAAACAGATAATGAAGAAGCTTGAGGGTAGCTTAAAATTTTGATAAGTTAAACATGACGTCGCACCATAGCATATTACTCGTCTGCTTGTGCTGTACGAATAACGACTTTTATTTTTACAATAAAATCATGCCTCGATTGAGTAACTTTTTAAAAGTGAAAATTATCGTTCTTTGGGAACAGAATCAAAGTTTAAAGAGTATTGCTCGAGAATTAAATGTCGACGTAAGTGTAATCTAAAATAAAGTGCGATTATAGTTTCATTTTTTTTTTCCACTAGAAATCTAACTTTATATATATGTTCTTATAGAGAAACACAGTGCGTTTATGGGTGCGACGGTATCAAGAAACCGGAGAAGTGAAGTGTAACCGCCAAGGGCCACGTCCGATTGCTTACACAAATCAATCCAACCGGCATCGTGATATTGTTAATAGCCATACCACGGATACTTTCAGAACCACCCGATCTAGCGCTATAAGACATGGCATTTCGCTTACCACTGTCCGAAGACATTTACATGCAGATGGGATACATAATTATAAACCTGCCAAAAAAATTGAACTAACCGAAGTTCATCGTCAAGCTAGGATAAGATTTGCAACCCAATATATGAATTTTGATTGGGAAAATGAAATAGTAATTTTTACCGACGAAAAGACGTTTAAGTCCGATAGAGATGGACGTAAAATACTCTGGAGAAGACCAGGCGAACGCTACAACTCTCAAAATGTTCTACCTTTGAGGACTAGTGGCAGGCTATCGCTGGGTAAGCAATAGTTAATTTAAATAACTAATATCATTTACCGACTAACTTAATTAAAATATAAATACTATCTATTTGCGCTGTGACTATTATAATATTATGTTATTATTAGTAGGTAACAATAATAATTATTATTATTAATCATTACAAGATAATAAATGTAAACAAAGCATTTAAAGAGTTTTTGCGGTGTCACTTTTACAATGACTGACGTTAAATATATAATTAGAACCTACATGACATGAGAAGACAATGGCAGTCTTTTTAAAGGGTATAGTAATAAAACTTTGGTGTGTTTTCAGGATATTGGGGATGGATGTCTTCTACGGGTCCTGGAGAGCTTGTCGAAGTCGGTGCTCGAATGAATGGCGAACGTTACTTGGAGATCTTAAGAGACGTGATGATTCCAACAGTACGCAACGTATACCCTGATGGACATATTTATTTTATTCAAGACAACAGTTCGGTGCATCGGTCAAGACAGGTTATGGAGTGGTTTTCTACACAAAGAGACATAACTTTAATTGATTGGCCATCTAAAAGCCCTGATTTAAACCCGATAGAAAATTTGTGGGGTCAAATGGTGCTTAATTGGGACACAAGTAAAGTCAGAACTAGACAAAATTTAGACGAAGAGGTTATGAGAACTTGGGAATTAATGCGATTAAGAGACATTTGTTTTAATATGGTAAATGGAATGAGATCAAGATTAGAAGAAGTTATAGAAAGTGGAGGTTACCCACTTCGGTATTAGTATAAGTTTGACCCCACAAATTTTAATAGTTAATTGTATTTTGTAAACAGTTTTGAAAAATCTCGAGAGATGTAAATTGTTGTTCTGTTTGTTTCAAACGTGAGTAACATGTTGGTTCTCTTATGAAATAATCAAAACTAAATTATCAGTTTTATCAGTAACTATATATTTATTAAACTTAATTGGGTGAATATATTAATGAATACTCTAAGAATAATAAATAATACTACGTCTAAAAGTGAATCTCCTTTATTCAGAAAAACCGCCCTATTAGCACCTACTTCCCCTCTCAATCCGCAACACCCTGCTATCGCCCTACAGTTACCACCAGGCCTGCCTATATATGCTGATGTTGGTTACTAACTAACATCAGCATATATAGGCAGCCCTGGTGCGCATGACAATTACTACAGAACACTAACTTAATTGATGTCACAGAGATGGCGCGCACGTAAACATCGTAGTGTATCTTCCTATAAAAGATGTAGTTTTTTTATACATTTCTAGGGGGTGAGGTTTCTCTGGTGACAATTTTGTATTAATAACGTTAACAATTATTGTTAAATGGGTAACTTGCAAGCTTACTTGTGGAATCGATATCTATAACTACAGAACACTAACTTCATTGATGTCACAGAGATGGCGCGCACGTAAACTAGATATTATCATACTATAAAAGATGTCGCTTTTTAAACATTTATAAGGGGTGAGGTTTCTCTGGAGCTGCATGTACTAGAAAGCTATAATTTGGCATGGATATACATATTCATCACGCCAACAAAGTGGTAAAATAAAATCATGAAAAAAATAGTTATTTAGGGGGATGTTTTTTTTTTTCGGCTGCCCTGTGGTGTGGGGTATTGTTGGATGGGTCTTTCAAAACTATTGCGGGTTTGTGCAAACAATTTTTTGATTAAGGGATCCGTTTCTGAAATAGTAGGCTTTAAAATGCTAATTTTCATCAAGTGCCCCCTCTGCCATCTAAACGGTTAGTTTTGTATAGGTGAAAAAATTCACGATAGTAGTATATACATATAAAGAAGTTAAACGGAAAACTATTACAGCTAAGTAGGCTTTTCAAGTTTACGAGTAATAGTCGACCAACTTAAATTTGCAGTTGAAAAACATGTTCCCCCATACAATCTGTATAGGAGAGCATGTTTCTCAACTACAATGTTGAATTTGTTCTTGGGATAAATTTATCCCAACTACGGAACCCTTCATTGTGCGTGGTCCGACTCGCACTTGGCCGGTTTTTTTTATTTACACAGGCTTGTTTTTTACTTAATATTTATGTTTCAAAATATACTTGCTATTTTCTCTCGACGAAACCTCCGGTTGATCGTCTGAAATATTCTGCGTAGGAATGTTTTCAGTACCAGAGGGCTGTGTCTCACAGCTCGCCGATACTGGTGAAATTCCTAAGGCGGAGGGTGGTGGCGTAAAAGTCTGCGATTCGGGTTGTAGCCCTAATGGAGATGGAACCTCTTCGTCAAGCCATTCCACTTCCATTATAGACTCTGAAGCTATATCTTCAGAGCCTATAATGGAAGAGTAAGGAGCTGAGGTCGGAGTGGCGGTTGTTGATGTACTTGGATAAGCAGGATCGGGTGCTGTAATCCCAGAATCAGTAAGAGGGTCAGACTCATTTACTGCTGGTATCTGTAAAATATATAATGATTTTTTTGTAGGTACTTGTCCCAACATTATTCACATGAAAAAACGTGCAATGATTAATTATGCTGATCTCGAGTTGTATAGGATTTCCGTACTATGAGTGGTCAGCTTATACTGGAAAGGTATAGCTTGGTATGTAGCCGTGTGCACCCATGAAATAATTTAATGATGATAGTTTAAATACCCATGAAAGAAATTAATAATGATTAATTTTGAAACTAACATCACAAGGTAGGCGCACTCCACGCAATCCCTCCACCGCCACGGGACCTATTAGTGCTAGCACTCTCTTCTCTATCTCACTTAGAGGAACAAGCTTGTTAGGGCCTCCACCAGTTGCTGATGCATTTCTCCTTGAATCTGCAGCTTTGCCTTTTGTTTTCGCCTTAAAATCTATCCAGTACTAGATATAAATAAAATAAAAAGCTTGTTATTACACTTTGTCAGAAGAATATTTATGCCTTCACAGCAAAACTCATAAGAACGTAACGTAAACATCATGCAAGCTATTTTTGATAAGTAGGTACTTGTTGAGTCGGGGTTCTAAGTGGGGTTTTTTTTATGGGTCTTAAGGGTCCAAGGGTCATGTTAGAAAAAAAATATGAGAATGCAACATTATGACGAAACAAATTTAGTCGTACCTACCTATATAGATACTATTTGTAGTGGTAACTAGTAAGTAATGAATCATAATTACTTTGTGAATGAAAATCTATGTATTAGGTACCTAAGTAATATTTTAAGTTGATAGCGAATTTCTAGAGGATATTTATTGGGATATAAACTTACTCTTCGCCATTGGTCTGGTGTTTTAGTGGTTCCGTCTGCTATGGAGTTGAGTTGAAGGGATACGGACTCCCACGCTACTCGGGTGCTTTGAACAGCCTGTGGCCCTCCCGGGAAGCGACCCAATGCTATTTCGCGATGGGACTCCGCAAACTCCACAAGTATTTCCATTTGCCTTATGGAAACTGATCTTCGTGCAGGCATCTTAGAAAAGATAGGTATTCTAATCATATAAACTCTAAATCAGTTTAAAAACTTAGAAAATGATTTCTAAAACTTTGAATTTACCGCCAGCTTCACGTATCAAGCGTATATAAACCGCTTAATATAAAATGATCCCTAAAATGAAGTATTGTAATGCTCAAAACGTGTTACTCAACTTAGCCGCATAATAGTCGATAAAAAATAGAGGCGTCAAGTGCTGGGACGAAGAGCACCGTCCCCGGTCTGTTAGTCACCGTAACGTGATAGCCACTTACGTTGATACGCAATACCAATGTTATGAAATTCTCAGTTGTCATCAAAGTTCGGTGGACAACTGGAAGCCTGATAGTCACTGGCCATGAAAAGTAATTTGATATTATACCTTAATTATTGCCTGTTATGATTATGTTGTTGTGTAAAGTATATTATTGCCAATATTGGTAATGTGTTAAATTGTTTAATGGAATACTCATGTTCCTACCTTTATATTATTATAATAATGTTGCTATTAATCTGAGTAAAGGTCCAATAGATAGAATTATCTGTTTTGAGATAACGGTAATTTATGATAGAATACTTAATGCTGTTTCCGTGGAGTTTCTATTCCGTTCTTCTCCACGAAGACCTAGTTTTGGAACGGACAACTAGCTTTCTCAGTAACGTTACCTTGACAAGCCCAATTGAAATAAATGCCTAGTCTTGTCTTTCTGTGCTTTTCTTTATAAAATCCTTTCCCTACACACCATATTCTTAGGGACTTTCATACATAGTAAACTACTAGTTACCATTCTGATACACAAAGCTTGCTAATAAAGTGGCTATCAATACCTATAAATGTAGTTTACATTTGGAATCTGACACGCTCATCTGATTCTCCGTTTCTTATTTTTACCAAATAAATCCCTAAAACGGTGGCAGGAGATTCAGATCTGACACGAAGAGGTTAAGTTTGTTGTAAAATGGTGTTAAATTGAATTTTAGTTAAAGACGTCCAAAAATGCAGCTCGTCATCATCGAATTCTTCAATATTTTCAAAGTTCATTTGGTTTCGATGCTCATATCCCCATTTGTACAGACTTATTAGGTCTAGTTTTCATGTGTTATCTGACCATTCGCAAGCATGTCCCAATCATTTGTCATTATATGAGGCTGGCAAGCTCGTGCTAGATCGGGTACATATAAGTTGTGATTACTCGTATGTAATAGATAAAATCTGGCATAAAGTGGCACACCTCGTGTAACAATGTTCCCGCAGTTTTGAAAAATGCAGCGACGCACAGTATTCGATGCTCGTAGATATCCAGGAATAGTAAGTAAACCTTGACCCTCGACTGCTATTCCTTGATTAACTTGATCATTTGGCTGCCCTTGTGCATGCTGATTGTGCACAGCGCGATCAAATCTTTGCCAGCAAGGATTACATATTGATCTTGTACCATCAAAAGGAATCTGAAATAAGTTAAAATATACAGTTAATGTTTGTCGTCTACGAGACATTGATTTCCGCAAAATGGCTATCTGCGGACTTACTATAATGATAGATAGCTTGATCAACGTTATTTATATTATATAGGCAAGGTTTTCATCGTATTATTTGAATCACAGAACAATGTAGATATTTTTACTTTAGCGCACATTGAAACGCAAAAAAATACTACAATATATAAGTATAGTTAAAGTTGACGTTTTTAGATAAAAGTGGAGTAACAATTCTGAATACCTAAGTAAAAACGACTGTGTGGTCGGACACTCTTCCTGAATACATACATAAGATACAGAAAACACATATCACTGTCTCGTTCTGTGTGTATTTAGACAGAAAGCGTTCGACTACTGACTACTGAGTTGTCTTCACTTAGGTATTTAGTGTTGTCTCCACTTTTATCTATAAGCTCCTTGAATAAAAAAATGTTTTTACTTATTTTTAAGTATTTGGGTAGACAAACTGATAAAGCATGCTAATACAAAACTTACCTCGTGTGGTATTATTTCTTGTAAAAATAACACTGCGTGATTCCGATATCTTTCTAAAAACAGTTCTGTAAGCATGTGTTTTCTGCGACGTAACACGGATCTGTTACACGCTACACAATTATTACGTCTATCCATATTTAAAAAAATCCAAACAAACAACAAATAATCAGGTCCAGTAAACGTGCTTAGGTAGTCGTTATAAACAAAAGATAACCGGTAAACGCACAGATCACAACGAAAGACAACGAAGGACTGCGATGACATGAACGAAAAAATGCGCCAGCGCAACGATCGAGACGCAACCTAATGTGTGAGAGAGAGGGAGCGAACGTATACCTGCCGGTTTGATCACGCGGGCCGCACATGCACTCGCCAAAACCCTGTACTATAGTACGCGCGTTATCATCTGAGTCTTAGGGCCACAAATCATTTCTCTATATCTATCTCGCTTGCACTTATGGGTCTTATGGACCCGTCCAGTAAAGGGCATAACAATAAAAGAAATACTATCGATAAGTAACGTTCACTATCGTATTGTTCACAACTTGTACAGATCATTAGTGACTCATCGTTAGCACGTGCGCAGGTAGCCGTTTATCGATAACTAGGGTCCGGCGCGCTGCACATTCCTATCTCTTTTGACTTTTATGACCTGACGACTCAGATGATAACGCGCGTACTATAACAGAACGAAAACTTAATATTATAGTAATATAAGTTTTCGTTTTTGAATACATATATTTTTGGTTCAAACTTTGTTCTCCCATGTATTGAAAATAAAATAACCATTTATGATGTAAGTGTATTTATACTCTTTTATTTTATACCATTTTCATTCGTGTCCGCGACCGGGTCGGATTACGCCCAATGACTTTTGCTTTGAGGATCGCAAATAAAGATCAATAAAGTTCATAGATCGATTTGTCAAAATCAGAGATCGGATACAGAATACGCATAGCTGTCACTTTCATACAAAATATACAAATACCAATCTTAGTCACGTATTACAGAACGTCTCTTAATTATTATTTATTTTAATTTAATATAACATGGTACTGACGGACATAATATTATGCCGTTCTCTTTGACAGATGATTTATCCCATTTCTGGCAAATACTTCTACAGATTCTGAAATGATAAAATCAATTAATTTAAGTAGGACAAAAGCAACGAACACAATAACGAGTGTACTTGGTCCCATCTTAACCCAAGAACTCGTAGAGAAGTAAAAAAAAAACTCCATTCACTATCATAACGAATGAGACAACGGATATCAGTGTGAAAAAACACAGTTATATATTATGATACTCGTAAAATCTGGAAAAGCTGAAGATCTCACACACAACAGTTTATTAACCAGGCTTCAAGACCGACAAATTACATTCAATCATTTTATAGGCTTTGCTTCTGACACAACTAATACTCGTAGCATGGTTGGCCAACACTATTCCGTGTTTAGTCACCTAAAACAAAAAGTTCCGCACATTGCATGCATCAAATGTAGCTGCCACATGATACATCTCATTGCGTCCAAAGCATGCCTCAAGCTGCCGCGAAATGTCGAGGATTTATTGAGAAGTGTAGGCTCTCATTTTAGTCGTAGTTCTTCAAGGCAAGATAAGCTGAAAGAATTTCAAGAATTTTATAAATTAGATATACATAAAATTTTGAGTCCATCCATAACACGTTGACTGTCACTAGAAGCGTGCGTTAATAGAACCTTAGAACAATATGAAGTTCTCGCAGAGTATTTCAAAGTTGAAGTTTTTGAAGATCCAAGCAAAATAACTTAAGACATTTGTTACTAAGTACTGTCAAAACAGTACTTAGTAACAAATTTACAAAAATGTACCTGGAATTCATGTCATATGTTTTGAACCTGTTCAACTATTTCAATACACTATTTCAGTCTCAAAAACCTTTGTTGCACCAGGTAAAATCTGAGGTCCACAAGCAAGGTAAAAAAATAGCCTGTATGCAGCTTCACTATTGCAAAACCACAGATGCTTACCAATTAGAATACAGTAATCCACGATTATTTACACCGCTTGAGAAAATTTACCGTGGTGTGTTAACCCAGGATTCAATTAATGAGTTGGAAAAAGAAGTTCCACAACCCAAAACGCAGATAAATGACATCAGAAAAACATGTTTGTCATTTTACATCGAGACAATCAAACAGATAATACAAATATTTAACTTTTCTGACCCACTTTATGAAAAACTAGAACAAGTCACAGATCCTCAAAAAGCTCAAACATTTGAAACAAAAGATCTTTCGCAAGTCGTCAGCCTATTCCCAAATGTAAAAACCGGCCAAGTGCGTGTCGGACCACGCACAATGAAGGTTTCCGTACTTGAAAAAAAAGTTATCCTAAGAACAAACTTAACAATGTAGTTGGTAAACATAATCTCCCATACATTCCAACTGCAAATGTAAGTGTGTACGCACAATATCGAGATATTTACCATGTTATTTTAAGACCATAGACTTCTTATAGATGTTCCTGTAATCTATAAGTATAAAGCTATTTTCTGCATTTTTTTCAAAATTTTAGGTTCAGTAGTTTCGGAGATAAGGGGGGGAATGGTCAATTTTCGTCTATTTTCACTTATAAATTTAAAATAGTTCTTATAAAATTATAAAAAAAATATATTTGAGACCCCCATAGTAAGCCCTTTCATTTGATATGTCAGACGGTACGGTTTGCAAAACTTTTTTTTTAATTTTCCTGTTTTCCCCCTAAAACTGACCTCAATATTCTAAATTCATTTATTTACGGTTCACGTCAGTGTTTGGGTCACTCAAATTGATATATATACCAAATTTCAACTCATTCGGTCCATTACATAGATAAGGGGGAATGGTAAATTTTCTTCTATTTTCACTTATAACTTACAAAAAATTATATATAGTTATAAAAAAAAATAAGTACCTTATCTTACCTTCACCGTAAGCCCTTTTATTTGATATGTCACACGGTACAGTTTGCAAAACTTTTTTTTTAATTTTCTTGTAGAAAACAGCAGGAGGACGAAAAGTTCGATAATTTTCTAACTGATCATAAAAGATTAATCAGTACTTACAACTACAATAATTTATTTACGGTTCACGTCCATGTTTGGGTCACTCAAATTGATAATGTATGTAGTGTGGGGATCTCCAGGAAAACGCAGAATCGTTGTAAACCACGTTTATTTAAATAAAACACCTTAGCACATAATACGTCTTTCATCAAAAATCCTTTTTCTCTCGCCATTTTCCTTTCGTCCTTCCCCTCTCACTCGTTCCGTTCAGTCGTTAAGAAACAATGTTTGTTATAGTTTAGAAATGCTTAGCTATACTGACTATTCGGTTTTACAAATCTAATAATCCTACAGGCTCGGCCATTCTACAAGTATTTCTGGCCTCAGAAATCATAGAATTATCTTTCAAGTTACAATACAAACTTTAAAAATAATAGAGTACTGACTTGTAAGTAATAACTTATTGTTTTATTACTCATTTAACTAACAGACATTAGAATACAAACATAAGAGTAAACCACTTTAGTACTCAAACATCAGGGAAATAGAATACAGGCTTTATTTTAGTACACAGACATCATAATATATGACTTAGTTTAAATTAACAAGCATAAGTACATAGAAAAGTTCAATCATTATTGGGCCACTTCTTCATAAAGTCAGCCACAGTGGATGTCTTACCTGGTCCTTCTGCAGTGATATCCATCACTATCTGTACATCATAACGGTCATTTCCTTTGACTTTCGTAATGATGTATGGCCCAAGGTATTTAGGTTTTAGCTTCATGCCTGAGCCAAACTGGGTGCGCTTGATAGCAACCAGATCCCCTTCCTGATACTTTGAACTTTGCTTCCGCTTCTTGTTAAATGTTCGTATGTTTTCTTTTTGTATTTCCAAAATATGCTCCTTTGCCTTCTGTCGACTTTCTTCTCTATCTTGTATGAAGATGTCTCTTCCTTCCTGCATAAGTAGGTCATAGATTTCAATTTCTTCTTTAGTTTTCATTCTTGTTCCTATCAGTAGTTCATAAGGGGTACAACTGATACTCCTTTGCCAAGTACTATTCAATGCTTTCTTTACACGACTTATGTGTTTGTACCACTGAGTGGGGTCCTCTATACTCGTACACAACTTTGTAAGAACTGAAATTATGGTCTGGTGTATTCTTTCTACTTGTCCATTTCCTCTAGGCACGCCTGTGGTGAATTTAACATGTTTGATTCCTTCTTCTTCGCAGTATTGTTGAAATTCATGACTGGTAAATGGCCTTCCTCGGTCACTTATTATTCTAGTAGGGTTACCAAAGTGTTGCTGATGGATTCTTATCTTCTCAATAGTCTCCTTGCTAGTGGTACTCTTGGTGGGAAATATCCACAAAAATTTGGTGAATGCATCTACCATTGTAAGCAGATGATTGTACAGCTTTTTCGTCTCTGTCATTGGTTCTAGGTGATCAACGTGGATAGTATGCAAGGGTGTGTCTTCTTTCTCTAATAAGTGCAGAAATCCTTCCTGCTTACCTTCTTTACGGCTACCCAGTATAGATGGAATGCATGTAATTATAAAATCTTCAAGTTTCTTCATCAAATCTTTAATGTAATAATCTTTACTGATAAGTTTTGTCATCTTCTTCTTAGAAAAATGTCCATTCGAGTGTACTCTTTTTATAACTTCCATCTCCATGCCCTTAGGTACTACCAGTCTTCTCTCCAATCCCTTATATAGCAGACCACCGTCCAAATAGTAATCAAGGTAAGGTTTGTCATCAAGTACTTCCATAATAGCCTTCAATCCTTCATCTTGCTCTTGTGCCTTTTTTATTTGATCATGTAGGCTATTGATGGTCACGCCTATGTACGGGCTACGGCTCAGCGCGTCAGTTCTTCCAAAAGAGCGATGTGTTGACAATTTGACGATCATAATAACAGTACGATGCGCTCTTATTTCTATTGGATTAGAGTTTATTATGAATTGACTGGCACGCATAAAATGCTTAAAAGATTGACCACGCTTGAAATAATATCTATTTTATTTCATTAGTTCAATACCTTGCATGTCTGATTAGTCAGTTTATGTAAACGCATGTTTGACAAATAAATTATCTTTATCTCTCTTTAGATATTCTTCTGCCAACTATATCATTGTTTTAGTCGTATTTATTTTTATTTTGGGGAAGCATGTAAAATGGAAATAAAAAGCATTCAGTTAAAACAAAAGTAATATTTTTTTTATTGAAAACAAGATATTTATTTATTTATTTAATACTTCAAGCACAGAAATGTACAGAGGCGGACTTAATGCCATAGTTCAAGGTATGCAATGTACTAAATTTCAAAAAAGTAGTAACGGTCAGATCAGTATGGTCACCCAATTTTTATTGTGCGTACCGATGCACTGGCGAATATATAATATGCGCGCGGTTTTTTTTTTTGTACATAATTGTTTCATAAATACTGCGTTATTTATAAACAATATAAGTCGAAAGCATTTTTATAGTTCATGGACTTGGTTGTTTTATTGTTTGTTAAAAAAATTAAATAGAACACTAATTAGTTAAGTAGGTACATTTCTTAGGATTTAGGTAATTAGGTTTTTGTTTATATCAGGTGCGCTGCGGTCGGTCGCTCTCGTACTCAAGTGTCGCCGGCGACAGCGATGACGATAAATAATAAGTTATTTAATTTGACATTGATTTATATTAAGTATTAAGTTTGTTTAGTCTACAGATTGTTTCAGCTATAAGTAACGTGACCATACGTCCTGTTTTGAACGGGACCGTCTCTTTTTTCGGTTCTTAGTCCCGGTGTCTCCGAAAAAACCTGCGGACCCAAAATTGTCCCGCTTTCAGAAACCGTCGTTGGGTGGAAGTGCTCAAACACTTTCACACCAACAACCTTAACCATAAAAACTTATGTATTTAAATTGAATACGTTTTATGTGTGCCCGGCACAAATGCACCAATAGAAACGAGTAATAGTCTTTTCTTCAATGAATAAATTGTGGATGTCTGAAAAAATCCAGTTACAGGTTTCGGTCCTTATGGCGATGTTGATAAGTAAGGTGAATATTAAAAAACCGTGCCAAGAATTTTATTCTTCTTTAAATTATCTTTTTTCTTCTGACACATACATATAAAAATGACTCAAAAATTAGTCTGATAAGCTTGATAAATTAAAAAAAAAAAAAAAAATTTCTTTGAGAACTTGGGCTCAAAGTTTCCTTTATGAATCGGCCCCACAAATAAAATAAAAATAAACCAATTCAGTGCCGATTTAAGGCGAAAAATAAATGGTCACGTTAGCTGGTAAAAATCCTAATGGTGCACTTATCGCTATGGTGGGATTTTACCAGCTAACGTGACCATTATTGTATTTTGAAATTTTAAACTTCAGTCTTCAAAAAACCATCGTTTAAGCAAAGACTCCTCGTTTGCTATAAAAATAACCTCCGGTAACGCTCCTGAAAGTTAACTACATAGTTAAAACTGTTGTGAATAGATTTGTGAACAGTACCTAATCAGTTGATTGTGTGTGACAGTGAGCAATGAGTGATCGAGTGCAGTTAAGAAGAAAGCGAAGTCCGATTTGGGATCATTTTACTCAAATAGACGAAAAAAAGGCAAAATGTGTGTATTGCTCCCAAATACTTAGTATTTCGATGGGATCGTCTGACAATTTAACTAGACACATGGGACGTAAACATCCCACAATTTCCATTGTAGTGCAGAGACAAGTGAGACAACCCACTTCAGCTTCTACAGTAACGAATCCTGAATGTATGAACAGGGAACAAACCCACACTGACTGTACGGCTTCAGTTCCAAGCACATCAGCTCAAGTTGACCCATCGCCAACTGCCCTTTCTCATTTAAATATTATAGCCCCGACGATAACGGGTTATTTCATTAACAAAAAACCGTTAAGTGTAAGAAAATCGGCTGAACTTGATCGCTAGCTTGTTAAAATTATTTCAAAAGAGTATAAACCTTTTAGACTTGTTGATGACGTGGAATTTAAAAAAATTGTGGAAATGTTGAATCCGAGTTATAGCTTGCGCACAAGAAAAACATTATCAAACAGCCTCTTGACTAAATATTATTGCGAAGTGCAATCATGTGTAAAAGAAGATATCTTAAAGGCGCAAGCAGTGTGTATTACAACAGATGGATGGGCGGTTACAGCCCATTTTATTGATGGTAATACAATTTTGAAAAATTATCTTTTAGACTGTGTGCAATATTCAAATAATCACACCGCCAGTAATTTGACATCTTTTTTGAAATCTTTTTTAAAATTGTAGCTATCGTCAGCGAAAACGCCGCGGATATATTAGCAGCTGTAAGGAATGGAAATTGCAGCAATCAATTGGCTGTTTTGCCCATAAGATTAATCTTTTATTGCAGGATGCCCTGGGCACTAAATCTTTTGAGCGGCCTATTCCCAACACAATTGGCGAAACTGTAGCTAAAGTGAAGAGTATAGTGCAATATTTAAAAAAAAGTGCTCAAGCAAAGGCCAAATATACAGGAACGGCAAAAAATATGGGTATACCAGAATTAAAATTAAAACAAGACACACCTATCAGATGGAACAGCACATATGAAATGTTAGATAGAGTCCTCAAAGTAAAAGAATGCCTAATTTCTACTTTGGCAATAATTAGAGCTGACTTGTCCCTATCTTAGCATGATTGGACAATAATAGAATGCGCAGTACCTATATTAAAAAAATTCTATGAGGTGGTGGTGGGAGAGGTATGTGGGGAAAAATACGTCACTCTATCAAAAGTACCATTATATTACAAAATAATGACCGATCACATCAATAAACAAGAATTAAATTTACTGGAAAATACTGATATACTGTTGAGACGCCTTCACTCAACATCGCCGCGCGCTAGCGGCAGTGAACGAGGGACGCGGGGACAGCGGGGAATCAGCCGGCCGAAGGCAGAGCGCGGGCCCCCACGCCACACCGCCACGGCAGTCAGCTGTTGCTCGCCTTTATGCACGGCTGCGCTAACGCATTTTAAAACCTCTCTTGTTTTCGTATATAATATAACCGACCGTTGTTATTTCTTTTCATTCTTCTTCATCATTATACTTGTTATACAGTCCGCTATCTTTTCATTTTGCTTCACCACCACCTATCGGCGCGATCATATACCCATAGAATGTATTCAGTAAATATAAAATCTAAAAGAAGGGCTTACTGGACGATTTCAAGGTCTGGAAACAGAAATAACAATATCAGAGGCAACGGTTTTAGATCCACGATTCAAAAATAAGGGTTTTAAGTTCCCACTTAATTATGATCATGCTGTAGATAGCTTGAAGGGAAAACTGACTGCTCTAATTAGAAGAGAAACACAGGATAATTCAGCCTTAACAATAGAAAGACCATCTACAAGCTTATCCACATCCATCCAGCAAAGAGTGCCATGAATATGGGATGATTTTGACACAGAAATTGCAAATTTAGTTCCGGAAAATCCTACAGCCGCTGGCATCAGAGAGTTGCAAAAATACTTACAGGAAGAATATCTGCACCGCTCGAAAGACCCGCTAGAATGGTGGGAGCAGAGAAAATCGATGTACCCGCACATCTATTATTTAATGAAAAAAAGATTATGCGTGGCAGCAACGTCAGTGCCATGCGAACGAATATTTTCGTAAGCGGGTCAAATAATTTGTGAAAAAAGATCTAGAATAACCTCCTCAAAAGTTAGGAAGCTATTATTTTTAAATCACAATCACCCGAATACTGAAACGCCACTCAAATCTCATAATCATCTAAAAGCTACTTAAATATAAGCATCCCTCAAATTTAAATGGTATAAACAAACGCCTCTCAAGCAATTCGAAACCATGATTAGCCAAGCAGTCCTCAAATGTTTACATCATGGCAACATCCTGCTCAAAATTTTTTATCAGCACGTTCTCAGTTACAAATTAATTAAGTTTACGTCTCGTATTCGTTTTACGCAGTCTTCTTTGAACAAATATTTTCTATAATTATTAATCAATTGAAATATAACAGCGTAATGTAAGTTTGGTTTGAATTACGATTGAAATTATGTATTTATTTGCATAAATATCAAAAGAAGACGTCATAAGAAAAGAAAATTTCTTGAGATAATTATCGTAGATTGGAACGTCACACTTGTCATTTTACGCGCGATTATTTAACAAAATCAGCAAAATCTTATTTGATTCACGATGGAGGAGAAGAAGAAACGTGGTTGCAATTATACACCTGCTGAGAAAGATATGCTCTTGGAACTGATAAAGAAGTAAGTACAATGAAATACTGTACTTTATACTTATTTGACCGCAAGAGCCTGGTGCATGTAATAGTTTGTTAGTATACAATACATGCCTATAACATACTCACATAGCCAGGGGTGGCCAGGGCAACCGTTGTCTTTATCAAGCACTTACTTACCCACTGAAACTTGTGACCACTTCCCATCTGAAAGGTTCAGGATAAATACATGATTTATGTCTATGTACAACTACTGTTATTCCTACAAGTATAAATACGGCCAGATAATGCACGTTTACACATACTCAGCTGAACATTTCACAGATCCTAAGTTTAATTCCAAACTGTTTCATGTTGTAAATAATATGTTACATATTTCAGATATCAAAATATAATTGAAAATAAGGAAACGAATGCCAACATAATTTTAAAGAAGCGAGAGGCTTGGGATAGAGTGTGCCAATTGTATAATGCTGTCGCTGTGAGCGGCTACAGGACATGGCAACAACTCCGGCACCTCTATGAAAACCTCAAACAGAGGTCTAAAAAGAATATAGCCAAAGAAATGTATACTTGTTTTTTTTTTATGATATCTATTTTATCATAATATTTCTTTATTTACTCATTTCTTTAAATATTTTTTAAGCGTCTTCAGTTTTACGAAAACACTAAAGAGATACAAAAGAAGGCATCAATTGATAAGGTTTGTATATATTAAATATTTCTGGAAAAGTAACATGACCATAAAGAACATCTTGTAATTGTAATGTTTATTTTTATAGAAAGAAATCAATCGCACTGGTGGTGGAGCCTATAAAAGTGTTCTCTCTGAACAAGATGCACAGATTTTAGCCATGGCCGCTCCTCAAATTCAACCGTTACCTAATGCCTATGATGATGTTGCAATATATTTTGGTTTGTGTAATATTAAAATGTATATTAATTATTTATACTTTGACATCACAAAATAATAATTATCATGTTTTTATTAAATTTATAGGTGATACAGAACCAGAAGTCATCATTGAGAGTTTTACAAAACCAGATAGTGAAGTTATATCTTCATCATCATCATCATCTGCTATAATCCAGACCATTGGTAAAGGAGACAGAGCAAAATGGTCTATGAGCGGCCAACAACGAGATAGGTATTAAATGAAAGTACTATTACTAAGGACTAACTTTTACTATGAACGTAACATTG
Organism: Dryobota labecula; assembly: GCA_947523025.1. NCBI lineage: Eukaryota > Metazoa > Arthropoda > Insecta > Lepidoptera > Noctuidae > Dryobota > Dryobota labecula. The sequence continues at coordinate 8,097,949 of OX383306.1, forward strand.
CAGCTCATTAAGAAAAAAAAAAATACATATAGGTAAAATACTTAGATAATAAATGCAAGAAAAGTACAAACCCATTTTATAAAATACTTGTGCGCCAAAACGAAACTAGCCATTTATTTTATGAAGTTGCGAACTAGTGATAGCAACTAGAGATTAGCTCACGCTCTTTAACGTAAGTAGAAGAACTCTAGAAAGGCAATTAAAAACCGCGCGTGATGCTATATCTCTGGATTTTAAACCAAGACACCTGGGACTCGACCATTTAAATAGAAGAATGGTCGCTGACCGCAATTGTATTGTACCAAACGCGTTATTTGGAAATCTCCAGAAGAAAGGAACTCAGTAACAATCATGGATGGAACATATATTTATATCCAGAAGAGCTCCAACTTTTCGTTCCAGTGAGAGACCTACAGTCTACACAAATACGAAAATCTATTAAAACCGTTCTTAATGGTGTGTTCCGATGGGCATATAATTGATGTTACCCACTCAGATGCCAGTATTTTGGAAAGAATAATAAATGGCGAAGAAGGCACATTTCATTGGTTTTACCGGGCTGGCGATATATTCATTTTAGATCGTGGGTCTGAGAGACGTCTGTGGCGATTTGGAGCGATTCAACTACAGTACCTATATGCCCGAAACCAAAGACCGCGGTGCAGACCAGCTTACTACTGAACAGGCCAATAGAACTAGGCTGGTCACTCTATGTCGCTGGGTAGTGGAAGTTATAAATGGCAGGTTCAAGCGAGACTTTAAATTGTTTAGGCAAGAATATTTTAATCGCGCTTTAAGTCACATGTTCGAGGACTTCCAAAACGCAGCGGCACTCATCAATGCATTTCAGACACCAATACAAGATAGTATTTATGCATCGTCTTTCGTGAATATAATTAATGAACGCTTTGAAATACCGAACCTCTTAGCGGACTATGTTATCCATTATAACATGAATAGAAAGAGGGCATCATTTGAAAGACTCAGCAGCGATCAACCTATTTTTGAAGACTTCCCGGTTTTTTTCTGAAGAAGACCTAATTCTGTTTGCACTTGGCACATACCAAATCAAGTTGGCTCGCAGCTACTACGCTGAACACTTAGTTGAAAGCTTGTACAATATTGAAGTATACCGAGAGCGACAAATACTCGTAAGTCAGCTCAGAGATTTTATTCAAGAAGAAGACATTTGGTTATTACGTGTGCGTATACAATCTAGACATGCAAGGTCCAGAATATATTATTCTTATATTGTAATTAATCGAGAAAGACAAAATATAGAAGCAATAGCTCATTATTATTGCAGTTGTATGAGTGGAAGGCGCACAATCGGTTGCTGCGCACACGTTATGTGTGTAGTGTGGTATCTGGCATGGGCTAGGCATCAGAACTCAGTGCTATTATTGTACATTAAATGTATTTATCTACAATAATGTACAGTGTATCCTGATGACGGCAATAAAATATCCTCATCTTGATGTCTAGCCGTACTAATGCCGTAATGTATTAATGTACAATAATAGCACTGAGTTCTGATGACTTTATCATTATTATTATTTTTGGCGATGTTTTGTCATAGTAGTAAATGTATTTGTAATCAAGTCTACAAGTCATTTTATTTTATTTCCTTATTTTTAAACTAAACCTTAGTTATAATACGCTAAATCACAGGCTGACATATCTATAGAAATGTATTTAATTCCATTAATAATTACACCACAGATATAAAACTTCTTGAGGGTGTTTGTAGGGTGATAATACACCAAAAAAATAAAAAATTGTTCCTGGCCGCTGATAGACCAAGCGCCATACGATTTTGCCCATTTTCCTTTAGTTTCATTTATTTAATATTTCCTTGATTTATTGATTGTATACTCTATGTAAGTGGATATTTTTTTAGATCACCAAGACATAACTATGGCCTACATGAGTATAGCAGACAATAGCAAACCTTGTACAGTTACATCAATAAATATAGCTGGTAAACATTTTCATTATTGTAGTAGTTTATATGGTAAACTAATTAGATATTTTACTATAAAGGCATTTCCTTTACATAGATGACCAGCCAGCTGCAATGGTCATCAAAACCCAAGAAAAAAAAAAAAACCTCTAAGGCCTGTGTTCACCAACATTTAAATCAACTGTTTAGATATTTAATCAGTTGTTTACTCAACATTTCTTAGGAAATTTGACATAAACCAACTGTTTAAATGTCTAACCGGTGGTTTGTATTTGGAAAAACTTTCACACAATTCTCCATGATTAGTTATACTTCTTGAATCGTAAAGAATACAATTAATAGAAATACCTTCTTTTTTACAGCTGCGCCATGTTTTAAATTAAAAGATAGATTTTTAGGAATATTTAATTAACTTCCATGATCAATCACATGATGGATGACATTCGTATAGGGCTGTCCATAGACCAGGCCTATAGATAATATAAATGTTCAAGTACTATTCTAGAACATAGTTATTCCGATTTCCTCAACCTGGAATCAAGAATAGGCTTCGATATGTAATATCTTTTAGATATTAAAGTCACTTTAAATGAAGATACTTACACTTCCAAATAGGTACCTTGTATCTAATTCCAAAATCATTTATTTTATAGTTCTGAATTATGGGCGAAATATTGTTTCCCCAATGAGGATTGTTGAATTCTGTGAATTCAACAATCCTCATTGAATGCTGTGCGACAAACACTTCAATAGGTCGTCTTTCGCAGACTTTTCAACAAAAAAGTTGCAAAGAGATGTGCTAGAGGATGTTTCTATTATGGTAAATCAACAATATATTATTATAAATTATGTTTTAACGTTTGATCAGATTTAACAATATTGATCAGACACAGTAACATTTGTATATGGGAAAAGAATATGCCAATTGCGTAATCAAATACACAAAGCAAATAATAAGGTCATCTTGCATTCATTAGATAGTGATAAAAGCATAAAAGGGCTCATGAACAAAATTACGTCTTCACTTGCGTTACCATTGCAAGAAATAAAGGGAGAAGGTGGAAGAAAGAGCAAAAAATTACTGCATTAAGGATATTCAAAAGATCACCTACATGCTATAATTTGCTAAGAAGATTATTCTGCTTGCCAGCACCAAGCACCTTGAAAACATTGCTTAAACAATTTTCCATATGTGTACCTATAAATAATAAGATTATTGAAGTTAAAAAAAAAAAAACACGAACTACTACTACCCCAAGACAATGAATTTATTTTGATGTTTGATGAGGTGTCAATACGAAAAAATATATCTATAATAAAGATGATATGAGGAATTGATGGTTTTCAAGATCATGCCAATCAAGGAAGATTTCCAGAAGTAGCAACATATGCTCTTGTTTTCATGACATTAGGAAGACGCTGAAGCAACCACTTGCTTTTTATCTTTCTGGCTCTTCTGTGACTGCAGATAGACTTGCTGTACTCTTTAAAGAGGTAAATAATTTAAAAAAATAAGTGAAAATGCAAACCGTGTATTTTCAAAAACATTAATAATTACTATATTTTATTCAACTACTTGTTTCCCCTTTTCAGGGTTTATATAATTGTTTTGATGCTGGCTTAAAATTGATGAAATCATTGATGTTATCAAGTGAAAACATCAATGTTCGATCCACTGCATCTACTAAAATGTTTTAGAAATTTGTTCATGAAGTATGACATGAAACATTAAACGAATATAACATCACACTCAAATAGTGATACGAGTACAACTGGCAAAGATATGAATAACAATATTGTAACAAAAACTTTGTGATTGTTTGAACTGAATTCTATCTAAATTATGTATTTTATTTTCAATTGCAGGCATTCCTAAATGGATCCATATTCAGGAATTTTATGAGCTGGACAATGGTAATTCTAACTTTGAGTTTGCTCCTTTATTGCGATAAGAACATTTAAACCCAAACTCAAAACAAAAAATGAGAGTTAAATTAGCTGCTCAAGTTTTGAGTCACTCTGTTGCAGCAGGAATGTATTGCAAAATATCTCAAGGTAATCTAATCACTAATCCACATAGATATTGATATTTTCACGGTTTATAACGTTCCCCAAGGGGCAAATATCTAATAGAATAGAATTTGTCACATATCAAGATCAAAAAATCATAAATGACGTGTGCTAGCAGAAATAATTTAATTTCATGTTTTGTGTTGCGTAATGTAAATTATGTAATAATAATATGTGTAAATTATGGTTTAAAAGTGCTGATTCTTAGCTTAGTTTGAATAAATGACTTTTAATTTTGTAGTTATAAAAGTACCTAAATATGTACTTTCAGGTGAACTAACACCGGAAGCTTCCGTCACAGCCGATCTTATGGCAAACATGTATATAAACTTTTTGGTTGCCTTAACAGCGGCACTCCAGACTGGGGAAGAGGCAAATAGCATTCAACCAATTTGACTGAAAAAACACCACACCTGAAATTTTTAAGGACATGAAATTGTTTTTCAAATCATTGGAGTTAATTGGATGTCGTTCAAAACCACCATCTATAGAGGGTTGGGTATGGACAATAAATGCAGTTGAAATTTTTTGGAAAAAAATAATTGGACGGCATCCTGGTATAAGAAGTCTAGCCACGCGAAGTTTGCAGCAAGACCCTCTTGAAAATTTATTTGGATGCATCGTAGTCACTGTGGCTCCAACACTAATGCAACCACAGGGCAATTTATAGCTGGCCTAAAAACGGTGATTCTCAGTCGTTTGGCAAATGTAGGAACTCGTGGGAATTGTGAAATAGACCAAAATGATACGATTTTAAAATGTTGCTGCACAATCCAAAATCTAAAGAACCATCAGCAGTTGAAGTTTTGACCCCAGTATCCTAGACGAAAATATACAAAACAGTTTTGAAGAAAGTATGGGAGAGGTCACTGGGGTGTTACAAGCATGTGCATATGTGTAGCTTCATATTAAAAATATGTATAAATGATTGTGCTGCTTGTAAGGAAAGCTTAGCTACAGAAAATTATGATTTAGAACACAATTTTATTCTAATGAAAGAATATTCTGAAATAAAAAGAAGTTTAAAATATGATTCAAAAGGGCTTATTACGTGTGTGGAGTATTGTGCCACTTCGATAAATTCATTTTTAGAATCCCATTCACATGAGGATTGTTAAAAAGGCTTTTTTAGTCTGTGGTATGCATTCCATTAGTCTATAGTTCTAAACTGACAAATGGAACTTCCTTTTTTGACGTTTGTATGTCTATGACTGAGAAGCTTCCTGTGGTCCGCTCCACTTGCTATGTACCGTAATTATTGTTACTTTAATTTAATCCATGTCAATTGATGTTTATTGTGACGAATATGTGCTCATATTTGTTATATCCACATCCACATGCCTAGTCTCCTGAATATTAATTGCGGCGCTGGCCTGTCTGTCTGCTGTTAGTTCCACGCTATCGCTAAGTCGAAGACGCTGCACAACGTTTGCTCATTAGGTTATTTATGATCCCAGAATATCTACAGCGACTACCGATCACCGATCACACCCAAACAGGTACGAAATTTGAAGTTTTTTTTTTAAATCTAACTCGAGATGTCTGTATGTATCGTCTAACAATGGAAATTCATCTACTAATATTGACAAATTGGAAGGAGTTTCAAATTACATTAATTGGAAATTTAGCATCAAAATGCTACTTACGCTAGACGGTCTATGGAACTGTGTCTTAGGTACTGAAACTGATGTAATTATGTATTCAGCCACGCCTATATCAGTATGTGCGAGAATGTACCAATCTAAAAGAAGCATAGGGTAAGCTTGCCAATACTTTTGAGCACAAAGGTTTATATAGAAGAGTACTAGGTACTCTTACGTCAACTTCATATAATTGAATATCAACAGTTCTCCAACATATCAGTGTAGTACACAGAAGGTGTCATGAAGCTTGTGCACCAATTAGATGACATCGGGAAGAAGATAGACAATGATGAAGTGGCAGAAATTCTTCTAAGCAGCCTACCCCAAGAATTTGATGTGTTGGTATCTAGCCTCGAAACTGCAAAATTGAGGGACAAGGACAACCTCACCACTGAATTAGTGAGATCAAGACTTCTATAGGAAGATCATCGCCGCGTCAGTTGTAATTCAACGGCATTTTTTATGAAAAAGAGGGAATTTAAATCTATTATCTGCGACTATTGTAAGAAGTCCGGACACAACTCAAAACGCTGTTTTAAGGAAAAAAGGGATTTGAAGACTAAAACTAACCCGGAGCACACACTTCATGCGACAGCGTATATGGCTTCAAGCTCGGAATCATTTATTATTGGGAAATTATATGTGTAATGTATGGAAACTTCTTAGTGTTTATGGTCTGTCTGAAGTCGGTGTCTGTCACGGCGAGGGTGTGTCATGGCCGCTCCGAAATAAAACCCATTACTAGCTACACGTTGTTTTACTCATACATTTCAGTGGCGACGAGGATAAAAATTAGTAACGTGCTGAATAAAAATCAAATCCAAAATGTCAATCGGAAAACTAACCGAGTTTAATGTAAGATCGGGAAATTGGACAATGTACATGGAACGCATGGAAATGTTCTTCAGGGTCAACAGTGTTAAGGAGGAATTTTGGTTACCTACATTGATTGCGGCGATGGATGACGAAGCTTATGAACTTATAAGCAACTTAACCGATTCGTTGCGGATGGCACGTTTCAGTGCCATCACTTCTTTTTAAGTGTGGCGTCAGGCACGGATATGTGTCATTTTGAAATCGATGATAACTCCTTCAATTAAGTTTTATGGAAGTTTTACCTGAAACCAAACTATCTTCATTTTTCACGTATATTAAGCTCGTAGCCTTCGTTTCTGGATACTGTAATATTTTTAAAAAAATAGGGGGCACCAACCTTTTTGGAAGTTGAAGTATTTGATATTAAATCATCATATGATAATAAATTATAAATGTATTACAGTAAAGCAGCTAAATCACTTTGCTGCGGTTGTCTTTAGCTTGTCTTCTATAAAATTTTACACCCGCTCTAAATAAAGATAAAATTTAAACAATAAAAGTATTTATATAGAGATGTTTCTTCTCCTCTTTTAATTACAACTCTCTAATCCTTATCTATAAAGAAATATGCATATACGTCGTAATCACATTTGGGTATCGATAGTGGGTAAATTTTATGTCTCGAAATATGGTAGGTACCTACTTACATAAAAAATATCACCGTGCGTCGTACCACGCTATTTTAAACTACGCGTATCAATATGGTTGTGGCTAATATGAGTCATGTCATGCTCATGCATGATGCTACGACACAAAATTGCATTTGCCAAAAGCGCTTCGAAAAAGGACTGTATTCACTCTAAATTAAAGGTTTATTTTGGATAAAATTGTATAGACTTACAAAAAAATGGAAACAGACAATGGACGGTCGGTCTAGGAGCGGCCGGGACCGTCCATTGTTTATTGTAACAACACGTGGTATAAATTTTTTTCTTTCGCGCATCTTGTTTTTTGAATTACTTCTGGTTTACTATCCTTAGTTATCAGACGTGCTTACTTTTCTTGTTATTTACCTTACCGATGACTTTCGCTTGTTTACTGGACTCTCGTGTTTTTATCGATTTTGGTTTTGCATTTGTGACGATTTTGGCTGTGTAAAGTGGACTCTGATTTTGCGTTGTGACAATTGTGGCTTTGAACTGGACTCCGTGCGACTTCAGCCTGTGCACACATCTCTACTTGCCTTGAACTTCAAGTAAGATTCTTTTTTATACATAAGTTATTGTTGCTAATTGACGGGCCTGTTGGTCTAGTAGTTAGTGAGGTGGGTTCGATTCCCATGCAGGTCAAACTTTGTATGATGAGCACAATTGTTTATTCTGTGTCTGGCTGTCATTATCTATAATATATATACAGCCTTGGCCAAAAGTATTGAGCACCCATGATATCTTTCAGTTTTATGCGGAGTATCAAATAGAAATAAAACAAAACGTTTTATATGGGTTTATTTTACTATTTATTAATAGAAAATTAATATTTTGTGGGTCCACCCTTTGCCTTAATTACGGCAGAAATTCTTTTTGGTTTCTTAATTTGTTCCGACAACTCAGCAGCGAGCTCTGAAGATGTTTTTTTCCTATTTCTTAACGACTCTCTCAGTAACTGACGATCTTGACGGTCTGTGGTGATGCGTTTGCGCCCGGTTCTCGGTCTATTTTCATGTGATCCGGTAGTAGAGAATCGCTGAATAGCATATTGCACGGATCGGCGCGAACATTTCACAGTTTTAGAAATCTCTACTTGTGATTTCCCTTGCTCATACAGAAGCTGTATCTGCACACGTTTTTCTAAAGAAAGTTCGTTTTGTTTTGGCATATTGCAACAATAACACTTAAAACTTCTGAAATAAAATACAAAAGGCGCACTAGATCACTGGATGTGTTCACAACGAGCGATGGTAGCGAACTGATAAATAAATACAAAAATTGTAAAAAACACATTTTATTGCACCCAGGTGTTTTATTGCTAGCTGTGCGGCGTGGGTCATTGTTTAAACCTTTGTAGATGGCCGACAAAAGAATTCTTCAACAATAGATTTGATTTACTCCCATACTTTCCGTGAACGAGCGAAATTTGTAAGGTGCTCAATACTTTTGGCCAAGGCTGTATATTTATAAAAGAATATAGTAAATATGTATATTTATCGGTTGTCTAGATCCCATAACATAAGCTTATCGTACTAGTCATAAAATGATGAGTTTTTTCAAATCAAATCATTTTATTGTAGATCTACTGATAAATATTATGTAACTAAATAAGTATTATTACTAAATATACTCTATACAAATAAATAACATTGGAGTGTCTGTCTGTAATATTAAAATAACTGTTAAAACCTCCATAAACCTCTTTTGGTGTACTTTTTACACATTAAAATAGACAACACAATGAAAAACACGACCAAAAATACGTGTCTCTTTTATTTTCGTTTCCAATAGAGTTTTCATTCTTTTGCAGTTTGAAGAAAATGGAATACCATTCTTCGAGTTCTCCGGAACCTGAACCATTATTTAGCGTAGATCCTTTTCTAAGTGCGCCAGTTCCTGGACCATCATCTGGCATGTACCATCAGAATCCATATATGGATATTCCAAGTTCGCCAATTCCGGGTACATCATCGGCCATAGATCCCGTAAGCGTGGAATTGGAACGAATGATGTCTCCTCAAGAAAGTGAGCAGTTATATGACATTCCAGGCTTACAGTTATATGAAGACGAAGAACTGTATGGAATTCTAACCGGGAATAACGAAGAACTCTTAAATGAGTTAAGCGATGCAAGTGCGAACGAGGATGCAAACATTGTCGATTCTCACGCCAATGAACAGAACGAAGATCCAGAGGAAGAGTCTTTAGAAGAAACAACTGGCTGGTTTCCGGGTAATCCCAGTCAGATGTTACAGATACCATTTACGGGGACAAGTAGTATATTGCAGCCACATGACGCAGAGGTCCAAAGTCCTTTGGATTATTTTTTTTTATTTATGAATGCCCGCTTTTTAAATTTAATATTAAAATGTACAAACAAGTACGGTAACAAATTGAAAGTAGAAGCGACAACTGCACGTTCTCGCTTTAGCAAGTGGACCGATCTAAGTGTCGCCGAATTAAAAACTTTTATTGGCATAATATTACTAATGGGCACCATAAAGCTGAACAGAATGGTGGACTATTGGTCCACTCATTATTTTTTCCGTCTTAGTCCACGCCTATTTATGTCTAGGGATAGGTTTTTTTTAATTTTAAGAGCTTTGAACGTACAAGATATCGAAAGGACGGAGAGTATATTTAAAATAAAATCTTTGATCGATTTGTTCAATGAGACAGTTGACGCCGTATATTACCCATTGAGAGAGTTGACAATTGACGAATCTCTTATTTTGTGGAAAGGGAGACTATATTTTCGTCAATATATCAAAGGCAAAGCCCATAGATACGGCATTAAGCTGTACATTTTAGCCGACGCCAACGGTATAATTTTAAAAATTCACATGTATGCAGGATCCCAAGACGTACAAGTAGGAGGTAGAAACCACGTTAAAAAAGTGGTGCATCTGCTCATGCAAAAATATTTTGACAAAGGGCATGCTTTGTATTTGGACAATTTTTATACCAGCGTAGGGTTGGCTGATGAGTTAATAGGCAAAAACACGTATGTGACTGGTACCCTAAGACCAAACCGTATAGGAAATCCAAGAGAATTAAAAATGTGCAAATTAAAGCCTGGTGAATCGTGTATATTACAAAACAATAAAAAAATTGTCGTCACCAAATGGCAAGATAAACGGGAAGTATTATTTATAAGTACTGAACACAAAAGTAATTATAAAGGGACTACTAGTCGCCGTGTACGCACAATAAAATATAAGCCGGCCGTACAAATAAAGTATAATAAATATATGCGGGCAATAGATCGACATGATCAGATGCTAAGCTATTATTGCTGTGAGCACAAGACCCTGCGCTGGTACAAAAAAGTCATAATACACATAATCCAAATATGTTTGGTGAATGGTTATTTACTTTTCAACGCAAAAAACACTACAAATAAAACTTCATTATATAAATTTATAAAGAGTGTAATGCAAGAATTGTTACCAATGCCCAATGTATCAGAACTTTCTCGTCCTCTATCACAGTCAAAAATACATTTACCCGCCAATTTACCAAAGAGAAGTAATAATACCCTAAGAAAAAGATGCAGAGTTTGTTACACAAAAACTAAAAAAAGGGTATCTGTTATAACTGGCTGTCCCGATTGCCCTGGATTCCCAGGCCTGTGCCTTAATGATTGTTTCAGAGAATTTCACAAATATTGAAATTCTATGTTAGTTAATCGGATCTGATGTAATGATTTTTAATAAATATTATCATCTAAGTCAAAATTTGGTTAAAATTAAAATTGTAATTGAATTAAAATTTGGTTTTATTTAACTTTTGTCCGGTCTTTATTTGATATTAAAATTACTTTTTTATTATATCTAATATTTTCTGCATCTTTATATTTCTTTCATATGGTTTAAAGCGCAATAATTCATTTGAAACCAACTGGCCAAAATATTTACATCCATGGACGTCCAATATAGTCGGGCCATCATCTCTTTCTGTGCATGTTGCACTGTCCACCATTTCTTTTTTTGTGTACGTTGAAGTATCCTTACATGTTTTTTGGTTTGGTATAAATTCCTGTTCCCAGTTTTCTGAGTCTTCCCAGCGTTGTGAATTCTGTACTATCTCTTCGTCATCGTCGCATTGAGTTTCATTTTCTGTATCGGGAATGTACTTTCTTTTTCGCTGTAATTCTTAAACAATAAATAAACATTATCAGTATCTTGCCAAATATTATTTTTTTCTGACAATAATAATTTTCACATTTGTTGTGTATCCGTGAGAATGTTTGGATGTTTTTGTTTTTTCACACAAAAACTACTGAATGGATTTCAATGAAATTTAGCACAGGTGATAAGTCTTGGTCTGGAATAGCACATAGGCTACCTTTTATTCCGATTATAGGTTCCTGTGGGACAACGGGAAACAAATTCTACGCGGGTGGAACCGCGGGCATCGGCTAGTATCAAATAATCATATAAAATAATTATATATTAGTACTACTATCATTATTATTACTATTTAATCTAACTTAGCAGTTTTTATTTGCGTAGTTTAATTATAAACAATTGAAATTTGTTATGCAAAAATTTTTAGACCCAATTTAATACCTCATAATCAATCAAATTACTAGGAAATGCAAAATAAGTTGAAAAGGTTGAGCACATCTGTATTAAATAAGTCACTTACCTTCCATTTCCACAAATACACTTGTTTCGCCACTTTTTATCGCTTAAAACAACGTGCCTGACCGTTCACGTTAGATTTCACATGTAAACTAAAAGTATTCGAGCTTTGAATACGTAAAAAAATGTCAAAACACTGTTTTCTTTTCCGCATGGCTGAAGACACAGATGAGTGTCATTTAATCGTATGGCGTTGGGCACTGATCAGTGTCACGTTATTTTTGTTCGACGCCACGGCTAGAAGTTAGTGAAATTAGGCATCGCAACGAATCGGTTAACAAGTCCGGACAAACCAAGTGCAAAAACTTATGCAGAGGTGGGTGGTGAAGGTTATGACGGATCACTTGCAACCAAAGCCGTCATTCATGGCAGAGAGGTTCCGTTTCCGACAAAGAAGACAGAATGCGGGAGAATCAATTTTGCAATATATATCAGAACTGAAGAAAATGTCCAAATTTTGCGAATGTACATGCAGCTCCAGAGAAACCTCACCCCTTATAAATGTTTAAAAAGCGACATCTTTTATAGTATGATAATATCTAGTTTACGTGCGCGCCATCTCTGTGACATCAATGAAGTTAGTGTTCTGTAGTTATAGATATCGATTCCACAAGTAAGCTTGCAAGTTACCCATTTAACAATAATTGTTAACGTTATTAATACAAAATTGTCACCAGAGAAACCTCACCCCCTAGAAATGTATAAAAAAACTACATCTTTTATAGGAAGATACACTACGATGTTTACGTGCGCGCCATCTCTGTGACATCAATTAAGTTAGTGTTCTGTAGTAATTGTCATGCGCACCAGGGCTGCCTATATATGCTGATGTTAGTTAGTAACCAACATCAGCATATATAGGCAGGCCTGGTGGTAACTGTAGGGCGATAGCAGGGTGTTGCGGATTGAGAGGGGAAGTAGGTGCTAATAGGGCGGTTTTTCTGAATAAAGGAGATTCACTTTTAGACGTAGTATTATTTATTATTCTTAGAGTATTCATTAATATATTCACCCAATTAAGTTTAATAAATATATAGTTACTGATAAAACTGATAATTTAGTTTTGATTATTTCATAAGAGAACCAACATGTTACTCACGTTTGAAACAAACAGAACAACAATTTACATCTCTCGAGATTTTTCAAAACTGTTTACAAAATACAATTAACTATTAAAATTTGTGGGGTCAAACTTATACTAATACCGAAGTGGGTAACCTCCACTTTCTATAACTTCTTCTAATCTTGATCTCATTCCATTTACCATATTAAAACAAATGTCTCTTAATCGCATTAATTCCCAAGTTCTCATAACCTCTTCGTCTAAATTTTGTCTAGTTCTGACTTTACTTGTGTCCCAATTAAGCACCATTTGACCCCACAAATTTTCTATCGGGTTTAAATCAGGGCTTTTAGATGGCCAATCAATTAAAGTTATGTCTCTTTGTGTAGAAAACCACTCCATAACCTGTCTTGACCGATGCACCGAACTGTTGTCTTGAATAAAATAAATATGTCCATCAGGGTATACGTTGCGTACTGTTGGAATCATCACGTCTCTTAAGATCTCCAAGTAACGTTCGCCATTCATTCGAGCACCGACTTCGACAAGCTCTCCAGGACCCGTAGAAGACATCCATCCCCAATATCCTGAAAACACACCAAAGTTTTATTACTATACCCTTTAAAAAGACTGCCATTGTCTTCTTATGTCATGTAGGTTCTAATTATATATTTAACGTCAGTCATTGTAAAAGTGACACCGCAAAAACTCTTTAAATGCTTTGTTTACATTTATTATCTTGTAATGATTAATAATAATAATTATTATTGTTACCTACTAATAATAACATAATATTATAATAGTCACAGCGCAAATAGATAGTATTTATATTTTAATTAAGTTAGTCGGTAAATGATATTAGTTATTTAAATTAACTATTGCTTACCCAGCGATAGCCTGCCACTAGTCCTCAAAGGTAGAACATTTTGAGAGTTGTAGCGTTCGCCTGGTCTTCTCCAGAGTATTTTACGTCCATCTCTATCGGACTTAAACGTCTTTTCGTCGGTAAAAATTACTATTTCATTTTCCCAATCAAAATTCATATATTGGGTTGCAAATCTTATCCTAGCTTGACGATGAACTTCGGTTAGTTCAATTTTTTTGGCAGGTTTATAATTATGTATCCCATCTGCATGTAAATGTCTTCGGACAGTGGTAAGCGAAATGCCATGTCTTATAGCGCTAGATCGGGTGGTTCTGAAAGTATCCGTGGTATGGCTATTAACAATATCACGATGCCGGTTGGATTGATTTGTGTAAGCAATCGGACGTGGCCCTTGGCGGTTACACTTCACTTCTCCGGTTTCTTGATACCGTCGCACCCATAAACGCACTGTGTTTCTCTATAAGAACATATATATAAAGTTAGATTTCTAGTGGAAAAAAAAAAATGAAACTATAATCGCACTTTATTTTAGATTACACTTACGTCGACATTTAATTCTCGAGCAATACTCTTTAAACTTTGATTCTGTTCCCAAAGAACGATAATTTTCACTTTAAAAAGTTACTCAATCGAGGCATTATTTTATTGTAAAAATAAAAGTCGTTATTCGAACAGCACAAGCAGACGAGTAATATGCTATAGTGCGACGTCATGTTTAACTTATCAAAATTTTAAGCTACCCTCAAGCTTCTTCATTATCTGTTTTTATAAACGACACGGCCGACATGAATGATGTGATGAATGATTCATAGACATATCGATTTTCATATGTATATTAAGCGACTGATTGGCGCAGCGGTATAACAGCTTGGGTCGTGATTGAAAGGGCCCACGTTCGATTCTTGCTTCGGCCTTAAAGATTTTATTAAATTTTAAAATTCTGTTGTGAGTTTTTAGAATCTTAGAAACAAATATGTATTATTTTGTGTCTAAAATATTAAGAGGTGTAGGATGGCTGCGATGGATAATTACCTAACGGCTACGGTCGCTTGCATGAGCGCGCGAGCGCCATACGTATTTTATTTTTAGTTAGTATATCTTAGCAGTTTCATTGATTTCACAGAGATGTCGCTTTTTATACATTTATAAGGGGTGAGGTTTCTCTGGAGCTGCATGTACGTCCGTATTGGAAGAGAATTTACGTGATCAGTTGGTATGCGGGTTGCGAAGCGAGTCGATCAGGCAACGATTGTTTACTGAAGAAAATCTGCAATATGCAAACGCCGTAAAAATTTCATGCGCTATGGAAGCGGCGGAGAGGGATGCAGCGGCAGTGGAACAGACAGTCGGAAATAATAGCGACTCGGGCGGTAGCGGCGACACCGCGGCCGGAGCACTGCATGCGGTGGTGACGTCGGGCAGTCGGGGCCGCCGAGGGCGTGGTGGACTGCGCGGGTTACCGGCGGCACGCGCACGGATGGACACCGTCGACGATCAAAACACAATTGTTCTGCTTGCGGGGCTTCGGACCATCAGAAGGAAGGATGTAGATACAGTCGGTTTATCTGCGGTAGGTGCAGGCACAAAGGACATCTGCGTCGGGTTTGTCCGGTGCGTCTTGATGGAAGAAAGCCGCAGGACCGATGTGGCACCAACAACATGGTGGCGCATGTGCAAGCAGCAGACGGGGCAGCCAATAAGTCAAACCCCTGGGACCAGTCAGGGGAGGGTGAGCCTTCTTTGTCAGGTGATGAGGAATGGGAAGTAGAAGATTTACATCAACTTAGCTTGAATAGCATTTTGCCCATGTCGCTACAGTGTCTAATTTGTTGAGGTCAATTGGCTTAATAATGTTAATTTGACCTTCCATAGTGCCCATTTTTACTTCGCGAAGTTAGCGGTCGAGCGACTCTTGACTAGCACGTGGTAAATTAGCATGCAATACCTTTGTATCACGACTATTCACAACGATTTTTATGCAAACACTACTTTTCCGCTGCCACTATGTTCTTTTACTTAGTGATTTAAATAAAAATATTTTTTAGTCACAAGAACGTGTCTATTTTATTTCCGCCATCTTTAGTATGCCCTTCTCTCCACAGTGTTGCCACCTTATCCTAACACTGCAATACCTCATAGAATGCGTTGAACCTCAAACGGTGGATTCTTTTTTCAACTACGAATTTATTTTTAATCTCATTTCTTTATTAATGTTCTCACCTAACAGCAGACAAGTCGAACAAACATCAGACCGAGGAGTGCCAAAACCAATGTTATAGCAACAATTAAATATATTTAAAAAAAAAGCTGTTTTACTTGTAAGCAATTGGATGGTCGTTGTTATACATACGCCAAAGTTTTTTTTAATGTTTAGTGCAGTAATGACTTTCAGATGCTTTAAATGACTCTATAAAGGCTTGTACCGCGTTTCTTTTCTCTTCAAACTTCTGACTTTTGCGGTGTCCACCCCTACGCTCTTTTGCCATCTCCTCCTTTTCGTAATACCTTTGCACCACTCCATGTATACGGTCTTTCCTTGCACCCAATATCTTAGTAAATGTTTTCGACAAACAGGGATCATCTTGCCGCTCTTGTTATGAATGATATATTTTAACGAATGATTTCGCTTGCAACCAGTTTTTACAATTTTACATGTTGTGATAGTACAGTGTTTTATCATAAAATTGTCTTGCGTAATCTTTGTCGGATGTTTGTAAAATGATTGATGAAATTTTCTTATTTCTGTGCATGTTAAAGCCGCGCATTCAAATGCCTTGCGACTGTGTTCACATGATGGGAATGCTGGAAGCGTATTTTGCTTGTATGTACAACAAAAATACGTCTTATTTGAATATTCACTATAAGTACAAATTTTATCATCAATTGAAAAAAAAAAAAACTAATGTTTTATAAAACACTAGCTGACCCAGAACTTAGTACCACTTGACGTACCTACCCTACCATCGATTTTATACGAATAGGTATAATCACACACAACACATTCGAATAAAATCTGCAGACTGCTAAAGAATAATGTTGTAAAGAACAATGTTTTATTTTAGGTAAATTTATATAAGTTACTGAGTTTAGCAATAAAAAATTTAAATTTGTATGTTTGACCCAAAGCATGTTGAATACTTTTTTGGTCCTATTTTTCATAACAACTTTTGAAAATGGCAGTTGAATGTATAGGGGATTCAGGGACGCGATTCCACTATTAACTTCCTTAAATTATAAATGTGTAGATGGGTAGTGGAAGTAGTAAATGGTAGGTAAGAGATTACAAACTACTATATTAGAAATGATTTCAGCAATAATGCCGCTACCCATTAAATGACTTAGAAATGATTTCAGCAATAATGCGGCTACCCATTAAATGACTGATTTTGGAATAGCAGGGGTCATAATAAATGCTTCTCATGTACCCATTACAGATAGACCAGATGCCTAGATACTTTTGGAGCGTACCTTGCAAAAATTTAATCACCCTCACATTTTAGCTGATTTTATTATTGAAAATAATATTAATAGAAGAAGAGCGGTTTTTACAAGTATTAATCCTGATATTCTTGTAAATGAGTTCCCAGTGATGACAGAGTCTGATTTAGTTTTATTTGCACTGGGAACTTATCAGATAAATCAAGCACGCTCATATTACGGGGAACATATAAGACAAAATGGTGTATCTGAAATCGAAGTTTGCCATGATGTTGAGCAACTCCATATACCATATTTGGAGAACGAAATGTTTTTATTTAGGGGCAGAATTCAGTCGAGACATCGTAGTGGATGGTCATATTACACATATGTTTTATTAAATATGAAACAAAACAGTTGGGGGCACAGAATCCATGGTCCAAGGTCTGTATTATTGGAAAACGTACCGTGGGTTGCTCACATCATGACTATTGTTTGGTATATGGGGTGGGCTCGACATCAACGGGATATTACAGCACCTGCCTCCTTCCTAAGACTATATCCTTGTTAGAGAAGATATTGAAAATGAGGAAATATAATAAAAGTAAATAATAAACAAGTTATTGGTTTTATTTCAAACAACAACTCAACTTTATTTCCATTAGCATACACACTCATGGTTTAAGGACTTACAAAAATAATTGATGCATCAATATTATTATTCTGAATATAAACATGACTTGATTGTCGTCTTATATTAACTAGATACTTAAATCGTGTCGATTTATCGTAAGTAAACTGACCGAAATGTCCAACAACCTTCTGCCGATTACAGTCATAATAATTTGACAGATGGAATAGTTTAACCGCTGTCACTGCTGTTATGACCGTTTCGTTGAACGCAGCTATGACGTGAGGTAGCGATTTTTTATATTCGTTTATTTCTTAATCTATCGAATATTGGACAATTTTAAATACTGCTAATAACTCAATTTATTCCAAGGAATTTAACTTTTAATTTGTACCTCGGTACAAGTTTGGGCCGAAAAAAAAAAACACCTTTATTATGGGGTTCACATTACGTATAAAATGTAATAATATGAAATTTGTAACATCCTGATAATTTAAATGTAGAAACTGATCTTCACCTTTGTTATCGAAAATCTTCTTTTATTGTAATTTTCAGGTGCTATCAACGGAAACTTCATTACCTGTTCAGGTGCCAACCATAGCCATTCCAACTACATCTTTACCTGTTCAGGTGCCAACCATATGTGACCCAACTACTGAAAGTCTATCAATAGTTGTGTAACAGTTTACGATCATTACTTTCTCATACCTTGACATTGGCAAAATAAGGTTAAAGGCATCTGCACTTAAACACAACATGTTGCCAGCTCGCTACTTCAATAACCCTCTTCTTAAATTTTATTTCCCGATGCGAATTAATGCATATGCCTTATGCTTGAGACATAAGAATCATAAAGCGTGTCATCAGAATTAAATAGAAAATAATGCATGCGGAAGTTATGACTACAAACGTATTTTTTTTACAAACCTGCAGAAAATGGTGTGGCATACTGACCTACTTATACCATTTTTTGCAGGTTTCGGCCATTATGTTATTATGTTGTTGGGTCAATGACACTGCGCTGTTGCAGCAACTTTTAACACTTTCAATGCCAAAAACCCAGCATATGGGTCAAAAAATAATTCTATCGCGTGCCCAAAACCCGCATCCGAGTCGTCGCTGTAAGTAGCTATTGATGACTTCTGTACATGCCCACGACGCGTCTAGCGAGACCAAAAATCTAAGCATACATAAGGATTGTCGAAAATAAACTATGTGAAAAGTATTTTATTTATAAAATGTCATTAGACTCATCATTTCTTTCGTTTAAAAAAGGACAATTGAGCGTATCTTAGGAACATTCCAGTAAGTTTTTATATAAATGGTAAATTTACAGAAGCCGTGTAAACGTACTTAAACAATGTTATTTCTTACACACGCCATCTATTGAGACATAAGCGAACTAAGATTTATCGTGCAAATACTACAAATTTTGTGAAGATACTATGGTGATGATGATATATTTATTATAGTCATAATAAAATATTAGTATGTCGTGTCAATTTAATTTGATCACTCAGTCAATTTCTACAGGTAGAAAGACTTTGGCTACATTCCGAATGAAGCCATAATAGCTCATAGCGCTCACATCAATAATTTACGTTCAAATCGATTACAGTGCAATTCGGAACGCGGCCTTTATTTCTTCTTAAAAAAAACTATAATGTTGGCACGTTACAATACAAAACGCGAGTCAAATTGGCTGGTTTTGGCTATTCATTTTGTCACACACACTTGTTTTTTGTGAACTTCTATATGAGTTCACAAAAAATATATGCATAACGGTATCGGGATTCGTAATTAAAATATAAAAGTTGAAAATGAAACAGGAAATCAACAGTGGATTATTTTTACTGATTGTTGGTACTAAGTTTTGCCTGTCAAAAAGTTTTGAAGAGAGAAAGATCATATCCGGAATGTGTCGTGAAGTGAAAAACTTGCGATTCCTTCGTGTTTTTGATCGTAACGTATGTTTATACTGTTCATTTTTAACATTTTTTATTTATTTATTGCTAATGTTATATTTAAAAGTATTGTTATTATTTTTTAGATACAATCAAGGATAAAAAAAACATGGGAAACTTCATTTCACGGTAAGTTCATTGGCAATCGTTGCGACCTATAAGTACCTGCATCTTTTCTATCGTGGTACAGCAAGTTTAAAAATAAATCGCTATTTAAAGTTCCATTTTTACTTACTGGCGACAGATTCAAGTGACTTTTGTTTTACAGACGTGTCCATACATGTGCATCTGATGATCGCGACTAAATTGGTATGATGATATTGACGATGATGCAATGATTGAAAGCTTCTCTGAATGTATTATTTTATTGAGGGAACTGGGGAAGTGTTTTACTAACATGGTGTTGGCAGCTACTGGAATGTTTCTGAGGCTTTGGGCGTACTAATAAAAGTATTCATGGATATTATGTCGTGCAGTCTGCCTGTAATATGCTAATTGATTTTGTTCTTGCATGGTTTGAGTGTTCTTTTATTTTTTAGCATCGCGTGTTGCTGCCGCAGCGGCGAGGAGGCTGCAGCTTCGGCAAGTGAGTAAGTATGACTGGTTCATTAGTAATAAGTTGTGGGTCATGGGTGTTTATTTACTTTCATACCTGTTCAAGAATTGGAGGAAGTAAAAAAGACCAGAAATAAAAGCTGTCTGGTAGAATTTATGTAACTCAAATCTTACAATTACTTTATTCCAAATAACCCCCAAAAATCCAAATAGCCCCGTTCTACCGGTACCTACTTACACATAATGATGTCATAGTGACTAGTTTTACTGGCATGGTGTATCCGCTTCACTGTGATATGTCTAAGCTTTAGGCATCTTTAACCTAATAATAGGAAAAATTAAAGTTAATTTTATAATGAATTAAATTATGGCCCTGGTAAGTAGTGTAATTTTATTTAAATTTTTTTTTTTTTTTTTATAACAGATACGCAGAGCTTATGATGGGATGCAGAATTATTTTTGTAAGTAGTGTTTTATTTGCAATTAGTTTAAGTTATAGGTGTTTCAATTTCTGTCTTGCAAGAGGTGTTTATAGTGTGAATTTTTATTATGGGACTGAAATATATCTAGGATGACTCAATATTATCCATAGTTAATTTATACAGTCCCACTACTGGGCTAAATCCTCCCTCCATTCTGGCATACTCTGCTCTACTTCTTGCTAGAATGTACAATACAAAATGGAAAAAACCGGCCAACATGAAGGGTTCCTTCCGTACCTGCTTGTTCACAATTAACTTTTACTATTAGGTAGTTGTTATAGTTGCATTCTGTGAAAGTTTCATTTGTTTACAGGTAGATGGACGGATAGCGGAGTTTTACTAATAGTGTTCCATTGGCACCCCTTGGGTACAGAACCCTAAAAAGGAATATATACATGTTGATATTTAATGATTTTTTCTCTCAATGTTGGGTCCTGTTATCATGATGTAGGTAGATAATATGAACTTAACATTTAAATATTTTACAGCACACCGCACCGCCGCTCACGTGAGGAGCTCCGGCAGCAGCAGGCGCCGGGGGCGGAGCGGCAGCGCCTACGCCGGCTGCAGACCTTCGGCGACCTTAGTCGGCCGGAGCTATACAGTGTGCGGCGGTGCAGTAATCGCGATATAGCGATACCAGGAGTTTGCTGTACCAGCGCGGCGGCTTAGGGGGGGAGCTCTATACGAGTTCTTTGTGGGCAATTGGACTGGTATAGAGCTCCCTTATAAACTGGGCGCGGCATCGCCCGCGTGTATGTCGGTTGTCGCGTTGATCGCGTATCTGCCAAATTTCATGACGGTCGGTTCAGCGGCATGACAACGTAACATACAGACAGACAGACAGACAGACAATCTGATTAAAATAAAAAAACATAAAATGTAATAAAAAAAAAAAACACTTTTTTAATTTCAACATTATGATTTATATGATAGTTCCTAAATACTCCTATGCACTTAGTATTACTTGTGTTTTCATTTATTGTTGTATTGTCATCTTCACATTGTAAATGATCAGAATATTTAACTTACTAATACATTTCATATTTCCAGGTGCCAAAGACTACAGGGAATTTGAAGGAACTGGACTTAAGTCAGTAGAACTGACCCCTAAAAAACTCAAACTTTACAAAAGATGTCGGAGAAAGGACATTGAGCAAATTACTATGGCACTTGGTTGCGCAACTTTTGACACAGTATAGTAATGAAAATTAGACACAAAAAAGGGTTAGTGTCATACTTTAAGACAAGGTTAAATTCAAAATTAAACATTGTGGGGTTTTCGAAAAAAATAAATAAATGAGTACCTATTGAGGTTATGTTACATCCCAAAACAATTCGTTTAGAAACCCTATTAACTGGCAAATATTTTACATTATTTTGGTATATATTAATTGAGTATTACCTATGTTCATTATTTAAGATATTTAAACACTGATCTAATAATCCTCTCAGAAAAAACAACAATTAATTAATTAATTATAAGAATTGTTTAATACAGTAGAATTCATTTATAACGACGTCGCTTATAACGACTAACCGTTTTTAGCGTCGATATTATTTACTCAAGTTCGGTTCAATAGTTAGATACTGAGAAAATGTAACCGTTTAGTGCGACTCCGGTTTGAGCGACAAACCGTTTATAGCGACCATTTTTTACGATAATTCGTCCGTTTAATACGACGCGCCGTGTTTTGTTACAATACCTCGGCCCCCTCACTTTCCCCGCGCGCTTCACCGTTCAATTCTCATTATTGGCGCGCGTAAATCACAGTAAGTGTTTGTCACCTGTTATGACAAGTTCATAAAGCGCCATAAAATGAGTTCTGTGAAGAGAAAGTGTTTTACAATTGAAGAAAAGAGTGCAATATTACACAGGTTAGAAGCTGGTGAATCAAACGCGACCCTCGCAAAGGAATTTGGCGTATCTCATTCTACAATATCAACAATAAAGAAGAATAAATACAAGATCGAGCCGCTATTTAATGCCAATGTTTTGAAATGCAAACGTGTAAGAACTTCTACTCATGAGCAGTTGGATAAGGCATTGTTACAGTGGTTAAAGCTTCAGCGCGACCGGGGAATACCTCTTAATGGACCTCTGCTACAAGAGAAAGCAAATTTTTTTGCTAGACAGACATGCAAAATTTCATATGTTCCATGAGTTGGATAAACCGTTTTAAAGTAAGACACAACATCGTCAGTGGAAAGATTGTTGGCGAGTCTTTGTCAGTACAACAGAGTGATGTACACGATTGGTTAGAAAAAGTTAGGCCTACTCTACGTGCTCAATTTAGTGATGATGAAATTTTTAATGCAGATGAGACCGGGTTGTTTTATAAATTAACCCCAGACAAGACGTTGAAATTTAAAGGTGAAAAATGTACAGGAGGAAAATTATCAAAGGAGTGAATAACAGTGATGGTGGCAGCCAACATGAGTGGCACAGCTAAAAAAAAACTTCTCGTAATCGGGAAATCTCAACGTCCCAGATGTTTTAAGAATATACGGCATTTGCCAGTGGATTATGAGAGCAATCGAAAAGCCTGGATGACTGGTGACATTTTTACCAAATGGGCACGCGCATGGGATCGTGAACTTACGAAAAAGAATAAGAAAATCCTGCTGTTAGTTGACAACTGTCCTGCACATCCCCATATTGCAGACTTGAAAAGCATAACCCTAGTATTTCTGCCTCCAAACACGAAATCAGTGTTGCAACCCATGGATCAAGGGATCATTCGAGTTTGAAAGCACATTTTCGTAAAAACCTTGTTTTAAAAATGATCCAGTTTCTAGATGGCGGATGCAGTAGTGTTGAGTGCCCGAAGATCACTGTTCTTGACGCTATTTTAATGATTCAAGATGCCTGGACTCAACTCAAGCAAGGAACAATTTTTAACTGTTACAAACATGCTGGTTTTGTCCGAAGCAATGTAGAATGTACCATAACTTCAGATGGTTTTAACGAAGAAGACGACGTACCGCTGAGCATTTGGGCGAAGGCTAAGCATCGGTTTCATTCGTGATAAGCATCAGTTACCCATAACAAACGAGGACTTTGAACAATACGCGCGTGTCGATGATGCTGTCGCCACTTGTGAAAAGCCGTCTGATGAAAACATTGTGGATAATATCATCGCCGACGACGCGAATAGCAAAGATAGCGACGGTGATGATGACGAACCAGAGTTTTATCCAACCTTGAGTGTATCTGAAGCTCTGAAGGCTGCAGAAACGCTTAATGTATTTGTACAGACTAACTTTGATGATGACAATATGAAAACAATGATGTCACGAATTCACAATGCTGTCCGAAGTTCTTACTACCGAACAAAAGTGTGTCAAAAACAAACCCAAATAACCGATTTCCTACGTTAGTGACAGTATTACAGTACATTACGTACCTATGTTTGTAATTTGGTATGTACTTATTTGTGAACATATAAGAATAATTAAAATAAACATATGTAACTGATTCCTACAACATGTTTTATTTACCTAAATAGGAAAATGAAAACTTTCGCACTTATTATACATAATTACATACATATGTAAATATCCGTTTTATACGTCATCCGGTTAGTACGACATAATATCGCCGGTCCCTTGAAGGTCGTTATATCCGGATTCTACTGTAGTTACTATCAAATTGTTTTCTTTTCATTAACAACGGGGAATAGCCTGAAGTTGACCTTCATCTCGCCTGATGGTAAGCAATGATAAGGCTGAAGATGGAAGCACACTTCACGGAATCAAATCAAAAAATCAAATCAAAATCGTTTATTGCAATCCATAATGTACAATTACAGGTGGTAAATAATGAAATAATAACAGAAACAATTATGGACCCTGACGGGCACAGCAAATTTTTAAATAAGTAGAGAGAGGAAGAGCGCTTTATTAATTTCCTTGTTTTCTGTTAGAAATATTTTATAATTATGCAGGTCGTCTATTAATTTATGATTTATTTAATTATGTTTTTTATTGCTTATTTCTTTACTCGCTTAAAAATTGTTCATTATTATTAATATAGTATAATTTTTAAGTACTTATTATGTTATTTATAAGGTATTTTAATTATCTTACTTATTAAAATATATCTGTTATTCATAGTTATGTATTTTTATTATTAAATTTATCCAACCAACCATGGAGGGACTGGCTATCTTACCTTTTACTGTGGGAAAACGTTTTAAATTGTTATGACGGTAGATTTAGATGAGACGGTGGTAGCTAGTCAGGTGGACTTAAAACAAGCCCTACCACTAACTAAAACGACCACGAGCATGTACGCCGGGATCGAACCCGGGACCTCTGCGCATACAAGTGGGTGAACCACAACACCAGAGGTGTTGAATAGTGTTTCATAAACAAAATAAGAATATAGTAAGGTCGTGGAAGAAATAAAAAGATCAATTAAATAAAATCATTTTTTATTCAGCCTCTTCCTCATCTCAAATTAATAAAGTATTCTTGTCGAAACAACTTAAAATCTCTTTTAACAAACCTAGAACGATTAGCCTGCTCTGTGGTAAGTTGATTTTCACCTTCTAAAAGTGATTCGGGCATGTGTGCTTTATATCCATACATCTGCAATTCACCCAGTACATCTCTGAAGCCCCTATCTAGTATAAAAATAACATTAGGCCTAAAGTAAGTTCTTAAGGGACTCCTTTCACTACGAAATTCTTTTGACATTATATTTGCATCATTTTCGGTTGCTGGGAAGGGACCAAGTGAATGCAAAATGTAACAACCATCACAGCATACTATTAAAAAAGGTTTTACCAAATTATTTAATTTGTGTAGACTGTATGTCTTTTTTTGGTACGAGTAGTTGCTACTACTTTGCACATATATGTATGTACCATCACATATAGCTATTGCTGGTTTATTGTTTGCAGACATTTCAGGATTTCCAAACAAACCTTCTGGGATTATTTTATTTCTAGCTGCCACATCTTGAATTGACATATGACCTAATCCTAAGTAAAGAGGAACAAATGTTTCAGTTAAACAGTTCCTAGCATGGGATATCTAGTTTTTATGTTCTTTACGTCATGTTTACCGCAAATAAACGTATATTCTTTCTTTCTTTCTTTCATCACAGAAATAAATGAGGAATTTAATCGCCCTTATAGTGCTAGTGACAAGCATTCAGTTCCTAAGTCATTGCCTAAAGTTAACTTACCTCCGATTGACATACAAATATTTAGTGGTAAGTTCTCAGAATTTGTACCATTTACTAACTTGTTTAACTCTTTAATTGATAATAATAAGTGCTTTGACAATGTTCAGAAATTTTATTATTTACGCTCGCTCATACATCAGGTAATTGTTTGCTGCACCGGACGACGTCGTTACGTCAACGCCGGTTATCGCTAAAAACCAGCGCCGGGGCTCTGTCTTGCATAGGGTTGCAGCATAATGCTGAGCGATAGCCGTTTTGCGTGGATGTGACGCATTTCCCCCCCCATAGTTTTCTTATTTTATTTTTGTGTTTGTTTTTCTTTTTTTTACCGCAAATGCGTCATGTTTTCCGCAAATAAACGTATTTTCTTTCTTTCTTCCTTTCTTTCTTTAAGTTTATTTAAACTCAATCAATCTGCCTTGCCTTTCCCATTTATGTTAGGGTTGGCTTCCAGTCTAACCAGATTCAGCTGAATATCAGTATTTTACATAAAGCGACTGCCTATCCAACCTCCACAACTACTGGGTAACACGACACCCCTGGGTAAGACTGGTTGTCAGACGTTGTGCTTCTGATTATCCATAACAACTGTCAAATGTCTATGAATGATAGCCAGGACCGAAGGCTTAACATGCTTTCGTGAGCACGGAGGGGTCTCGGTATGAAATGTATAGTCACGGTTCTCTGCCTTTTCGCCGAAAATTGTTTGCCAGATTTTCACTAGCCAACTAACGTCTCGCAGAATTTTATTTCACCGAATAATTATTTGCCAACTTATCATATAATATTGTTTTGTTTCCAAACTTCACAGTTACCAACTGTACGTTTGGTCTGCTTTTCATAATGACACTTTTTAAAATGCCAACTTTCAAGTAGCAGAATGTTTTAGTTTGTTCCTTTTACAAAAGCGATTCGCTCTGGCACATCGCCGGCTGCTGCCACGGCACGCTCGCTTCGCTCGCTCGGCTCGTGCGTTGTTTTTCATATTCTAACCTAACCTACAATAATATGGCTCTGCATTGCTGCCAATTTAAAGGTTTAATGTTATTTTTGAGATTCTTAAATAAAAAATGTATGTAAAAATTACACTGACAAAACGTCATTCGTCTAATAGTTGTGTGGCCTAGTGAAATGTTTGACAAATGATAAATGTCCCAAACGTTTTGTGTCATTATAATAATTAGCTTGACAATAATTCTACCAAATGAAACCTTGTCATACAAAAATTTGCTATTCGTTAGTTGTCAAAGTGAAACATCGGCGAAACGTTGGTTGGCAAGTGATAATCTGCCAAACAATTTTCGGCGAAAAGGCAGAATACCGTATAGTCACCTATTTACGGACTGACCATGGCAAGCGTAGCATAACCTTTGATTGATTGACCCGAGTGGTTGTTTCTTACCCGTGAGCCCCTCGAGCTCGAGTTGAGGTTTATTATAATAAGCACGTTTGAAATATGTATAAAATGGGGGGTGCGCAGACCTAGCATGGTCACAAGCAGCACAAGATAGAGAAGTTTGTAAGGCAAATTGGGAGGCCTTTGCTCAACACTGGGACATACCATAGACTACAACAAACGACCAACTTTTTATTTATAGATTAACTTACCATCCATTACACATATTTCATAGAATTTGGCAAATCTTTAGTTGTGAGTAATTTTATGTAATTTACCTAAACATCTTAAGTATGTAAGTATGTTTTTAATTTTAATCTTTCAGTTAAAAATTTCGAGTATCTGCAGAAAAAGGCTGAAACGCAGTGCGCCAGAAAAGCAAGACAAATGTAAATATGAATGAAGGAGATTGCGGCAAAAACTTAGTTGCGTTTTCAAAAACAAAGTGCTAACAGGGATTGTGAAAACTTGTCTCGTAACATGTCTGAGTCAGCTAAATTGTTTACTTGAATGCAATGCATAGAAGGACGGAAGAAATAGAAGGGGCATAGATTTACTCAGGAAGAAAAGATTTAATCGCTTTAAATTTTTAAGAAAAGCCCAAAAGCCTACGAGTTAATGTGCAAACTTTTTACATTACCATCAAAAAAAGTCCTGAAGTCATTGATTACTCAAGTAAAATTGACTCCAGGCATTAATGAAATCGTTTTTAAAGAATTAAAGTCCACAGTGTCGAAAACGTTGTAACAAGATCGTCTGTGTACTTTAATATTTGATAAAATGTCCATGGCTCTCCCAAATCCAATACAATGTACACACAGATGATCTTGTAGGTTTTGAGAACTATGGGAATTGTAAGACGCAAAATTTTGACACTCATGTTTTGGTGTTCATGGTCAAAGGTAAGGAAAATTACAAACTACCGGTAGCTTACTACTTTACGTAAACATTAAAATCATTAAAACTTAAAGAAATTTTAGTAGACGTTACAGCTAACGTACAAGCTACTGGTCTAAAGATAATCGCAACTGTATGTGCTCCAAAGCTCGGCAAATGTAAGCACTATAAATAGCTTAATTTCCGAAGCCAAAAACTGCATATTTCCAAGCAGGAAAAGAATGGCGAAAGGACATAATTAAGGTTAACAATCAGGATATAATCCCCCTGTTTGATGTTCCCCACTTGTGAAAAGGAATTAGAAATAATTTAATTAATAAAGAAATGCATTATATGCACGAAAATGTGTTGAAAATAATAAAGTTTGGGTGCTCGAAATGTTATGCCGAACTGTGTGGGATTTGAAACATTATTATTAAATAATTTCAGCACAAACCATTCCGTAGGCTCCAATTGCGAAGAATATTCCAATGAATGTCTCTGCAATCCCTCTCTTTTTTCCTTATAAATAAGGCTAAAAGTAATGCTCCCTTGCTCCCTTGCAATCCCAAAATATTGTAATTGATTAGCCTCTGAATGTTATGCAAAATACAAGAAATATTTCTGATTCAGGGGCTGATCAAACAAATTATGTCCGCGGGTGGGCCTTGACGAAGTGTCTACAAAAAGTTGTCAAAGGTTGTAAAAATTGTAAAAGTAAGCTGCTATGCAATTCGGACAATGAAATGTACAAATACATACGTGCCAGAGAATATTGCCAAAATAAGAAGTGGCTTTGCCTCTGACTGCCTAGTAGCTTGTTTTCAGGAAATACAAGAAACAACCGTTGCATTTCTGAATAATGATTGCCACAAAAAGAACATCAAAGAAAGAACAATAGCCTTCATTGAATTATTCACCGATTTTAGTATTATAGATTGTGAAATCCATAAAGAAAAAGTAAAACAATTTGTTGACACATCCATACATATAATTATATATAGTTGGTGCAGATCTATTAATAGAATAATAGAAGCTAAAATCACCTATGAAGGTGAGGATGTCGTTATGCATAACCCATTGTTTGTGCTTTTCGCTTATCTATAGTCTCTAAATTCAAATAATATTACTAACGTTTCGTTCTACGATGCACTTCATCGGCTATTATGATTTATTTATTTTTTCTTTTTATTTTGTCAGTTTTTTTGATAATTTTGGGAACTACGGTTTTCGCTTTGCTTCCAGTCAAGTAGCCATAAATGTGACCTCAGGTTTGCTTTTCTCTTTTTTTCTATGTTTGTTTTTAGTGTGTTATGTTGCTTTTAGTGTTGGTGTGAGCTGGCGGGTGGAGCAGTGTCTTGCACCTGTTAGTTGCACTGTTCTTAGAAATAGTATAATTTATTATTTGTATATATTTATTTCAACATAATAATTACCTACTTATATTTATGTCAGACAATGAGTCTTATTTTTCTGCTAACGAATCTACTGCCTCTTCAAGCGATGAAAGTTTTTGTTCTTTTAGCGACACCCTTGGTGACTTTTTACAACAGAATTTCAAGGATCAATCTAATCGGTTGGTGAATGTGTGTCACATTAACGCTCAAAGTGTTCCCAGTCACTACAGTGAACTGTACAACGTATTTAATAACAGCAACATTCACGCCATCCTAATCTCCGAAACATGGCTCAAACCGAATCTTCAGTCCACCACTTACCCTCTTAATGGTTTCGTTCTGATACGGAATGATCGGATTGGTAAAGGAGGGGGTGGTGTGGCCATATACCTTCGCAGTGACTTTCCTTATAAAATACTTGCTACTTCCTCTTCAAACTATTCTGCCTCTGCCGAGTTTATTTTTCTTGAAGTCTGTGTCAAGGGAGCCAAAACAATTATTGGTGTTGTCTACTGTCCTCCCACTGTTGATTACTTCACTGAATTCGAATCAGTACTTGAATCTTTGGGTTCGGAGTATGCACATCACATCATCATGGGTGATTTCAACACAAACCTCCTTTCCCACAACTCCCCTCGATCCCGTAAGCTTCTCCAACTTATCGAGTCAGCTAGTCTGCACTTGTTGCCGCTCCAACCTACTCATCATAACACTGCCGGTGACGACACCTGGCTCGATCTGATCCTTACCTCAAATCCATCCCTTGTTTCCTCCCATGGTCAACATGACGCTCCTGGCTTTTCTCATCACGACATGATTTTCCTTTCATATATACTGAAACCTTCCAAACTTAAACCCAAGGTTCTGTACAGGCGTTGTTTTGCGCGGATGAATGTTGATAAACTAAAGGAAGATGCGTCCGTTGTCGATTGGGAACCCATGACAGAATCCATTTCAGTTGATGACAAGGTTACGATGTTCAACGATGTTGTGGTCAACCTTTATGACATCCATGCTCCCGTCAAAAAAGTGAAATTAAAACGCCCACCTGCACCATGGATGACAAAAGGAATACAGATGGCAATGCGACGCACAGTGGTCCGGATTTTGAATATGGTGGACTTAGAACCCAAGGTCAATATTTCGCGCTAAAAAAATTCATGCGGATAGATAAGTGAACGCCCATCAACGTTTGTTCTAGCGGTTTTTAAGAAATTGTTTACTTCCGCCAAAAAAAAATATTGAAAAAAAAAATGTATGGAGCAAAACTGATATAATTTTTTTTTCCCGAAATTTTCAAAAGTGTTAGCAATGAAACCTTTTGTATGTTATTGTATTACACTTATTGGATAATTCCACAAAAAAAAAAAAATTGCATACACTTGCAGCCTTGGCCGGAATAAGCATCGGAACTTTCAATGTTTTTATTCCAACGTATTTGTGACAATTAAAGGTTTTTATTCATTTATAGTCACATAATATATATTTTCAATATCATAAACATTAAAATTCATTATTCCTTGAAAAATAGATACAATTTAATTTCATATTTTACTTCTTAGTGGGTTAGCGCTGTTACTCAAAGCGCAGTTAGTGACCGAATGACGCATTGCCTGCAAATTTCCCCCTCCCATTCCCTAATATTGCTATCTCTTTCATTTTCTACTATTTCTGTCTCTTTCATTCTCTATTCTCGTTAAGACCCTTGCTACTTGCGCGCTCATGAATCAAATAAAACAGACGGAGCTCCTGCTGGAGCGTGTCTCCCGCATCCCGGCGCGCGTCAAGTTGAGCGTGTACAAAATGTACGTGCGCTCAATATTGACGTACGCCGCCCCGGCTTGGTACGCTCTCACGAGCGAGTCGAGCCGAAAGCTGCTCCGCGCGCAACAGAACCTTGCGCTGCGGACCATCGTTGACGCTCCTCGCTGTGTGAGAAACAGCGTACTACACCGGGACCTCGGGATTGAGAGCCTGGATGAGTTTGTGAGGCACCTCGCGAAAGGCATGTTCGCGCGTGCCGACGCATCCGCTTGGCCTCATGTCAAGCAGATAGCGCCCTGGCACGCGCGCCCGCCTGACGCGAGACCCCTGCCCCGCGACCTGGTAGCGGACGACTGACCCCATCGCACCGGACATGACGCCCAAGCAAGCGGCACCCAGGCTACACGCAGCTTGCTTGAGACAATAATACGTCACAAACCACACGCATCTGTTGCGTATTTGTATTCTAAGTTAATATAGGTATGAATACGTAACAAAAACAGACATCACCTCTATACAGGCACATATATATGCACGTATAGTCGCAGCTGCGGTCGCGACTACACGTATTCACCGGGCGGCGTTACACTACAGTACTATGCCGCTCTCACACTCATATTCCGCCTATTACCCGGGTCATGGTTTGGCTAGCTCTGATAAGTGGGTCGGGTATAGGCTACATTGACCTGTAGAAGCGCCATAAAGTCGCCATCTCGTCGCTGGTCGTCCTCGCCGGGCCTCCCCCAGGCAACTGGGGGTCTCACCTGGCGGGGACAGACCGCCGAGATGTCGTGAAGAAGCGATACTGTGTAACAGTGTCGCGGCGCGACTACAGAAACAATCTCAGATACCCTATCACAGGGCCCGCGGCTGCTCACGCGGGCCCAACATCCTCAGGCCGCATCAGGCCGCCCAGATGAGGGGCCCATATTAATGGGCCACCGTATATCATCCGCGGTCAGGGGGCTACGCCCCGGTACCGCTAGCCACGCCCCCTTGCGGGGGCGTAGCGACATCTGAGTGGAGCGTGTCATTAGACATTCAACCCTTGAAGAGTCAACATACCTGGAAATTTTAACGTGAAGAAAACTACCTACTTAATCATGCCTGGATTTGGTACTTACCTGGACATTTACGTGTTTCTACGAAAAGGGGACCTCAAGGACTACAAACGACTGCATCAAGCAATTTTGGACTGCATTTTGCTTGAAATTTCGCAAGAAGATTCTCAAAAAATATTGAATTTTGCAAGATCTCTCACTGTGAACTTAAATCGTCGATGGACCGAAGCACACAGGGTGCAAAAAACATTCATGAAAAAGCATATGAGCTGGTTAGAAACAAGAGTTAAGTGGCCTGAATGTGAATCTGTGAATCTCTCCAAAATTTTTGAAGAGACCGAAAATTTGAATTATCGTTCCACAGAAGAAGAAGCAGCTGTTCTACCCTTTGCATCTACTTCGAAGGCGACTAGTGACATGGGCACTTCTACAGACATCGTATCAAGGAAGCCATTTGAAGACTTGGGAAACAAGCAGAAGAAAAGGCGATCGGGTACATTACTCGACTATCCGGAAGAGGAACTGACTTTTGCTTTTGTCACAAAGCTTAAGTCTAATGGGAAAGAAGTTCTTGCTCGCATCATCGATCATCTTATGAAGAAACCTGAAAAGGTTGAAGATGTCGAATCATTTTTATTTATGAACGAAAAGAAGGAGACTATGCAGGAAGATCAAGTTTTGGCCCTTACTACTTCATTGGATCTGTCAAAGTGGAAGTACCTCACTTTAAGGTCTGCATTGTCACAACAGTTGAAGCTTCCGTCTTACCACAAGTTGTTAGAAGCTAAGAAAAGGTGTTATCCAGATGCCAGAGATATTATAATATCAGAAGATGGAGTGAAGGTGAAACTACAAGCACTTTTAGATGTCACAACTCGAAGGATTCTGCAAGTCGTTGGTGATGATTTAAATATTTCCAGTGGAAACTTGAAGCTGACCAGCAAATGGGGATTCGATGGTTCATCAGCACAGAGCAACTACATGTAAAAAAGTGAAATGGCAGAATTAATGGGTAGATATAAAATAAAACTACGAAGCAAGAGATGGCAGGTTCGAATGTTTTACCATTTTCTGGACCTTGTCATGTCCAATGCCTGGTTACTGTACAAAAGAGTTTATAAGACTAAGAGTACGAATGAACCACTGCTGTCTTCTGCTGATTTTCGTGAAGAGATTGGTACGGTGCTCTGTAAGATGGGGATAAAAGCACACGTACAACGCCGAAGCATTGAACCAGACATCCAGGCGAAAAAACGCAAGGGTCCAGCTCAATTTGTGCCTCCAGCAGCTGTGCGCCAAGACCAAGTAGGTCACTGGCCAGTATGGGTCGAAAAACGTATCCGCTGCAAGTTCCCTAAATGCTCCGGCAAATCACAGACCCTTTGTGAAAAGTGCGGAGTTGCATTATGCAACAACAAACAAAACAATTGTTTTAAATCATTCCATACTTCCTAGTGGAACACATTGCAGCAATGTACCCGTAATGGCACACTCCCTTTTTTTTTTTCATTTTGTGAAGTAAATATTAAAAATTTTGAAAATAAAAAAAACGTGTTTTCTTATTTATGAAATCCTATCCTAACTGCTACATTTTATTAAATAATATTTTATTGAGTTATAAAGAGCTAACTAAAGTAACTATTTTTTTAAATATATGTAATAACTAGCTTTTGCCCGCGGCTCCGACAAAACACAATAAACGACACAACAAACTGAAATATTATCAGAGTACAGCCCGCGAATGTTTTGTCATTGGCGCCAATTGTTTTGAAAGTTTTTTTTTTTTTTCTAAAGGCTCCCGTTTACATAATGCCTTTTGACAAACGTTCTTTTTTGACATTCTGTTTAAAAAAAATACAGATATGGTTATGATTAAATATGATAATCACCAAAATTAAATGGGGAAAAATGTTTCCCTTAGTCGTGGAAGGGTTAAAATAATTGCCTAATAAAGTGTCTTTTGGTGTAACCCAAAAGCCTTCTGACAACCAATACATTTTAATGTTTGATGAAATGTCTTTAAAAAAGCATTTCAATTACAACCCTAAGGAAGATATTATAGAAGGCTTTTTTTCTAAAGGCTCCCGTTTACATAATGCCTTTTGACAAACGTTCTTTTTTGACATTCTGTTTAAAAAAAATACAGATATGGTTATGATTAAATACGATAATCACCAAAATTAAATGGGGAAAAATGTTTCCCTTAGTCGTGGAAGGGTTAAAATAATTGCCTAATAAAGTGTCTTTTGGTGTAACCCAAAAGCCTTCTGAAAACCAATACATTTTAATGTTTGATGAAATGTCTTTAAAAAAGCATTTCAATTACAACCCTAAGGAAGATATTATAGAAGGCTATCAATCAAGACCACGCATCCCAGAGATGGTCACCACTTAATTCTGCATATGCCTTGGTGTTTTTATGATATCAGGCATTAGGAAGAGGATGAAACAAACTAGCCTACTACTTTTCGAGTGGATTTTCTACTGCAGACAGGCTTGGTGTTCTTATTAAAGAGGTATTATTTTTTGTTTATTTTAAAACTTATTATGTCATGAAATTTGAATTTTATGCATGAACTTAATCATATTATTAAAATACTTTATCATTTTTATTTGTGTTTCATTGCTTCTTCTCTAAGGAACTTAGTAGCTAGTACTGAGCATCCATTCATCACGGTTCATAATAATGAATTCGTAACAATACTTGATAAACCTCATTTATTAAAATGTTTCAGAAACAATTTTATGAAATATGACCTTGAGTGTCCAACAAATATATTATCCGATAGCAAGACAACTGGAGAGCTTAAGCTTATCATTCATAATTTTATAGTTAAAAATCCACATTTTTTTAATTTACATCTATTGGATCATCTCCCTCATCGATTTCCTTGAGTTACTAAAAAAATTATGTGTGTGGTTACAGGTGTTGCTAAATGGTCCTACATAAAGGAGTTTTATAACAACAGAAACCCAAATTTCGAGTTTGCTCCCGCTCTGAAAAAAAAACATTTAAATCCAAACACAAAGCAAAAAATGAGAGTGAAACTAGCTGCACAAGTTTTAAGCCACTCTGTAGCAGGAGGAAAGTACGCCAAAATATCAGCGGGTGAATGGAATGCTTATACACGATTATCATTTTATTCCCAGAAATAAAGGCCATATTCAGTTACTATAACAGAAAAATTTCCATAAAAAAGAATACTCCCGACTAGTAGTCACACCAGTATGACAAACAGGTTTTTATTTCTTGTTTGTCATACTACTGATTTTTCCACTCGGTTTATTAAATTTATTTCATAACTAGTGCTGTCTTAATTACACTACTTAGTTTGTTAATTTATGAAATATGCACATGTATACGTTATGAAATACGCATATAACAAATTTATTTTCAGGAGAGCTTTCTGCAGATGCCATTGTGACGGAAGAAGTAATTAACACAATTGATAAATTATTCGACAGTGTCAACAGTGATTGACCAGATCTACGAAGAGGAAAGCTTTATGCCACTTTACGGTGAACCAGTCCACACCTACAACTTTACAAAGACGTGATATATTTTTTCAGAAATATGAAATACTTGCTTTAGCCCGCGGCTCCGCCCGCGTGAGTGTCAGTTATCGCGTAAAAAAGTAGCATATAGTTCCTTCTCCATATCCCAGGCCAAATTTCATGACGATCAGTGTAATTATAGTGTTAGCTGCATCCCCAACCTATACCCCTCTGGCCAGCCCGGAGTATGACGTCATCGAGTTCTAGTCCTTATAAAACGACGCGCTGTGACCACGGGCTCCAGGGCCCGCGTCTGTCACGCGGGCCCAACATCCTTAGGCCGCAGTAGGCCGACACAAGGAGGGGCCCATATTAATGGGCCACCGCGAACCTTCCGCGGACGGGGGGCTATGCCCCGGTTCCACCGGCCACGCCCCCTTGCGGGGGCGTAGCGACATCTGAGCACGGGCTCATTCCCCCGAACCCGGCAGCGCGCGCTTTACTATTAATTTCCCATTATTTTATTCACTTAATTAATAACTCCTCAATTTTGTATTTTTGTAACTTAATTATTAATTTGAAAGACTTGTTCAAATATTAACCTCCTGAACTATTCTTCCATTTTAATTCAATTCCTAAAAATAGTGTGTTAATGGCAACACTATGGTCGGTAGTGCAACACTACATAATTATAGTCATGGACTCACAGAGTACTCGTTATTAAAATAAATATGCAAGTGATTTTGATAGTAAACAGTTTGTTTATTGTGTAGTAAACCTAGTAAATCCCACAACATTATATGGCGCAGCCGGATATTAAGGTGGGTGGAATTGAAAAGTACCTAAAAGAAAAATGGACGAAAAAGTAAAAGGCGTCGGGAGTAAGGTTGCCAGATGTCCGGGATTGTCCCGGAATTTTACGTCTTGTCCCGTGTCCAGTAATTCGGTCTATTGTCCTAGATTCCGAAAAATTTAATAATTAAATAAAATAACAATAAATGACACGGCTAGGCGGCAGGCAGAGAGCGGGTTTACTTCATTCGCCCCGACTCCCGGCGACTCGGCGGAAGTCTCTCTCTCTCGCTCGCTTCCCTATAGATCTATCGCGCGCGACTGTCCGGCCGCCCGCTCGCTCGGTCACTCTTGTGTTGTTTATGATGCTAATAACACGCGTTTGCTTTTGTTTTTAAAATTATGGAGTCGTCGTCGTATCCATCAACAAGTAAAAAGCGGCTCACGGGTTTCAATGATAAATGGATCACAGGTATTGAATTTAAAGAATGGATACAAAAAAAAGATGAATTTAATGCTATTTGTAAAATTTGTATCTCTGAAATAGCTATTCAGTATGAAGGTCGACGAGCGCTGACATTACAGTACCTAGTTAGATTTCGGGAGCGGAGCGATGGCAAAAATAAAACGTAAGGGCCCGTTATACCAAGAGTTTATTGGAACGCTAAGCTGGTGGTCACTGGCGCCTTCACATCACGCCATGTCTGGCTGTTAAGGCAAAAATGCAGTGTACGAACTAATGGCTCTACCACAGCGACAGATAAGGTGAGTTCGGAGAATGGAACTACCTACATACAATTACTTTGTCATGTTATTAATTTAAAAAATGAATAGGTAATTTTGCTGTGTACTTTATGTATTAAACTATAACTAATGAGATGAATTGAGACTTAAGGGTCCGTGCACGAAAAAAACTCTCTTTTGGCAATTTCTTGTCTAATTGTGAGGAAACTTGAAATAATCGAAACATTAAGTCTGTGTAACTATAAACGTACAGTTTTCATGGTGCTAAACCATTCATGTCATTCACAGCAGCTTTTAATAGTTTCATAATTTTTGTGCTCTCCAAAATATAGTTTATTTCGCCATTGATTTACTTAATGAAGATATTGTATAATC
This sequence comes from Dryobota labecula, assembly GCA_947523025.1. Taxonomy (NCBI): domain Eukaryota; kingdom Metazoa; phylum Arthropoda; class Insecta; order Lepidoptera; family Noctuidae; genus Dryobota; species Dryobota labecula. The sequence continues at coordinate 8,135,886 of OX383306.1, forward strand.
ATTAAATAAAATTTTGATTATATTTTAAGGATAGCTGAAGACTAATTTGTGATTTTTAAATTTCTTGATATGATTTGCTAAATAATAGGTAAAATATATATTACTGACGAAGTTTAAAACAAAAAAAGGTTTTTTCAATATTATTTTTCTGCTATATTTTGTATGCAAGTTGAAAAAAGTGGTTCCGCCACATGCAAGTAGACCATATAATGATGTTGATGATATTTTTTAATGTTCAAAATCAAAAGTAGTTTCTTGTAGAATGATGATCAAATGTCAGTCTCGCGTCATTTTTCGGAAAACTTGTTGCAAATATTAGTGATTTACCGTGAATACTTAATTTATTTGAAAAATCCCTTTCAGCCACATGCAAAACAAAGAACACGACTTTTCAAATCTCAAATAATTTTGTTTAAATTATGTTTCCCTTTCTCACAAACAATGAACAAAATTGATCAAAATCAGTCGATTTCGTGCACGGCCTCTTAACCTTCTTTCAAATACATTTTATATATTTCACAGTTCAAGCTTATACGTTTTCTTGTAATATACTAAATGCTTAGTAGGTATACATTTTGCGTTTGTTCTTAACAACTAAGTCTTATGCCCAAATACTCAAACGTTACTTAACTTTAAGACGTTCTTATAAGTGTTTCTGTCGCTACAAAACAGTTTAAAGTGACAGAGACAGCATTAGACTTAACGGCGACTTAAAATTGAATTGCGTTTGAGTATTCGGCAGTTTGTTACTTTAATATCTCAGTCTTTTTTCTTTAATTGGACTTGCTTTATCTACGATTAAAGCTGTCAGTTTATAGTCTTATTAATGAAAATAGGAACTAGAAATCAGGTTAATAATTATGTTATTGGTAAACAACGTTTTTATATTAACGTATGAGCTAAATTCGAAAAACAATCAGCTAGTAGAATCAACAGTAAAGTAAATAAAATGGTATATCATGAATCATGATATACCATTTTAATTACTTTTTCTTTCTTTACGCCTAAAGGAAGCGCACAGAATGAAAAAGTAAGCCTTGCCGAGTTAGAAGATATTTTTCACTCTGTAAAACATCACATCTCCTACTTGGCTCAAGATTGTTCATTAAAGGTCAGAAAACAAACCATCACAGATTCGGAAATGGTCAAACAAATGACCGGAGGGCGCACCAAATGCACTGCCATTGTGAATCAAGTTCTGGTGGCCTACCATGATCTAATTAAAAACGATTCAGAAGCAAGACATTTCAGTTTAGGTTCCTAAACTGCATTGCTTCAAATTCGTACCATGTCGTCCAATAAGCTCAGCGGCATTTGAATCGTTTTATGTGAATGAAAGATCGCTATTTCTGGCTGAGTCGCATTTGAAACGTTTTTGGTGAAAAAGAGACAACGCTATTAATATCGTATAAGTTTGTTTTGCTCACATTTAGTGTCAGACACGTTCAGAAGCAAGTACCAGTATATTTGTTCTCAACTCAGTATCATTACTTTAAAAAAGATACTTGAAACAGTTGTTTTTAAGATTTTACGTTATTTCGGTAACTATTGTTATAATAATTTTTAGTCAAAGTAAATATTTATTTAGCTTTTGCTATTATTATACAAAAAAAAAAAAAATTTTTTTTTCGACATAATGATACCGCACTTTTATTATGTATGTTTCGAGCGCACAAGTCTGTGGAGTTGTCAGTTGTGATTGCGGTGGGAAACATAAACAAAGTGAAGTGAAGTTTTGAAGAAGTTTGATATTACACATCTAAACAATTATTTCAAGGAATGTCGTAAGTATTCAACATTGTATAATTTGTCTAGGTACTGGAACTAAATTATTCCTTCGATAAACCTATTAGGAAAGTGAATAAACGTAGTTTGCCTCGACAAGCCACTTGAGTCTTGGTGACAAGAATTTCAAGTGCTTTTTTTGTTGCATTCTAGTCGAAGGAGAGTAACTTTTAACCAGCTCGAGGCCTTGTGGGAGATTTTAAATGATTACAGAGCTCTTGCAACTGGCTACAATAAATCTTCCCAGGCCAGAGAGTACTCCAAAAGGATGTGGCAGATCGCAGCCGACACTTTAAACTCCCAGGGTGATGGTGCGCAAAAGGATTGGAAGAGCTGGTGTAAGGTAAGTTTCATTAAGTATTAAATAACCGGAATTGCTTCACATTATTAATAAATACATTTACTAACTTATGTAATCTTTTCAGTACTGGAATGACTACAAAAGTAAACTGAAATCGAAAGTTGCCAGTGCACGAGCCGCTCTGCATAGGACTGGAGGTGGGCCATCTCATGAAGGAAGACTGTCTGATCTTGAATTAAAATTTATTCAAATATTGGATGAGGATTTTGGGTCGGGTCTTCCTGGAGTTAGAGTGGAACCATTTGATATTGTGTGTAACTTTAAGTATTTGCCTTGATTTTGATGTTTCTCTATTTAAAACATACATGAAGAGTAGGTACTGCATTTCTGGCCTGTAGGTACACGCTATACAGTACCTATCCGATAGACATTGCTTAACATTTTTCAATCATTAACAGTCAACTGAAGATCGGACTGAGGCAGGGAGTGCTCCGATATTATCTGCTCAAAATGAGGAATCAGAGAGCATTCTGGCTAATCACTTGAACATAGAGTCAGTAGATCTAATAGTGATTCCTCCTGAGCCGACAGCAGCGGCGCCTACATCGCCTATACTGGCGATGACCCCGCCTCCTGTGCCAGCCCCAGCACCGGCTCCATACGCCTTATCACCTCCACGCCGTTCCCCGCGTCGCGTCGGCGGCAGCGGCAGCGCAGAGTTTTACCTATGTAAAAAATGGAACTGGAATGTGGCCGTAGGTTCCTACTTATTGCAGCTTTAGGTATCACATTATTATTCTTCGCGCCGAGACAACATCAACCCATAATTATTATTTTACTGACTTTATTCTTATTGAATTCCTTTCCTCTAATGTCTTTGGGAAAACAATGTATTTATTTCTCATTTGAGGAGAATTTAACGCCATGGTTATCTGAGACAATACTGATGACACAGTTTTTTGTGCCATGGAATGACCACCTATGTCTCCAATTGGTCTTTGATAAGACCCTCTGGCGTAGAATGTCAATGCAGTCAAAACCTTAAACAAATATTATAACAATTATACTTATTGTGGTTAATAAAACTTATTGTTGAAAAAAGTGCATATAGTTTCTCAGATTTCTAACAAACAAAAACAAGAGTTATTGACATACATTGGCCAAGTCCAGAACTGGATAATACATCTTATTTTAAAGGCAATAATTTAAAAAAAAGAAATGTATCAGTTCACTGTAAGTAAAGGTTCAGCTAGTGTCCATTACCTCGCAATATCTACCTGACTCTCAGATACTCACTACACATTTGCTATCCACGTCATGTATGCAACTAGATGTCAATCTATTATTTATTTACTTGCGTGATATGTAGTATAAAACAATAAACTGTGGCTAAGCCATAGGTAGCTACTTACATTTATTAAATTTGAGCTAAGTAGTTAATATGCTAAATGAATTAAGTAAGAGATAAGAAGCTATGTTAGGTTATTTACCTTTTTTTCTAAGGATAAATCCGTTGACTTGACAGGCTCTTTAAACATTGGGCTCAACTCAGCGCACAAATTGAGCACTAATTCTTTGGATAGCCTGTAGCGCCTAATGAATTCGGCATCCTCAAAATTATTGAAGGGGTCCAACTGGCCGCGTGACTGGAGCCTCTTACGTTTTTGGGAATAGTGTGAGGCAGAATCTTCCTCAAAAAACTCAAATAATAGTAGTTCATCAGACATATGATACAGAAAAACAAATGCGGTTACAAAGGCATGAATAATAGGTATTTTAGACTTTAAAGGAAAGATTAAAGTACACTTACATTCGTTTTTGTAAAATTCCACTAAAAAACTTTGTTTTCGTCAATAATTCACCAAACGTTTCAGTTTATGTTAGAGAAATAGTAACTTTTAATGAATCGCTTATTTTGACAGTTGAGCGTTTCAGTTGAGCTGCATTTAGGACGTCATGGTACCAAATTGAATGAATGAAACCAAAACTTGCGACTCAGTTTGGGAAAATCGCTGTCAGATGCCATCGCCTAAATTGAATCGTTAAACTGACGTCATGGTACGAATTAGAAAAACAATTCAGTTTAGGTCCTAAAATAGATCGCGTTAAGAGCTTGTAGTAGGCCCCTGTACCCTTATTCAATGGAACTGGTCCAAGAGGATTTGAAAGAAGACGTGCCTTTTTCCGTCGCTACTGATGCGTCGAATAAAGAAAACAAGAAGTAGTTCCCAGTTTCCGTTCAGTATTTTACAGCAAAATCTGGAATGTGCCGAAAAATTTTAGATTTCTACTAAGATCCATTCGAAGACTTAAAGCATCAAAACAGAATAAGCCACTCCTGGGCTGCTCCCTGACGACACGATGGCATTCCACGTTGGACATGTTAGAGCGGCTCGTAGATTTAAAGGAGTATTGTTCTCAAACACCAGGTGAAACCTTGTATGTGTCACCGCCAACCTGGGATGCTTTAGATGACCTTATTATATCACTAAAACCAGCAAAAATACTGAACAAGGTACTGCAGAGAGAACAACTCACGATTGCTCACTTCTATTAAGATTGGTCCAAATGTTATTTGGAGACATCGCGGTTATACTTACCTCTGGCCCAATTTATATGCCAATATATAAAAATTTGAGAAAAGCAGTTAATGCTGAACGCAACATTTGTAAGTCAGTGATACAGGAGAAATTACTAGTGTGGGGGCAACGTTTAAAAAAAAAAACAAAAAAGTGCTTTATATCTGGATCCTAGATTCCATGTGGTCTTGTCAGCACACAAAGCAGCATTAGCTATTAGGCATCTTAATATAACTTGGAGGAGGCAAATTTTAAAAGTAGTTTCTGATGCTGTGGATGAAATGGAATCAATTCTAGCCGAAACAAAAAAATAAAAACCGTAACCGCCGTGACCATATTATGTCCAGAGTCAGGCGAATATAACAGCCCTTTTAGAGAACTTTTCTTGCCATCCACGAATACCACCCACAGAAGATATACAATTCAAAAGTGCCTGTAAACGGTTTAATTGAAATAAATGATTTGAGTTTGAGTTTAGTGTTAGGTATTTTGTAGGGTATTACAAAAAAACTTTTTTCAAAAAAACAAACGACTTTCAAAAAAAAAAGTGAAAAATAACTTTAATTTCGGAACTCGGTGTCCTTGGTTCTGCATTTTCGTTTTTTGCCACCGACTTCCGAAATTTTAATTATTTTTCACTTTTTTGTGTTTTTTTTTTAAAGTTGTTTGTTTTTTTGTTATTTTTTTTTTTTTTTTTCACTTTTTAGTTATGATACCTATCCCACAACAATTCGATTACCACTACTTGCTATACCGCACAAACAAGAGTGACACAAGAAACCTATACGAAGTAGATTAAATACAAACTAAACAACTCAAAAACTACCCAAGCAAAGTTAATAAAAATCGGTTAATAACCATTTACAGCCCGAGTGCATCTCATGACAATTCCAATAAGCCCAAACACGGCTAGGATACATTGTTTTATTACGGAGTTCCGGTGCATATGAGTACCTTCCGGCTTTATCTTCAGATCAGTTCGATGGTACCATTTTCATCAGAATTATTTATTTAAACTTGCTTCATAGTCGCTTAACAATCTTAATCGAGATATCTTATCGCCACCCGTGAAATACGTATCATTGGGGAGTTCCGGTGGCCATTTGTGGTCTTCTTGATCAGTTCCACTTCATCAAATGATACTTTCTGATTGCAAATGCTTGAGTTTGTGATAAAAATACAAAAATCGCTATATGTTTGCCTATAAAATTTGAGGAGTTCCCTCAATTCCTCATGGATCCCATCACCAGAACTGGATTTTGAAAAAATGGGACCAATCTGGAAGTATATCCTTTCAAATAAAAACAGGAATTTTTCAAATCGGTTCATAAACGACGGAGAACCGAGGTAAAAAACATACGAGTAAGAAAAAAAAAAAATTCAGCCGAATTGAGAACCTCCTTATTTTTGGAAAGTCGGTTAAAAATTTACTTACTTCGTCAATCTCATATAAATCCGGGTCTAATTCTTTGTCATCTATAATAAAGTCATCTGGGCTTTCAGATGACTCATCTATGATGATATATTCACCTGCAATTTTACAGTTTAGTTGCATTTAATGTAAATAATGTAACCTAATTAAAGTTCACTGACTTATAGGTACTTACGTTTACGTATATGCTCCACACCTTTATGAGGTAAAATTTTTCCACAACACCAGTCAGATAAGAAGAACGAAAGAAAACCTTAAAGAGGAAAGATAAGAAAACCTTAGGTAGGGCCTCGGCTTAGTCCGGTTTACACAGGCGTGTCTTTCCGATCGGAAATAAAAACCAATACTGAGTTATAATAATGTGCAACAATCAGCAAGTGAACGACAGCGAGGCGGTGCGTCAAAGAAAACCTCTATTTATTAAGGTTTAGGTACTGCTATTAATACATTTATAAAGGTTAAGGTACTGTTTCCGAAACATTTTAAAGGTTATATATAGTACTTCTACCGAACTATACCGGTATGCATTTCCAACCTCAAAATTCCGCTACTGAAAAAAGAATGGTATCGAAATATTTTGGTACCCTTATTTAACGGTGTGACGTCATACCGAAATTTAAAGGTACCTTTATTTTTAGGTAATTCAGTCCCTGTTAGTAGGATGGCATTCATGACACATTTTCGAAAAATGTCGCTTATGTTGTTATTACCTTTTAACCGTCGATATGTACGTAATTTTTGTGAGACTGAACTAGTGGTGAATATGAGATACATTTTTAATAGGCTCTTAGTAACATCAGATCCATTTCTCTCGAGCATCAGGAAACTGCCCCAGAGACCGGCAAAATCTCTACATCAAGAAGCTATACAATTGATAAAACAACTTGAAGTCACCAGACAAGAGACAAATAACGATTTCGATTTAGATACAAGTGGGTCAGCATCAGAATCCGAAGCGAATGATTCGAACATTGATGAATATGATATTCATGTATATCATATTCATCAATGTTCGATTGTTCGAATCACAGATATATAAATACAGGAGATATGGCAAGGAGGCGTGGCGCTTGCGAACGCATCTAGCCGCAAAGCGGCTTGTTGCCAGTTTCGGCCATTAGTCGAATGTCAACTTGCGACGTCTTCACTGCTTGTGATTTTTTACAAAATGCCGCGTTGTACAGTGGTTGTTTGCAAAAATAACACCTCTATTGTGAATTATACGAAAGATGGCATCTCATTTCACACGTAAGTATAAAAATATGATTGTTTTTCTTATTAAATTCATTAAAACATTACTTCGTGATACTAGAAACACGATAAAGTACCAAAAGCAATTATTTTCATTAGGAACTAAAACCATTGTTTGCTTAATACACATCGATCAATGAATCGGCTGGTCTAATAGCGCAATGGATAAGTGTTTTACTGATACTTTCACTCACACGATAGTTTCGTGAAGCGGGTGCTGCCGGCTATTATTGTTAGGTAGAAAATTAGAGATGTGATGTCACTTTTGTGGTTGTCGATATTTTATACGATCCTACTTAGTTCGAATGATTACACAAGGGAACAAAGGAGAAACCCAAACTCCATAGAAACTTGGGCCTGACGTTACAGGGCTGCAATTTGGCCATAAATTAGAGCATTTAGGAAGGTTTCACGAGCCCAATTTTCACGACTCCCAGCAATGGCCAAATTGGTAAAATCAGACAATGTTTACATTTTAGGTTATTTTTATATTTCGAGTTATTTCATTAAAAAAAAATATTTTTGAGGCTTTCTGGTACGCACACGCGATATGCTGCAGCTGTAGCGCCTGCAGCCTATTACGATGACGTTTTAGGTACATAAAAAAGCGCTTAGGGGATGCATTTGCTAATATTGTATTTACTAGGTGATTCGATGCAATCTCAGATTACAGTAATCTGAGATTGCAATAATATATTAAAAAATAAAAAAAACAATTGTGATAAATTGTTTTATTAGTCACTGCCTTCATTAGGATTATCATAATATTTAAAAAAAAAAATGGTCTTCCATAGACTCAACATTTTCGAAATCCAAAAATTACATTCAGACTCCTTTAATGAAAACATATCTTGAATTTGATATGCACTGAATGTGTTAACAATATTATCACTAATATCATTGAGAAAGTCCCATGATGTGCATGTTAAATGGATATCACAAAGGCAAATATTTGGATGTACATAATAGTTATACATTTTAAGTAACTGTTTTCGCATTGTAATTGTTAATCAGTTTCTTTCATGTCTCTGACATCCTTCCACAAAACATCTTCTTTCAGTTTCAACAGCTCTATAATAATCAGGTAAAACAATAAGCGTTCCAACAGTTGATGTCCTTGGTGCAGAATAAGTTTCTTGCCTTGCTGAAAGTTCTTCTAAATGAGGAACGTCCTGACTATTTGGCTCATTGACAGCTGATGAAGATGCACTAGATGTTGAGGGGCCTGAATGGACCCAACAAGAGTGACAGACAACACTTGAAGCACCCACCTGAAAATAATAATTTATCTACATTAAAGGATGCCTTTACACAGAGACACGTGATGTGTTATTGACCACTTTGAAAATGACAAATCTAAAAAAATCCTGCGAGTGAGAAATTCTGATGTTCCTACGTCAGGATTTCTCATTCGCAGGATTTCTTTGCTTTAGCTTGACCACTGTTATCACAAAGTCTTTCTAATTCACTTAAATATTTTAGCATACCAAATAATTTTTTTTAATGCCATTGATAGCAAAACGAAACTAAACAATGTTATTAATAAACAGAATAAAACTGATATACTAACCGTGTGTGATAGGATCCATTCTCTTATAACTTCGTGTATTTTGCACTGGACCATTCCTAAGTTAATGGCAATGAACTCTTCTCAGAAGAGAACGTCCACAGTGAATACACACTCGTCGGTGTGCAATAGGTGTCTGTTCCCTTTCTTCTGGTCTATTTGCATCAAGAGATACAGCATTGGCATGAATCCAGCAAGCTTGGCAGATAGTCATTTTCATTTACCTGAAGCAAACATTTATCATTTAACTATTAGGTCTAGCACTAGCATTTAGCAATAAACATCTGAGTGGCACATTTGGGTAATCAAGAGTGGCCTTATTACATTCCCACTGCAGGGACACAGGCCTCCTCTCTGTGAGAGGGAATAGGCCGTAATGAACCATTCAGATTCAGTCCGGAAACGTCATGTCTTCGAATATGAATTTGTTGCACATTCATCATTTTATAAAATACAATTATCAACAGACAACTGATCATAAGCGATAACTCTATTTAGTTTCATAACATTAAATAATTACATAGAACAAAAATGTTACTATAAATAAATATCAGATACTAACCGTTTGAAGCGCGACCCATTCCTGTACAATTGAAAGAATCATTTCATCTTCCAATCTTCGCCTTCCTATTGTATTGCAGCGATCCGTTGCTATTCCGCAATTAATGCACAGGCTCATGATGTCGAACCAGTCGAAGATAAACAGATCCAGTTTTCCAGCAAAGGTCAGCAGGGGTGGCAGGGTACGGTGTCAAATGTTCAAGCGAGCGTTAGTCAGAAGGCAATCAATTTCTGTGTCTAGTATTCGAGCATAGGTCTTATTAAATAATAAATCGAAGAGAAATTCGGAAAAACACATTCACTTGCGCAACAATAGGTACGAAAAGCAAATGACATTATTGACATGACATTACAACCATGACAATTGACAGACGTTGACATTGACATTTGCCGTTTACCAGTGGAATCCGTGATGCAATCGAGTTTATCGATTATTTATTTCTCTTAATGATTTTTTAATGGTGATGTCGTTAAAAATGATTTAGATTCCTGATTTTTTTATTTTACAATGATTTGAATACCTAAAAGAACAATTATACTAAAACAATGGAGTATTATTTAATTATTTAAGAGTATCGATTTCCACTAAATCGATTATATTCTTAGGTTACGCTCTATTGATATAATGCCAGCATTTGTGAAGTTAGTGATATATAATGAAATAAGTGTTGTAACGGTTTATAAAGGTTGCTTAAAACAAAAAATAGAAATGTACTTATTTTCTACACTTGGCCATTGTTATTGAGTCTAGGATTTAAATGGGCTGATTAAGCAAAATAGACGATTTTTTTGGTACATATCTGATTCGTGTAACGGTTAGGCCCAGAAACGGGTTTCTCCATTAGACTTTTTTTGCTGCATGGAACTTTATATTATATAGCTGTTGTTTACTAATCTAAGGTAAAAATGATATAATTAATTATTGAAAACACAATTCATTACTATTTCTTGATTACTCGACTTATCTTTTATTGAATCAAGTATGGGTTTTTAATTTATTGCGGTACTCTTACACATGTATCATTGATATCATCATCACCATTCACACCTTTTTAATATTTTAGCTATCCGAAGGATCCAAAAATAAAAGAAAAGTGGATAAATGCAACAGGAAAAGGTCCAAACTGGTTTCCCACAAAAAATAACACGATATGTTCGTCTCACTTTGAGCCTAAGTGCTTTCAACCATTGAAGAAAGTTCGTCGGCTCTTCGAATGGTCGGTCCCAACATTGAAGTTGCGTATGGTGTTGACGAATTATATGGAACCCTCCACGTCCAAAGAATTGGATAAAAAGGATCCTAATTTGGTAAGTTAAACTATTCTACAACACCTATTTTTTTTTTCCTGACTTAATAAAACTAAGTACCTACCTAAGTTTTATTTCAACTCGTAATTTTTATTTTAAATTACAGAACGTTGCTTCAAAACCCCCAATCGATGATTCGGAAATTAATGCTCCAATGTCTATAACAGATGGTCTCGGTACCTTGAACACTCGACAAAATAGCATTTTGGAGAATCAAGAAAATCCGGGTAAAAACGATCTCATTGAAACACCTCGAAAGCGTAAATTACGCCAAATGATTTCCGTACAACAAAATTTAATAAAAACACAAAAAATACAAATTAAAAGGCTTCAAAAGAAAACCAGCCGGTATCAGAAAAAAATCGCTAATTTAAAAGAAATTTTGAATAATCTCAATGAAAAAAACTATATTAGCGCTGATCACGTTACGCAATTAGAAAACATTGGGATAACCGACCTTATCCAGCGTTATGAGAGAAATGTTTCATCGGGGCAATGCGCTACCCACAAGTATTCTCCTGCTTTAAGAATTTCTTCAACTACTCTTCACTTTTACTCGCCAAAGGCGTACGCGTATGTAAGGAAAAAATTCCAAACAGCTCTGCCTCATGTTCGAACAATAAAAAAGTGGTACCAATCCATCGATGCTCAGCCTGGATTTACGCAAGAATCATTAAAAGCAATAAAACTTAAAAGTTCCTGCACTAATCACAAATTGTTGTGTAATTTAGTTTTAGACGAAATGGCAATCAAACAGCGTGTGGAGTGGGACGGAAAACAAATGCATGGGTATGTCGACATATCGAATTCAGCAGAACAAGGGGATTGTTTACCCGAAGCCAAAGAAGTTCTTGTGTTTCTAGTTACCGCAATTAATGGGGTTGGAAAATACCAGTCGGATATTTTCTCGTTGATGGTGTCACAGGGGAACAGCGGTCCAATCTTATCATACAATGTTTGGAATTACTAGAAGATACAGGTATTCAAGTAACCTCAATGACTTTCGACGGCTGTCCAGCCAACATCACTATGGCTAAGAAACTCGGATGTTGTTTTGAAGTTGAAAACATAAAATCTTATTTTGAACACCCCGTTACTCGTCAACCTGTACATATTTTTCTCGATCCATGCCACATGCTGAAGTTATTGAGAAATGCTTTCGAAGCATATGGATGCTTTATGGCTGCTTCAAATAGGTACATAAAATGGAGTCATTTAAAAAACCTGTATGACATTCAAGATAAAGAAAAACTGCACTTAGCAAACAAAATAAGAAAAAATCACATCTATTTCAAGAACCAAAAAATGAAAGTTCACTTGGCGTCACAATTATTTAGCAACAGTGTTGCAGATGCCCTGAATTTCTGTTGTGAACTTCAAATGACTGGTTTTCATGACGTAGAAGGCACCGTCGAATATTTAAAAACTGTCAACAACTTGTTCGATGTGTTAAATTCAAGGCATATGGCCCAACTTCATTATAAAAAACCAGTTTACCAAGGCAACAAAGACAAGGTATTTGAAACTTTAGAAAAGGCAAAACGGTATCTAACATCTATAAAGCTTCCAGATGGTACAAAGGCCATCAGTACACCAAGAAAAACCGGATTTATTGGTTTTTTAGTGTGCATAGAAAGCCTTAAGGCATTGTATGTACAACTAGTTGAAAAGGACCAAAAACTTAAGTACGTTCCAGTTTACAAGATCAGCCAAGATCATTTGGAGCTTATGTTTGGACATATAAGGTCTCATGGTGGATGAAGCACTAACCCCACAGCGCGACAGTTTCAAGCGATATATAAAAAGCTCTTGGTAAAGTCGGAGCTTAGGGATGTAGATCAGGGAAACTGCACAGCTCTAGAGGAGGTTTCATTTTTGGTGTGCTCCTCTGCTGTCAAAAATATAAATCTGACAATCGAACCATGCAAGTTAGACGAAAGTAACGATGAAGACGAGATGAGTTTGCTGTATGAACAAGCCATATTTGATGAGGAAATTAGTATACTTGTACAAGACATCACAGAATTTAGTAGCCAGGTAGTGTCATACATAGCAGGATTTATAGTTCATCGCTTGCTAAAATTATTGAAGTGTGATACATGCTGTAGCGGTTTGATTGCAGATACAGTTGACGACAAGCACCACAGGTTTATAAAATTGAAGGATAAAGGCGGCCTAATATTTCCATCCAATGACGTAATAACCATATGTAAACGGATGGAAGTAATAATAAAAACTTCTATTCTTTCATCTGATAACACAAAAATTACATCGAAAAATATTAGACAAGAGCTCATGTCAAAATCCTTATCGCATTTAATAGGCATGAATCTTTTTGAAAAAATAAATTTTCACCAATACAACCAATCGCCAATGAATAACCATTTAATAATACTAATTAAAGCCGTAATGGAAAAATATGTAAACGTAAGATTACACTATTTAACTAAGAATGCAACACCTAAACTGTCTAAGCGGCAAGTTTTAAATAAATATTTACATTTTACTGGTCAGTAAAAACCATATCAATAAAATCTTGAAGTTTTACTTGTGTTCTCCTAGTCTAAACTAGACAAAAATCACCAAAATTTAGTTTATTCCTGCCAAACGACGATTTCCTATTCTGAAATTGACACGACTTAACTATATTTTATTTTGACAGCACTGAGATTGCACCGTGTTATTAATTTAGTGAAAATGGAATTTTTGCTATTCTGAACTTGACGTTTTTTCACCTAAAATTTGGATTGTCAAACTAAGCCAGCACCCTAATTGCGTAACACACTATCAATCGTAGTTTGTTTCATTTTGACAGCTCAACAACATTCATTGCGTTATTTTCGGTGTTGAGAAGACAAAAATTTCGAACATATGAAGCAATGGATTAGCAATATGTTTCAGAATGATTCAAATTCCGATCGTTAGTGAGTTACGTAATTAGGGTGCAGGCTAGTTTTAATCGCGATTAAAAAGGTGTGGAATAAAATTAATTGTCATGAACTAAAATTCACACCAACACCTCGACTTCAGGTGAAAAAATAGTACTTACTGTATTTTTATATATAAAAAGAGCAGATTAAAGGTAACTGAATTTCATCGATACTATTTTTTCTACGATTACCTCTTCACATCACTAGTTGCGATGTGTGTTTATTCTGAGTCTGTAGCTACAGGTAGAAGCCCCGCCCCCTGTATGCATGTGTTCTATTACTGAGTTTATTAGTGTTGCTGTAAGTTTCTTTGTGTGCGGGAGAAATATGAGCTCGTGTGCCGTTCTTATAGTTTTAGCTTTTGTGTTAGTGAATTAAGTGGGGAGATCACGGCGACATCTGAACACGAATACATTTGTTTACAAAGCATATCTCCTGTATTTATTATATCTGTGGTTCGAATCATACAAGGGCACCGCAGAATGGATTAAGTTTAAGTTGCAATAGTAAGAAACACATTTTTGGGTTAGGGCGAATGAACTCTGATAAAGATGTCGCTACTCCATTCCGCGGCGCCATTGTAACACAAGGCTCGGACTGCACTCGTAACAGGGTGTTTTAAACTATGTCATGCGTCATAATTAATAAAAAAAAAAAATCTAATGTTTAAAAAAAAACATTTTTTTTACATGAATGATTAGTAGTCATTGGATACAAGAAGTGGACTGTCTTTGTAAGACGACTAAAATGCCACGGTGTATAAAGGAAGTTATAAAGTTGCATGATTTGCCCGGAAAGGAAAGAAACGAAAAGGAGACTTCAGTTTCTTTAAATACGAGCAGTTCCTTATCACTTTGAGTAAACTCTCTAAAAACATAGTGCTGGCCATGGAATTGAAGATGATGATCCACTAGACCAAGAATTTTGGCGATATCTTGTTTCTGTTGTTGGATCAACGGATATCGAAAATGAGGATCTTTTATCTTTCTAGAACGAAAAGAAGAAAGATTTGCCTTGGCTGTCTGATGATGTTACAAACAAATAGACAAACAGAAAGAAAATCTAAAATTGAGTTAATTTGAGCTCTTACTCAATTCAAGTTAAAAAAAAATCTCTCGTTTTATGCAGGGAAATGTTTACAAGTCTCATCAAATATTTTGCTTATATTTAATTACCTTTACAGATTTAAAAATAAGGGAAAAGCAGTTGATGGAGCAATTAAATAAAAAAAACGAATCGCAGCCTGGCATCACTAAGACGCAGCGTCAATCTCTTGGAAAAATTAGAGTCAGGTGTGCTAAAAGAAATGGTGACGTCGGCGCAAAAAAATAAAAAAAGGAAGCCCAAGGGGTCAACGTTGGATAATGAATAATAAAATATCATCATAAAATATATTAAATATCATCAAAATATCATTACATATCTTAACTATATTTAAGAGGTCACCAAGAGCCTATAGATACTTGCAGCATCTCATGCTATTTACAAGCACAAAAACATTATACAATGATTTACACCAGTAGCGACTGGTGTAAATAAAGCAGTGATTAAACATTAAAAAGAAATTGCTGTCAAAAAAGACGTCAACGAAAGATACTGTGGCTTAGTATTTGACGAAACCGCGTTAAAACGACGTCTTCTCTTTGATATAACTACTGATAAAGTGGAGGGATATGAAGACTTTAGCATAGAATCAGGACGTAGCTCTCAACTGGCTGACCATGCATTGGTATTTATGTTGCAAGGGGTAAGAGCAAAATTTAAGGAACCTATAGCTTTTTATTTTGTTAAGGGAACAGTTTCCTCCCAAAAACTAGTTTCTTTTATTAAAGAAATTATATATGTTGTAGAAGATACTGCTTTTATGATTGTAGCTACAATTTGTGATCCTACAAACATGGGAGCCCTAAAATTACTAAAATCATTGAGCCCTCCATATAATGACTAATGAAAATTATTTTATTAATTGTAATGGCAAAAAAAGTATACATTACCTTTGAGGTACCCCACCTATTTAAATCTATAAGAAATAATTTCCACAACTATGAGGAAATGTATATATGTGGAATTAAAACTAAGTGGGAGCATTTGCTACAAGCAGAAGAAAAAAATAGAAACCTCCTTTACCTAAGCAAAATAACACAAACGTATATGCAGCCAAAATATAGGGCAAAAATTAAGGTTAAATAAGCTGCTCAAATGTTGAGTACCACAGTAGCAGCAGTTGTTAAACTTATAGGACAGTCACAAAATGATCCATTAAAATTGGAAGAGATGATGCAGACTGGCACAATCATTCATGATCTCGACCGCCTTTTTTATAAAACCAATGGTCCATCATGCCCAGACGATCCACAGCTACTCACCCGGTATCTTTAGGGTGTGTCTACACCCTTCGCGCCGGACTTGTAGGGCCCCGTTCGCACAATAAGACTGGCGACAGGTTGACAAGCTTAGGGCACGCCATAGCACACATCTCCCTGCCTATTCCCGGCAGGGAAGCTTCACTCATCCCCGGGCCAATCCACCCGGGGAGTTAGGGACATTAGTTCATTTAGGATTAATTCCCCCAGCAACATCATTGCCACCCGAACCGAATCCCCTCCCTTCGTCATGGGGGACGTAGTCTTAGAATTCCTGACCAAGGTCGTGATGGAGGACCCCTTCTTCCATGCCAAATATGGCAAGAAATTCGGGGCCCTCACTCAAGCCACCCTCTCGGCGTCCGTGCGCGCCCGTTCGCGATCCCCCTGCCGCTCGCGCTCCCGCTCCCGATCTCGCTCGCCATTAGCACCGACCGGCTTGTCTGAATCCGAAATGGACACAGACGAGTCAGTCAGTGTGAGAACAGCCACTCCCCGTCCCGCAGATACTGACTCCGAATCCGACCACACTTTTGTGCCGTCGGCAGCGTCCTCTGCCTCTTCCCCCTCCACCTCGGACGACGGCTTCAGCCTAGTCACGGGGAGGGGGGGCAAGAGGAAGAAGACCAAAGCCCAACGTAAGGCTGCCAAAAAGGGTAAAGCAGAGAGCTCTAGCCCTCCTGCGACCCCCGCCTCGTCCACCGCGTCCGCGCCCCCCGCGTCGCAGGTCCCCACCCCCGCCCCGTCAGCGCCCTCCGCGCCGCAGGTCCCCACCCCCGCGCCCGCGCCCGCCAAAGCCCCCACTCAGCGCATTCTGATTAACGGCATTCCCGTTAAGAAAATCCCCCTCCCACCGCCCGTGTTCATTCAGGACAAGGCGAGATGGACGGAAATATCCAAGTGGTGCGTCGATCTCCGCATCCACTATTCCCACGCGAAAAGTACGCAAACCGGGATAAAAGTTATGGTTCCTACGTCGGACGATTATAGGAACCTAACTAGAACGCTTAAATCGAAAAACGTGTCGTTTCACACGTACTCCCTGCCCGAGGAAAAGGAAACCCGTGTGGTGATCCGTAGGATCCCCAAGGAGATTCCCACCTCCGAAATCTTAGCCGACCTTCAGTCGCAAAATGTCCCTGTCAACGAGGTCCACCGCATGCATCGCGCGCGGCGCGGTGAGGCCTTCGATGTGATCCTAGTGATCTGTCCGCCATTTGAGGGGCATAACCCCATCTTTCAAATCAAGTCGATTTGTAATCTCTCCGGAATAGAGATAGAGAAACCCCACCGTTCTAGCGTGATTGCGTAGTGTCATCGCTGCCAGCTCTACGGGCACACGCAGAAGCACTGCTATGCTACACCCAGGTGCGTAAAGTGCCTGGGGCAGCATAGCACTGCGGAATGCGCGCGGCCCAAGGACCGCACGCTTTGTACTGAGCCACCTAGCTGCGTGCTATGTGGTGAGGCCGGTCACCCCGCGAATTACCGTGGCTGCGTCAAAGCCCCGAAATCCGCTCCCCCTCGCCTAGCGAAGCGTACCGACGCTCGTCAGTCCCGCGAGTGCCCGTCCCATATGCTGCCAGTAAGACTGAGTCCCCAGAGACCCAGTCCCTGGAATTACCACCTGCATCACCAGCAGGCCTTTATCCAACCTTCAGGCTATACCCCCAGCCCCTCAGGCGATGGCCCCTCAGGCCCCCCCTCAGGCTACAATCCCCCGATTAATGGACCCGCGCGTCCGTTACGAAAATTCACTGCGGGCCCCGCGCCCCCCGCATTCCTCCCCGCCAACCTGCACCCTCCGCCGCCGCGCCCGCGCCTCCCGCCGCCGCCACCGCTCCGAACGCGCGTACCCCCCTCCGTCCCAAAAACACCCCTCCCACTCCTGTGGCCGGTGTCGTCAATAATAATAACATGGATCCGTTCCATATAATCTCGACAACTTTTATGGTCTTCCTCACCCCCCGCGCGCAGAGGATGGCCGACGAGATAGTCGCCGCGACAAACGCTGGTAATTTATACCAAATCCAGGCGATATACAATGCGTATCCGGAGATTACGCAAGCACTCACTCGATTCGCGAACACCCCTAGGCCACTTAATGGATAGTAGGTCCCCCACTAGATACAAACCCCGATCCCTAATGTTAGGTTATTTTAACGCCAATGGCTTGGACGGCCAAAAAACAGAGATCACCGAATTCCTCGGTGATCATAAAGTAGACGTCTTTCTCATCCAAGAGACCTTTCTAAAGCCCAGGCACCGTAACCCGTCAATTGCGAACTATCGTATAGTTCGTAACGATAGGTCGCGATGCCACTTGGGAGGTACTCTAATCTATTACAAATCAGAGCTCTATTGCATGCCCATAGACCCCCCTCCCGTCCTAAATTCCCTTTTAGAAGTCTCGATCTGCCGACTCGGTATGACGGGCCATCAATCCATAACGATAGTATCTGCCCTCAGTCTGTCGAAATCCACCAACAAAATACAGCCGACTCAATGGTTCTTCTGGAGACAGACGAAGAAGAGGTTAATTCAATTATAAACAGCCTCCGGATTGACAGTGCTACGGGCTGGGACGGCATCCCACCAAAATTTCTAAAACAAGCTAGTCACATTCTGGTTCCACCTATCACACGTATATGCAACCTGGCAATATCCACAGGTGTATTCCCCAGTGCCCTAAAAAAAGCCATCGTACATCCAATATACAAGTCGGGTGACAGAAACAGGGTCACGAACTATCGCCCAATTTCAGTCCTTCCAGCAATCTCCAAAATTCTGGAAAGAATAATGTACAAACGCCTTAATAACTTCCTAAACAAACACAAAATTATCTCCCAAAACCAGTTCGGTTTCAGATGGGGACTATCCACAGAGGACGCGGTGACATCGTTAATGGATTTTGTAGTTCACAAAATCGACAATAAGTTCAAGTGTCTAGGAATCTTCCTAGACCTTTCGAAAGCATTCGATACAGTGTCTGTTCCTCTACTTCTTTCTAAACTTGAATCCATCGGAGTTCGAGGCATCGCTCACGACTTATTTAAAAACTTTCTTACTGATAGGATGCAGTGCGTTAGGATAGAAGAGTAAGTTAGCGAGGCAAATCCTGTGATTGTCGGACTCCCACAAGTTTGCTTAGTCCTCCCCTTTTTCTGATCTACGTCAACGAACTCTGTCAGCTATCCCTTCCATCTACAAAAATAATAACCAACGCGGATGACACGGCAATTCTGTCTTATGGCCGTGATTGGACCTCAGCTAAAGAGACAGCCGAAAAGGGACTCTGTGAAATGATGTTATGGCTGGAGCAAAATAGTCTCACACTAAACGTTGCGAAAACAAATTTTATCACCTTTGGCCCAAGACGTTCTACCCTACCACAAGACGGTTCACTACTCATTAAAGCCCACAAATGTTCCAACCCTCTCCACCTTTGCACATGTCCCATTGTAACTAGAGCAACAGTGGTACGATATCTCGGCCTTCAATTAGATGCCTGCTTATCCTGGAAAATACACTTACAAACAGTGTCCGCACGAATACGAAAACTTATTTTTCTATTTATGAAGCTCAGGGCAAACAGCGAAATCCTTAAGATTGTTTACTCGGCACTAGCCGAATCAGTACTGAGCTACTGCATCACTGCCTGGGGAGGAGCCGCTAAGACCGACATCATACAGGTGGAACGAGCCCAGAGAGCCGTAATTAAAGTAATTCTAAAAAGATCCTTCAGATTCCCAACGCGGCAACTTTACAGGGACTTTAAAACACCAACGGTTCGACAATTATACATACAGTCAGTGACACGTTAGCGTACGGCCCATAACTTCAAAATTAAGCATCTAGGCAAGGCAAGAGTGATGTTTTCGGATTCAGTGATGAAGATTCTATGGTGCATTAGCGTTAAATGCATTTTCGAAAATTTTAAGCTGGTTTGTATGTGGATGTCGTGTGCCACCGTTACGGTGCTATATATATGGGTCAAAGCAGCTATGAACACGAACTGCTGGGGCCGCAGCATCAGCATTCAAGCTGGGGCCGAATGATCAGAAACCTACAGCTCACGTTCTCACAGAACGACACTTAGAACGCCTAGAACAAACGTACTTCTTTCTTGTAGAATTATCTGCTTCGTTGACATGCAGCGGTCACCTGCGTTTCGTAGGCCATACACCACTTTGCCACTTTTGCATAATGCAAGCATGACGCTAGACTGCAGCGCAGCATACCTAGCGGGCACTGACAACTGCGCTACTACTGCTAGAATAAAAGTTTTTTTTCGAAAACCTTTTGAGCAACCCTCCTCGTTGTCATTGTTAAGACACGCTCTTATCAAGCACACAACGTCGTATGTGCTTAATAGGTATGCTTTACCTGTATACTAACCGTATAAACCTTTGAGCTAGTTTTCACGATGAGTGTCCAGCATTCCTATTATGGACAAGTGAGCGAAGACAATGGATCCAGTACAGCGATTAAACGCTGTTAACGATCTACCAAATTTGTATCGTAAATTTTATCGTAGGTATGATACGATCTATAGTGACTATATAAACCTATTTTTATAACAACGGAAGATTGACTGACGTCAGCCAATAATATTTTATTATTCAACGGTTTATTATACAGGTCTTTCGACTATTGCGCAAATAGGTAATCTACGGAGAACGTTTCGGGAATTCCGAATTTATATTTTGATCTCCATATTGCTATTTTTTTAGGTATCATGACGCACTAGTGTGCTATAAATTGATTTGCGGGCAGTCGGTGGTGCACACTGAACGGTCAACGTTCAAGAAGACACATCAACGCAAAAGCTAAAAATTCAACATGCGAAATCAAGAATACGGAACCAAAGTTTTTCCGGTGGACACATTCGCGCGGCGTGGGTACTCGATACCAGATAGGTATCGAACCCCTTCCGAAATGTGGCAATTCCTAGCTGCATTTCAACGATTTGAGGAGTCGACTCGAGAGCTGGAGCTATTCTTCTTCAACGGAAAAGCATGCCCAGTTCAATACAACTACGACGCGACGAGGCCGGAAGGAGATCAGCTACTGATCAATTGGGATTGGCTGATGCCCCTATATTGGGGGCCACCGCGGGGGAACAGAAATTTCGTCAGGCTTCCCGAAATATTGGATTTCGTCAAGAAGCGGGTTCGCTTCGAGAAGTGCAAGGCCGGCGCCGGCGACAGCTGCGCTTGCGGCAAGAAACCTGGAAAAGTGAAATCTGGACGCGAGTGTGACAAACTAATGCATTATCATCACTATTGTAAGTTACACGTATGTGCATGGTTAACCAATTATATGGTGCCAGCAATTCTTCATAAAGAGTCGAAAGCCGACTCAAGCCATACGCATACACAACATTTGCTTGAGTCAGTGCTTAATCTCCATGGCTCTGGTGCCGGTAACTAATAATGATGTTGAGGCTGTCATGTACGTTACATTTTAATAAATCATTATGTTCAATGTTTACTTTTATTTCTTGTACTCCTATTAGTGTAGGATGATGGAGAGTTGTGCAGTAAGGCACTGGGACCGTTCCCTCTTACGTTGCTTCAAGTTTAAATTTGCATCCTCTCATGACAACTCTAAGTTAGATACAATTAAGTCAAGCTTGATCGGCGTTAGAGGTAACGGCTAGCTAACTTGCTACTAGCCGCTGCACAGCACGTCACATCACTCTTACAGTTGAGTTGCAAGGCGTGATGATTAGAGTTATGTATACATGGGATGCAAAGCTCCGTTATCAAAAACTATGCTTAGGAATATGCTTATCATGTGTCTTGAGCAGGGCCTGAGTGTGCATTCGCCTCTGAGTACATGTACCGGCGACGTTTCGGTACGGAGCAGACCATACAGGAATGTCTCTTGTCAGCCAAAAGATTTGGTCATCCCGCAAGTATGATGTCCGATTATAGCATAGAATACATAAAAGGAAGTCACTACACAATTGTCCCAGCACGGTAGCTCGGCATCTACCTTTCATGTGTTTCTAGTATACGAATTTGAGACGTCTAAATAAGGTTTTTTTTTACTTGATCCGTGAGTAATGACTGCACATAAGCCGCAAACAGTATTTCCACAAAGATTGTCGGCAATTAGCGTTCTACCTTTAACTTCATGTGGACATAGATTGTCTGATAACAGGTAGCACCGTGGGCACGCCATCATTTAAATATAAAACAAACCATGTGTCGTGTCTGGGAAGATAGGTAAGAACGGACGATCCCGGCGGTCGTTATCAAAATATTATTGTTGGCTGCCGCACGGAAGCACGTGATTCTCTGCCTATTACGATAACCTCTGGTCACTTGGCACTATATGCAAATGTTTGAGGAAAACCGATACGATATTTATTCATGATATGCTCTTGCTCCTTTTGGCGACTTTCCTCGGCGTCCCGACGAGCGGCTGCACCAGAGTCTCCTGTATTGTTCTGCCACATCGTGAGTATATCGAGGATATAAGTGCCAATGATCGATTGCATCGGTGCTTTCCGCAATTTATACAAATTCGAAACCTACCATATATGGACCGATTCGCGTTCCATAGTTATCGGGAATTTCGTTGTAGTTAAATATGCTCGCTAATGAGGGATAATTCAAATCCCTCATTAGCGAGAAAAGGTAATAATGATGAGGATAATGCATACAGTTTTATATATTTTTCAAGCGTGATATCATGGATTGTGTTAACTTTCCTGTTAGCTTGCGCCATCATGCTCCGTATGAAAAAACAATATAGGTAAGCTTCAGGAGCTGCTGTAACGATCACCGACATCGTTACGGTACAAATGCAGTCAAAGCTTGTTTGAACTCTAATTGCAAGCAGCCCGACTTGCTGAGCATGCATGGAGTCTTGCTCCGTGACCTGCAGTCTTACTTGACTAAGTGATGTTCTGTGGAGGTTCGGTTCCGCCTAGCTATGACACGTGCACCCATGTCCGTAAAGAAGTTTACCAAGCGAACTTGAGTATCGCTTGGTAAACTCGAATCCATCCACACCGTCATTCGATAATCAACACTTAATTACCCCCATAGGCGTACCTGTAGTTTACCGTAGGTATGACGTCAAGACTTATCGAACAATGGTGTATTGTTTTATTTTCCCGAACTATTAATATATTTCAATAAACCCCACCGACAGGATACGATCGACTAATTATGCCCGTTAACATTTTAATTACATCAGAGGAAATTGAAAATATTACCTCCTGAGTTCAGCGATAATAGCGTTATCGCTGTCACGGGTGGTCGCTGAAATGTTGTAACAATTTGCTGATATCGATGTTGCTACCTACAAAAAAGGTAAACAAAATATTCAGCCAGCCATTCACCGCCTTGCACTTACAGCTTAGCAGTAAAGAGTTTTCGTGCTCGTATTCACAGAGACCTAAGGTCAGGGGGCTTGACTCTAGATCTCATTTTCACAGAGCAAAACCTAGAACACCTTCAGCAATAAAACTTCTACCGAGTGCAGTATGCATCAGAGTCGTTTCTCCCCTGCATACATTACTATCACCCTGCCCTTCCCCTAATCCACCATTTTAAATTTTCACCCCGTACGATCTTGAATCACTGACTGTACTACGCACAGTCATGCGAAAACACGCTACTCTTCCATACAGCGTAAATAACAGCCCTACATTAAGAAGAAGACCCAAACCGGCTTGTCCCACAACACGTAAAAAAACTACATTCGCTAGACGTCACTATCCCTACCTAAGTGCCCTTATCTATATATATAAAAATGAATCCCTATTTCCCTTGGTCACGGCATCACGCGTGAACGGCTGGACCGATTTCGCTAATTATTTTTTTGTTGTGCTTGTATACAATAAAATACATAAAAAACAGAACATACATTCACTAAACACACACAACTGTAAAAAAATAACTAAAGAATTCCTCCTCACCCTAGATTATGATGAAACAGAAGCCTTGATGAAACCACTATACAAATGACACTTACTCACACACTATTGCTGCTGTTACGCGTTATATTTTGTAAAATAATCTTAGCGGACGAATGAATGGCCCCTATAACACAGGATTTTCCTAGCATCGGGGTCATTATTCACAAAAATTGAGCACAAATGTAAAATCGAAATAATGTAACATGCATTGTATTTCTTCTTTTTGGTAAATAAATTATTATTATTATTATTATTTTTAAATGTTTACATATTTCGGGACCTTGGGGTCCCGGACCTTTGGAAGGCGTACGAGGGGCCGAAGCCAACTCGCAGAGGCCCGTTAGACGCTTTTTAATTAAATGAGGCACCAACCGACGATTATCCCTGTACGCACTATGCAAGTGCACCCAAGGACAACCCCCGGTTGGTGTAGGACTATTGCAAGATATGGAAACAAAGATATTGGACTATGGGTTTGGGTGGTTAAAATAGACTGGTTACCTAAAACTATGGAAGGACTATGGCCCCTGCCTGATCAATGTTTTTTTACACACGGATAAAATGGCACCCCGGTAACTTGCACACTCAATAATGGGCCCCCGAAAACGGTCGCTAGCACATAGTGACGTAGCGACAAGGGGGCAACATGTCCTGAGGTGCTCGAGGAGTGGAGAGGTATTCCACGGCTCTCAGAACAATCCCAGAGCCCGGAAGATGGTCAAGATCCCTACAAGCACTTACTGGAATACTATCTTCCTCCGAGCACATTTGCTCTTGCGAGTCTCCACTCAAACCGGCCAATAAAGGCAAGAATGAGGTGGGAGCTCAGTTCCTCGTCAGTGTTCACTCCAGCCGGCCAATAAAAGCAAGCTAGAGATGAGGAACATGACTTCTCCCGGGAGATAGGGTCCGTGGGGTCGCAACTGCCCAACAGCTCGCCACATGCTGCCCTGCGGGTTTCTGTATCTCTCTTGGTCTGGCTCCTCACCCTAGACATGTTCCGTCAAAGTAAACTCTACCGGCACAGACCCAGAGTTCGTAGCGCGCAAGCCCCACCACGACGTCAACGTAGAGATACGGCGGTGGGGTTATTATTATTATCTGCCCCCTGTCACTACAATAGATAACCACGATCAACTACTGACTGACGACCTTAGATCCCTCTTGAGCATGAGTGATTCCGTCATCATAGCGGGTGATCTCAATGCCAAGCACCCAGCCTGGAATAGTAACCTCACCTCCCATAGGGGTAAAGTCCTCTTTGACCTCTGCCCCCTTCTCAACTTTGATATCATCGCCCCGATGAGTCTCACCCACTATCCGCATAATTGTGACCATGCCCCTGACGTGCTCGATGTGGCACTTCTAAAGAACATCAACCTACGGTTGGTCTCTATAGAGGTGCTACACGAGCTTGACTCTGACCACCGACCTGTCCTCGTTGAGCTGGCACCTCGCATAGGTCTCCACGACCCCAATATCCCCCCGCGCACCAAAAGGGTAACGGACTGGAAGCGAGTAGGCGAAAGCTTGAAAGCTAACACGTC
The DNA here is from genome assembly GCA_947523025.1 of Dryobota labecula. Lineage (NCBI taxonomy): Eukaryota > Metazoa > Arthropoda > Insecta > Lepidoptera > Noctuidae > Dryobota > Dryobota labecula. The sequence goes on from OX383306.1 coordinate 8,161,446, forward strand.
CCCCCAATTGGATTCGATCCCCTACCAGTTCGACTCTATCGCAGACACGACGGCCGCGATCGACTCTCTCACAGAGCACGTACAATCTGTCCTGAACACACGTTCAAGGGAGGTTCCGGCGACGGATAACCGTCGCGGGAAACTGCGCAGCCGTCCGTGCGTACAGTAGCTTTCCCTGCATGGCTAAGAAAATTCACATGCTTTATTTACAGCGTGCTGTAAAGAAACGAGTGGACGAATGGCGTGACACCGGCTGGGATACGCTACTGAACAGCCTATAGCCGAACCATCTAGCATTCTGGCAACTCCAAAGGAAACTCAATTCCCGAGGAGGTTCAGCCTCAATGCCCCCACTGATTCGCCCAGACGCGTATCTCGCTTTCGAAGACATCGACAAAGCTGAATGCTTAGCCGACAGTCTAGAGGCCCAGGGCTCGCCCAGCTCTCAACCAGTAGACCAGGCGCACCTCGATGAGGTGAACGCGGAAGTCGAACGTAGAGTCTCCCTCCCGCCCGTTGTAGACCCTGAGTATCCTCTGGCTCCCGTCACGCCGGCGGAAGTGCACGAGCTCATAAAGGGTCTGAAACCACGTTAAGTCCCTGGCTCTGATGGTATCACCAATTGGGTGGTCCAATTGTTCCCCGCCCACCTCATAATGCTCTTGGCCACCATCTTCAATGGAGCCATGAACAATAACATCTTCCCGCAAGCGTGGAAAGAGGCCACAGTAATCGGTATTGCCAAACCCGGTAAACCCAAGAAGCCCGCGAGCTACCGTCCCATTAGTCTGCTCACAGTCATAGGCAAAATCTACGAGAGGCTTATTCATAAGCGTCTCAGAGACTACGCCGAGACTAAGGGCCTTATCCCCCACGAACAGTTTGGCTTCCGTACCAAACATTCGTCGACCCATCAGGTCCACCGTATAGTTGAGGACATCAGCCTCGGTTTCCAACGCGGTCTTATGACAGGAGCCATCTTCTTTGATATAGCGAAAGCGTTCGACAAAGTCTGGCACAACGGCTTGATTTACAAGCTGTACCAACTCGGTTTGCCCGAGCGTCTCGTGCTTTGCAGCTTTACACCAGCGATATCCCGAAGTGTAAAAAGGCTCAGTTGGCTCTGTTCGCAGACGATACGGCCATTTACTACAGAGGGATGTGTCATAATGCCATTGCCAAAACTCTCCAGACTGCAGCCGACAAGCTCGGTGCGTGGTTTAGAAAGTGGCGGATCGAAGTCAATCCTGACAAAAGCCAAGCGGTTCTCTTTTTAAAACGGAAAAAAATCCCCCCAAAGCCCAAACCGGTCACCACGTTCGGCAACCCTACCCCCTGGGAGAAGCGAGCCAAATATCTAGGTGTCATCCTCGACCATCACCTCTCCTTTTCTGAGCATGTAAGGTCGGTGCGCTCGCGCGCCGCCTTCGCTCTCTATAGGCTTCACTCCCTTGTCAATGCAAAAAGCAAAATGTCACTCAAGTGCAAATTGCGAATTTATACCGCGTGCATCCGCCCCATCATGACCTATGCGAGTCCAGTCTTTGCTCATGCGAGACCATATATCATCCATAAGATGCAATCCCTCCAAAATCATTTCCTCCGTAAATGCACGGGAGCCCCTTGGTTCGTTCGGAACACAAATCTCCATGTAGAGCTTAGAATGCCTACAATAGCCCAATTCCTAAAACGCTCTTCCAAGCGTTTCTTTGACTCTGCCTCCACCCACCGCAACACTCTTGTTGTGCAGGCCGCCAACAAAACCCCCTCCCGCATTAGTTCGACTCGCCGTCCTAGGCACGCACTGACCGACCCAGACGACCCCCGCCACTCTCATCCAGGAGAGTCGTAGGGAAACCAGTACAGCTCGTAGAGTATACACAAACACAAGATCCGAATTCCTGAAATTATAGCCGTTTTAAAACGGCTATAATTACGAATGACAGCACAATAGGGGTTCCAACTGTGAAAAAGATCAATAAAGAGAAGCTGTCAGCAATAAGTATTTGTGAGACAATCTCAAAGCAGGTTGGGTTGGGTGAATCTGTTGCTGCAAGTCCCAGTCAGGACATTCCTGTACTAAGCATCCCAGAGGAGTTCGAGACTATGAAAATAGATTTAACGGAAATGGAGCAACAACCCATTGTCTATGTTATTGGATACATAAAAAACCATAAATGTGACAAATGCTTGAAAATTGAGGATGCCGATGATGACCCTATGTTAAATTATATAAAATTAAGAGAATGGTGGCCAGAGAAATTGTCTCTAACATATCCCACAAAAAACCTGTGTAGGTTGGTTGAGCCAGCCTGTATTGCTGTGTCTGCATTATTTAAATGTGTGCGAATACTGCCAACTAACAGTAACCATATTTATCGCCAACTGTGATGCTACTTTTATAATATGTGAAGAGCATCAAAATAAAATTAAAAAAATGCTATGTACAATCGGCTGGCCCTTCTGTTAATCAGAAGACAATGCCAGCGCATTAATCAGAATATAGTTGTAGAAGAAGAAATCGTTGCTGACTACAACAAAAAAGCTCAACTACAAGGCAAAAGGACAAACCCTGTACATTAAATTGTAATGAAAATGTGTAGCACCTCGGTACTGTGATGTTACATGATCGTGTCATCAAATAATATTTGTTTACATATACCATACAGTGGCATTATTGAAATTATTTTCTTGATCCTTAGTTAAAGGTGACATAGGCTGTACTTAAGATAATTGTGATATACAATTAAATGGAACACATAACTCAAAGGTAGCGCCCCGCAGTTCCGCTCTATCCCCGGTGCCGACTAGACGTTCCCTTTGAGTTGTTCTGTACTTACTGATAATTTGGTGATTTTACTCTAAACCCAAGCCTTTAACAAGTGATTCAACTGAACACCACAATAATATATGTTTTTTTTTTACGAAATTATATCGATTTTACGAAAAAAAAAAACATTTTTTTTTCTATATCAAAAAGATGAACAGAGTTTCTAGATCTCTGATCTAGAATATAGAAAATATTTCTTATTTTGATATGTCTTAGTACAAAAAAATAAAGTTATCAAAAGAATAAAAATAGATTCGATATGTACAGCCCGTCCCCATACTAAAATACCGTGAAACATGATACTATGAAAGTACTAGCCTCGCGGTATCTACATCAGTAAACTGACGGATTTTTCTCACAGCATATGCTGCTGAACTTAGCCGCCCTGCAAGAGATGTTAAATGAGGACCCCATTGCAGCCTTGAGTCGAGCGTGATCCCCAGGAAAACCTTTTTATCGACGAATTCTAGTATCTCTTGATTCAATACTATGTCATAATCACTACTTTTAACATTCGGTAAAGCAAATCTTATGCATTTAGTTTTTTTCCCATTGAATATCAAATTATTAGCAGTGAACCATTTATGGACCTGCAGTAGGGCATTATTTACGTCGTCAAAATTTGATGCACGTCTATTTATCATAAAAATTAAGGAAGTATTATCAGCAAATAACACCATTTAATTTTGTGGTTGGTTTTTTAATAAATGGGGTAGATAATTAATATACACCAAAAAGTGGAAAGAACTCAATATCGAGCCTTGCGGCACACACATTTTTACTTTTAAACCGAGTAAATTGACTCCATTTATATTTATTATTTGGAGCTTTTATTATTTAACTCAATTTAACTAGTAGGAAATAAATAGTATAGTATTTCAACCAAAACCAAACGAAACGGCTTGGCGTTGACTTCACGTAATGGCGTCATAGATTATTACTATAGCGTTTTGATCACACTTTAGCAACAATAGCAATTATGTTTAAAATGTAATTTATAAAGGACAAAAAAAATATCTTAGTAAAAAAACCGGAATATATGTAAAGCTAACATTATTTAGTATACATAATATCTCATAATGTTTGAAAGCAGGTTGTAGTTTCTGAACTACATAATTTTTGTAATAATGAAACGCTAAGAGGTGCATTGAGGACCATCGGTTATCACGTAACTGACGAATGTTCGTACGAGTAGCTGGTAGGCTAGTTAAAAACTTTGTGCAACATCATTTTTTGCCTCGTTATTAGTAACTTGGAAACGGGTGGTAGCGGTTATACTACGAAGATCCGTTAAATAGAGGAATCGGGCGTTAGATGATGGGACTGTAGACCTTGACAGTACTAAAACAAATGAGTCTACACAAAATGCACCTCAAGGGCAAGGGATAGAATCCACAATATTTTTACCGAATTATGTAAGAGCACCGGATACTCAGCGCTGCTGCTTTTTCCCTGGATGTACAGTTACTGATCGCCCGCACCTTACCGTTCCGGCATCACTAAGAATAAGACTTTTTCGTGATTATAAATATTATGTACCCGAACAATGCAGAATTTACACAAAATCCAATACAAACTCACAAAGCACACTCTTCGATGTGGGATGAACTGAGTGTGCTTCTCTGCTACAGCAGAATATATAGGCATATTTAAATTGTCAAAATATAGATGAAATCCCAGAACATATTGTGCATTATTATCTTGGGATATCAAAAGCACAATTTAACTAATTATAATTTGCTGAAGTCTCTAGCCTGTCAAACCGGTTTGCCCAAGCGGCATATTTAATCAAATTAAGAACTGGGGAAAGCGACGAACGTATTTCTTCTTTGTTAAGTGTAGGTACCACGAAGTACATTAGAACGTTTAATGAACATGGCCCGACAGATACTGCACCTAGTTTTTGTGCCCCAAAACCTGGGATTAAATCATTTGACTAGGACAGATATCTCTCAGAGAAACTTATTAATACCAAATGGTATATTTGGAACAGAGGAACGTCATCCAATTGTTATTGCCGGTGGTACTTACATTTATATCGAAAAAAGCTCTAATTATTTATACCAAAAAAATTCTCTACATAAATATCGCAACTTGGTAAAACCATTTTTACTTGTTTCCTCAGATGGGTACATTATAGATGTGTTATCCAGCAACAACATCAGATGCAGATATTATACGAAATGAATTTTCTAATGAAAATGGTTCATTTTTTCAGTGGAGATGTGTTTATACTGGATAGGGGCTTTAGGGATTCCATTTAATTATTAGAGAGATGTAATTATAGTGTACATGTACCCCTGTCCCTACAACCGGGTGCAACACAGCTATCTACCATTCATGCAAATAAATCTAGAATAGTAACGATGTGCCGGAGGGTAGTTGAAACGACTAACGGATTTTTTTTTAATCGTTTAAGTAATTTCGGGAAGGTTTTTTCAACAGAGCTTCACGTCATTTAATGGCAGACTTTTCTGTAGCTGCTTCATTAATTAATAGGTTTCACCTTCGGTATAGAGACTGGGACGACGCAGTACAAATATAACAGATAGTCTGGCAGACTTTATTGAAGAAAACTTTACTTTAGTTCAAAAACTGAATTTGTATATGTCCTTTCTATAATAAATAAAATAGATTAAAACTAACCACTGTTTTATTATGAAATTTTCAAAAATTATATTTATTCAGGGCCAAAGTAGTTATTACGTAGAGTTATTAGTGAATCACTTGCAACCGTTGGTTAATTGATACGGGCGCATCCATTTCAGCTTTAAAGTATAAACACGTACAAAAGTACAATATCCCCATCTGTAAGGAGGACATAACTATAAATGGGATCGGAGGCAAAGTTCAAGCAATCAGATTCGTAAGTTTACAATTACGGACTCACGAACAAAACATAGTCCATAAGTTCTATGTGATTTACAGTCAGGCTGCTAATGACCTTAATGTCAAGAAATGGAATAAAACGACTTTGATTCCACTTGCTGCTGATTTAAAGTTGTTTAAGGAATATCTCAGTGGAGTATCAAAAAACTCATGTGATAATTTAACACAGACTAAAGTAAAAATTAACTTATAGCTTTTAACAATTTGGTAGTCTACATACTATCGCATTCTTCTCCTTAATATAGGCCGACCAGGTGAAATACAGCGATTAAAATTGAATGATTGCAATGAACACGGGAACGATCATAATAAATATGAATAATTTGACAAAGTTCTTTCTTCAACCGAAAAGATATTGGTAGATAAATTAAAAAGACTTGTAATCCGTTTTAAACGGTGAGGAATACCAGTTTTATTTAGTACCTACTGAATTCAAGATGACATAAGAAAAATATTATCAGTGAGACATATGTATGTTGTAAGACAATAATTTAATGTTTGTCAAAGCAGGTGGAGGGAGCCTTTTTGTAAAGTATGCAAAAGCATGTGCTTCAAAAAATTATAGGGCTTAAATAAACGCGGCTTCGAAAAAATGTTGCCACATTGACCCAATTATTCACTATGACTGACTCAGAACTAAAACAACTAGCAACCTTCATAGGTCACACATTAAGTGTATATGTTACGGCTAAAGGTGGGTGTGAACATAAGATTAGCCGGCTAAACTTAGGGTTATCTTCGAGCAGCAGCTAAAATTCGATATCATGTTAGTTTGCGTCGTGATATTCCATCTTTAGCCGGCTACTGTGCACATTAACCGAAACGAAACGGCTAAAAATGTATTCGATGGACGCGCCGGGCCGGCGGAGGGCTAGAGGTGGGGAGACAATGCGCGCACACGTGACAATGTTTTTGGTGTATGCTTCCACGTCAGTCTGTCAGTCGCTCGTTCGATTTGCGCTCGTGACGTTTTGCTGCTGTTTTAGTTTATTTTGTGTTGTTTCTTTATAACTCGGTTTTATTAACTACTGACCCCTGGGGGCCTATTACGAACTTTAAAAAATCCAGGCAAGCAAAAAAAAAAAAAAACAAATTAAAAAAAAAACATTTCACTGGCTGGTTAAATTTCGTATTATGACATTCCTAATTCTGACCGATTACACTCTGGGTAGTTTTTCTATGGCTGGCTTGTAATTCTCTTCCGTAACGTTCAGAAACACAATTAAATATTTATCGGTAAATTACGGTTTTATTTAAATCACGTATTTTATGATAAAAGTTATAAATATTAATTAATCTAGTATAGAATTAGGTGAAAAAATTAACGCAATGTATATTGTGCTATATAATTAATTCATATTATAATTTTCTGTGTTTGTAAATTGTAACGCGAGATTAAGTTTCCGAACGTACTCCACTTGAAGTTCAGCGGGGAATTCGACCGCTTAATGGAAGTATTGTTTACAACACTTAACTATCGTAAAGTTTGCTTTTTTCGTTTTTTTGTTCGTATCGTTTGTTTGTAAAAATATGGCGTAAGTGTTAAGGAGTGTTTTAAATTAATATTCTGTTTTTAACATTATATAATATAATATTAATAAAATTGTAATTATTAGTTTAGTGGATGAGAGTTCTCGCCCTCGACGGCGCGTAACGTATGTTCAACTAGAAACATTGTGGGAGTTTTTATATTCCCGCAAAGAAGTGGCGATTGGGTATAATAAATCTGCCCAAGCACGAGAGTACTCGAAGCGGACGTGGGCATCTGTTACTGAAGCCCTCAATTCCCATGGAGAAGGTGCTGTAAAAGATTGCAAAGGGTGGTCGAACGTAAGTATTAGTTGATGAAACAATTTGTTTTTTAATGGTGCATTAATATCTGAAACTTAACATTGCAATATGCTGTTGCAGTATTGGATAGACTACAAAGCAAAATTAAAGAAAAAAGCAGCAGCAGTACGAGCATCCGTCAATCGTACTGGAGGAGGAGCTTTGGATGTTCCCCCACTTAATGACAAAGAAAAAAGTTTTTAGGTCTTCTCGGAAGAAAATGACTGTATTAGGTAGGTATATTTCACACATTGCCCTCTAAGCTTTCTCGACATTGTAAAAACACTAGATTGTACTTTATAAAATGTAAAAAGAGTATCTTTTCTTTTGAAACACCTTTAAATATTGAAAATGACTTTAAAATTTTGTGTTAATGCAAACCTACCAATTTTCTCTGCAATTTTATTCAATGTATCTAGCATTTTAACCAAAGTTTGGCTATTTTTTGTTTCTAACTCCAATCTGGACCTGCTGATTTGTACGGGCCGCCTCTTGACTAATGTGATCTTCTCTGCGACGTCGTTGACGTACAGGACGTGAAGTAGTACCTTCAATGTTACTCGTTGAAGGTTGGATGCCTCCTGTGGTGCGTGTGACTGTGGATGCTCATCTACAACTGTTGGTTGGTCTGGTAACTGAAGGTCTATTGGCTCACTACCACTAGGAAGAGGAATACCAGCCTCTACTATTTCAACTCCACCGGCACTTGAGGTCTGTGACAACTGAGACAAATACATTACACATATTATTAGTATAAACCTACCTACAATTTGCATTATTTGTCTACAAGTTATACTTAAAAAATACTCACAGCTAGGAATGGTATAGGAACTTGAGTATTTGGCATGCCAGTACCGAGAAGTCACGGGTGCCGCAACTTTAACCCGACATCCGACCAATTTGAGTGTTTTTTTGTCACTCTGCTAATCAACAATTTAAATAGTGGACCCAAGGAAAAAGTTGTGAAAATGACTTCTGTGATGCTTTTTACTCAACGAAAATACTGAAGCCTCGTCGACCTGTACAAGCGATCTAGAAAATATTTTAGAAATTAATTTTGAAAATAAAGAAAAAGACAGTTATCACCAAATATGATTTCACAAGCGAAGATGAAATTGAATATATACAGGAAGTATGCAGGCCGACGATGGCTTTGCACTCCCAGTAAACACTGAATAAAACTTATATCCAATTTCCAAGATATAATTAATAATATTCTCAAATAATCTCGAAAACTTAAGCTCATTATTTAAAGGATTTTGAAATGTCTATATTGACCTACGGAAATATTGATTTTTCAAATACTAGCCAATCATCATCATCATTTTAGCCACAAGACGTCCACTACTGGACATAAGCCTCCCCCAATTGGGGGGGGGGGGGGGTTACTAGCTCATAATAGCATAATAAAAAAAAGGTTTGTGCCAGATAATGAAACGTACGGCCATGTGAAGGAAGAAACTAACTGAATTATATAAATTGTATGGTCAAACATAAACCATGTGAATATACAATGTCTTTAACTATAATAACGGTAATATTTAAATATAAAACGACAGGAGAAGAGTGTCGTCGTTTTCAAAAGTTCAATATTTAATAAACTAAAAGGATATTAACCGCGAATATTGATAAATTGAGACGCACCCCAGTGCTTCCAATATTAGAAAGTGGCCGCTAGTCTCCTGCGTCGCCTTGTGTTGTGAAATATACATATAAAAATACGTTTGGTGAGTAAATTTTACAGTCGTTCAAAGCAGGATTGGCTAATGCAGAAAAATTGTCCAATTAAGTTGCATTTCAACAAATGACAAAAATATGACAAAACCAGCAAAACTGTTCACATGCAACTACAGTCTAAAAATAAATCCAAGGGGAGACGATATTTAATTGAAGAAAAAGTGATGTCCTATCACTATTCAAAAAGAGTCCCAAGTGCTACAGGCTGTTATGCAAATACTTTGCGTTGCCATCAGCAAAAGTTACGAAGCGGTTGCTGAGCCAAATTAAATTAGTACCGGGTGGGTATAAATCTCATCATTTTTGAAAAGATAAAATATGGTAGCTGAAATGGATGTGCAAGATCAACTCTGCAATCTCATGTTCGACAAAATGTCAATTACGCCACATATTCTTTTTGATGCACATAAGGATGAACTGGAAGGGTTTGCATCAAATCAAGAGACCTCATTTGCTGACCATGCCCTTGTTTTTATGGTGAAAAGTGTGAAAAATAATTTTAACTCATATCATCCCAGTGTTCCAATTTCGGAACGGTTAATTTTTAAAATATTATTTGAGTTCTTGAACGCATCCATTAATTAATGTTTTTATTTAGGTATTACTGACATTTCTAGCTTTCAGTTGAATAAATGTCATTTTAATTCGCGCGGTTGTTTTAAACAATAAAAAAGATTTTATTTGGAAGTTTTTGGTGAAAATTATGGCGAATAGAAAAATGTAAGTAATTATGATATTTTATAATTATACTATTGACAATTTAGTGTTTATGTACGCGTTATGTTTTTGTTATATCATGTCATAATACATTTCTAGACAAAAAAATGGGAGAATGTGGGTAAGTGTGAATTTTGTGTACCGTTCCATTATTTGAACAGCAGGAACATACACCTACGTAAAATTTATATATTTGATTTGATAATTTACCAGTATTACCTCGTAATTATGATATTATTTATTGCAGATTGGATGTGAATCAGATAATTTCGCAGTTGGAGGAAGATGACGATGTGTTTGCGGCTGATATTTTCATCACACCTCCTGATAATTGGCAAAAAAGTCGATTGCAGTTTTCCAACAGTAGCAGCTCTAATGTCATGAAATAGTTTCGAAGATTTGTTGCGTTATTTCCATGTTGCGGAGAATAATAATCTTGAACCTGATGATAAGTTCGCAAAAGTTCGGCCTCTATGGAAACTGCTCAAAGCGAGATGGGTAAAGTATTATCCTGGAGATAAAAATTTGAGCATTGACGAATCTATGATTCCCTATTATGGGAAACATGGGACTTAGCTACATATCCATGGAAAGCCGATCAGATTTGGATATAAAAATTTGTCAATTTGTACTCGACTCGGCTACTTGATTTATGGTGAGCTATATCAGGGAGCTAGTACTGGTAATACTCATCCTGAACTAGGTGTTGGTGCCTCAGTTGTTCTGGATCTTATATCCAAACTGCCGCAGGGAAACTATAGTTTTTATTTTGATAAGTTTTCATTATAATAAATAAAAAGGTCTATAGAATAGTTTTATTTCATAACGATATCCATAGCCACTATCGGTATCTTATATGTACCTATGTATAATCCTAGTGTTCCATTATTGGAACGGTTACGAAACTCAAAATCCAAATTACGTATTTTTTTTTTAGATTTGTAGGTACCATTATACATCTATAAACATACTCTGATCCGATTTTTATAAAAATAGGACCTGTTTTATTATGGTTGGGATGATACGAGTTAAACAACAAATTGCATACTACTTCAAAACAAGATTAAAAAAAAAAATACTGGAAATTTTAATAAAGTCGTAGTTCAGCAGGCATTGGAATATAGCCTTATCGTGGTTAACACAGTATGTGACCTAAGTCCTGTTGATGTTGGCGCTATAACCGATTTGGTTAATAAAACTAAAGCCGCCTATCTTCGTCAAGGCAAAGAGTGGCGTTATGATATGTTCCGGGGTTAATGGTCACAGCATAATCCCTCAGTATCATACTCCTCATTTGATAAAAGGTCTTAGAAATAATATGCTGACCAAAGATATGACATACGTCACATCTAATGAGAAAAAAAAAACAGTATAGGAATATTACCAAATGGGATATACGACAAGTCATATGGAGTGTTACATCTCCTTGACAAAATTACAGAAGAACACGTAAATCCTGAAAAAATAAATAAAATGCGTGTGAAATCGGCGACACAAATATTTAGTCACAGTGCTGCTGTTGTGACACGAAGATTGTCGTCAAATAAAAGAGATGACTTCATTAATAGATAATCTATTTGATTGAATGTGAGCAGTATGTTCATACCAAATGGAAAAATTTATAAAGGGCCTGTCAAACGCAATTCTCCTCACATGAGCTGTCGCAAAAAACAAAAAAAAACTGTAATATAAAAAAATTACTATGAACAAAATCCGTCTGACTGAGACAACTATACCATCTGTGACAAATCTAATGAAAACTATAGAGGGCACCGCTTCATAAGCGGTTGCTGAGCCAAATTAAATTAGTACCGGGTGGGTATAAATCTCATCATTTTTGAAAAGATAAAATATGGTAGCTGAAATGGATGTGCAAGATCAACTCTGCAATCTCATGTTCGACGAAATGTCAATTACGCCACATATTCTTTTTGATGCACATAAGGATGAACTGGAAGGGTTTGCATCAAATCAAGAGACCTCATTTGCTGACCATGCCCTTGTTTTTATGGTGAAGGGTGTGAAAAATAGTTTTAAACAACAAATTGCATACTACTTCAAAACCAGTTTTTTTTTTTAAATACTGGCAGTTTTAATAAAGTCGTGGTTTATCAGGCATTGGAATATAGCCTCATCGTGGTTAACACGGTATGTGACCAAATTCCTGTAAATGTTGGCGCTATAACCGATTTGGTTATTAAAACTAAAGCCGCCTATCTTCGTCAAGGCAAAGAGTGGCGTTATGAAATGTTCCGGGGTTAATGGTCACAGCATAATCCCTCAGTATCATACTCCTCATTTAATAAAAGGTCTTAGAAATAATATGCTGACCAAAGATATGACATACGTCACATCTAATGAGAAAAAAAACCAAAAGGGATATGCTGCCGACAAGTCAATTGGAATGTTACATCTCCTTGACAAAATTACAGAAGAACACGTAAATCCTGAAAAAAAAAATGCGTGTGAAATCGGCGACACAAATATTTAGTCACAGTTTTACTGTTGTGACACGAAGATTGTCGTCAAATAATATAATCTATTTGATTCTTCAAATGTGAGCAGTATGTTCATACCAAATGGAAAAATTTATAAAGGGCCTGTCAAACGCAATTCTCCTCACATGAACTGTCACAAAAAACAAAAAAAAAAGCTGTAATATAAAAAATAAACTGGGAACAAAATCCGTCTGACTGAGACAACTATACCATCTAATTAAATTAAACAAATCTAATTAAAACTATAGACGGCATGGAAATTCTTTGGAAAGTGTTGTCTAGCAAATATGTTTTAGATGCAATGTTGACAAGGAACTTCAACCAAGATCCTGTCGAAATTTTTTTCGGGTACATCAGGAGTTTTGGGGCAAGGAATAATGCAACGAATACAGTGGCTTGTGAAGGAGCATCCAGAGCTCTCTTATTATATACTTAAAATAACATTTCTTTACGATTATTTTACTGTAAATCCTTTTTCACAATATCGTAAGTTTCAAAATATCATGGTGGTACTTGTTTTACGATTTTTTATTGGAACGTGGCTTATTAGATTCATTTTAATTAATGTGGTGACTTTATTTTTAGTGAAACACGAACAAGTCGTCGTATTAGTATGTCACGACTGCTTCACCTATGGGAGTACTTAAATAATCATAGAGAAATTGCAGTTGGATATAACAAATCCACCCAAGCACGGGAGCATAGCAAGCGAATATGGGAAAGGGTTGCAGAAATTTTGAATTCAGCTGGCGAAGGAATTATTAAGTCTGCATCCTAATATTTAAAGGTATGTTTACCATATTACTGCGTTCTCATATTGTATTATGTTTCTCCCTAAATTATGAATACCTACTGAGTAGCAAGGATTAGGAATTTGATTTCATATTTTCCTTTGAATCCTTGTTTTAGCATTAGATTGCACTATGTGTGATAAATATTATTTAATTTTTAGTACTAGGTAGACATGAAGGCTAAATAAAAAAAAAATAACCAGCTCATCAATGATAGCAGAAATAGAACAGGAGGTGGATCTGGGATGAATTTGGAACTGTCTGAAATTGACAGAAAGTTCCTCAGTATCCATGGAGAAGATCTGTGATCTGGGCTGCCTGGTGTCAGGGTCGAACCACAGGTGCTACTAGTGTTACAAGTGTACTTAACTGCAATGTGCATGATCGAAAAACCTTATTCACCTATGGGAGTACTTAAATAATCACAGAGAAATTGCAGTTGGATATAACAAATCCACCCAAGCACGGGAGCATAGCAAGCGAATGTAGGAAAGGGTTGCAGAAATTTTGAATTCAACTGGCGAAGGAACTGTTAAGTCTACATCTGAATGGGCAAAGGTATGTGTACCATATCACTGCAATGTTCTCATATTGTATTATGTTTCTACCTAAATTATGAATACCTACCTCAGAGCAAAGCATGATTAAAAAAAAAAAAACAACTGTTTGATCTCATAAATATTTTCTTTTGAAACCTTGTTTGAGCATTAATTACACTAGGCATTAGGTACTTATTACTATGTGTGATAAATATTATTTAATTTTTAGTACTAGGTAGATATGAAGGCTAAATAAAATAAAAATACCAGCTCATCAATGATAGCAGAAATAGAACAGGAGGTGGATCTGGGATGAATTTGGAACTGTCTGAAATTGACAGAAAGTTCCTCAGTATCCATGGAGAAGATCTGAGATCTGGGCTGCCTGGTGTCAGGGTCGAACCACAGGTGCTACTAGTGTTACAAGTAAGTGTACTTAACTGCCATGTGCATGATCGAAACACCTTATTCACCTATGGGAGTACTTAAATAATCATAGAGAAATTGCAGTTGGATATAACAAATCCACCCAAGCACGGGAGCATAGCAAGCGAATGTGGGAAAGGGTTGCAGAAATTTTGAATCCAGCTGGCGAAGGAATATATTTTAAATATTTTCCTTTGAATCCTTGTTCGAGCCTTAGATTGCACTAGGCATTAGGTACTTACTATGTGTGATCAATATTATTTAGTTTTTAGTACTGGGTAACATGAAGGTTAGATTAAAAAAAAAAACTGCTCATCAATTATCATTGATGAGCTGTTTTTTTTTTAATCTAACCTAGAAAAAATATATCAAAAATAGAACAGGAGGTAGACCTGGGATAAATTTAGAACTGTCTGAAATTGACAGAAAGTTCCTCAGTGTCCATGGAGAAGATCTGGGATCGATGGATGGGTCGAACCACAGGTGCTACTAGTGTTACAAGTAAGTGTACTTAACAGCAATGTGCATGATCGAAAAAGCTTATAGGTACACCTACATATTTTGTTTCCTATTTTTTTTTTAAGGAATGTGTTTGGAAGTGTTCGGGCGTAGGTATTTCATTGCGTTCGATAGTAGGTAGGTAACTCTAGGAAATTATTAATTAGCATTTAAACAAAATAAAAACTTATTTTAAGCAATTTTTTATTCAATTCTAAACGATTGCTATTTAATTGCTAGGTTACTACTACATTAGGTTCATCTTAAGATAATTTTCGTTTTTCTTTTTTTAAACTTGTTTTAAAGGTTTTTATTTTTATTTTTTACGGGTTTCCTTATCGATACTGAACTCACCCTGAAGCTATGGCACGCAATTTCTTTAACTTCCTGTATAGTGTATTTTTTTTCAGTGTAGCAACAGTTTTACGCAATAATGTTTTTATCTTTCAGGTAATCCTCACCATCATGCCTCGCTGCATTAATTGTTGGATTGCTATTCCACAACAATATCGGTACAATGCAACACATACGGATCTTGAGATTATCTCTGTATTTGAAAAATGGATTGCCACACAGATATGTGAAGAGGCCATATAAAGTGTATTTGCTATTAATCCTTCCACATTTGTGTAAGGTGACAATAGAAAATCGATTGTGTTATGTTTAGGCTCATGCAAACGTTGAGTTACCTTATTAGCACAGTCATAACCATCATAAACTTAAAAAAGAGTATGACATACTAACAAATTACCAAAATCCGGTATAGATTAAAATATGACTTGTATCTTGTTTTAGGTAATCGATGAAGACTACCTATGTCAAGAATGTGTTGATTCTTGAATCACATAACAGAAATGAAGGCAATATAGGTAAACGTCAATTTTTTTATTTTACGAGTACTATGGATTTGCTCTTGACTTTGGTCTAGGTCTGGGTGACAGAGACAAAGTCTACGATGGAGTGAGCTTACCCAGAAGAAGCCTGTTCACTCTCATTTTGAATAGATTAGGGTTGTATGCCTTCGGAAACACAGACGCAGGCAGAGAGTTCCACTCCTTTGCTGTGCGCATTATAAAAGACGTTTGAAAACGCTTTGTGCGAGTTGGTTCGTGTATGTTGTGGCATATAGATTGCCAGAAGAACTGGGAGACGATCTCGTCCACTAAACAATGGTGATGCTGAATGCATTTATTCCGCCAATATAATCAGTCCCCAGTCTTGAAGTAAGTGATTTTATAGATTATTCCAACTAAAATAACTCTAAATTAGTTAAAAATCTGTATGCCATAATAATATCAAGTTAATTCAGCAGCAATTCCAGCTTGAGTGATTTACTTACTTATTCTGTTTATATAATTATTCACCCACATTAGAATTACTAAAATTAGTTTTGCCTTAAATTGCAGATGCCTTCTAACGCCCGGGCGGGAAGAATTTAAAGGTGGTATAGATAAAAATAAATCGATAACTTTAGGTCAACCAATAAAGCATTGGGATTCGCTTTTAATTCAAATAATTAAACATAAATTGGATTCTATAACTTTGCATGTAATGCTTGTCGGCTAAGAGCTCATCGGCACCCACCACCACCGAAGACCACAGAAAGTTGATCCGAATTACTCGTAATAAGTACCGTCAGCACTGATAATGAGGAAATTCCGTAAGATCCAAATCCATTTATCAGTGGATCCAGCTCTGTAGTGGAGCCTCCCAGTTCTGCCAGCACAGACATTGAATATTTTCTCTGAGAACCAGTTGTAAGCCTTACCATTAGATGATTAGAGTCGCACTCCAGAAACCACTACTCATTGTTTTGTTTAGGATTGTATGAATCAAGAACGGAAACGGGGGCCATTGTTTTTAAAGAAAAATATTCTTTCATATCAATAACTTGTACATCACTCAAAATGCTCGGGTGCGTGCAGAACATTTAAGCTTATACAAATGGGACTTTCTTGTTGAATTTGAATTCTTAATTGAATTCAACCAGGTACATATTACTTTCATTTTCATGTGGTGTTTACCTTTAAGTAATTGTTACACTGTTCAAAGTTATTAAGACGTTACCTTTTATCAAGATGTTAGTGTAAACAATTGTTGGTGAACCAAATAAATAAATAAATAAATAAATATTACTAAAATGCTTGACTTATTACGGAGCGATGTAAATAACACCATTGACTTTGAAAATATTGAAAACATGATCTCTCTATAATAAACTTAACGCAAAAATTTCGATTTACGTTTTATCCAATTTTAAATGCAAAAAGACTGTTCGCTCCTTCTTTCTAAACCTAAACTACGACCAAACCGAAGAATTACTAAAGAAGTGATCACTCAAACACATACATGCATTCCACACTATGTAAGTTAACAAATCACTCACCACACTAACAAATTACTCACCACACCAACACACTGAACATTTTTGTTTTTGTATTTACCGAAATTGCAATTTTTAGATTTAAAGGTTTAGTTTTTTTTTTATTGTTGTTTGTTCAAGCTTTGCTTCAATGGTTACTTTATACATATAATCTTATAACACGTGCTATTATAAGTCAACCATTTATGACGGGGATCGGAACTGTTTCTCCTGAACACAGGTTATTTTGTAACCTATCTAGGTAGACAGTACGGCACCCACTAACTAGATTTTTAGAAACTTAATGCTTGTGCTTTGTATGTTACCTTGCCATGTAATCTAGTCCTATTTGAGCAATAAATCTTTATTATTATTATTATTATTATGAATACTACTACTTGTCGATACTGGACAGGCTTGACTATTTTGAACTTTCTGCCAATATTAACTTGCATACCTCAATTGTCCAATTCATGTAGAAAACCTAAAACAGCACTTGGTTTCTCTGGCTCTTGAGATACAAGTATCTTTTTACTTAGTTCAGGAGCCAACTGTTCAACCTGCTTTTGACCACTGCTTGTACAATCATGTTTAGTGTATGTTTAACCGTATGTTTTTTTCTTTGTACAATAAACTTATATTATTATTATTAAATGTATTTACATAACTAAAATAAGGACTGGGGAACCTTTTCGACGCATTGCCACTTTGTTTCATTTATCAACTTATACAGTCTGCCAGTATATAAAGAAGACCCGTGGCTGCTTATTGGAATCATATGTCCCTTTACATTTGGGTATTAGTAATATCCCAAGAGCAAGCTTGTCCAGTTGAAATTGTTGTTTTGATTCCACAGGGTCTCTTTGGCACACAGGAAAGTAATCCCATAGTAATCACAGAATTAATGAACTCACGGGAAAAATTGGTCTGATGGGGAAGTTAAATTGGCGTGGAAGAGAATGAAGCTTACGGCTAAAGCTAACTTGTCCGCTCATAGGCAATATCAGATGCAGACAGGGGGTGGCGAAAAGCCCAAGTCGCCTTCTCAAGAACATATGGCGATTATGGCTATTGCTCCATACGATTTTGTTATGGAATTCGACGACTACGACAGTGATGCAATAAAAACCGTGGTAAGCATAATAATGTTCTTTATATATTATATAATAGGTATTATAAAACACTGTTTAAATTATTATATAATATATTTAATAATCAATACTTGTAGGTTGAATTAAACCCCCCAGAAGATAGTGAAATAACAGCTAGCCCTAGTACAAACTTTTCTCCAATAAACAAACCTCCTGAGTCCAATGTTGTGGTAGAAGTTAGAATGGACCAAGGTAAAAATAATAATTCTTCTTTAAATTTTAAATATTCAAAAATTATATAACATGAATTTAAAGAATTTTATTTTCTTTGTGAAGTCTATACATAATAATTAAAATATTTTCAGGTACCTTAATTTGGGAACTACTACTCCTAGAAAAAAAGGGAACATTCGTAGAAAAAAGGGTTCTCAAAACAAGTAAGCAAGATTACCTTAGAATATATCTTATTACTTGCTTAGTATAAAATATAAAAGGTACCTAAATATTTTACAGAAAAGAAGCAAGAAACAATACTGACGAGCAGCACTCTATTTAAAAAAAGCTATTAGATATGCTAGAAGTGGAGCATCAGTACAATGTTAAAATTGCTGAATAAAAAATAAAAATAAATAACTAGTCTCAATTCGCTTTTTACATCTAGGATAATAAGTCCACCGATGACCGCGAGCAAAGCGAGCGCACGTGACAGAGTTACCATCTGTTCCGTTTCTATTTTTAGGTAATGACGTCAGCCGTATCCCGCGCCGGTTTAAAACACCCTACCGGCGCGGCCGCTGGATACGCAGTAGAAGGTCCTGTGAATTTTCTAACAGGCTTATTCATAAAAGTTGATTAACTTTTAAGCAGCACTTGAAGCAGTGATTAAAAATATTTTGCATTCATAAACGCTGTTTAGAGTTAATTAACTGTTTAAATAGTTATTTAAATAGCTGTCAAATTTAAGAACAACAAATTGGCGGACGAAATCCTTGCTTCTAACGGCTGTTTGATTTGAGTCTGTCTGTCACTCATTTCTAACTTGTTGCATTGCAGTGCATTGATAAAACTTTTCTAGTGATATTGTTTATATTTACATAAGTAGATACCTACTAAAGGAATATTTTGACTTCGATGACGATTTAAGTCTTTTTGAGCAAGATGTAGAAG
Source organism: Dryobota labecula (assembly GCA_947523025.1). Classification (NCBI taxonomy): domain Eukaryota; kingdom Metazoa; phylum Arthropoda; class Insecta; order Lepidoptera; family Noctuidae; genus Dryobota; species Dryobota labecula. Next base: position 8,180,821 of record OX383306.1, read on the forward strand.
ATATAAATGAATTTAAGCGACCTCGTACAAAATGTTATAAGCCTAAGTTGGATCCTATGGTAGAGTATGATGGAGTTTCGAACAAAGTACAGGTTTTCCAAGGAAAATATGACAAAAATAATCTCGTGAAAGATGACTTTACAGTAGATACAAGAGGCGGCGGCATACCTGTACATATTCATGTTATGGCTTTGATTAGGCACTGGGGGCGACATGAGGTAAGTGTATAGTACTTAGTACTTCTAAGCAGCAATGGCGATAGAATAAGGTAGGCAGTCCTACAGATTGACTCAGTTTAATTTTATTTAATACAGATTCAAGACGATAGCGGTGAGTTGCACTAGCCAGAAGGTGTACAGAATCAATAAAAATGCCCAGTACTTTTGCTGAACAAAGTCGCACACAAAGGGAGTTTGCTGCTGTATGTGGGTTTCCACAAGTTATTGGAGCTATCGACTGCACCCATATATCAAAATCAGGAAAGTAGGCGGTGAAACTGGACAATATTTCATTAATAGAAAAGGACATTACTCCATCAATACACAGGTAGGAATCAATCAATATCAAATACATCCATCCATATATCCTACATATTATATAACTATCATAGTAGGTACATACAATACGATATTATTGTGTCCCCAGGCAATTATTAATAGCTATTTACTTATTTAATTCCTTCCCAGGTTGTGTGTGGCCCCAATTTCACAATTTGTGATGTAGTATGCCGTAGGAGAGGTAGTACCCACGATGCCCGCATTTTCTGAGGGAGTACAATTAAAAGGAGGTTTGAAGCGGGTGAATTTAGAGAAAAACTATTAGGAGACACACCATATTTGCTCACTCCAGTTTTACGGCCACAAACAGAAGCTGAACAGCGTTACAATAACCAACACATCCGTACAAGAAATTTAGTAGAGCGGTGTTTCGGAATCTGGAAAGGAAAACTTAGAATATTGCTAAAGGTTATGGGTGGTTCTTACGAGACAATATAAACCACAATTATAGCTTGTGCAGTTCTGCATAATTTGGCTACCAAATGGAATGAAGTTAATGAAGAAGGAGAGTTATGTGACGAAATCCTTAAACCCAACATGGCTGATCATAGTTGAGAAGCCCGTCCTCCCAAGCACCTCTTAACTACTACCCAGGTAGCATGGACCCACCTTGTCCCAAATCAACAAAGTTTGCACCTCCTAGTTATTTTAACCCATTACCGCCCTCTGTACCCGCGTGTGTACAACTGTTTGATGCCTGATTGCGTTTTGTTTATTTGTGCTACTATGGTATTGATTGGTTATTTTTAGTCTGTGTACTTATAGCTGTCTTTGGAATACAGAACTTATTGTGTGGCGGGAAAATAAATGTTCGAAATGTCACTTTGTTTTACGAGTAGTGAGCCAAGCTGGTAAGGTAAGATATTTTTTTTTATTTTTATTATAAAAAATTACAAATTCACGATTGATTTTTACTGTTTTGTGTTAGAAGGCTTTATACTGACATATTATATTGTTAGAGTAACAATTCGTTAGGATAAATGTGCAATAAACATAAGTTTTCTGTGCCGTACCTGTTTGTGTACAATGGGCGCTTGTGTAATTTTTTTATTTTATTTATCAGGTGTATTCAAAGACACTACAATGACTGACCGTCGCGTCTTTACGAGTCAAAATAACTATGCGAGACTTGAAGAAGCCCTGGAATCTATAGTAGCTGATGAAAATGATGATGCGCAGTACGACGTCTTTTTATTACCACCAGATCCAGCTATTGTTAGTGATGAAGAAGAAGGTAATGAAGATGACTTGACTTCTACAACTCTCCCGAGAGACGTACCGGGTACAGTTGAGGTAGTTCCACTGCATCCCGATCATGATGTTTCGGACTGGGATGATAGTGATAATGAGCCATTGTACACTAACTCACGACCTGCAAAGCGACTTAGAAGGCAAGATTCTAATGAGCCTGTATGGAGAAAAACTTTACCCATATACAGCATGACTCATGACGTAACTGATATCATTCAGCGACGACAAGAAGTCCTCGTTGAATCTTTGAAAGACTGCAGTCCTATGATGTTATTTGAGAAGATATTTGATGATAATGTAATAAGTTTGATTGTGGAAAATAGCATGAAGTATGCTGGGCAACATAATAGACAGTTTCGAAATTGATAAGCCCGAATTGAGAACTTTTCTAGCAATTTTAGGTTTCACTGGATATCACGAACTGCCTTCCGAACGTGCCTATTGGAGTTTGGATGAAGATCTTGGCGTTCCATTGATCGCCAATTGCATGTCACGCAATAGGTTTTTGGACATCAAACGAAACCTACATTTCGTCGACAATTCTCTAGCGGAAGGTTCCACTGATAAAATGTTCAAAATGAGACCGCTGTGTGATCTTATACAAAAAAACTCTTGCCAGTGGGGAGTATTTCACGAAAACTTATCTGTAGATGAATCTATGATAAAATACTTTGGCCGGCATCCCGCCAAGCAATACATAATGGGAAAACCTGTACGATTTGGCTATCGGAATTGGGCTGCAACAAGTTCAGATGGCTACTGCTAAACTTTCGACATATATTGCGGAAAATCTACAGAAGTGTCTACAGACCCGCTGGGCTCGAGAGTGGTAAAATCCCTATTAGCAAAAATGCCGATAGTCCCAAAAGAACACATCGTATACTTTGATAATTTTTTTACCAACTATCAGTTACTCCACGACTTGCGACTCTTAGGGTACAGAGCCACAGGAACAGTACGAGAAAATAGAACAAAAAGATGTCCTGTAACTGACGTAAAAACAATGAAAAAGAAACCAAGGGCAGAGTACGACTATCGTTTCGATACCAAAAACGAAATAACAATCGTGCGCTGGAAAGACAACAACGTGGTCACGATGGGATCAAATTTTGACGCTGTAGAACCGTTGGGGAAGGTTAAAAGGTGGTGTACTATACAGAAACAAAAGTTGGATGTGAATATTCCAAGATTGTTTGTTAATTATAATAGAGGAATGGGTGGAGTAGATCAGATGGATCAATCGATTAGTCTGTACCGAGTAGCCATAAAAGGAAAAAAAAAAAAATGGTGGTGGGTAATCTTTACCTACCTTTTAGATATGGCGACTTCAAATGCTTGGCGGATGCATGTCTTGATCAGCAAAACTACAGATACACCCTACATGGATCAATTGCTATTCAGACGTATGGTTGTTAGAGCATACCTTCGCCCAACTAAGACGAAAAGTCGTGCTACGTCATCCAATATATCTGGCCTTGTGCAGAAAAATAACGGACACAACCCGCAACGCATCGAAAACCCATTACGATGTGTTATTTGCCACAACCGCGTTCGTTGGCGCTGTGAGATATGTGCCAAAACACTATGTGTGGAACGACCATGCTTTGGAAAATTTCATGTCTGATTCGCCCACTGTACTCGGTCAAGTACACCCCTACAAAATCAAGAAAAAAAAAAATAACGATTTTTTCTTTTTGTACCTCATATTTAGTCTACATTAATGCAATAAATAACGAGTGGTTATAATTTTCATGAGTAGTTTCATTTTGGGCGTTAATGGGTTAATTCATGTCGTTGTTGTTTGCCTGCCTAGTGGTATTTACTATACAAAGTGGAGCAGGACGATTGACATTCCTTTAAACCACGTAAAGAGTGTCATGTTCTTTACCCGTATACAAAAAATCAATCAAATCCAATGAATACTTTAGCCACAGGAAATTATTTTTCATTTTCTTATTTTTCAACATGATGTAGATCTGAGTCCGTAATAATAGGTAAACATTGTAAGGTCAGGAACCTGTGCAAAAACGTATGATTCTATTCTCTACGTCTCAATATGCTTGAAAGACAGAGAAAGGTGTCATACCATTCCACTCTTACGCGCCCCGCCCACTCCCACAAAATACTACAATTAGAAAGAAAAAGAAATATTACTTACGCAAATAATGCATTAGTGGTGCATAGAAAACTGCGAGTGTGTATGTGAGCGGAAGTTTTTCGGCAAAAAGACTTTTATTGACTCGTAACGTAACTATGTCAGTCACATCACTCACCGTTCGACCTCCGCCCTGGACGGTCGTTACGCTGCTCCCGCTCCCTGCGCCCGCCCCGGTGCGCTTGTTCGGTCATTCCGCGTCGCGACACCGTTCGGAACGGTCGTGTGCTGCAGCTCCGGCTCGCTGCGCCCGTGCCGTGTCAAGTGTCCGCCGCCGCCATCCGGTAATCGTTACGCCCAGTCGTAACGATTGCACTAGTAGTCCGACTACTAACAATAATATCAACTATTGTCTTTTTCAAGACAGGTTGGTATTGGTTTCTTTAAACCTTGTCGTCTAAACCGTTGCGCGCGTTTTTACCCCGTCAGGGAAAAACCACAGTTTCGTGGTCCTTGGTTGAAACCTAACGGTGCTAACGAATCCAAGGGGGTGTTGACCCAATCACACCCGCCGAACCCCATCAGGGCAAGGCAGTCAATTGGACGGGTCCCAGAGTTAACCGGCCTTGGGGGATCTCCTAGTCGGCTCTGGTGACAGTTTTCCCTTCACAGCTACTCACCCGGTGTCTTTAGGGTGTGTCTACACCCTTCGCACCGGATTTGTAGGGCCCCGTTCGCACAATAAGACTGGCGACGGGTTACAAGCTTAGGGCTCACCATTAGCACACATCTCCCTGCCTGACCCGGCAGGGAGGCTTCACTCATCCCCGGGCAAACCCACCCGGGGAGTTAGGGATATTAGTCGTAGGGATAACTTCCCCGCCACCATCATGGCCCCCCCCCGAATATAAGAAAAACCCCGTCATCGGGACTGTTTTGATAGAGTTTTTAATCGGAGTCGTATTAAAGGACCCCGTATTCCAGTCCAAATATGGACAGGAATACGGAGCCCTCGCGGCTGCCACCCTCTCGGCGTCCGTTCGCGCCCGCTCGACGGATAGCTCCCGCTCTCCTTCTCCTTCTCCTTCTCGATCGCGTTCGCGTTCTCGCTCGCCTCTGTCACAGGCTGGCTCATCTGTATCCGACATGGAAACAGAAGAGGCAGTCAGTGGTGGAAGAGCCGACAATCCGCGTCCCGCCGGTACCGACTCAGAATCGGACCGCACCATCACGACACGGTCGGCAGCGTCCTCTGCCTCTTCCCCCTCCACCTCGGACGACGGCTTCAGCCTAGTCCCGGGACGGGGGGGCAAGAGGAAGAAGACGAAAGCCCAGAGAAAGGCCACCAAAAAAGGGAAAGCAGAGGCCTCCAGCCCTCCTGCGACCCCCACCCCGTCTACCGCGTCCGCGCCCTCCGCGTCGCAGGTCCCCACCCCCGCCCCGTCCACCGCGTCCGCGCCCCTCGCGTCGCAGGTCCCCACCCCCGCGCCCTCCGCCGCGCCCGCGCCCTCCGCGTCCGCGTCCACGTCGCAGGCCCCCACTCCGCGCATTCTCATTAACGGCAATCCCGTTAAGAAAATCCCCCTCCCACCGCCTGTATTTATCCAGGACAAGTCCAAATGGACCGACATATCAAAATGGTGTGTCGAGCTCCGGATAAATTACTCGCATGCCAAGTCCACCCAGACCGGTATAAAGGTTACGGTTCCCACGTCTACGGACTACAGGAGCCTAACAAAAATGCTTCGCTCAAAAAACGTGTCTTTCCACACGTATTGCCTCCCCGAGGAAAAGGAAACACGCGTAGTCATCCGCAGGATCCCAAGGGAAATCCCATGCTCTGAAATTATAGCCGATCTTAGGTCGCAAAACGTCCCCGTAAACGAGGTCCACCGTATGCATCGCGCGCGACGCGGTGAGGCCTTCGACATGATCCTCGTGATCTGCCCACCCTCCGAGGGTCATAACCCGATCTTCCAGATCAAATCGATCTGTAGTCTCTCGGGTCTCGAAATCGAGAAACCCCGCAAGTCAAGCGTGATTGCCCAGTGCCATCGTTGCCAACTCTACGGGCATACGCAGAAGCACTGTTATGCGACACCCAGGTGCGTAAAGTGCCTGGGTTCGCATAGCACTGCGGAATGCGAACGTCCCAAGGACCGCGCACTTTGCACCGAGCCACCTAGCTGCGTGCTATGTGGCGAGGCAGGCCACCCCGCGAACTACCGTGGCTGCGCTAAAGCCCCAAAATCCGCGCCCCCTCGCTTAGCGAAGCGTACCGACGCGCGTCAATCCCGCGAATGCCCGTCCTATTTGGAACCAGTAAGACTGAGTCCCCAGAGACCCAGTCCCTGGAATTACCTGCACCATCAGCAGGCGTTCCCAAGCCTCCAGGCTAGACCCGCCCCTCAGGCAGTCGCTCCCCAGGCCCCCCAGGCCACTATACCCCGATTAATGGACCCGCGTACCCGATTCGAAAACTCGCAATCGAGACCCGCGACCACCGCGCCCCCCACCGCACCCGCGCCCCTCGCCGCCGCGCCCGCGCCCCCCGCCGCCGCTCCGTAAGCGCGCCCCCCTCCTAATCACACCCCCACTCCCGTGGCCGGTGTCAATAAAGTAGATCCCTTCCAGGTGATCTCTTCCACCTACATGGTCTTCCTCACCCCCCGCGCGAGGAGGATGGCCGACGAGATAGTCGCCGCGACCAACGCCGGTGACTTATACCAAATTCAGGCAATCTACAATGCGTATCCCGAGATCACGCAAGCATTGTCTAGATTCGCGAACAACACCCCTAGACCACTTAATGGATACTAGGTCCCCCGCTAGAAACAAACCCCGATCCCTAATGTTAGGCTATTTTAACGCCAATGGCTTGGACGGCCAAAACTCAGAGATCACCGAATTCCTCGGCGATCATAAGGTAGACGTTTTCCTCATCCAAGAGACCTTTTTAAAACCCAGGCACCGAAACAGGTCGCGGTGCCACCTGGGAGGTACTCTAATCTATTATAAATCAGAGCTCTATTGCATGCCCATAGACCCTCCTGTCCTAAAGTCCCTATTAGAAGTCTCGATCTGCCGAATCGGTATGACGGGCCATGCATCTATAACGATAATATCAGCCTATCTGCCCCCTCTCGTTACAATTGATCCAATCCAAGATCAACTACTGACCGACGACCTTAATACCCTCTTGAGCATGAGTGATTCCGTCATCATGGCGGGTGATCTCAATGCCAAGCACCCAGCCTGGAATAGTAGACTCACCTCCCATAGGGGTAAAATCCTCTTTGACCTCTGCCCCCTCCTCAATTTTGATATCATCGCCCCGATGAGTCACACCCACTATCCGCATAATCCTGACCATGCCCCTGACGTGCTCGATGTGGCACTTCTAAAGAACATCAACCTACGGTTGGTCTCTATAGAAGTGCCTCACGAGCTTGACTCTGACCACCGACCTATCCTCGTAGAAATGGCCCCTCGCATAGGTCTTCACGACCCCAATATCCCCCCGCGCAACAAAAGGATAACGGACTGGAAGCGAGTAGGCGAAAGCTTGAAAGCTAACACGTCCCCCCAATTGGATTCGATCCCCGACCAGTTCGACTCTATCGCAGACACGACGGCCGCGATCGACTCTCTCACAGAGCACGTACAATCTGTCCTGAACACATGTTCAAGGGAGGTTCCGGCGACGGATAACCGTCGCGGGAAACTGCCGGACGATGTACGTGCACTGATGACGGAGAAGAACGCAGCCGTCCGTGCGTACAGTAGCTTTCCCTGCACGGCTAACAAAATCCACATGCGCTACTTACAGCGTGCTGTAAGTAACCGCGTGAAGGAATTGCGTGACGCCGACTGGGATACGCTACTGAGCAGCCTAGAGCCGAACCATCTAGCATTCTGGCAACTCCAAAGGAAACTCAATCCCCGAGGAGGTAGCTCAGCCTCAATGCCCCCACTGATCCGCCCAGACGCGTCTCTCGCTTTCGAAGACATCGACAAAGCCGAATGCTTAGCCGACAGTCTAGAGGCCCAGTGCTCGCCCAGCTCTCAACCAGTAGACCAGGCGCACCTCGATGAGGTGAACGCTGAAGTCGAACATAGAGCCTCTCGTCCGCCCGTCGAAGACCCTGAGTATCCTCTGGCTCCCGTCACCCCGGCGGAAGTGCACGAGCTCATAAAGGGTCTGAAACCACGTAAAGCCCCTGGCTCTGATGGTATCACCAATAGGGTGGTCCAATTGTTCCCCGCCCACCTGATAATGCTCTTGGCCACCATCTTCAATGGAGCCATGAACAATAACGTCTTCCCGCAAGTGTGGAAAGAGGCCACAGTAATCGGTATTGCCAAACCCGGTAAACCCAAGAAGGAGCCTGCGAGCTACCGCCCCATTAGCCTGCTCACAGTCATGGGCAAAATCTACGAGAGGCTTATTCATAAGCGTCTCAGAGACTACGCCGAGACTAAGGGCCTTATCCCCCACGAACAGTTTGGATTCCGTACCAAACATTCGTCGACCCATCAGGTCCACCGTATAGTCGAGGACATAAGCGCCGGCTTTCAACGCGGCCTTATGACAGGAGCTATCTTCTTTGATATAGCGAAAGCGTTCGACAAAGTCTGGCACAACGGCTTGATTTACAAGCTGTACCAACTCGGTGTGCCCGAGCGTCTCGTGCTCATCTTACGGGACTTTTTGTCGAATCGCACCTTTCGCTATCGCATAGAGGGTGCCCTCTCCTCCCCCCATCCCATACGCGCAGGAGTCCCTCAGGGCTCTGTGATATCCCCCCTGGCTTTTACGCTTTACACCAGCGACATCCCGAAGTTTAAAAAGGCTCAGTTGGCTCTGTTCGCAGACGATACGGCCGTTTACTACAGAGGGAAGTGTCATAATGTCATTGCCAACACTCTCCAGACTGCAGCCGACAAGCTCGGTGCGTGGTTTAGAAAGTGGCGGATCGAAGTCAATCCTGACAAAAGCCAAGCGGTTCTCTTCGTAAAACCGAGAAAAATCCCCCCAAAGCCCAAACCTGTCACCATGTTCGGCAAGCCTATCCCCTGGGAGAAGCGAGCCAAATATCTAGGTGTCATCCTCGATCATCACCTCTCCTTTTCTGAGCATGTAAGTATGGTGCGTTCGCGCGCCGCCTTCGCTCTCTATAGGCTTCACTCCCTTGTCCATGAAAATAGCAAATTGTCACTCAAGTGCAAATTGCGAATTTATACCGCGTGCATCCGCCCCATCATGCCCTATGCGAGCCCAGTCTTTGCTCAAGCAAAACCGTATATCATCCATAAGATGCAAGTCATCCAGAATCGTTTCCTCCGTAAATGCACGGGAGCCCCCTGGTTCGTTCGGAACACAAACCTCCATGTAGAGCTTAGAATGCCTACAATAGCCCAATTTCTGAAACGCTCTTCCAAGCGATTCTTTGACTCTGCCGCCACCCACCGCAACACTCTCGTTGTGCAGGCCGCCAATTATACCCCCTCCCGCATTAGTACGATCCGCCGTCCAAGGCACGCACTGACCGACCCAGACGACCCCACCACTCTCATCCAGGAGAGTCGTAGGGAAACTAGTACAGCTCGAAGAGTACACACAACACGAACACGATCACAATTCCGACCTCGCTTTAGAGGTCCCGCGCGAAACCCACCCCGATCCACTATTATTATCGTCAATAATAATAGCCCTCCCCGTCCCTTGACGACGCTTAACGATGTGCCAGCATGTGGTTTAGCTGAGCCTGTAATCCAAACTCCCCCGATTAATAATCAGAACCCTGATATTATCCAGCCACCGACGCGACGGTCCCTTGCCACCCTCCCTCCGACACTGCCCTAAGCCGAGGTTCGAGCCCCACCTGGGGTGCCCTTAGCGAGCAGTCGTCTAGCTTAAGTAGATTATAGTAAAAACCCCCTGGCTGGAGGCGTAAACTTCGTTAGGAGCTTGCGGCACCACAGGAAAGCCCGGTTAAGGAGCAGGAACCCCCAGTGGTTATACCTCCGAGATGCCATACACAAAAAAAAAATAAAAAAATAAAATAAAAAAAAACTATGTCAGTCAGTGCACAGCGGAGCCCTTTGATGAGAGCACACGCCTACTTTTGTTATCACAAGACGAGCCGCGCGCGCATTGTTGTGATTTTATGAAAAGTTTTAGTTTTTATTGTGTTAAAGACGATTTATGATAGTTAGATTAGTGCACAGGTTATTGTGACATATTGTTAAGTGTTAGTGTATTATTATTTAGTTAATTAGGCATTTATTAGTTAGTTTTTGGATTTAGGTTAGGTTTGTAAGTTTTTTAGTTTAGGTAATATTATGCCTCAAATAAGGTACACAGCTGCCGAGTACACTGACATGGTACTTATGTACGGAGAACGTCACCAAAATGCGGCTTTAGCATTGCGTACATATCGGGAGAGATATGGTGACACACGAACGTGCCCTACCAACAGCCGTGTTTTTACCCTGGCCGTTCAGAGGTTACGAGAGAATGGGCCTTTGGTTCCTCAAGGAGAAGGCGTGTCTTCAAATTCAAATATCGAGGAACGGATATTACAACATTTTGAAAATAACCCGACTTCTAGCCTCCGGAACGCAGCGCGGCGGTTTCAAGTGAGTCACAGAACTGTCCATAGATATTTGAAACGGCATGCACGGCGACCTTACAAGTTCAGAAAAGTACAACAACTGTTATCCAGAGATATGCCAGTCAGAGTGTTATTTTGCCAATGGCTTCTCGACAAAATATCAGACGACCCTGACTTCATATCTAATATTATGTGGACAGATGAGAGCACGTTTACAAGAAATGGAGTTTGGAATAGACAAAACCTGAGATATTGGAGTCATGAAAACCCGCGCCTAATTCGAGAGTCTTCATTTCAGTACCGGTTTTCATTAAATGTCTGGGCTGGAATTCATCGGAACATAATAATAGGACCAGTGTTTATTGATGGGACGTTAAACGGACAGAAATTCTTAGAACTTCTTAGTGGCTCAGTGTCAGACTATACGGACGATTTACCTTTGGACGTGTATGGACGACTGTGGTATCAATTGGACGGTGCGCCCGCCCATTCCGTAGTGCCTGTTAGACAGCGACTAACGGATATGTTTGAATGTCAGTGGATTGGCCGTTTTGGACCTATTCGATGGCCAGCACGGTCACCGGACCTGACACCACTGGATTTCTTTTTGTGGGGGGCCGTAAAAAACGAGGTGTATGCACGAGAAGTCAATACTGTGGATGATTTAAAAATTAGAATAATTAATGCCTTCGACAAACTTAAAAGAACAGATGGGGACTTGTTAAGACGTGTCCGTGAAAATTTAATAAGACGATGTCGCTTGTGCATAATGAACAACGGTGGACACTTGGAAAATTTAAAAATTTGACTACCTACTTATTGATGATTTAAATTCTGATTGTGATGTGAGTGATTAATCAATTAGTGATCTTTTATTAATTAACAACGCGCAACTTAGTGAGTTTATGCCGCGGATTTGTTGTTCTCCGACTAAAGTACCTACCTACGTCCACCTACGTCCCGCACCCCCGCCCGCTGCATCCCGCACCACACCGCGCAACAGGTCAGTGACTGTTCGTAGATAAAGCGTGTTTACATTTTATGCAGTTGATTTTGCTATTGATTTTGTTTGAAAATTGCAATTCTTAAATTTTCCTTTCCTTTGAAACATTTTAAAACACGAAGATTAGTAGTTAATCTTCGTGTTTTAAAATGTTTCGATGGACTAGTACTGTGCTCGTTTTAATTTAATGTCGTAAGTCCAGATCCACATTGTATATTACCATTAAAACTTTTTCTTCATTTCCTAATAACAAAGCATAAATTCTTTTTCAGGTTTTGCTGCTTCAGATGGAAGAGATGGACAAGGTGGTGAAGCTGATGAAATAAATGAACAAAGCATTACTCGAAACATTTTTATTGATACTTATTTTTATTTAAATAATATTCACAAGTTAGAATATTTCTTCTCCCAATATTCCAACTCTTTTTTTATTATTTCCATTCTCATTTCATTTGTTTTTCACCATCATTTTATAGTCTATTAGTTACAAAAACCGCAATGTCAATAAAAAAAGTAAAAATAACTTAGTACAAAAATCCATGGACAAAATATATCATTTGAAGGGTACAGGGGAAAAGTGATAAATGTCATTTATTTTTGTTTTTTTTTTGTTATTGGCAACATTCAAAAGTCCATTAAAAATAGTATATGTTTTCTTCAGGCAAAAAACGCTTCTTATCACCAAAAAAGAAACTGTTAAAAATTGAGGCACAGGCAAAAAACGATGAAGGTTTTCTGATACCGGCAAAAAATTATGGATGTCAGTAAAAATATGATGAAGGTGTCTATGGCAGCTATGGCGAGGTTTTGGCTGTCACTGTCAATGTCAAAGCTTCGGTACGTTTGCTTGATTCGTGCTCATTGTTTAACCGAAAGACCGAAGAAGTGTAAAAACCGAAGAAGTACCGAAAAAAGTTCGCGAGCGGACACAGTGAGTTTCGTGTGTCGGGAACAGAATCGAGTTGCGAGTGACAGTGGTAGCGGTACTGAGTGCAAAAAACGAACAAGAAAGAGGGTAGACCGTTTTGTCTGCTCATAAACACCCACCCGCAGTGACTTCAGTTTATCCGTGATCATGGTGCTTGCAACAGCGCCGAAATATCGGGAACTCATAACAATGAATAAACATGGTAAATATCCCGCTTATGTTAATAATAATATCACTGGAATTAGCTTTGACCTGATAAACAGGCTAAAAATAATATTGGAAGCTAGGTATATCAAGTGCACATAATGTAAATGTTTTAAAGTACGATGAATACACTTTACGGCAAAGCTATTTGTTGAATTGTATGGGTGGCATCCAATGATTCCAACCATGTGGTAAAGTCCTAATCCATGGTGGGGCCATCATAGAAAATGCCCGAAGCAGCTGAAGCCCGAAATAAATATTTTCGGTCTTACCGCCAGAATTATGTTAGAAACTTTTCTTAGGAAGAATGCAATGCGGATATATAATAGTAGATTACTATTAAGCTCAGATCCGCTAATGATTAGTATGAAAAGGCCCAAAAAACCACCAATTATGTCATTTTCTCCCGAGACAATTGATCTTTTGATACCATGGGCCCAATTCTGTAACTCTGACATAAGCAACATGCCATTGACACTCTATCGACACACTACAGACATTGTTTTGCCACTGTTGCAAATTTGGTATTCTGTAAAAACTTCAATGACGTTTCAGTGGTGTCTCAGTAGTGTGTCGATAGTGTGTCAGTACAATAGTTTTCAGTGTTGCTAACACAAATCTACCATGCGACCATAGAGGTACACCAAACCTACCACTTTTTTAAATCCTATTTTTATCAGTTAAATCTTTACAATATGGATTTTCTTAATAATATAACAACGTTTTATTATCAAAAACATCAAATTTCACTAAAAACATGCGTTTATTGTTAAATATTTTTTTTATCACGACAGTTTTTAGTCTGCTTGCCTTTCTGAATAAAAAAAAAACAACCAACTGTCAAAAAACTTGCAGCGGCAATTTTCATTGGTTTTAGTTTCAAATTTTAGATTTCAATACAAGAGAAGAGTATAAGTTTCTTTATTATCATCGTAGTTCTATTGTCTGTGTTTATCATCTAAAACGACGACGATAAGGTAAGTGAAAATCTCAATTTTCGCTGAGAGAATTATTAAAAAACGTGATAAATTTATAGTTAATTAAAGTTCGATGTTCTGAAGTGCAATGCAATTATTCTTTCACATTAAGTTTTAAGTTATGATATGAACTTCCACATAACAACATTTCAGTGTCGGCAACATGGCAAGCGTAAGCGTAAACCAGCTCTCGGCTCTCATGGATTTTTTAGAGTCCAACCGAGAGTTAGCTCTTGGATACAGTAACAGGAGCAAAGAAGGTCGCAGTCAGGCTAGGCGGCTTTGGGAGCAATGCTCCACTGTGCTCAACAGTATATCTGGGAACTGCGTGCAAAAAACGCCAGATCAATGGAGACTGGTGAGAATGACATATTCTGGTGAACTTGTTGATATGTATATATTTTTATATGTACCTACATTGTTCTTTTTCTACCTTTTTCAGTACTAAAATGAGTACAAGTCCAAAATGTAAAAAAAATATAAAATGGAGAAAGCTGAAATGTCAGCTACAGGTGGGTACCTAATAACAATTTAATATGATTATCTTTCATGTAATTGTTTGACAACGTGTTCTCAATCGTAATACTTTTGCTTTTAGGAGGGGGACCCTCACGGATCAAAAAACTAACTCCAATTCAGGAAAGGCTGTATGACCTACTTGGGCGCGACGTAGGTGAACCTTTGCCAGGCGTCCGCCATAATCCTCTCGTCATGTCACAGTCTGTGAGTTTTATAACTTTTTGTAAAATTTAATAGGCAGATAGACATGGGACGTGTATTAGTTTTGCTGAGCATAGTTAAAGGTTGTTACCCAGCAGCACTGGCAACATGTTGTGATGTTTGCGTTCCGCTTGCCTGCCCTTGAAGTGATTTGGTTTTTCACTTTACAGCAAAACAGTCAAGCTTTAGTGGAGGTGGTGCAGGTTCTAGCTGTGAGTTTTTCTTTTAATATTTATTTGAGGAATAGAATGGGTTTATCAGGGAATTGGTACTAAGTAGAGAAAGGATTTCAATAAGATCTTTCACTGTGTATTTTCTTCCCTTTAGTTAAAAAATCATATTAAATGGTTTTTGTAGTAATAAAATATAAACTCCTTGATCACTATTGAACGTCTTATGTAAAGAAGAAACTGAGTTGTCAGGATTGATTGTGTCATTGTATCAGTATGTTGAATTTTGTTAAATAAAACCTAAATACTATTAATTACGGGTATATTCTTACTACAATTTATTTAACAAAATGGAAAAATATCTACGACCATAACGATTCGACGGAGACCCGTCCTCAAGCCAAGATCTGTCCCCTCAGTGGACACATTGGAAAAGCACATTCGAATATTTTCTGACAGCTATAACTACGGACGAGAAAACTATTGCAAAAGAAACTAAATTCAGATTACTAATTAATCATCTGTCCTCTACAATTTTTTTGCACATTCAGGATTGCACTGATTACGATATAGCTATAAAGACACTTGATGCACTATTTCTGAAGCCACCTAACGAAATATATTCCAGGCACAGATTAGCAAAACGAACACAACAACCAGGTGAGTCCATCGATCAGTATCTACAAGCCTTGAAACTGCTCTCAAAAGAATGCAATTTTAAGCAAGTGACCGCTGAACAAAACGAAAGTGATTTTATTAGAGACGCTTTCATATCCGGACTATCGTCGTCCATAGTACGTCAAAGACTGTTGGAAAATAGCACTCTCACATTAGACGACGCATTCAAACAGGCCCGCGCTCTAGAGATGGCGCAAATACACAGTAATGATTATCAGCAACCAGGTACTAGTAACATTGTCAATGCGGTCCCCAATAACAATCAGAGAACACACACCCAAGAACTATGCTATTTCTGTGGAAACAAGAGACATGCCCGGCAAAACTGTCCGGCTGCCAGTACAACCTGCCTCAAATGTGGAAAAAGGGGGCATTTTGCAAAAGTGTGCAAAAGTGCAGTGACTGCGCTACAACAACGAAGTGCTTTTACTAGTACCATAGATGAACCGAATAAACACATAGAAAATGGAGAGTCACAGAAATTGTTATCATGTATCGTAGCCGCTACAACTAATCTCGATAAAGCTATGATACCGATAAAAATAAACGGATTATTTGAAGCCAGAGCATTGATTGATACAGGGAGTACTGCTAGTTTTATAGACAGGCGAGTAGTCTGTCAATACAACATACAAAAGAGCTCATGCTACCAATATGTCAGCATGGCAGCTTCAAATCTAAAAACAAAGGTAGATGCACTGTGTTCCGTCAATATCGATCTGCAAGGTCATAGTTTTCAAGTGAATTGATTAATAATGGAGAACTTGTGTTCGGATGTTATAATTGGCCATGATATTCTTAAGAGACATAACACATTAGAAATGTATTTCGGCGGATCTGGAGCCACATTGAAATTATGTGCACTATCTCAAGCCAATGTCGATCCAATCAGTTTATTTCCGAATCTCTTACCAGAGTGCAAACCAATAGCTGTTAAGTCACGAAGATACTCAGATAGTGACATGCAGTTTATTCATACTGAAATAAAGAAATTACTAGCAGAAGGGATTATAGAACCTAGCTCGTCACCATGGAGAGCACAAGTGCTTGTTTGTAACTACAAATGAAAATCATAAAAAAAGGATGTGTATAGACTACTCTCAGACAGTAAATAGATACACTCAACTAGACGCTTACCCTTTATCAAGTATTGAACAAATGGTCTCTAAGGTAGCCAAAAATAGTGTCTACAGCAAAATTGACTTAAAAAGTGCGTATCATCAGATTCCGATTCTTGAAACAGAAAAACCTTATACAGCATTTGAAGCAGAAGGTAATTTATACCAATTTCGAAGAATACCTTTCGGGGTTACCAACGGAGTAGCGGTTTTTCAAAGAACTGTCAATAATATAATTGCTAAAGAGGAGCTTAAAGGAGTATACGCATATTTGGATGATATAACAGTCTGTGGAACAACCCAAGCTGACCACGATCAAAAACTGCAGCGTTTTCTTGATGTTGCCGAACGGTATAACCTTACACTGAATCATGAAAAGAGTGAATTTTCATTGAAAGAGATAAGTATTCTAGGATATACTATATACAATGGAATAATTAAACCCGACCCAGATCGTCTACGTCCACTATTAGAGCTGCCTCTGCCTTCAGACTCGGCATCGCTCCGGCGAGCATTGGGATTATTTGCTCACTATTCTAAATATGTGCCAAGATTCTCTCATAAAATTCAGTCCCTCGTTTCGCAAGGCACATTCCCTCTCGATTCTGAAGCAGTAAACACTTTTAACGCTCTAAAGCAAGAGATAGCCAGATCAGCAGTAAACGCGATTGATGACAACATACAATTTGTTGTTGAAACAGATGCTTCAGACTATGCTATCGCGGGAACTCTATCACAAGAAGGCAGACCTGTTGCATTTTTCTCGAGAAGTCTACACAGTAGCGAGCGGAATCACCCAGCCATAGAGAAGGAGGCCGCGGCAATAGTCGAATGTCTTCGGAAATGGAGACAATTCCTCATCGGACGAGAGTTTAAACTGATAACTGATCAAAAATCGGTCGCATTCATGTTCAATCAGCAGCATTCATCAAGAATTAAAAATGACAAAATACAACGATGGCGATTAGAACTTTCTGAATACAATTTTGAAATAGTTTATCGACCTGGAAAGGAGAATATAGTAGCTGATGCTCTATCAAGAGCCAATGCACCATTAGTAGCCTCTGTGCACAGTTCAGACAATGCACTCAAAGAATTACATAAAACCTTGTGTCATCCTGGAGTAACAAGAATGCTCCATTGGGTTCGAAGCAAAAATTTAGCTTACTCCACTGAAGAGATAAAACGTATTACTGCGAATTGTTCTATATGTGCAGAAGTAAAGCCTCGTTTTTCAACAAAACATGGGAAAACTAATAAGAGCGATGGCTCCATTTGAAAGAATATCGATAGATTTTAAAGGTCCACTTCCCTCAGATGGCACTGGGAACAATAGATATATCCTTACGATTGTGGACGAATATTCCAGATTTCCATTTGCGTATCCCTGCCCAGACTTGAGTACAAACACGGTAATACATAAACTGACTGACTTATTTTCTATATTTGGAATGCCAACTTTCGTACACTCAGATCGTGGTACATCTTTTCATTCAAAAGAGATGAAAGACTTTCTTCACCAGAAAGGCATTGCTACGAGCTATACTAACAACCCTCAGGGTAATGGACAAACGGAGAGATACAACGGGATTATTTGGCGAACAGTACAATTGGCTCTGAAAAACCATGATCTGCCTATAACCAAATGGGAGTCAGTTTTAACTCAGGCTCTGCATTCTGTAAGATCACTTCTTTGCACGGCTACAAATAGTACGCCCCATGAGCGAATGTTTTACCATGCCAGGAGATCCTCAAATGGTCAGTCGATGCCTACATGGCTAAACGTCCCGGGAAAAGTATTAATGCGAAACCATAATCGAACTAGTAAATATGATCCATTGGTTGAAGAAGTAGAGACTCTGGAAAGTAATCCTCAACATTCTCGTGTGCGTTTGAGAAGTGGTAGAGAAGTTGTCGTATCTAATCGACACCTTGCTCCTATTGGGGAATCTTCTTTAGAAATAGATGAAGCTGATTCCAATGATGACGACGAGTTCATCGATGCAGTCGATGGCGATAATCGTAACGCAGATGGCCAGCGAGATTCCCAGCCACAGAACATTACGACAGAGACTCTCCGTCGTTCTGAAAGAGTACGACGTCCGCCTGCTCATCTAACTGACTACGTGGCACAATAAATAAGCACAGGAGAATGTAGTAATAAAATATAAACTCCTTGATCACTATTGAACGTCTTATGTAAAGAAGAAACTGAGTTGTCAGGATTGATTGTGTCATTGTATCAGTATGTTGAATTTTGTTAAATAAAACCTAAATACTATTAATTACGGGTATATTATTACTACAGGGTTCCACACCAAAATGGTAAAAAGGAACAATATTGTTTGTACAAACTAACATTTGCAGTTGGAATGTATGGGAGGACATGTTTTTCAACTACAATGTTAAGTTTGGGATAAATTTATCCAACTACGGAACCCTTCATTGTGCGTGGTTCAACACGCACTTAGGCGGTTTTTTTTAGTTTTATTATTTTTTGTTACAATATAATAATAGCTAGCCATATGAACAAATGTTTGGATTTTTCACAGGAAAACAGTCAAATAGAGGAAGAAATGGTGCAAATTTCTTCAGCTGTGAGTATTCTTTTTATATTTAAACTAGCCTTTTCCCGCGACTTCTTATTTTTATTTATTTCATTTGAAATAGGTACTAAAAAAAATTCACTTTACAGCTAGACAATGACAACATTGATTCAGTGCTGGAGTGGGCAATACCGGATTCTGAGCCCCAGCCTCAACTATCAGGAGTAGGACCCAGCATGAGCCAGGAGGCTAAAGGATGCCAGAACCCAGCCCACCTAGCACTTCTCCTGCGACGCGGCAGACTGTGCCTCCAACACCGCGGCGACGACGACGCCGCGTACAGAGAAGTCCTCGGCTAGTCAACAGCAGCGGTGGGTATCATTTTAGTTAAAGTTATTCCTATATAACCCAACCCAACTGCTCAGCCAAATGAGCGCCCAGCTTTCGTAAACATACAATTGAGTACTAATCTACACTGAGGGTTAGAATTTATTTGGGTTTTTCTCAATGTTAACGCCATAATTTATTTATTTATACTTCATGCCTAATTACTGGCAACTCTAATTAGTATCTATGTGACACAAAGTTCCTTCCGCTTTCCCTCTCTGTTCCACAATCCCTATAACGCCTGACGAGAGCGAGAAAGAAAATCCGCAATGGGCAAACGCTGCCTCCAAAAGAAACCGCGCCAGTTGCTCAACCGATACCGACGCTCGTGGGTTAAAACAATCCCAAAGTCGAAGAGGACTAATATCAACGCTAAGAACGAAGATTGTTATTAAATTGTGCAAGTGCGTGTTTGTGTGTTGTGGAAAAGTGCAGATCATCCGTACGTGATATCCTGGACGGGCTACCGCCACGTGACTGAAGGAACCCTTCTCACCGTATCTCCGCCATAGCTCACCAAGCAGGTGCCATTGTAGCGGTTAGCGCCGTTGATTTGTAATAAAAAACAGCTTTATAAAACCATTGTAAACACTACACATACAGAGCGCATTGCATAACCTATATTTTCCCCATTTGACATGTCAGTGTCACTGTCACTTGAATGTGTCGTTCGTCATAGACAACACAGGTTCAGGTGACACATCATTATCTATGACTGCCTATGTTTAGCAAATAATATACTTCCAACATAGTTCACAGTTACTTTATTTACAACACACACAATATCTATATACATATTTAACCATTCTTATAATTAATTACACTCTACAGTTAGTAACCTAAATGATGTAAATATAATCTGACAAAGCTTTAGGCGTGAAATGAAACACACGAGATGATGGGCAATAAATTGAGCTGCAAAGTTCAACGACCTCAGTATTTGTCCTTCACAAGTCAATATACGTTTCCTTTGTCTGCGATCTCCTAAACTCACTAGAACCATCTAGAGTATTAATTAATTTGAATTTTATTTTGTGTTAATATTCTAATCGTTATTGAAATTGTCCTAGTCTTCGTTTTGTGCCGTAAATATATTTTGTATTAAGGAAGTGTCGAGGTAGGCAGGAATACAAGTTGGTCCATCAAATCGTATTTATTTGAGTTTACCCCGTAACACTTCATTGGTGACCCCGAGAAAGAACACAGAAGCCTAACGGAGCCATCATGTCAACTGGAGGAGCATCAGCAGAGAAGCAGGATGTCTGTCGAGTCAGCGTGAAGTTGCCGCCGTTCTGGCCAGAGGAGCCGGCACTTTGGTTCGCCCAGGTTGAAGGTCATGATCGCCGGTATTACCGCCGACAGTACCAAATTTTATACCGTCGAGGGTCAGCTTGATCACCGGTATATGGTCGAGGCTAGGGACATTATAGAGAACCCCAGAGAAGCCCAGGACAAGTACGCAAAGCTGAAGGCCGAGCTTGTACGTAGGCTCTCAGACTCGCGTGAGAAAAGGATACAGCAGATCCTCACCCAGGAGCTTGGCGACCGTAAACCATCGCAATTTTTACGGCACCTTCAAACCCTGGCTGGACCAAGTGTGCCGGAGGCGTTTCTGTCCACGCTGTGGGCGAGCAGACTGCCAACCAATATCCAGACCGTTATCGCATCACAGCCTAATCTTCCTCTCTAGTCTGTCGCAGATTTAGCGGACCGCGTGCACGAGATCGCACCTGCGCCCGCCCCGGCGCTCACATCACCTCCGGCCGTGGCCAGCACGTCCGCCTGCAGCGAGATCAGCGAGCTGAAGTGGCGGCTTTACAAACACGTGGGCAGGTACACCATCGCTCGCGATCCTCTGATAGGTTCAGTCGTGGTGGCAGAGAGTCGACCCCAGGCCATCGAGGCCGCTCGCGCTCCAGAGGCCCGTGGAACGAAGACTACTGCTGGTATCACAACAATTTCGGTGACAAGGCCACGCGGTGCACCACGCCGTGTACGTTCGCGGGAAATGCCGCCGGCAGCCGGAAGTAGCGGCAAATGGCTGCCCCAACAAACCACGCCGCCTATTTGTGACAGACCGGGCCACTAAAACCACGTTTCTAGTGGACACAGGGTCCGATCTTTGCGTGTACCCACGTACAGCACTGCAGCAGCGGCGCAGCAAGACGACGTACCAGGTTTTTGCGGCCAACGGTACCGTCATCGATACATACGGTTGGGTCGAGCTACATTTGAACCTAGGGCTCCGCCGTGTGTACTCATGGAAGTACATCATTTTCCCACACCACCAAACACCTATTTGTGTCACCGAACCGCCCCTCATACAATCCACTAAGAAAATTTATATTTTCACCCAAGGCTTAGGCCGCCGCACCACTCATTTTATCCGTAAATACTCTTATCCTCACATAGACCACACCACATTATCCGTTTCTTTATGATTTAATTTCAATCTGCGATGTTTTATAGATAAATTGTTGTTTGACGTTCATTCATAAACTAAAAATTCAAACACCGAAATCTTTTTTTTACGGCTTTCCCAATTGAAAATAGTCTCATTATTTATAGATACTAGAGCTAACGCCAAATCTTTTAACATATTTTTAATTACGGGACGCTTCAATTTGATCCCAGACAATTCTTAGTAGCTATGGAGACCTGCCATTGTTCTTTACTGAATTTACGATTTGGACACCAAGTATGACATTGTTTACATTGGACATTTTTAGGTTAGATTGACATTGTAAGGTCATATTATAGTATGACCATAATTTTTGATACAATAGGATGGTACAACTCGTCCATTCATGTTTTCTACCAATTTTGAATTTGAATTAATTGCTTCATTTCAATATGTTATTGTTTCCATTCTGTTATTTTTTTTTTCCTCTTTTAGGAAAATCAGAGACTACAGTTAGGCGGATAGTCAACGAAGGTTTTAAGAATGATGGAAAGTTTGAAACTCCTGGAAAGGCCGGCCAAAGAAATAAATGGACGATTTTAATATTTGTGCACTGCGCCAAAAAATCCAATTATTTTACACGGTGCAAAAAGAGGTAACATTTTTTGTCTTTAGTTACATGTTTTTGTGTTTATGTCTAAAAGGCAACATTTAGCACAATCAAGGGAACCCTTTTATATTTCAGGTACCGACCCTCAGAAAATTGCAGGTGATCGCCAGAACTGAACTGGATTTTGATTGTAGCCTCTGTAGTTCTCCGTAAAATTTTAAAAGCAATAGGGTTTACCCACAAGAAATGCCAAAATAATAAAAAGGCTCTAATCGAACAATCACATATTGCTGCAAAACGAGAAGAATACATGGCGATCATAAAAAAAATCAAGATTTGCCAGAAGAATTAAGAAAAGATATAATTTATCTCGATGTGAGCTACATTCACTCTTCGTATAAGGTAAAGACTTTGTTCTTATTGTGTACGTACCTATAATTTTTGTTTTATAAAATTATCACAATCTTCCTTTATCACACACACATAACACATCCTATCCTACTTAATATTATAAATGTGAGAGTTTGTCTGTCTATTTGTTACTTCATAAATCAAAAACTACGGGACCGATTTGCGTGAAATTTGGCATATGGGTAGAGGGAAACCGGGAACGGACATTAGGCTTTTTATCCCACGAGGACATGAAATACTTGGCGAATTCGCGACTGAACGCTAGTTTAAAATAAATAAGAACCTATTTATTTTCCCGCCAGGTCACAAAATGTTGGCAATCTCTAAACATCGAAGGTGTCACAAAAGACATATCCAAAGGAAAGAAAGCATTACATCATAGTACATGCTGGAAAAGGGGTTTTTACCAAACTGCCTTCTTATATTCACTGGTAGCAATAAACTAAAAGACTACAACTCGGAAATGAATGCGCATAACTTTACCAAGTGGGTAAAGAAAAGCTTATACCAAATCTTCACGAGCCTTCAATCATAGTTTTGGATAATGCTTCCTACCACTCCGTCGCACGGTGGATCGAAAATCGGCTGTAGAAGACATAGGATCTCGATTTCTTAAATGTAATTTTTTTGCTGGAAGTGACTTCTGCTGATCATTACTGTTCTATAAAATGTCATATGAAGTAAATGTGTGCACAAATGGAAGAATTATCTCCTAAACGGCATGTTTAACCGTAATATCCTTGGAGGTGATCATAGTGCTAATTATTTATAATTTTTTGGTTGCGGATTTGACGAAAAATGTCTGCCGTTTTTTTTAAAAATCGTCAAAATATTTTCATTTGTTTTTTCATATGAAACGATTCCTTTTAGTGTTTATGTTGAAGAACACGGACTTTTAACTACACGTAACATAAAATAGCATCACTCCTATATTTCCGTAGGAGTTGGCAGAGGTTATAGGGTTAATAGTACACCCACACGTAGACAACTATGCTTGAGCTAGATATTTATCAACACATCATGAGTTTTAAAACTTTTCATACAACCAAATTACCAATTGTTTACTCTTCTAATGAGTCCGAAAAGAAGTGATTAAGTAACTACACTGATTAGGTCTTCTAATGAGTCTTTATAGGTGATTTAATGATTTTCAATATCTCACGACAATGCCAACTATGGATTACATTCAACTTTTCCTGATAAGTAAGCTAATTTGTTAATTAGCAGTGCTATGAGTTCTAAGAATAGTTAGTGACAATTATAAATTTTCATTAGCTAATGAGAAGATAACTAATGAGGGTAGTTACCTAATTATTGGCGTTTTGCAATAAAAGGGCTAAAGTTTTGTTTTATAATTTAGTTTGTTCACAACTGTGTAACTGCTAACACTAAATCTGCGACTATAAAATCTTAGAATGGAAAGTTTAATCACGAATTTAGACTTGTTTGTTCTTCTACGAAGTGAGAGTACTTCATTTGATCATGAAGTATTGTTCAGTGCAGTTGTATCCCGCATAGGCGATTGCCTGTCTGACGAAGATCGTGTTGTTCTCAATGAATTTTGTCGGAGATTTACGCGAGCCGCTTTACAAAGGTGGCAGAAATCCAACCGATTCCTTGATAATTTCAGGAGAAAGTACGAGAATTGGTTGGGAGCAAATATTGATTGGCCGAGTTTTGTGCAAACTTTAGTTAATCAAGAACCAAGTGTTGATGAGATACCAAGAGCGCCCTCAGTCTCTCCAGAACCGTCGACATCAATGTCCATTGGAAGTAAACAAAAAAAGAGAAGATCTGATGAACACACAGGCGAAGATTCCAGTGAATTGGCATATGCAGCTGCAGCACGTTTAAAAGAAGAAGGGCATGGAGATATCGCCTCTGTCATCGAATACATGATGAAAAATCCTGAAGCAGCCGCTAAATTAAATGAAACGCTTAAGAAACCAGCGAAAACAATCATATTTACATCAGAAAAGGCGCTTGGATTGCTTCTTTCGCTAAAACTCTCAAAGTGGCAATATATTACGTTGCGAGAGGCTGCCATTCGGGAAGGTGCTAAGGATATTTATCCATCTTACTATAAAGTGCAACAAACTAAGCTTGATTGCTACCCTCCGAAGCAATCAGTGACAGTTACTGATTCATCGGCTAGGATTACACTTCAAGCTTTACTTGATATCACAGTTACAAGAATCCTTCAAAGCCTTTCTAAGGAAGAGCATAACAAGCAGTTGAAGCTCGATATCCAAGTGGGGATTTGATGGTGCTTCTAACCAAAGCCGATACAAGCAGAAAATGGAGGGTGAGGAAGATGATTCGAGCATTTTCATGACCTCCTTGGTGCCACTTAAACTGACAGATGGAGACAACATCTTATGGACGAACCCAAAACCATGCTCAGTTTTGTATTGTCGTCCAGTTCAGTTTACTTTTGTAAAGGAGAGTGAAGCAGTTGTCCTTGAGCTGAAAAAACAAATGGATGAGGAAATTGAGGCCCTTATCCCCACAGAGTGCAATAATAATAATAGGGTGACTCATGAACTAATGATGACGATGATCGCCGCTAAAGCTTGCACTTACCTTTCTGAAGCTAGATCAAATGCATCGTGCTACCTGTGCTTAGCAAAGCCTATAGAAATGAACCGCTTAGATGCTGTAACATCAAAAATTGTGTGTTCTGACCTGTATGAATTTGGCTTGTCATCCCTACACGCCCGTATAAATTGTATGGAATGTCTGTTACACATTGCATACAGGCTCGACTTCAAACGGTGGGCAGCGAGAAGTGATGAGCACAAAGAAATGCTACAGACAAGGAAGAAAATAATTCAAAATAAATTCAAAGATGAGCTCAATCTGTTGATTGATATAGTAAAACAAGGCTCGGGAACCACCAATGACGGGAATACTGCAAGAAAATTCTTTGAGTTTCCTAATAAAACCGCAGCTATAACCGGTTTGGATGAAGACCCCATCTAAAGATTTGCTGTAATTTTACAAGCAATTACATCTGGAGAGCAGGTCGATATAATAAAATTTAGAGATTATGCCCGCAAAACAGCAGAAAAGTACGTATTATTATACGACTGGTACTACATGTCGTCAACCGTTCATAAATTATTAATCCATGGGGCTGACATAATTGAGAAAAATAATATTGTGCCGATTGGGACTCTCTCGGAAGAAGCCTCAGAGTCTCGAAACAAAGATTTTAGGAGGTTTCGAGAACATCATTCGCGGAAAAGAAGCAGGCAGGATTCCAATCAAGACATTTTAAATATGCTTGTTGTTTCTTCGGATCCTTTGCTAAGTGCACAAAGGCCTAAGTTAGATGCCAAGAAAAAGTAGAGCTTTTTTGCTGAAACTCTCGACTTAATTCAATTTCAGGAAACTGAGTTCGAGTTTTTGGATATATCCAATCTGGATGCTGACTCAGAATTGTAGTCTGACAACGAGAGTGATAAGGAAAATTTGTAAAAAAATTATATATGTACTTATTTGTAAATTTGTATTTGAGTCTGTTTGGGTTTTTTTTTTGTAATATTTAATGATATTTTGTCTTTTTTTTATTTATTTTACTTTATTTTACAAATGCTTAGTATTAATTCCTTAAGACATTATTTTTATGTTAGCTTTAACTCGCACACTGACTTTTTATTTGTACAAAATAATACAATATTTGTAAATATGTGAGCACCTTGTATCTAATACATGGTTAATTTATTCGTCAATGCTTAATTTTTTTATTGTTATTACTTGTTGTGGTATAGTAATTTTATTCTAGGTACATCGTCTTCACATGTAATGATATAATTGATGTATACAAACTATTGTAAAACAGTTTAAAAGAGTAACGGTGGAGTTTCTTGCCCATTCTTCTTCATGCGAAACTACGTTTTGGAAGGGGCAACTAGAATCAATTTTATTTCCGTGTAAATTTTGACGTTCAAAAGTTGACGTTTTTTTGACGTACAATCACAGTGGTACGGCTTCCGCCGTATCACTGTTATTTGAATCCTATTGAGCTCATTTGGGCTGACCTAAAACAAAAAGCAGCAGCACAAAATGTTGGGTCATGCGATGTGAAGCAACTTGCTGAAGAGGCTGCTACCATCAAGATGAGACGCTTGAAAAAGAGTACAACGAGCGAGGACGTCACCTGTATCGCGACATAGACGAGTTGATTATTCGCTTAGGCGATGATAGCAGCAGTGGTGACAAGCAGCTGTAGTGACGACAGCGCTGCTGATGAAAGTGGCAACCAAACGTTTCTTGGTGTTGAATATTTGGAATCCGATGATGAGTGAGAGTGATTAATCTTAGTTTTTTTTAATACTTTTATTCTGGTTCAATTAAAAATGCTCAGTAAAACTTTTCATAAACAGAAGTAACTACTGTAAATAAAACAGAAACAAAATATGACTGTATAATGTGTCTTATTTATTGACTCACTTTCGAACTGCTAGTATCAAAATCATTTTAGTCACTCTTTATAGGGTTGCTACATGCATGTCAGCAGCGCCATCATTTAATGTCACGATTTTAAAGACAAACTGTAAAGAATTCATAATCTTTGAGCGGAAGATACAACAGTATTTTTTTTAGAAATCTCAAAAAAAAAAACTACAGGTTAAGATCACTGGGTCTTACTTAAAACTCTTCAAAATGTCATGCTATGGCAGGACGTTTCATTTGTTTTAGAAAATTGATTTAATCGAAAATGTAATATAACAGTCGGGATATTTTTAAATAAAACCAAGTACAATGGTCACACAGCTTTGGTGCCATAATAACAAATGCTTAGGAGGACAAGTTCTAACAGAATACAGCACAATTTTTTTTTTGTCGGCTCTTTTACTTTTGGACCAAAATGGATGATGTCCTTGCCATAATAACAAATGCTTAGGAGGACAAGTTCTAACAGAAAACAGCACTTTTTTTTTTTCCTCTTTTACTTTTGTACCAAAATGGATGATGTCCTTTACAGAAATGTGTGGAATAACACAACAAGAGGCACACAAGCAAAAATCTCACTGAATTTCTGAAAACAATCATGCGAGAATAGAATATTAAGCATAAAAATATTGCGATCGCCAGAGATAACGCCGCCAACATTACAGCAGCTTTATGAGAGGATAATTGGCGGCAAATTCCATGCTTTGCCCACATATTAAACCTCTGCGTCCAGTCGGCGTTGCAGCATTTGGCCCAAGTTTTAACATTGACATACAACAAACAGGTATTTTAAACAATATAAATAATAATATTATTTGCGGTCTTCAAAATAACATCACGCAACTCAAACTTATTAACATGAGTGCCATCAACTAACGCTCCATCGTGCTTAGGTCAGGCAAATTTTGATGAAAAACCGGATTTCCACAAAGCTGTTTTAAACTCCCATCCTCTTACTCCCCTTTCCTCAGAATCCCTAATGATTACAAACTGCTCTGCTGAACAATCCTTCTCGCAATCGAAAATATATTGAATTTTTATCTGCTCTGAATAAGGCAAGAAAAAATGTTTTATCCCCTACTGGGGGCACTGGGGCATCGGTTACCACCATATAATAATTTGTGTTGACTAATTGGAGGAATGAACGAACCTCACTGGTAAATTGGTACGAGCATTGCTGAATACACTTACATGTCTTAATTCTATATTATGACCAGAGTCAAAAAAGTAATCAGAACATCCCATGCCCAGTTAAGGGTTCAGTTTTTAATTGCCTGTTATAAACTAATCCAAACCTAACCTAACATACATTTTAAAATCTATATTGATCAATGCACATCTATAATTTTGATGGTTTTTTATTGAATCCAAGCACATGACCACCATAGAGGTGGCTCTCTAAGCATAGAGGGCCACCTCTATGGTTAGGATCTCTGAATCTCTAAACAGCCACTGCAGCCTTTGCAACTCAAAAGCAATGACAAATATCATTTTTGTACGGAACCCTAAAAATTTAATGTGCCACTGTGCATAGTTCCATGAATCCTGCAGTTTCAAAAGCTCTGACAGGCAGTGGGGACATCCTTCCCACAAATTTTTCCAGGATTTCACACAAATTTTTCCCATCTGTTTGGAAAAGCCTTTGTTTTTGTAGTCATTAACGTTGTTGAATACACTAGCAAAAGGTTAGAGAGTTTTCGTCACTTAATGAAATTCAACACACATTGTAGGATATTTTATGAGATTAATCAACGCTATACACTAGAATCCTAAAACAACCATCTGAACAGGATAAAATATTCACTTATCTGAGGCTGGCCTTTATGGTTCATGTTATAAAAACAAAGGCAAAAACACACTGTGCAATATCATTTCTGTCAAACCAAAACAGAGAGGTAGAAGAAAAATTTTACTCAGAACAACCAACAACAGGAACTAAAAAAAGAGGTAATTAAGACCTCTCCTTGTATATTTGCTGAAGCAATAATGGATGGGTTACATATGTTATTTTACATGTGCAAATTACAAGTTACAGTATAATGCCAAGAGAGCAAAATGGTATACCGTGTGAATGGTTTGGTATAGTGCAAATGCCACATGTTGTTCGAACAAACTGTAGATGTCAAACCACCAAAGCAAAATGATTAAAGACAACAATCTTTTAAAACAGCATAAGTTACACTTTTTACTCTTATTTAAATAAGGGTCGTTGGTTAGTGGGTACATTAGGTGGTAACCTAGTTATAGCAAGAGTTAGGACAGTTTAGCCCCAAGAGACATGGGTTTCAAGACAACTACATTTTTGGATATTTTAATATTTTTAATCACCTAAGACAGCATTATCAAGACATTCAATGACTACCTGACCGTTTTAATTGAAAATAGCCTTCAGCACAAGTCACATAAATACAACATGTTAATAACTTTTTTTTTATGTAAGTCCTACCTTACACTACATGACAACAGCAGACATTCTAATGACAGGCAGATGTATACAAAGATGCATTATCAAGGATAAAACACAACCACAGAAACAACAACAACCAAATACTACAATAGTACAACCCGCCGCTAAGATGATCCGCTGACCAACGTGTTTGAATTTCAAGAAAACATTTCACAAAGAAATTCCTTCAACCATTGGCATTTTTCCGTATAACGCACACAGGATTACTGTCGGCTCCACACGCTTGCCGAACCTCGACCAACCAACGACACCAAAAAAACTCCAAACGCGTCGACAGAAAGGGCAAAAGCTTCTGGTTTGGCTTGTATAAATGGGATTGAGAAAGCATGAAAGTTTGCTGGCGATTCCATAGCATAGACATCAGAGATTGTTGCAACCATAAGTTCGTACGATTGTTATCACACAGTATCATTATTCCGAAATACTCGAAGCCCAAGGTAGAAGATAGTTTACTAACAAGAAATTGAACAATCTCTTTATATCGAAAGCGCAAGCGACACATTCGTTGAAACAAAGAGTAAATAATACGGATTATGGGTGCGGGTGCACCAGTCACCGCCATTGAAATTTGAAAGTTAAGTAGGGTTGTAGAAAAAAATATAGATAATATCGATATTTTTTGTTCGAATTAACGATATTTTTGGTGATTATATATCGATATAAAATATCAAGTATCGAAAATATATCAAATACAATACTGTCACACCGTTGTCGCTACTGACTGAAACTGTAATGGAAATCGGAATTCAAAGCCGTAAAATAGTATATTTTACTGTACTTTTCACTTTGAGTGCGAGGAAAATAGACAATTTAATACAAAAACATTTAATAAATATTATTCTTCCAGTCCATAAAATTTTCGTAAGTTTTTAGGTAAATCCTCCGCGATTTTGGTGGCAAAAGATTATTTAGTATGTCTTTTGCTCTTTGCTCGTCGTCAAATTCTTCAATGTCACTGGACATTCTTAATAAATTTATTTAAAACTGAACAAAACACTCGACAAACATTCTGAAATTTTCGCGGTCAGTTTTTTATTTTCATCTAAACCAGTCACAGATTAACAATTTAAAACACGTTATGGCGCCACCTTATTTGCGGAAAAACCATGGAACTAAAACTCTCAACATTTTCGCAATGAAGATGGTCCACACTCCACAGATATATTTACTGGCTGTTTAGTTTATTAGTTTTTTAATGTCACATGAAGGAAATTAAAAAACTAATTACTTTTCACTAGGTACCTAGAGACTAAAGTAGTCACTTTAGTCCCGCTTCGTTGGGCTATATTGGCGTACTTTTAGAGCATGAGGAGTGAAAAAGTAGTTTTTTTTTAATCGTCTGTCTGCATGCTCCGAAAATAAATAATTTTAATGCATTGCAAGTAGGCCTAACTTTGTAGGCCAAGTGTTACGCTGTTTTGGATGAAAAACAAACGATTGACTTTCATAGAGTACAAATATTTTTATTTAATTTCACCGATATAACGATATTTTTATTTAAGTATGTCTAAATCGATATCGATATTATTATTGAATATCGATACGATATATAACGATACTTTTTGGCACTTCTTGCATCCCTACAGTTGTGAGAGTCTTGAGTGATGGATGACCAAAGACAATATTATTACTCCATGCTCCGTTGACAGACCATGTTGTCGTCTGCGAATTATAGACAGTACAGTATTGCCAACTTAATTTTGAGAGTGATCGTACCGTAAACCAAAAAAGATCGTTTATTGCTAGACTAGCTTCTGCCCGCGACTTCGTCCGCGTTAAATTTTTTGTTCCCCCGACCCACCCCGTCGCAACACATTGCCTGCCCGTGCTTTTACTTCGTTTTCGCATAAACTTTCATTTAAAAAAAAAATGGTGTTCTAGTTAATAGGAATGTAATTCTTCCTCAAGAATTGGGCTGTAAAATGCAAAAAGATTTTTTCAAATCCAACTCGCAGTTCCAGGGATTAACGCGTTCAAAAAACAAAAAACCGGCAAAGTGCGAGTCGGACTCGCGCACGAAGGGGTCTGTACCATCCATACAAATCCTTATCCATACTAATATTATAAATGTGAAAGTAACTGTCTGTCTGTCTATTTGTCTGTCTGTCTGTCTGTCTGTATGTTACGTTTTCACGCCTAAACCGCTGAACCGATCGTCATGAAATTTGGCAAAGATAGCCTGGGACATGGAGAAGGACATAGGCTACTTTTTTACGCGATAACCTACATCCAAACGGGCGGAGCCGCGGGCAAAAGCTATCCATACTAATATTATAAATGTGAAAGTAGCTCTGTCTGTCTGTCTGTATGTTACGTTTTCACGCCTAAACCGCTGAACCGATCGACCTGGGATATAGAGAAGGACTTAGGCTACTTTTTTAGACGATAACCGACATCCAGCAAAAAAAACGGCAAAAAAATCATGTCCGTTGTATGGCAGCCATATATTAAATATTATTTTTTTTCTGTTTTTTTGTATTTTTTGTTATAGCGGCAACAGAAATACATCATATGTGAAAATTTCAACTGTTTAACTATCAAGGTTCATGAGATACAGCCTGGTGACAGACGGACAGACAGACAGACAGACAGACGGACCGCGGAGTTTTAGTAATAGGGTCCCATTTTACCCTTTGGATACGGTACCCTAAAAACTAACTCTTCAGCTTTAGAATAGACTACCTCGCAGAGTTGATCATTACTTTGCTGCGGAGTTATTATAAAACAGTTATATCTCCTAAGATATTCATTGAAATTAAATGATGTAAGGGCAACTTTGTTCAAAATTAAATACTTGTGATGAATAACGTATTTATTTGGAAAAGGATTAATACCATGTTTATGAAAACTCCTTCGCAAATAATGCATTAATTTCGAACAAATTTGATTACCATAAAAAAGGTTATAGTGAGTCAATCTTAAAAGATAGACATATGCTGTCGCAGTCTTTTTTTTAGAAAATTTAAAGAGGATCAATTCCATCATACATTATATTTACCTAACTTAAACCGTTTACGCAGCGCACGCAACGGAAGCTCTCAAAAAGAATAATTTTTCCCGTTTTTGCAACATTTTTCATTTATGCTCCGCTCCTTTTGGTTGTAGCGTGATGTTATATAGCCTATAGCTTTCCTCAATAAATGGACTATCCAACACAAAAAGAATTTTTCAATTCCAACCAGTAGTTTCTGAGATTAGTGCGTTCAAACAAACAAACAAACAAACTCTTCAGCTTTATATATTAGTATAGAAATGGTTGAAAAAAATGGCCCAAGCCACGCAAAGGTAAAACAATTTTATAGAGGATTTTTTAAATGAGAATATGTGCGTAACTTTTCTAGATTTAATAATCTAATAATAGTTTTGTTTTTATTTAACTTATGCAAAAATATATGCCCAAGCTGTTTTAAAAGTTCCACAGGGATTTTTAAGGAGTGTTTTTTTGAAGTGAAAACATGGAACTCGCGCCATCGTCACCGAACGCTTTCCATGAGCTATACGTATAAAAGAACAGTTATTCCAAAGTTTTGTCTTTTCACTTCTTTCGGCTGTCCCTATGAATGACAATTTTTTTTTCTTTCAAACAGTCAATGTTTCTTTGTACGATGTGAAAGTTAATCATTTTTCAGAAAAAAATAAGTTAGCTACAAAAGACTACGTTTGCCTCTCGGCCCTGCTTGTTAATCGCCGATGGACGAATTCAGTGTCAGAAGGGTGCAACTATCAATAAAACTGGAGTCACACGTTACTAAACATAACATATATATATAGGTATTTAGACAAAATAATTTAATTAATTAAGGCATAAATCGTAAAATAATCAAGTTTTGTAAGAGTTTTTACTGATTCCGTGCTTATAGTCTAGGAATAGCATCTATGGAACATTTCGAGTAGAGATGGGTTGACGCCGTTCACGTCAGGTAATCTCGGAGCAAAAATCCTGGCATTATTAGTCGATACAGTCCTATTTGTCTATTGTCCCTTTCTACTTTGTCGCCTTCAGTGCTGCCAACCCGTACGATAATTATGGGGGCGTACGATAATTTGGGCAATGGTACGATGTACGGTAGTGAAAGTCTAACGTACGATAATTTTGAGTATTGAAGACAAAAAAGTTCCATTAACAAAAAGTATTTGTCAGACCAATTAAAAACGCTAATAAAAAATGAACAAAATGTCAATGTAACATATGTCAAAAAGTAAGTTTATGTCACAGTAAGTGTTTCTCTCTCTTTCCCTCACATTTCTTTCACTTATCCTGTATTCCTGTGGTTATATGGAATGCTTTTCTATTTGCTTCTGTCTAGAAAACAAAAAAAAATCAACTAGATTGACAAAACATGTTTCCGGTTTGTGCTGCTAGCGCCAATAGTGATGAAACTTGGCATAAACTTCCACTTCTTTTAGACTACATAGTATAAAATTCATTGACGTTTGTTACAAAATACCTATTGACATTCTGAGCACTAAGGAACTTCCAGTGTTTAAAAATAAATTACGTAAGTTTTTAATTGATAAAGCATACTACACGATCCAAGATTTCTTGAATTATTGATTGATTTGTTGACCATGTATTAATTTCACTGTATATACCTAATAATAATTTTACTGTATTTTGATATTTTGACATTTATAATAACTAAATTTGACGTGTAAAATAATTTTAAACTTAATGCCTACACATAATTATTGTATGCCAATTAGGCAGGACATATTGGAACTGAATTTTTTTGTTAAGACCTGTAACAAACATATGCCCACAATAAAGATATTTTGAATTTGAATTTTTAATTTGAATTTATCATTTTTATTATTTTTATTTTTTAATTTAACAATTTACGTACACACATATAAACAGACAAGAAGAAAGGAACAGAAAAATACGTACAAAGGTGATGCTTATCTTTATTTAGGGCTTGTTTTTTTAATCGACAGGTAATTTTTATAAGTGAAATAAAATTGATATCTGACAGTTTTATAAGGAAGAGCTGTAAAAAATTCCTCCGATAAAATTATTTGGCGTTGGAAAAAACAACCCAGTTTTTTTTTTTTGGGTTTTGTCTTTTGTACGATAATTTTGCCCACAAAACGATAATTTCGACATCGGAACTCGATAATTTGAACTCTTGGAGTTGGCAACACTGTGTTTGATACTGTTGATTTGATTTGATCATAGACTAGACTACTAAATAACTGATAACTGTGCTAAATGATATAAATGTATAGTCTCATTCATTACCTTAAATAATATTAAGTTGTAAATATTCGTCATTGTAATTTGCTCATTATTCACTCCTTTGATTCCTCCTTTTTCCTTTTTTTTACTGATCCTATATCCGTCCTTTTCTAAATTCCGATCTAAATAATAGTCATAATAGTAATAATATTTTCGTTTCCTTAACTTTGTCTCTTCGAACTAAAAAAACATGACATTGGCTAATGCACAAACCGTGAGAAGCCAAAAAAAAAAACAAAAAAAAAAAACTGTGATAGATAATGGATTCAGTGCTGGCCTGTGAACTTTAA
Organism: Dryobota labecula; assembly: GCA_947523025.1. Classification (NCBI taxonomy): domain Eukaryota; kingdom Metazoa; phylum Arthropoda; class Insecta; order Lepidoptera; family Noctuidae; genus Dryobota; species Dryobota labecula. Next base: position 8,215,945 of record OX383306.1, read on the forward strand.
GGTCTGTGGTGCTGTGGGCAGTGATGCCAGAACGTCCCAAAAGGGACGATTTTTGTCCGTTTAGACATCTTTACGTCCCTTCGATGTCCGTTCATATATTCAGTCCCTTTTCCGTCCCTTTTCAAATAGCCAACTACAATCATTTACTTTCTTATTACAAAAATGCGTTTAAAATGCAAATAATAAAACGCAGTTTTAAAAATTACAAAAATGCGTAAAACTTTAAGTAAAAACGAAACGCGCGGCGTGTGAATGCAATTTCAGACCACTGCTGGTGCAGGTGCTGGCGAATATCGCCAGCCATCCTTTTTTCACGCGCAGTGATCCGTATCGCTTGCCTGTACCTTCCATGCACACAAACAACCACAATCATTCGGTTATTCAGCTGAATTCATTACGTACGAGAGTTACTACGATGCTCGTCGGTATTTAATTTGAAATTGAGTTTTCATTTTGCGAGTTTCCGAGTTCAGGAATTAAGGATGTCGTGAAGATTGAGCCGACTAAAGACATGCAAAAAACAAAACTAAAATCTTGAACATGTAATTTTTTTTTTTTCACTTTTTATTTGTCCTAAAAATATAACAGTACTCACATACATTAATATTTCTCTAGCCGTCCTTTTTGTCAAAAAATCGTCCCATTTCAGATAGTGAATCGTCCGAAAGTCGATGCAGGTACTGGCAACACTGGCTGTGGGTGGGTTGAGTGCAACTGAGTGGCGTTTTGTTTTGTCGATTTTGTGGTTATCTTTTGTCGATTTTCTTTGCTGTACTAAATTTCATTTTACTTGATTTATTTAAAGATGAAACTCGTATAATCCAGATAATCACCGTTGGCTCATGGGTCCTATTCGTATCAATCACGTGTTCTTTTGTCAAGAAGAGCAGGCAGCGAATTCCATTCTTCTTGCTAAAACGGTTGCCCAGTGAAAGGAAGTGTTTTTATTCAAAGGTATTACTGCCGATATGCATTCTTTGTGCCTCGTTTGTTCTTATGTTCAACTTCAGGACTTCGACATGTTTGTGTGGCAAGTTTTACAAAAACAAGACTTGGGTAATGGTTGAGCTTATTATAACAACAGATTGAATTCTGTAGGCTCGTAAAACTGGCTGTTGCCAAAGGCAGCAGAAATCGCTAGAACTTATTTATAAATGCTAGTTCGAAAAATAAATCGTAAAAGGGTAGATTTTGTTGTTGTTAAAGATGTGAACATAAACTACTGTTGCTAGTATTAACATAAATTGTGGTTGTTTTCGATCCGGAAAAGTCATTTGTTTAATACAAACTGAAGGTAGTCTATGTGTAAGTAAAATATTGTTTTAAATGTTCTGACTACTACTAAGAAAGAAGTATCAAATTTAATTCAGAGATTGGCCTTGGTCTTTTGAAGGCCAGCCATTTCTCGGAATTATCAAATTAATTGAAATCTATAAACACCAAGCCAGAGTTGAAATCAGAACTCTTACAACCCTTTGACCCTTAGTTCCTTCCCAGGACATTAGCGGCAATGTAAAAAAGAAAAAATATGTGTGTGTGTATGAGTGTAAATGTAATGTGTAATTAGTTCTGTTAAAATTTCGTCTTTCTGAACTTTCCACAGTTCTCTGTTAAAAATGTCTCTTCATCTGTTTTATCTTGGCTTGAGCACTTTCTAAAAGTAGGGTATTGTTTTTTGAATTCTTACAAGAGCCAACAAAACTGATAACTGTTAAATTAGTGTTGGACATCATTTTGTCCAACACTAATTTAACAGTTATCAGTAAAAAAATAAATAAAAACGTAGTCTCATTAGACTACTTTTTTAATTTGTTGATTGTTGAAGCCATTTTAGAACACAATAATGTTGCTACTGCGGTAACCCTCACCCGGTGACATGCAGTTTTATATTGTTGTTTAATAAAACTATATTGCAAATTGTAAATAAACGACAGCAAACTGTATTGTCAAGAACCAATGTTTTCATTAGTCATGGCCACTAGAAAACAACCAAGCAGCAGGAAAATGTGTACAAAAGGGTCACCTTTTCAACACTTTTCCTGCTTTTTGGTTGTATTGGTGGTAGATGTAATTTTTTTACAACTATTCTATTTGAATTGTTCATTGTTTCTCAAAACACGCCACTCTGTATAGATTTCTTGGACGTCTTTGTTGTGAATAATATTGGGAAAAAGTAAACACTGGAATGATCGAAGCAGTTTTGCCATTATTCACATTAGTTAGTTCAACTACCTATAGACCTTTTAATGGATTATTATTCAGAGGAAATTATTTGTTTGCATGCTTCGACATAAAAGTCTAGGCATCGGAGTTTATACTTGATCCAAGCTTAGATCTGTATTACTAAGTAATGTATTTGACGCCGTAGCAACATCAATGCAGCAATCAATCAATCAAAACAGATCAGATCAATGCATCGTAACAGCATCGATTTCTAATAAAATTACTTGGATTTTTTAAGTCCACATTTCCAATTGGAGTAAGTATTGGAGTAAATATTCTCTTTTTTTTTAAATTAATCAAATATAGCTCTTAGTGTTTGACTAATTTTATCATATAAAAGATAAATTTTCGGGAGTTCTGCTTGCATTTCTTTATTTAAATAATTGAACAATGGCAACACGAAATCTAAAAAATCCCAAAATAAAGTCAACCAAGACAAGTGTGACAAATTCATTTGTACATTAGTTAGCAATATTTCTATGCTGTGATGGTTTAACACAAATAATCTAGTTTTAATACGTTAATTATTGATATCTGTTATGTTTTATCAAATCAGAATTTTATGCTAGTTTTCCGTGACTTTAAATAAGTAAAATGTTTCAATGTTGATGACTGACATACTTTCCCCACCAATGGGGCAATGTAACAATTAGCATTTTCGTTGTTGTTCTCTATAATTATGTGGTTTCTGATAAATCTGATGAGATGTTACTAATTTTAACACATATAATATGATCTATTTCAATTAAGGAATATTTTCGCGTAGCAATAGATTTATAACGTCATGGGGCAAGTGCAACAGATTTTTTGACAAACAGTGATGTGATTTATAATGAAATCATGTAACACTTGCCTCAGGGGTCTTTTTTTTCATAATAAAACACAATTATACTAGCTCAAATAAGATTTTATGAACGAATGAATGAAATGCACTGACCCCAGTGTGGTTTAACCAGACTTGATTACTCGAATGAACCCAAAGATTCGCACTAGCCCCTGGAGCATCATGTTTCATGGGGCTACAGTAACCATTACATATCAAGGAGTAAACCGGGGGCATGATAATGGTAGGGAAGACGTGCCCATAGGATATGGAAGGATTACTAGAGCCGTACGGGATATGTATCCTTTAGTCGGCAAAGGAATAGTGGAGAGACTGTTGATATTTGTGTCGTTTAGAAACAAAAGTGGTCAAATCCATTCAGGAGTATTTATGGGAATCAACGACTTTTCGTTCTTATCTCCCATGCACAAGCTGTATATAGAGTTTGAATCCATATGGCTTCATTTAGGTTAGTATTTCTGATTTAAAAAAAAACATTCATGACCACAAACCTAAAAAATCAAAATAATTAGGATATTATTTTGGATTTGACCTATTTCGAAACCAAGCTATGGATTTGCCTAGTTTTGTTATTGATGTAGTTGGATTTGACTATCTTTGATTCTTATCACCACGGATATGACTGATTTTGATGCTAAAATAATATCATGTCAGGGGTTCTCAATATTTTGGGTTGATTGGGTAGTAACAATAAATATAAATAAACAATTTAGTACTTTAAAATCAATCTTGCTTTATTTGAAAAACCTTCATTCATCATCACTATATAATCAAAGCTATTATAATTATTTTTAAATTTCTTATACAACTATAGCTGGCAATTCTTCAGAGAAATCACAGTCTTCAACAACCTGTTCATGACTAGTAGATGATTTAGGTCTTGACAGGACTTGTTTATAATAATTTAAATCTAAGATTTCATCCCACTTCTCTCCAAAATGTGTGATTAATAATTTCTTCACATCATTTAATTTTTCTTGTTTAACGTCAACATATAATTTAATTACATCTGGGTTTATAGCAGAAACCTTCTTTTTTCCTTTGCAGATATTTTGATACTTATTTAAAGTATTTTGGTAAGACTCTTCCGCTCGAATATACACATTTTGTTTGTCACGAGTTCTTTTAAGAAAAAACCTTTTTGATTTTTTTATTGAAAAGTGCATATTAGTTGTAGTTTTTAAGACTTCAGATGCTGATCGTTTCCAGTCGTAAACTTTTATATCAATTCCCAAGTAATACACGGTTCCATGACGGGTGAAAATTTCGTAGTAATCATCAGGGCTAGTCATTACCTCTCGACTTTTAATTTTTTCAATTTTTGCGAAAACTCTATCTGGTGGCAAAAATGAATGGCCAACAACTGGAAACAGAATTTCTAGGCCCATAATGTGTACAGGTGCATAGTCTTGTAACCATTTAGCTGTCATACCAAGAAGAGATTGGTTTTTATTTTGGCCGCTGCACCCATCTGCTACTAAACGAACCTGTGTGATATGGTCTAATCCGGGACTCAGAAAAATGGTGTTTAAGCAATGAAAAACAGCGCTAGCAATTTCATTCGATGCTTTCGGCAAAATATCTTCAGTCCAGGTGTAGATGAACGTGTTGTTAATAGATAATGGTGATTTTGAATTTCCGACTATCACCGTAAAATTGTACACATACAACTGTCTCGAATAATACGCACTTTGATCGGGAACTTTTGGACACGGTTGGTTCTTTTGGCAGTCAAAACTTAGAATTAAAATGTTTTCGGTACTGTCTTTTAATAAACCATAAAACGCTTTGGCTCTCAATTTGTGAATTCTACTCTCAATCATTAATTGATTTTTTACCTCATTGGTTTTTTCATGTTTTAGTCGTTCTTGTAAAACTATGCAAGTGGAGCACATGTATGTCTGTGCGAGGGGATCCAAAACCTATGTTAAATTCGGTTTTGAAAATTTCTCTGAAGTAAGATGCCTTAATATCTTTATGTTCATCCGCGGTTTCTGCGATAAACATTTTGTAAAGTTTACTAATGCTGAGCTCCGATGACAAATACTGTCTACTTTTTATTTTACTTCTACAGTAATGTATTTCTAAAGGCTTAAGCTTTTTGATAAAGTCTTTGACAGCTTCCCTCTTAGGTGCATATTTTTGAGTTTTACGCCGGCCTCCTCTATTCTCTTGTGCAGGTTCACCCATGGCTTTGAAATGTCGATTAATTACACCTGTCACTCTTCCCTTCTTTAAAGCTAGAATAGAGAGAAAGGTGCGTTTGCAAATTGGAATCAGGACATTGTGTCGTCGTCGTGCAAAGTACGTTACCGCCATTTCTTTTTTATTCCCACGTTGATTTACTGGCCTATGTCGCTGAGTAGTAGTAACTTTCGTATGATTAATTATAAAATTATCCTGATAAATTTTGTCCGGTTTTTTGTAGAAAGCTTTATTAAATGCTATTATATCAGCATGACTCAATGAAGTGCACCTGTATGCTTTGGTGTAGTGGTCACAATACAGTGTAAACTCCATGTACACCCACTCTCAATAACGACAACAATTAAAAAATAAAAAGTACTTTTTAAGTTGCGAAAATTAGTAAAAACTACGCAGCTGTGCGTTGTTTTGTCGCTTTATTATCCTAGCCCGTAATAAACTCAACTGTCTGCATCATACATAGGTACCGAACTTTCTAAGAAATCCGTTCTATTGTTTACAAATTGGGATTGCTTGCACGTGCAAGCAATCCGCAAAAACAGTTAAAAAATACTTCATGCCATCTAATTAAAAACCATCTAAGTAAAAAAACAAACAAATTGCAAGAAAATACTAAATTATTCAGTAGCTGATCAAAACAAAACCACCAAGTGTTTAGCACCACTGACCACGAAAGAAAAGAAAATAAATAAATAAATAAATAAAGGCAGCGTGAGTAATCAAAGCAATACAAACATACCTTTCCTTCTTCAATTGATTGCATTTCCAATCCGCTTTTTGTTGTGTCCTTTTCCGTGACAACTGGGGAGTAGTTTCCTTTATTAAATTATCCATTTTATTGTTATTTAACACTAACTTTTAATTAAAAAACGGCGACGAATACACAAAACCACGATCCATGCGCTCGTCGTCACTCCGACAAATGACGGCCGGTCGGCTGTCATTTTCATACATAGTTCTGGCTTCTGATTGGCTACGCGGATTAGACCGATTTTGTTTCTAAGCTTTAAAGGATTTGACTCTTTTTGATACTGAGCAGTCATTTCGAATCGATTTTTCTACGAATTCGTTTGGATTTGACTCTTTTTGAAACCGGTAGCAAAAACAAGATTTTTCATTGAAAAAAATGGCGTACTCTGTTCCAAAACCTTTATTTTTGGATTTGACCAGTTTTGTTTCTAACCGACACATTTATTTATGGGAGGATCTTTTCACGACGTCGCTGCACAGTGGGTTGAAAATCGATCTTCATAGACTTGGAGATCAACTTAGTAATTTTTTTGGCAGAAATGGGTTTAGGCATATATCGTATATTGATTAATTTAATGCTATATCAGTTTTTCAATAAACGTTTTTCGTTACTTTATAGCACTTTGTTGAAAAAAATGTATGGAGAAATATGTAAAAAAGGATATATTTCAACTTCGCTACAAGTGCCCCTAATTTCCTTTGGTACGATTATACCCCTTATTTTTCTGCATTTTTTTAAATATCGCACAATGCGCGCACTTGCTAGAGTTTAGGACAAAAAAAATTAAATGTGTTTTTAGAATAAAAAAAAAGGTTTTAATCTGTTTATAATTGACATTAGGTACTAAAGGATTATAAAAAAAAATATATGAACATAAATGGAATAGCAATCGATTCAACATGACAACTTATAAAAAGATACATGGTAATTATCTAAAGATTTTTGTAATTTAGTGAGAGTAGTTAGATAATTAGATCTAATGCTTTCAGTATCTACTATTACTCCCTATTTTGATACCCTTCCCTGCATTGTTTTATAAAACATGCATTACAATAAAATAAAAAAAATGAGAATTGCTGACATAATTAAAAAGAAATTAGAACATTTAAAAAATCTTAAATGAAAAATATTTAAACAAATAAAAACATAAAGCTACACGCATGCTAAACATCTATATTAGGTTCATCAGACTCTGTGTCATAAATAATGTCACAGAACTCAATATCATCCTGTTGCTTCGGTTCAACAATTAAAAGATCCCAAGTTTCTTGCCTCATCTTTGTTTTATGTTGAGCATGATGCATTATTGGCAGTGTTGCAGAATCGTAAGGATCTGAAGTCAGAAGCATCATCTCCATTATATCATCATTTGTGCTCGTCCTATTTATTTTACGTGAATGGTGCTCTCTGTATCTGCAAAAGTCTTTGTTACGCGCTTCAGATGTTTCTGCAGATAGATTTCCAATTGGTACAATGGAGTTTTTTATGGATATCAGCTCCGTGAATCAACAATTTATGTACTGTTGCTGACATATAGTACCAATGATAGAATTGTAGGTATATCTCTGCGGTCGTACGGGTATAAGCTCGAAAATTTTCATCATCGATGTTTTCACCGGACGTAATTGCTTGTAAAATAACTGCGAATCCGTGCACTATTTCTTCATCAAAGCCAGTAAATAGCTGCCGTTATTTCAGGAATTTCGAAGAATTTCCTAGCCGTATTTCCGTCATTTGTTCAAAGTCAAAGCATTTATTTCAAATAGGCACACAAATGGCACTTTTGAACGTCAAAATTTACACGGAAATAAAATTGATTCTAGTTGCCCCTTCCAAAAGTTAGTTTCGCATGGAGAAGAATGGGCAAGAAACTCCACCGTTTGGTACTCTTTTTAACTGTTTTACAATTGTTTGTATACATCAATTATATCATTACATGTGAAGACGATGTACCTAAAATAAAATTACTATACCACAACAGGTAATAACAATAAAAAATTGATCATTGACGAATAAATTAACCATGTGTTAGATAGAAGGTGCTCACATGTTGTCTGATCCCTGCTTCATGAAATCTAGCAGATGCCCTAACTCCCTTGTATCTGTTTCTTCCTCTGCTGCATCACGGATTTGTCTTTTACTTTGACAGACTCAAGTTTTTAAGTCTTGTCTGTATGCTATGTGCAAAAGATACTCCAAGCTATTAATTTGACCATGAAAAGGTGAAAAACCAAACTTGATAATATCAGATAACACTTCTTTACGCAATAATGCATCGAGATCGTTCATTTGAGATGGTTTCGCCAAACACAAGTAACACACAGCACGGGCGCGAGCTTCTGATAGATACGTGCACACTTTTCCATCAATCATCGTCATAACGAGATTGTGTTAAACTTCAATGCCATCAACATATTTGGATAGACTTAAAAGTTTTTATTTCTGCTCGAATTTTAGTCATTTCATCTTTGACTACCAACTCACTTTCTTTGAAGAATATACATTTTACAGGTCGACAGAATAGTGTAGAGCATGGCTTAGGATTTTCCCACATAATTACTTCCTTTCCAACTGCAGCAGTCAGTTTTAAGGGAACTAAAGTCGTCATAAAAATGGCTTCGTTCCTTCTTCTATTTTTTTTTTTATATCTACTTTGGCTTGATGACCCATCGAAACTCCATTTTGACAGTAAATTTAAGGACTGGTGAGGTGGTTTGTCTGGTAGACTTTTGAGTATACGTTGCACAGTTATGTCAAGAAGAGCTTGAAGATATGGAGCACTGCTTGCATCGTGCTTTGCCCGTTGCTTTTACTGGAAAATGGCCTGAAGCAGGCATCTGAGCCGGCGTGAGTCGTGGTGGGCAGTTTTTGTGCAGTATTTGGTCTGCCAACAACATCCTGAATTCCCTGTGAAGAATTATTTTTTAATGAGAATATATTACAAACGCATTATGAATGGACACGTTCAACAGCCTGCGAAACAGTTTCTTGTACCATACCATGTTTCGTACTCTTTCCACAGGTAATGCCTGTAAGAGCTGGTCTTTCTTATCGACACCCCCCATGGAAAGATTATAGTCTAACACCACCTTGGGCTACTACTTGTAGACCCCATATTTCTCGGCCCCACTGACTTCTACTTTATGATAAGTTGAAATCAGTGAGACCAAGTTGGAGTCCCTCCAAACTACAATAGATAAGTCTTCAGTGTGACTGAAGACTATCTCCCCTGGGCGCATACTCGTACGTGGCATTTTGATTCACAAAGTAAACAATCCAGTTACAAGCCAAGTCGTCGCAAATATCACCACACAAAACAAGTCTAAATCAGTAAACAAAACGAATAGTCCAGTAAAATAGCCAGGTCGTCGTTTTAACACTGATTCACAGTAAATAGCAACAATAGCAACCAGGAACGAAATAAACACATGCGAAGTCGAGCAAGTCGAGTGATGCACTAAACTACTAAACTAGTAAGCTAGGCAAGTCCCTACCGGTTTTTTCACATTTACTATCTCGCTCGCACTCATCTAACTCATATCCTCTTTGTCTAACATGTACAAAAGTAGGGTGGTGCGCGGTGCGAGAAGGTAGCCAGAATGACGGTCACACACACGACATTTATTTCAAACCCAATTTGTATCTGTTAAAATATTTCTGGTTTTAAAGCGACTTTATTTAAGTATTACTATTCTTTACTAACGTCTATTAATGTTTTTATTAAACCGCAATGGTCAGGTACATTTAATGTAAATAAATATTCCAATATTGCAAATTTTGTTGTTAAACCAAAATTCACACCTTTTCTACACAAATAGCAATAATTCACAATTTACATTAGATACAATAATGAATAATACCATTTTGAAATCTGCTTTAAGCGCATAATATTTTAAAATAATTGGTCACTTGTGTTTGCATACTTTTTTTTAAGCTACGGATTCTTAAACTTTGTCAAAATGAATATTTTTCACAAATTTTTCCCCAGAACAAACATTCAAGTTGTTTAAAAAAAAAAAAAACAGTGTAATAGTAGTCATACTATTTATTGCCTATCTATCAGCTCAGTTAACGTAATTTACTATAACAATAAAAAACCGATAGAATTCTTTAATTTGTGGTCGTGGTGTACAAAAATGTAAATAGGGTAGCAAAAAACACCGATTATTATTAAAAAAATCATATCTTTGGTACTACTTGTTTTTTCATTTTTTTTGGGTATTTTTTCCTGAATGGCGATTAGTTGTACCATGACCCATTTTAAGGTTATCCATTAATTACCGGGCATCCTGTATACTCATTTTACAATATCAAATTGGTACCTACATCATTATTATCTTGTAATTTCCCACGCAAACCGAGTGCGAATTTGATAAGTTCCCTTTGTTATCACGAAATAATGAAGAAAATATCCAAAAAGTTCCATATTGTTCATGTGAATAGTGTCAGTGGTAAACCGCAAAAGATACCAATTTTCGGGTTCTGACTTTTATCAGTTTTTTTTCTCATATCTTCTAAAACCGCAAATATCCGCAGCTGTTTTTTTTTGCATTCTATTTATGAATAGTTAGACTACTAGTCAACACAAAAAGTAGCGCTTGGGCAAACGTGGGTAACACTGAAAACCTTCCACGAAAAATAATATAAGTGAAAAATAAGGTATGTCACTTTTTAAGTAATTACTGAAATATTTTTCTTTACTTATAAAATCATTAAGCTGTATCGCAAAAAGCAAAAAATAACCTTTCTAAAAATGTATAATACTGCATATCTGTACCAAGTTTTTTTTTCACAATATGGTATTGAAACATATATACGTAAAGACTTGAGTTTGGCACTTCTGTCTTCTATGTATTTCTATTTATGAAAAAAAAAAAAAAAAAAAATCGCGTATTAAGTGAAAAAATCCTAATGAATATTATAATTTGACTATTAGAGAACCTAATAAAATAGCCATATTAGCCAAATTATGATATTCGTCAAACGCATTTTTGATATGCGCTTGTTCTATCATTTTCCATAGTGCGGCGGGTTGGAGATGGACTTAATCTTTCTTTTGAGCATGTCCCAGATGTGCTCAACTGGGTTTAAGTCTGGAGTACGAGCTGTCCACTGCAATTTTTGTTTGCCAACCTCTTCCAGATATTTCTTTACGCAATGTGCAACGTGTGGGCGTGCATCATCGTGCATTCGGAGGAATTGGTCGTGTCCAATGAACCCCGAATATGGCATTACGTGTTCCTGAAGAACTTCCTCGATGTATCGAACGACTGTTAGCCAATTATCAAATCAACTCTGTACGTCCGTCAGAACTTATACCTCCCCATACCATTATTGAGCCTCCATGGAAACTCACTGATTGCGTGGTGGTAATGGGTAGAAACCGCTCTCCTCTTCTCCATACTCGTTCCCGACCAACTGGAGCACGTAAAGCTATTCGACTCTCATCATACAGTACTCTAGCCCATTGCTCGTGGGTCCAGTTGACGTGTTCTCATGCGAACTGAAGTCGAGCTACTTGGTGCTGTCTGAGAAGTTCTGGACCTCGTGCTGTTCTACGAGCTTTTAAATTTACTTCCTCCATTCGTCGTCTCACCGTACGCTCGCTAATATTAACGTCTCTCGCGATTTTAAGCCGCTGGCGTATCTCAACAGCGGTCAGGTAGCGGTTTCTCAATATCTCCAGGTCAATAAAGCGGTCGTCTCGGGCCGATGTGCACCTTACGCCTCCACTGTCTGGCATGCGGGTGTGCTGGCCTGTCTCCTGGTATCTTTTAAGGGCATATTGCATTGATGACCATGGTACGTTAAGCGCAATAGCAACTTCACGCTGTGTCAGCCCTTGGTTAATTAATGCAACGGCTTGTGAAACCTGTGCTGGTGTTAGTGACATTTTATTGGTTCTAAACTACCTTTACTTATTGAATTAAAAGCAGAAAATCACAATAATTCAAAAAACGAACAGTAAACTTTTCACAACATACGTGAACTTAGTCGCTCAAGTGACCCGATTCAACTAAAAATTAAAAGTTTCGTCGTGGTGCTATAGATTACCATCAATTTATTTGACAATCACACTCATTTAATTTGTTTAACATAACTGCATAACAAACGTTCATCAGAAACACTTAAAACTTTTGCTATCGTGAGATAAGCGCTTGGCCAAGATGCCGCACAGTGGGCTGAAACGGGCCGGTAAAGGACTTAGCATTAAAAAAAAAAGTTTTAAATATTGTGTTGGATTTATCTATCGATTATAAGTAATTATTTCTATGAGGGTCGTTCAGATAACTTAGTATTTTCGGAGTTATAAATATCCAAAGTAATTTTTGTATGAAGCAAAAGAAAAAAATGTGAAAATCTCGAAATTCTCAAATTTTCTCAAAGAATTGTCTCTACGTATGCATAGTACGTATATTTGTCCTATTTTAGCGCCTATTCTCGGGTAGCGATTTTCTGCGATTTGGTCGCAATTTCAAATGTTGTTCTCTATTCCACACCACCATAGAGGTTAAGAACTAGGCGCGTTTTTTTTTATGTAGTGGTCTCCCCTTTAGGCTTAATCCACTAAGGACTAATAAAATAAATAAATAAATAAGTAAAAATGACAATCACTACTGGCCACTGCACTGTTTTAATTTGATCACTGTCAAGAGTATCCACATTAACGAATGCAAAATTTTCGTATTCGTCATCATCAAATGTTTCCGCTTGTTCAATTACTAATAAACTTTGTGCTTCTACTGACAAAGTTTTATGTTTTCTGCGAAGTTTGTGACGTTTCGCTGAGATGAGTGGATCAGAGCTGGTCAATAAATTATTTAAAATGTCTTCATTTGTAGTTTTTCTACTGCATTTCTTGGAATGGTGTTGGCGGTACCTACGAAAGTCTTTATTTCTAGCTTCAGCAGCTTCTTCAGATAGCTGTCCAATTGGTATTAGACCAAAACTTTCAATAATAGCTGCACCATGCATAAGAACTTTATGAACACTTGAAGGCATATAATACCAGCTATATAATTCCAAATACAGTTGCATGGTCACTTGAGCATATTCGTGAAATTTCGCTGTGTCAATGTGGTAACCTGATGAAATTGCCTCTAAAATGATTGCAAATCGCCTTATTAATTCTTCACTAACACCAGTTATCTCAGCAGTCATGTTTGGATTTGCAAAAAATCTTCTAGCAATATTTCCGTCATTCGTGGAGCCGTGCCCTTGTTTAACAACATCAATCAGAAGTCCCATTCTATTTTTAAAAGCGTCTTGTATGTCTTTCTTTCTTCTTTCCATGATGCACTTGTTGTCTCCCTTTACTGTCCATGTCTGTATCGTTAATCTGTAGGCTATATGCAGAATGCATTCCATCATTCGTATCCAGGTATGCAATGATGACAATCCGTATTTACAGAGATCTGGATCAGTCGGTTTTGATGCAATTAAGGGCAAATTATTCATCTCTGTTGGAGTGGCTTTACAAATGTCGCATCTCTGAGATGAAGTATCACATAAAATTGATGTTGCTTTTCCGTCTATCATAGTCATTAATAAAGAGTGTGAAATTTTTATTTCTCCAACTTCTGTTTTCACTAAATTTACAATCTCTTCCTCAATAGCACTTTTTTCCCGCAATATCGTTATTTTATTTTCTTTCACAAATTCGAAAAAGATTGGACGACACCAGTAAGATGAATTTGGTGAATCGTTTTGCCAGATAACTTGTTCGCCGCACACTAATTTTATTGGCACTAAACTACCCATAAATATGCTTGAATCGTCAAGTTGACTTTCTTGTTCATCGTCTGTTTGCATTTTTTGTTTGTAATTGGCTTGATTAGAAGCACCGTCAAATCCCCACTTACTGATTAGTGTAAATTCTTTACAACCACTATCTATGACGAGTGACGTCATTATTCTTGTTGTCGTTATATCCAATAGAGCTTGTAACTTTATTTTAGCTGAGGTTTCTGTCACTGTAATAGCATCTTTTGGTGGATAGCATTTCTGTTTCGCATGTTGCACTTGATAATAAGATGGAAATATATTACTGTCTTTTTCGTTAACACTTTTTCTTAAAGTATTGTATTGCCACTTAGTCAGCTTAAGTGATAAAAATAACCCTAAAGCCTCATCCGGAGAAAACACAGGTTTTGTTTCTTTAACAGATATGCACTTTTTAACTTTTTACATCTTGGGGATTCTTTAGTAAATGTTCTAGTATTTTAGCAACCTCCTCATTCCCATCCGCTTTCAACTGCTCAAAATATGCATATTTTATTTCGTCCGAAGATAAATGAAAGTTTTCTGCACGTCTTTTTTTCTGTTTAGGCGGTAATTCACAAAAAGGTTTTCTTGGGCTTTGTTCGGTGGAGACACCGACAGAAACTTTTGATGGTGATACATACTGAGTTGATGTACTCGGTGCTGGTTGATCTTCATTACTGCCTATTAAACACTTAATAAAGTTTGGCCATATTATGTTTTCTTGTAACCATTCACTATTTTTAGTTCTGAATATATTTTCTTTACGATAAGCGTTTTCCCATTTTCTATTTAAATTATAACAAAATTTTGCACAAAACAACTTTAAGGTCTTTTCGTGATCATCACTTAATTCGACTAAAAATTTAGACCTTATCTCACTACACAAACTGTCATTATTTTTAATACTGCCACTGTTTTTTAAAATAACGAAAAGATCAAGGTTTGTCACTAAATTTTCAAACATTTTCACAAATACAAAATAACAAATAAGTAAGTAATGAATGTGTGGGGGTAGTGCGTCTATTATGGTGGGTAATAGAACACTGGAGTACGTTTGAATGCAACCGAACATTCCGTAGATACCCTATCGTTGCACCAATCACGTTACGACACGTCATAACTTGTTGTTGCGCTCGCGCACTCTTATCCCTTGATTCCCGGAAATAAGTCTCAAACAAATTACGTCATACCTACCTATGGTGGTGGAAAATGTCGAACATTGTTTTTTTTTTAAAGAACTAAGTAGGTATTGAGGTTTTCAGTCCGTTTAGTATACATTATTTTCAATTTCAATTTAATTGGAATAAATTGCTTAACTAAAATAACATGACTTCATACAAATTTGATATGGCTATATCTCCGAAAGTACTCGTTAAATTAAAAAAAAACAAAGAATAAAAACGTTTTAAATTTATGCCTACATACCAAAAAAATACATTTGATCTCTTAAGACCCAACCTTGTAATCCCAGCCCACTGTGTGCCGTGCCGCTGAGTGTATGAGAAAAGATTTTCAACCAAAAACTCCGTTGACAATAAATATTGAGACTGCAGTCTTTTTGGCGGGAATTTTGAATTTGGAAAAGTTTTGATGTAATTAGGTTTGTATTTTAAGATTTTTGACCGTTGAGTGAATTTCTCGTCGCCTAAGTAGTAAAGGGTAATAATTAATTCGCCTAAGTAATTCCACACTAAACTGGTTCCAAGATAAAGATAAATCAAAAATTCACCACTTGAATTTTTGTTCCTAGTTTCATTTATCTCCTTTCACGTCTGAATGAAAAACCAAACCTCTAGTTGAACTACCACTTAGATCTCTTCACCACTAGAATCTCCGTCTAACGACGAGTATGGTGGTGTTCATAACTCAATTCGATCAAAAGTGTGGCTTAACCCATTCATTGCGGCAGAGAAAATTAACTTTATATTTCAGGTGCGGGGTGGTTTTCGTCTATAACGCCGATGGGCGTCCTCAGCACCTCAAATGGATAATATAAAACGCCGTTGGGCGTTTTCAGCACTGTTTAAAATGATTATTAATTCTTACGTCAAAATGTTCAACAAACTTCAAATGCGCGAAATTGGTGGTACGATAACGATCATATTTAGTGTTAAAAAATAAATTAACATCGATTAGGCGCCTATTTGTGAAGTTTTGGTTCTGTAATAGTTGGATCGTGAAAATTAGAAGAATATGGCGATAAATGGTAAGTAAATTATTTTCGTCACATAAATTGTAGTTTATTTCTAAGGTACCGTCTTATATATTTTAGTTTTCAATGACAGGAAAGGTAAAATTATCATTATAAATTAATATCAGAGGTAGTAAACCTTTTTTTACTTTTATAATACCACTATTATTTTATTATAGGTACTGATATTATATATTTATACACCTTATTTTCATTGACATTTTTTTATATAAAAACAATCGTTTCAAAATGAACTTTAAATGAATTGATGCAATTATTTAAGTTATTCCCGATTTATTGCCCAGGATTCCGATGCTACACCAAATTACTCTAATATTTCACGTCTTATTCTTTATTTCAGATAAAAAACGTTCATGGTCGCCCAATTTATTAGACGATACTCAAGATTCTCAGTCTATTTTGCTACCCGAAAGAAAAGAAAAAAAAAAGATTAAGAAAGAAGATGTTGACATGTTGACATGCGAAGACTGCATGAGCGTCATCAATGACAATATTGGAAGTGCAGATAAACGGAATATCCTTTTTGGTCAGTTAGTGACTGAAGAGATGAACCACATTAAACCCTGTCTTCGTACCCGCACTTATGCAAAAATTTTAACGTTTCTGAATGATGCAAAGGGTTCACACTCGGGTCAAATAAAATACGATACTCAAATCGAATAATCATTTATTAATTGTGGATCAATGTGATTGTTAAGACATTAAAAGTACAAAAACAATTATAATTAGTGAGCTTGTGAACCTATTAACCTGACGAGATCATTTGTTGTTACAATTTTTTTCTGATTAAAGAATATTAAAAACATAACAAAAATATATATTTTTATAACCAGATCATTGATTAAACTGTTTTTTAGTATGTAAGCCAATATTCCATTACTTATTTTAAATACCTACACTGCATATTATAACAATATTAGTAATGGGATATTGGCTTGCATATTAGAAAACTGATAATTACTATAAAATTTAAGATTTAATTTCCTTTGGCTTGTAATCATCAGTATTTGTGAAATAGTCGAAAGCAGGTAATACATAGAGCTGGTGACCTAGGACAATCTGAACAGAAATAAATGGTGTCTACTCTTTTTTTATTTGTTAAACAATATCTACATTTTTTTCTTTTAATTCGTTGCGATGGTCCACGTGGCAAAAGTTCTGGCAAATGAATTCTCTGTCGCGATGGCGGAGTGGTCATTATACTAGTATTAGCTGGTAGAAGGCATTCTAATAATTTTAGTCGAAAATCGTATTAGTGGTCATTTTAAACATTTGGTACGAATTTACGACACATATTTGAATAATATGAATGATTACTTTCTTGTACCATTTTAAAGTTTTGTGTTCACTGTTGTAGTATGAGAGCAATTGATCTATTTTATCTACATTGCGCATGTATTTTGTGTATTGAAAAATGGCATTGGGTTTTTAGAACTCTTCGTTGTGGTCGCCTGGGGTTTTGGACAGGAACCATGTCTGCGTTATGTTCACTAGACACGACTGTAACCTCTCTATTACTATGCCATTTGCAAAGTGTTAAATTCCGTTTATTGTGTAGTATTATACATTCTCCCTTATTTAATTTCATTGTAATATTTTTGGGATTTCCGGCCCTGTTTTTACGTAAAGTTCCCGTACAAAAGGTCGCTTTATCCAAAAGTTGTGTGACTAACGATATACTGGCATAGTAATTGTTAATATACAAAGAATGGCCACAATTGACGTAGTTTTCTAATAACAAATGGACGACTTTTTCTGCATGACCACGTCCTCCTACCAGCTGGTCACCCGACCCGCCATATATGTGTAATTTCTGACATACTCCAAAAGTATCTGCGAGAACATAAAATTTGATGCCATAACGGCTTGCTTTAGATTTCATGTATTGTCTAAATTTAAGTCTACCTCTCCAAAGCAATAATGATTCATCTATAGCCAATTCTCTAGTTGGATAATAAATTTCTTTCATTTTTTCATTAAACGTATAAAGTTATGACCTTTTTTAAACTTTCGTTGCCTTCTTGTTCTTGTACATTTAAAACTCTCAAAATATTCAAAAATACGTCTCTGCTCATGTGTTGCCTAAATATATCTGTTTTGAAGAGGTAATGACACTTCCAAAAATCATTTAACCTGTTCATTTTGATATTCCCCATATGTATTATGAGACCCACAAAAGTCTTTAACTTATCCATTGTTAACGGGCGCCAGGTTTTCATTCTGCTAAAATTTTTGAGATTCCCGCTGGTGATTTTGTCCGCGTACCGGTTAGAACATCTTAAAATGAGATTCATTAGATCATTCATTATTAAAAAAAAGAAATCTAACGGTTCTTTGTTTATCATATCCACTTTCAAACCAGTCTGTTTTTGAAAATCAAGAAAATTCTGGCGATGTGGATTTCCAATACTCCAATCATGGCCTGGCTGTTCAATGGTATCATCTTCATCTTCTTCTTGGGGATGATTATCCTCATCTTCATCCATTTCGTCGTCAAGTAAATTATCGCAGTCACCTAATAATATACCGTAGAGGTCTTCGTCGTTTAAAACTTCCTGCGTCTGCATCTCGTAATCAGGTGATGGCATGTTGTGCCCGGGTGAAAACATCGAAGATAATATATTTTCTAGTGGGTCATCGTGATCATGTCTTTGATACATGTCAAAACTTGTTGACGGCACGGGTTCCATGTTATCTACAAGAGAGTTAATACAATTTTTATTTATTTTGGCATCACTTTGACTAAATTTACTGTACACAAACGCGAGCAGTTTGCAGTTCAGTGTGCGCTGACTCTAAAGCGTGAGAGCCGCCCGATAGTTCGCCGCGCGTCCCTACAGAGGGCGCATGGTATTGGTGATAGCTGGACGCTTATTGGCTGGCGTCATGGAAAAGCATGGCGCTTCATCCAGACTCAACCTAGAACCCATTAACATAGCGAAGACGAATAAAATCTCTTAAGAACTTATTACCTACCAATATTGTTGAAAAATCTAAACCACGGTAATAATATCCATACAGTATTGTAACTCGGCCGTATTTTCGATTTACATACAACTTAGCGATACGATATATATGTTATAAATATACAGTGTAAACTCTATATAACGACACTGAAGGGACTCTGCATTTTATGGCGTTATAGAGAGTTGTCGTTAAATGGAGAGAAGAGAAATCAGAATTAGAAAAAGAAAAAGTTTATTTCAGACTAGTATGAGTAGATATGTACATAAAAATAATATTATTTGAACGCTATTGCGTATAGTCTGTTATTTTTTTTAGTTTGTGAGCAACTAAGAATATGCTAACGTATAGATAATCCATGACTCCTACTTATTAGTCATGGTCAAAACAGTCTACACGTGCAAGCAATCCCAATTTGTAAACAAAAGAACGAATTTCTTAGAAAGTTCGGTATGTATGATGCCGACAGTCAAGTTTATTGCGGGCTAGGATAATAAAGCGACAAAAAAACGTACACAGCTATGCAGTTTTTACTAATTTTAAAAGGTAGCTTAAAAGGTAGTTTTTATTACTCAATTGTTGTCGTTATTGAGAGTGGGTGTAATGCTATGTAGAGTGTATCATTGTATGGAAGACAAGCTAAACCAACCAAAGCCAATTGATTTCGACGCTTTAGGGAGTTTGTCGTTAAACCGAGGGACGTTACATGGAGTTTACACTGTATTATTATAATACGTACAACGTTATAAATTTATAACAGATAACAACAGTGAATGTCATTAAGTACTTATATTTACCTTTTTTTGCTCCTTTGTATATTATAGTACACAACACAAGTTCCGTAGGCACAATCAGTGTCCAAAAATCACAAGGCGTGGTAATCGAAAGTGCAAGAAACAGTCCAATATAACGTAAGCGGGTCGTTAAAAATATCGGCGATATCACAGCACGTCTGATCACTATGAAAGCAAAACAGAAGTGATGACGGTGAGAAAATTATTAACTGTCATTTAGTGCAAAATACTTTTCAAACGAAAGTGAACCTTAACTTCAAATCATAAAGGTTCACTTTAATCTGTGTACCGACCGGTTCGGGCTTAGCCAAGAGAACAATGGGAACCAAATTCCACAGCAGTAAGACTGTCAGTCTTGTTATCGGTAAAGTTTTAAACAAGTAATTTTTAATACAAACATTTATTCTTCATCATCTTCTCTAACAATAACGCCATCTAAAAACTGCGCCGGGCTAAAATACGTTCTTGATGCCTAGCCCACCCCATGGTACCATAATTATAAGCGTCATTACATGAGTGCAACATCCGACTGTTCGCCCACCCACCAAACAATTACAGCAGTATTCAGTTATACCAGTACGACTAGGAATATTATTTTCAATTATTACATAGACAAAGTAAGTTCGCCTGGTTATATGTCGCGACTTAATTCTACCCCTTATTAATGTCGTATTAGCACTGCCTCTAAGATTATATTGCTCTGTGTTGATGGGTTTACTACATACCTCAATGGTATATCCGCCATGGGAACGTACATGCTCGCCATAATACGAGCGAGCTTGACGTATTTCCCAGGGCGAACAAAATGAGGTCTCTGTATAATAAATTCTCTGCATCTGCAGTTATATTTGTGAAGAAGGACGTTCTCCTGTTCATATTAATTGCTTCTACGAGTACCATGTGTGCCAGTTCGCTGTGAAGAAACATTATATCTCTTATTATTTCTAAAATTTCATTTGCATAAATATTATCATGAAAGCGAACCAAACTTATTTAACAAAGCTGCTGCTATAAGTTTTCAAACATATGTGGTAGGGCCCGATGAAAGTATGCTTGTCTGAATATTTTATAGTCTCTCTTAAAGTGTCCATTTACGGCCTATATCACCCATCTTCGTGGTTTATCAACAATTAAAGCTAATCTAGACCTAAATTTATTTTGAATAGATTTTTTTCTTTCCACGAATAGTATTTTATCTTCATCAGAACGAACTTGCCATTGTTTAATGCCTACTCTGTAAGCGAGATGAATAAAATATTCAAAGAAACGAATCCACGAATGTAAAGGTGATAAACCGAACTCATATTTCTTCACTCGGTTTTTTTAAACAGTAATCTATTTTATTCATTTCTGAGGATGTTGCCTTACAAATATAGCACCTAGAAGAAGATGATTCACTCAAGGCACTGCATAATTTACCATCTACCATAGTTATTTTCTTCCTGTGGCAAACTGTTGCTGTATGGGAATGTATAATGAACGTATGTGTGTAATGAACAACATATTTTTTCTTAAATTAAGATTACATAATGTTCTATAGTATTGGAGGAGCAATTCTCCTTTGTTCACATTTCCCCTATTACTCATAAAAAATAATAAAGTAGTTTCCTGGTTAAAGTTAGTTTTAATGATTTCTTTCATAATATTAAATAAAGAACAACCAGGCATACATTAGTTTAGTATGGAGTGTCCTGGATATTCATCTGTCAACAAGTTGCCTAAGTCCTTTCCAATCTCATCGCAAAATAATACAATATCATTTTTTACAATTTGTTTACATTGTTTATTAGAACTATTTAAAGCAGGAAATGTCAAATCAGCACAGGGCTGCGGTAAGGTGGTATTGCATGTTGTCAATGAATGGCCCGGTGTAAGTACATTGGTATTGTGGTATTCATAGCTGTTTGTTTGTGAGTTTAACAGCTCATTCATTGCCAACACATATTCCGTCATTAGATCTTCTGAGGTATTATATTTGCTAGTCATTGAACTAAGTTTCTCCTGTAAATGGTCAAGTTCTGATTGCAAATACTCTTGTGTTAATGTTGTACTTCCTAGTACTTTGTTCCAAATTAAAAGATTACGTATCTAATTGTTTAAGCAAATTTAGCCTTTCTCTATTCAGTTTAACATTTTTAATAAAGAACTTTTGTCTTTTAACCATCTTTTGTGTTTTAACAACGTATTTATTAAATTTTAATATATTTTTGAGTTTGTTTTTACTGGTACTGAATTACATGACTTTGAATCATCATCACCTGTCAAATCTATAGTATAAGAAGGGTTTTTGGCAGAAACCATTGACGGGGCAATAGGCATCAACTCATTGAACAGACTTTGATTCAGCGAGGCAGTGATGTTATGATTTGTTGTCTGGAGTTCTGTTATTTGACTTTGAGCCTCATGTAGCTGCTGTTGTAGTAAATGTTTGTGACTAAGAGCTTGTTCATACTCTATGCTACACTGGCTGAACCCGTCTGTAATAAGTTGAAGTCTGTCCCGTTATTCTATGGCAACAGTGTATTGAGTATAATTATATCTGAGCCATTTCAGTTTTCAACTTCCTATTCTTTTCATGGGCATCAAAAAGTACCTTTTCATTGTCATCTATTTCCTTAGTCCGTTGGTCACAGAACTCTTTTGACGCCTTTAATTCGCTCAAAGCCTGGTTGAGTTCAGACTCTTTGAGACGAGCACGGGCGCTGCGAGTCATAATCATGATTGTAACTTGTAAGGAAGCGACAAGAAATTGGAAGAGAGAAGGTAGTTGTGGCAGCAATTTAAGAGATTATTAGTATATAAGGAAAAAATTAAAGGGAATTGCTCAGTTTGTTAGGGCAATTTGGCTTAACGTGAACATTAATTATAATATTTAATGACTAGGGTTTTTAATAGTTTATGCCTCAAAGAAATGAATTATAATAATAAGGTTGCAGGAGAGTGTAAAAATGGTTCATATTTAGCATGTCTAATGCTAAAACTTGTCGCTGAAAAAGTTACAATTATGAGTATTTATTTTCCAAAATAAATCATTTGCCTTTATAATAATGATATTCTCTTACTTTGAATGCAGTAGTAACATATCCTGAGGTCATTTTAATGTAAAAAATAAAACTTATATATTTTTGTTTTAATGATTTTTATTCCGAATCATAAATTAATAAAATATCATCTAAAAATTGGGCAGGTGGCCTAATATTATTTTCGTGCCTTGCCCAGCTTAAGTACCATATTATGGTCATAACGTGAGCACAGCAACCCACCGTTCTTCGCCCTACAAGGCAATTGCAACAATATTGAATAATTGCTTCTCTGCCTTGCAGATTATTATTAATTATAATATACACGAAATATATTTTTCGGCTTATGTGCCTGCTTTGAATTTTTCCTCGCAATAGAGTGCAATTTTCAGTTAAGGGTAAACCTTCAAGGAGGTTGCTGGCTCTCTCTGTACACACTTCAATAGTATAGGAACCGTCATTCCTGATATGCTCCCCATAATATGATCTCGCTTGCTTTAACTGATATGTTCCACAGCTGAATAAGATAAGCTCACTGTATGTCAGTCTTGGGAATGATATATTACTGATGTTTACATTTATATTTACAAACTGTGATCGTCTTCTATTAAAATTATTTTGGATTACAAACTCAGCAAGTGCATTATTCATGTACAGTCTTTCGTTTACTATTTCAAGGATTTGGCTGGCATCTTCTCTATTCCTGAGTCTTTGGTGAAACTTATTTATTAACGCGGCAGCCACCTTAAAATCTATGATGGCATGCTTGGAAGCCAAGTTAAAAAATTCATGACGGAATATTTTAAAAGAGTGTTTAAAAATCCCATTAATCGCTTCTACAACCCACCTACATATTGTAACAGTTCTGGATTTATTTGCTGCCAACGTTGATAACTGAGTTTCACCTGCCTGTAAAGATGCAGGCATATGTACAGAATAATTACACTCTTCTAATAACGGTACACAGTCTCTAAAACCCCTATCCAGAATAAAAACATCTCCTTCCTGAAAATACTGCCTCAAAGTGTTTGCCTCAGTTCTAAATTCGTTTAACATAATATTAGCATCAGATGTTGTTGCTGGATAGGGGCCTAATACATCAATAATGTATCCATCAGAGCATACCATTAGAAATGGCTTCATTAGGTTCCTGTACTTGTGCAAGGAGTATGTATTTTTTTGATACAGATAATTTGAACTCTTTTGAACATAATTATGAATATGTACCATCAATTATAATAATTGGTTTTCTGTCTTCTCCACCAAACAAACCATTGGGGATGATTAGATTTCTTTGGGATATTTCTGACCTTGCAATATGGTTTATTCCTAAATTACGAGGAATAAAATCCTCATTTAACATGATACGAGCCTTGCCCATCAGTCTAGATAATGTTGAGCGTGGTACATTTAACAATGATGAAATTCTTTCATCACTATCCCCAGTTCTAAGTTTAATTAAATATGCGGTAAGACCTAATGTCCCATTATGCACCCCAGATAACCTTGGAAGGTCTGCTTTTAATTGAATAAATTGTGGTTTGGACAGTCCGATCCAGAAATGGACAATATCTTCAGACATTCCCTCTATATTATTAAAATCAAATGTTTGGTTTCTTTCTTTAATAAATGAAGCAAAATCCTGAATATATTCTGCAGTAAATGAATGGTTAGGATGAGAAATGTTTGATAAAAGTTCAGCCCAGTTATTGTCTCTTAAATGAAACCCACATATTCTGCTGTTTTTTGGCACATAAAAATTAAAATCAGTAAACAACTTCACCCTTAGCCATGTCGGGATACTCAGTCGCTGTGGTGAGTCACAATCTGGACAAAAACAATGAGCTTGTGTATCAGGTGCTCGAGTATAATTTGGTAAGGTTATTGTTTCTGTTGACACTGGTAAGTTTGCATATATTACAGCAGGAACTGGTGCTCTATCAGCTCGCTGCCAACATGGATGGCAGATGCGATCGGATCCATGAACCTAAAACAAATTAATGCATAGTTAGTGGTGTTGGAACACAAACTGACATTTTTTTTATTAATCGCACATTCATTTCAACAAATATATCATAATAATATATTATTCATTAGTTGAAGATATATGACATTATGTCTGCACATTAAAGTGTAAATAACAAAGGCTGAAACAACTTTCCATTGAACAGATCATGGTTTCTAGGGTGTACATTTCTTTGTTGTTCTATTTCATATATTCTAAACGCAAACATAAAATACATAAAAATATCTGATTGTACCTGGCGTGGTGATATCCACTCGCTAATTACATTTCTTATGTGTGTTTCTCTTTCAGAATTTGTATGCAGAACATGATATCTACTACGTAGTATTGAACATCCACAATTTACACATAATTGTCGTTGATGACCACTACTTGTGCTTTGTTCATTTTCTTGAACCGCTGAATTGTTGAGAGCCAACATCCAGCAAGAATGACAGACCAAGCTCTGGGCTGTCACCTGTAAATAAGACATGCATATTTATTTTTGTTCAGTTTGTATGGATAATGAAAAAGATTATTTAAAAAATATTATATAGAACATTAGCTTACCACTTGTGGAGCAGTCCATTGTCGAATTATTGATAGTATTTCAACGGGTTCCAGAGTGCGTCTCCTGCGATGGATAATATCAATGCCACAATTGACGCATCGCATTGGTTCCTCATTCCCACTAGGGGCAACCAGATCGTGCGCAGGAGCGTCAGTGTTCATGCGAAGGTTGTCATTTAAAGCCGGTTCCACGTTTAACAAAATAGCGCCAGGGTCATCATCATGAGCAGATTCAGTGTCCAAGGGTAAAGCCGGGTCTTCAATTGAAGCGGTATCGGAGTCCATTATAACAAAAACAAAAAACTTCGCAAAAGTAACCGAAACAACATTCACAATACACTGAGGCAAAGCGAATGTTTTTAATTTCATTTCGTTGTCTAGATTGTCATTAATGACAGTCAGTGTTGCCAGGTAATAAAAAAAAATCGATTTGACAACAACCGAACTAATATTATAATCGGATGTAAAATGATTTGATGGCCAAAAACGATGAGTGTATTGATTTGATGTTTGTTTTTAATGTAATTAAAGGAAAATAAATATAAAACCTTTTGAAAAATCACTTGAATACAGATTTTCAAGAAAATACATACTTTTTACTCAGATTTAGAAATCGATTATTATCTTTAATATTGGATCACAATCACAATTATTATTAATGTGGCAACACAGAATCAGCCTCCAACCATAAAATGGCGACGCTTTTTGAACTCAATCGGCTTAAATACTTATTAAACGACTTGTTTTTACATTTACTTTCCTGCAACGAGAATCAAAAAAAAAAAAAAATTTTAGGTTTAATTATATTTTTTCGTAAAAATACTTTTTACAGAACAACTTGTCCACGTTAAGCCAATAATGAGCAATTCCCTTTAGATGTAAAGGAGTTCTGTCACCAAACCTGAGGTTATGTTTACGTTCAAAAGGTTATTGGCATCAATAAATAGCCGTATTAAAGGAGAACAATGTAATTGCTGGTGAAATTATAGTACGTAAACAAACTAATAGCAAGTAAAATATAAGGTATTGTACCTGGTATCAAGATGACAATGCAAAAATCACTTGTAGCGTTAACTGTCACCGATTCACATTGAAATATTTACACTTATTTTGCACTTTTATGTGGATCTAATACGAAATACACAATAATTATCCTATTTACTTGATGAGTAATTGGAAATAGGCCTTAAAAACAAAGAAATTTAATCAACATTAAAATAGCAAGAACAAATTCAAATCAGCTGTCAGCTGTAGTGATGCCACAGGAAAAAAAAAGTTCTTCTGACCCATGTGAAAATTAACCATTATTTCAAAAAAATAATTTCACACAATATTATCACACAATGTTTACAATATTTCGGCCAGCTGAGCGGCCGAAAAAAAAGGTGTTTCTAGGTCTGCTACTATTGTCAACCAAATGAAACGCGCGGCAAAGATTCTCGTAGCGTGTACGGGAAAACATCTTCGTAAAGATGTTGGTCTGCAAAAGGGGATTGAGGGTGAAGCAAGACTTGATGGAGATGGATGATTCCGAGCATCATCCAGAAGGAAAATAGGACAAAAAGTTCGTGAATATTCGTGTCATACCAATCGCGGGCGAACGCAGCTGACAACCCGGCAAGGCCTGCGGCATAGCGGTGCGTCTTGATGACGATATGCGTCATTATGCCGTCATCCCAGGATTGCCTAAACGCCTCATACGCATTTTTGGAAGCGACAATCGCCCCAGTCTGTTCCGGAAGAAATTCTTGATAATCACCCATGGGTGACTATTCAAAATGGTTGGAAGTCCCTTGCGCAGCAAAAAAGGATTCGACCTCGCTGTCTTACGCACCTAACCATTCATCCTCATTCTCTTCTCTTGCATTCCTTTCTCTATTTACTACACGCGCTCTCGCTGCCACTCTCCCATTCACTATGTGCATAATTTCAGCTCTCAACTCCTCAGACACATCATCATCATCAACATTCACCTCGATCAGTCTTCTCTTACCCACTGGGAGCCATCAGCAGGCACCCGGCCACGTGCCCCCTCTCCCTCGGCCGCCACCGCGCCGCGCTGCACCACCTCGCCGCGCTGCACCGCTGTGCTGCGCTGCACCGTCCCGCCTGCGCTATCGCTAGACGGACTTGGCCAGCCGCACAGCCGTCTCCGCAAGAGGCATTGTGACAGTTTTACCAGGGTCCGAAGTCATCCAGTCATTCATGTTAGCTCTATACCGAGCTTTGAAGGGTCCGAATGTGGTCACGTGGGTCATGGTCAATGTGGGTTATAGGCGGTGACTAGTGAAGTGGAAAGGTTAGTATCATTGTTTTTGCTCGGGCATACAGTACTACGTTAATAGTTATATGAGTCTTATGGTTATCGAGGACTATTAAAGCCGGTGATTCAGCGCTGGGCTTAACGATGTAAACAAAATGTTTTAAAGCTTTTAAAAACCATGTACAGGATAAGTTTTTAACTAGTGCGCAAATTTTTTTGGTCGATCAGTATCAGTAATCGAATACATTTCCATTATTTATTCTATACTTTTTTTTTTTATAAAAAATTATTATTACTAAAACATTTTATTCACTATTTAGGCACACAAGCCATTCAAGCCTTCAAAGCAAGGTGCACTATGGTCTGACATCTAGAACTTTTACGACTCATAGTTACAGAATTTCAATTAACATTTCCAGAATAAACTCCACAAATACATACAAACATTAAAAGAATAAGTTTATTCTATTATAAAGGGTGATTTTTTAAGAGGTATAGGATTTGATTTTCAAAAAAAAAATACAAAAAATTTGAAAAATTTGATGAAATCTTTATTGGAATCGATAGAACGATCAATATAATTTAATGTTTGAAGATGATTTCATGCAAATGCCCAATTTCGGCACACTCTCTCCAACATATCAGCCGGTATATCACGAATAAATGCTTCAATATTGGCTCCCAGTGCGTCAATCGTTGCTGGTTTATCCCTGTAGACATGAGCCTTAACATGGCCCCACAAGAAATAGTCCAAAGGCGTTAGATCACACGATCTAGGCGGCCAATTGACGGGCCCAAAACGTGAGATAAACTGTTCACCGAAGGCGGCTCTCAATTGGGCCATTGTTTCGCGTGCCGTGTGGCATGTGGCACCGTCTTGTTGAAACCACATGTCAGGCATGTCCAATTCTTCCATTTTGGGCAAAAAAAAATCGCCAATCATCACACGGTAGCGTTCGCCATTCACAGTAACGTTTCGGCCATTGTCGTCTTTGAAAAAGTACGGCCCGATGATGCCACCGGCCCATAATCTACACCAAACAGTACATTTTTCGGGATGCAGTGGTAGCTCTTACAATGCTTCTGGCTGGTCTTCACTCCAGATGCGGCAATTATGCTTATTGACATATCCATTCAACCAGAAATGAGCTTCGTCGCTGAACACAATTTTTCGATAAAAAAGTGGATCTTCCTCCAACTTTGCCAATGCCCATTCACCAAATGTTAGACGTTGTGGGAGGTCGTGTGGCTTCAATTCTTGCACCAGCTGTATCTTGTAAGGTTTTGCACCCAAATCCTTTCGCAAAATTTTCCACGTAGTGGAGTAGTAACAGAGGCCCAATTGCTGCGAACGGCGGCGAATCGACATTTCACGGTCATCACTAACACTGGCGGATACAGCCGCAATATTTTCTTCGGTCCTCACTCTACGTATGCGTGTTCGTGGTTTAATGTCCAATAATGTAAACTGGGTTCGAAATTTAGTCACAAGCTTCCGAATAGCTGCCTCAGTAGGCCGACCAAACTGCCCATAAATTGGAAGAAGTGCGCGATGCACTCTCTTAACCGAGCATGCATTTTGATAGTAAAATTCAATAATTTGCAAGCGTTGTTCGTTCGTAAGTCGATTCATGGTTAAATTCTAGACCAAACTGAACAAGTTTGACAATGACACAAGACACGATTCACGCGTGATCTGTCAAAAACAGTGTTGCCAAAAAGATACCAGCAAAAAAATCACCCGTTATTCTATTCTATTTTTTATTGTGCGTGAGATCTGACGTTAAAAATGAACAATCATCTTTAGCCAAAGCATAAATACGATCGTTACCCTTAATGCCACAATGACTAGGTATCCAATACAATTGTTATTTAGGCAGGACCCAATATCAGCCGTGTATAGATTATAGAGTATAGGACTGAGGACATAGCCTTGTGGGAGTCCCTTCTATATCTGCCTTTCATCAAATTCCTCACCCTGGACTCTCAAAACCAATGAGCGGAACAACAGTAGTTCGCATATGCATCGTATCATCTTAGCCGGATGACGCAGCTGTTGCAGTTTTTGCTTGAGAACGGGAAGAAGTACATTGTCATACGCAGAAGAGATGTCAAGGAAAGTGGCAACAATAGATTCATTTTTAGAGAAAGCTAGGCGAATATCCGTAACCAAAATACCAACACTGTCCATTGTATCAAGTCCTTTCTTAAAACCGAATTGGTGGTTCGGCAGTAAGTCTCTCGTTTCGACTATCCACTCAAGACGATTTTTAATAAGGTGTTCCAGTAATTTAGCTAGGACTGAAGATAGTGCAATTGGTCTAAAGCCATTCGGATCATCTGCATGTTTGCCTGGTTTCAACAAAGGAATAATAATCAGTAATTTCCACTGGTCTGGAACCCAACCATATAAACTAGTCAAAACAAAATAGGGCCCATTGATTTTTATCATCGAAAATGAAAACTGACAATTTATTTTTATTTTTTTATGGGTTTATGTGTTGAGGGTAAAGTGTTATTACTTGTCTAAACCAATCAAATCAATAAAAAACTTTAATTTCCTTAAAAATACACATAAAAATTAAAAATTAAAATTTACCCTTAAAAAAGTGATCTTGACAATTTTGTTTTTTATTACTTAAAACGAATATGGTTGGTTACACTGGGGTATCTTTAGTATCGAGTGGGTCCTCCTCGGTTACGAACGCACTCTCTAAGCCTGTTTGGGACACTTTCAATTAAATGGGTGATATTTTCTTGGGGTATTTGCTCCCAGCACATTTTTAAAGCGTTTATGAGCTCCTGTTGACTGTGCACTTCACTATAATTTTCTTTCAGGCTTCTTTTCAACTGGTCCCATAAATGTTCGATTGGGTTGAGATCGGGGCTCATTGCTGGCCATGGTAAAACAGAGATATTGGCTTCAGATAGTGCCCTCTGGGTTAGGCGAGCCGTATGCGCTCAAGCATTATCCTGCATAATGAAATTGTTGCCCACTCGTTGTGCATAGGGAATGATATGAGGTCGGACCACACGCTTGACGTAGCTGGCAGCAGTCGGTACCCTCGTTTAAAATTTCCAACTCTGTTTTACCCATTAAGTTTATTCCACCCCACACCATAACACTAGGACCCCCAAACCGATCAGTCTCGTGGATACAAGGGTTGGTAAAACGTTCACCTTCTCTTCTCCACACTCGTACGCGTCTGACATCACTATAAAACTTAACTTTACTCTCATCTGTGAAGAGTACAGTCCTCCAATTGTCCATAGTCCAGTCCAAATGCTCACGTGCGAACCTAAGACGAGCTGCACGATGAGCCCTCGTAAGTTTAATGCGAACAACACGCATTCTGGATCGTTGTCCATCTTCATGGAGTCTGTTGCGGATCGTTTGGTCGCTTACCCGCGTACCAGTGGCTTGCCGGAGTCGGTTTTGTAAAGCACGGGCTGTAACGGTGCGCTCTCGACGGGCAGATAAACGAAGGTATCGATCCTCTTGAACAGTTGTGGATCGTGTTCTTCCTGATCCAGGTCGTCTAGCTACACTGCCAGTCTCCTGGTAGCGTTCCCACACATTCCTGATAGCTCGCCGCGATACGCCTAGTCGTAATGCTACTGCTCGTTGAGACTCTCCCTCTTGCAGCAATACCACTGCTCTTGAAGCAGTTTCCATGCTCATATGGTTCCGAATACGTGGCATTACAATTTGCTCTATGACTTAATAAAAAAAATAGTTAAACAAAACAAGAAGCGCCTGTAACGATAGTCGGAATACAACTGAATTACAAATTGTGCATAGGGTGATTTTAACTTATTTTGTTTTTGTCTCGCCACTTGAGGGTAAAAATTAAAAAAATGTTGTTCAAAAGAATGATAAGAACTCATAAACATCTAAGTTTTACGGTAAAACACTTGAACTTGCCCATAAATAAGTTTGAAGTAATATGCCAACACTTTTTGTTAATAAATCGTGGTGGGCCCTATTTTGTTTTGAGTAGCAAAAATTTAAAATATTTGAAAAGTAGATTTAGTTTCTTCACCAAAATGGGTTATGAAAGAACATGGTATGCCATCAATACCGGGAGCTGAGTCCCGGACATGTTTGAGCACCACATTCAATTCCTCCAAAGTAAATTGCACATTGAAAGGATCCTCTGTTACATTATGCAGGGGCGCGTTGTGAAGTTCAGATGAGAGTGGAACATAAGATGGTGCTATTTTGTCAAAAAATTGTTCAGCTGTTTCCCTAGTGATTGGTGAAGAAATAGAAAGGGAACATCCACGTCTAAACCTATTGATGTTTTTCCAGACAACCGAAAATGGAGTAGAAGGAGATAAGGAGGTGCAAAACCTAACCCAACCCGAATGTTACTTTTTACGAAGAAAACGATTGGTCCTGGCATTATGCTGAAGATATGCCAAAAGACTTTCAGTGCTCATATCTGTATTGTAGCACACCTCAGCTTCGTTCCTTTCCCTGATCGCCGAAGTGCATTCTGGATCCTACCACGGAGGTGAGGGATTTTATTACGGGCACTGTTTTTCAGTGGAAAGCAGGAATCTGCACTGGAGGTAATAGCTGTTACAAAACCCTCATAACAGCTCTTGGCATGGTAGTGACCAGAAGGTCAATTAATTAAAATTTGGTTAATTAAAATTTGGAAGGGAATCAATTTTATCCTCCAATAGTGATACAAATTTTGCCCAATCTGGTTTGGACAAGTTATATTTCAAAAGTGCAGGAGAACTTTTCTCTATATAAGTTTTTGTTATCCAAAGATATATGACAATAGGGTAATGGTCACTACCATGTGTCAAGGTTGTACAATCCCAATGGGTCGAGGCTGCTAACTCAACTGAACAAAAGGTTAAGTCAACACAACTCCTTTGTTGACCAGGAGGGGATCTGCGAGTTGGGCAACCATTATTAAGAATGCAGAGATCTAGATCGTCCAAGATCTCAACCAAAGGCATCAAAGCGTTCGGAACCCCATCTGTCACGGTAACAGTTAAAATCACCCATGACCAAAATTGGTCCATGAATATTGGAAAAAAAGTTTTTTTTTAAACCAAAAAATCATGATGAGGGTGTGCAATATATATCGAAAACACTGTAATTAATGCCTTCCACCACACCTGCCACAATACTCATAGCACCTGTAAGCGAAGGTAAAGGGAATGGCAAAAGAGGGACCCGATTGTTGACAAGGAAAGCCGACCGTCCATAGCCATCAGATCCGTCACATCTGAAAATGTTCAAGTGTGGCATACGAAAGCTAAAGCTTGGGGTGAGCCAAGTCTCAGCTATGGAACAAGTCAATGATATTGTTTAATTTTACGTAAATATTTGATGCGTCGTAAACGTATATTTGAAGTCTCTATCATTACTTTACGGTCGTTTTCAGTCTTTTTCCACCGAAACCTTAAATCCTTGATGATTCGCCGAATACTTCGTTTTGAGCCTTGGAAATTAATTTCTTCCTCTAGTTTACTTTTCAGCTTTGCAATATTGGGAAGTTCGTTGTTTGTTTTGTGAAAATTGTGTACACATCTATAAGTCCTAGGTCGAAATTATCGATATTGGTAACCGGTTTTGTTTTAGAACGTTTTTTGCCAGGTGCCGTATCTGAACACTGCGAGCAAACCGGAACTTATTGGCTTGAGTGGAGAAACTCAAACTCAAAGCATTTATTTCTAATAAACCAATTACAGGTACTTTTGAATTGTCAAGGGGTCGGTCAGTCAGAAAGATGAAGCTAGTTGCCCATTCCAAAGCGTAGTAGGTTCCTATGGAGAAGAACGGACAAGAAACTCCATGGACACTCTTTTAAAACAAAATATTGTTACAAAATATGGGTTACATCATTCATGTTGAAGTTATACATGTGAGAACAATGTAGAAAGACGTGCACGTTAGAAGCGTCCGTAATAGAAACAATTCACAAAAATTAAAATAAGCCGTGGCAGCTAAGAGATGACCAGTCCCAACTGACGGCGCCCGTTCACGAACATGACGCATGGATCAGCACCATTTAGCTCAACCATTTTGAAGGGAACTTAATGATCCAACACACACGCCACCACCAGCGAGACATTTGAGTGAGCATGACATACTCTCAGCCGCCAGGGCACATTCAAGTCAATAAAAGACATATTACCCGGTAAATGGTAGCTCTATAGTACATAGTACTCACACCTGTGCTATGCAATTATATAATTCAAGGACATTGAGATGTTCCTTACAGTTGCAATTGATCTTTTTGTGGCCTCTGCTGTTCGTTTTTGAATTTTCCCTAAATCACTGACTACACAATTTAATTTCATATTTTCCGTCTTAATCACTTGTGCAGTTTGTTTCATTATGTCTAAATCCACAGTGCCGTTGTCCAAGTGACTAACATATTCGTAGTTTCGTCAATGTGACTTAATATGTTTCAAAGAATCAATTAATTCATTAGTTTCTGCCTTTAAAAAATAATGCACGTCATATACCATTTTCCGTGCCTGTCTTCTCAAAACAGTATTTCTTCTAGGCATATTCACTGTTTAAAATCAAAAATAAACACAAACTTAATTAAAGCAGTCATTAAAAACAAACTCAAACTTAACAGATAACAACAACGGTAATAACAATACAATTTAGAACGCGACTATACACCAGAAGTGAGCGGGGCGTCGTATCGGTGTGCGGGACAGATTACGACTGGAGAGCCAATAAGCGCTTACGTACGCCCGCGCGCGTCCTCTTCAGTCCCCCGAGATACCTTGTTTTCGACTTCTGCGCGTGAACGGTCAGCGCTGGACTTACGTGCCGCTACCTGTACTTACCATTGCTTTTAAGCTTTATTCCTATTTCGTTCCACGCCAGATCCTTTTTCTGATTGTCACTGTATTTTTTATCAGTTAAATCATAGAGGTATTTATATTCTCTTACAATTTCTATGAGCTTTTCTTTATCCATGGCAAAAAGAAAACGAAATACGTCTGCACGGTCCCGATACTCTATTCACACTGCCCGGTATTCGGTAAGCAGGGTTGCCAACTCAATGCCACGGTTGGGTGCTAAGTAACATCTCAAAAAGTGCTAAATTGGTATAAAATTTTAACAATAGTGCCAAATATATGAAATAAGAAAAATAACGTGTAGAATAAAAAGTTTTAATTTTCAAATTGTCATGACATTAATATCAAAGTTATGTTATGTTACATTTAAACAAAAATAAAAAAATATATAGTTAAATTGGAGGATGTGACCATCAAAATTTAAAAAAATCGAAATATTAAAAATCTTATTATCGTTAAATCCAATCATCATCCTCACTACTTGTACCGTCTGTCTCTGCTGCGGTTCCTTGTACAGCTGTTGAAGTGGAGGGCTGTGGCTCATTTACACTTATAGCAGACTTTTTAAATTTAAATGTGTACATATCTTTCTTGCCTATTTTTTTAAGGATATCTTGAGGTATATCATATGTATAACAAGTTTTGTTCAAATGTTTGAGTCCAGTTCGTATACGAATAATTGAATTTAGGGAGTCCAAGTTAATTTTGTTCCTCAATTTATTTTTTACGATGTTCATTACGCTAAAAACCCTCTCAACGTCCGCATTTGAATGTGGCAATGTGAGAACTGTAAAAGCCAACGAAACCAGTTCGCTATACGAATTTTCATTGCTTGCGTCCTTAAAATCTGACACTTCAACCCAAAATTTTACTGTATCAGTCACATTTTCCCAAGTGTTGCTAGTTAGGCTTTTCCATTGGGCAACAATTTTATCAATAGTTTCTGGATTCTGTACAAAGTGTTCCGCTAACTTCACAACTTCGACGAGCCCTTTATTTGGTTTTAAAGCGTTAGTGACGCTCATGACATTCATATCTTTCAGGAGGGTTACATTTTCAGGAAGCCGCTGTTGCAATTGTTTTATTAGTTTTACCGTAAAATTTACGCAACGTTTTCTTAATGCTTGCTTTTTGGTATCTTCTATGGATTGCATAGCGTTCTCAAAACTGTAGCCAAGATAAGGAGACGGATCCAGGTAATCTGCAACATTATCTTCAAAAATGTTAAAAGAGTGACGTCTTCCCGGGATCACTACTTTATCACAAAACGACTCGAGCAATTTTATCAAAGTTTCTAATAATCTTGTTGGATCTGAATTTTCGCCTTCGAATGCTTTTAGCGCCGATTGTACCTGACCAAGTATTGATTTTATGTAAATTAAATAAACTTTATTTTGCAAATCAGAATACGCTTCGTATAAGAGTTCAGCCGTGTAACAGTTATTTTTTCTTCTGGCAATCTCAAAAAACAGTTTCAGCTCCAACCACTGGTCCAAAATTCTTTGCACTGCTGGCTCGATTGAGAGCCATCTAGTAGCACATTTTTGTAATATTTTCAGTGGTTGTCGTCCACAATTTATAGTTGCGTATATGTCTGCATATTCTTGACGTCGATTTGGTGACATGGAAAACCAATTAAATGTTTCCCTTAGGAGGAATTCGATGTTACGAGGGATAGTTTCTTCTGAAGCGTGAGAAACGGCCAATTGGAGTGAATGGCAAACACATTTAACTAGAATTAAATGTGGCAAACCGTATTCTTCTTTCATAATTTTATATACGCCGTTATTAATACCAATCATGACACTGGCATTATCGGTGCCCAATCCTACTAAATTTTGAAGGTTTAACTCCATTTCACCTTGCACTGTCTTAATAATAGTATTTACAATACCTCTTGCATCGGACGTCTCTAGTGGACTCAAAGCTAAAAACGTCGACGTTATTTTCTTCATAGAAGAACTGAAATACCGTATAACGATGCCTAAGTACTTGTGTACGGTTATGTCTGTTGATTCGTCAATTATGAGACTATATTTACTATCACCAATGTCCTGTTTTAAGACAGATTTAAAATGCGGCCCCAAAACATTTTTTAAAATCTCACCACATTTTGTACGATGGAGCTTCATATTACAGGCGGCTTTTGAGTCTGCGAAAGCTTTTGCACACACTTGGCTAAGAAGGTCGATCGGCATGACAGCTGTGTGTTCTGCAACGAACATTGATAATAGACCCTCTGCGTGATGTATGTCTGGGTTTGCGTCGGTATCAACTTTTTCAACAATTAGTGTAGTCTGCCCCGAAGAAAATGGTTTCATTTTATCAATATGTTTTTTTGATTCCGAATGCCGTTTAATTTCAAATATTCTTGCATTAAATTCTATTTTACACAAGGAACACATTGCTTTTGAGCTTTTCCCAAGAACAGGCCTAAGCCATTTTTTGAGTTTTGGATCGTCCTCCCATTCTTTCCTATAACTTTGAACATAACTACCTTTTTTACTTAAAGGAACATCCATTTTCGTCTCACTGTCACCGTATAAAACACAAATCTATGTAAGTAAAGGAATAATAAGGTAATTATTCTGCAGCGCAAAAGAGACTATGACATAATAAATCAAAAACACAAACGAATGAAAAACAAGCAAGGTAAGACAAAGAAGGAGTTATCTTATGAGAAAGAGACAAATATAGCAGAGTCCGCGCCGTCCGCCATAATCGCTTTTATTTTTATGTTTACGGGAATCCCCTACCGAAGTGCAGAGGACTGCACTAATTTGCGTTTTGTTATTGCATTTTGTGAGTAAGCAAACATATCAAAATTAGTGCTAGATTTTGCGATAGGTGCTGTTTCTTAAATTTCAGTGCTAGACACATGAAAATAGTGCCAAATCTGGCACTTTAAGTGCTGAGTTGGCAACGCTGTCGGTAAGTAGCCACAGACACGAACCGCGCAGACAAAATATTCCTCCCGAGAATACTGGCCGGGCAAGACCAGTGTGTCGCGTCTGCGCGACCGTGTTACGATAAATTAAATACGTTAATAAACACTCTAAAGAATAATATTATTTTGTCTGCCACGGCACGCGTCTGGCACGCTCGATGTCTGTAGATATAAACGGACCTTAATGCCTAACTTCACCGACGTCCCCAAGTTTTTGTTTCGTTTCGGTTGGAGGCAACGTGAGGAGCCAGATAGTTGTGTTCCCGGAACCTGAGAGATTTGTTCCCGCGCATTCCATATTAAACTTACATCGTGATAGCGTCACGGAACATACAAATACCTTCAGTAACTCGGGAAATTACTCGTTTCTCCTCGTAGTGGTGTCTATATCTGCAATCTCCTGATTACACTCTTCGGAACAGTATGTTCAGGTAGAATGGCTGGAAAAAAAAAATCTTAATAATTATTTTAATGTATGAAAGGCTTTACCTTCAGTAACTCAGTTATCTCCTCGTAGTGGTATTGGTCTATTTCTGCAATCTCCTGATCATAATCTTCGGAAGAGCATGTTCAGGTAGAATGGCTGGAAAAAAACTACCAGCCAATTATATATATAATTACCAGCTAATTATTTTAATGTATTGGGCGAAAAAACTATCACAAAGCATTCTGCCTCCATAAATGAACATAAATTATGTAGTTAATTATATTATCAATGATTAGTTTGCTGATGACTTTTATTGAACAATTTACAGAAAGGCGTCTCGTACATTGAAATTCAGTGTTCAGCGTCTAGTTCGTTATTTTCGGGACAGCTATACCTTCGGCTACTTGGTATGACGAACACAAGATCTTTGATGTATATAAGTCTACCTTAATTTTATTTCCCGTGTTTTACTCCAAGGATTACAATTTTTTCCGATATAATAATTTTGTTAGAAATAAATTGTGTTACAAAGGTGTGTAGCAAGCTTCGTCTGCGTCCACTTGAGGTTCTCGAAGGAGTACATCATGGTCGGCATGATTCATGTGTTGAACTTGCTCACCTTGTGTTCGCCTGACTGCATATATAAGTGACCGAAGAAACACTCCTGCAACGATTTAATTAATTTTATTTCCCGTGTTTTACTCCAAGGATTACAATTTTTTCCGATATAATAATTTTGTTAGAAATAAATTGTGTTACAAAGGTGTGTAGCAAGCTTCGTCTGCGTCCACTTGAGGTTCTCGAAGGAGTACATCATGGTCGGCATGATTCATGTGTTGAACTTGCTCACCTTGTGTTCGCCTGACTAAATACTGCATATATAAGTGACCGAAGAAACACTCCTGCAACGATTTAATCATGTCAGCCTGTTTAAAGCAAAACGTCACCGACATCTCCAAGTTAATGTTTCGTTTCGGTTGATGCGACGCGCATTCCATACTAAACATATTCAACGAGATAGCGTCACTGTACATTCAGCTACCTTCAGTAACTCGGGGAATTCTCTGTTCGTAGTGGTGTTGGTCTATATCTGCAATCTCATGATTACACTCTTCGGAATAGCATGTTCAGGTAGAATGTCTGGAAAAATAATAGTCATAATAATTATTTTTAATGCATGAAAAGGGTTTGCCTTCAGTAACTCTGGGAATTATTTCCTCGTAGTGGGGCTGGTCTATTTCTGCAATCTCGTGATCATAATCTTCGGAAGAGCATGTTCAGGTAGAATGGCTGGAAAAATAATAGTCATAATAATTATTTTAATGTATGAAAAGGCTTTACTTTCAGTAACTCAGGGAGTTATTTCCTCGTAGTGGGGCTGGTCTATATCTGCAATCTCATGATTACACTCTTCGGAAGAGCATGTTCCGGTAGAATGGCTGGAAAAATAATTTTCATAATAATTATTTTTAATGTATGAAAAGGGTTTACCTTCAGTAACTCTGGGAATTATTTCCTCGTAGTGGGGCTGGTGTATTTCTGCAATCTAGTGATCATAATCTTCGGAAGAGCATGTTCAGGTAGAATGGCTGGAAAAATAATAGTCATAATAATTATTTTAATATATGAAAAGGCTTTACCTTCAGTAACTCAGGGAATTATTTCCTCGTAGTGGGGCTGGTTTATATCTGCAATCTCAGGTAGAATGGCTGGAAAAAAACTACCAGCCAATTATCTATACAGGAAAAGTTTTTAATCAGAGCGCAAATTTTGACAAATTAAACTTAAACAACTTAACTATAGACGGCAAGCACGTGGAAATAAACAAACCTGGCTCGGGATCATACTACTACAATTATAAAAAAACAATTCAGTATTGTGTTGATGGCTATTGTAAATGCCAATTATGAATTTATTATGGTCGATGTTGGAACGAATGGTCGAGTGTCAGATGGAGGTGTGTTACAAAATACCAAATTCGGACAAAAATTAAGAAACAATGATTTGAATATCCCAAGACCTGCAGTTGTGAACAATAGTACTCGAAATCTCCCATATGTCTTTGTAGGAGATGACGCCTTCCCAATGGGGCCAAATTTATTAAAGCCGTATAGTCAAACTGGATTGACAAAAGAAAAACGAATATTTAATTATCGCTTGTCACGTGCAAGGCGGTTAGTGGAAAGCGCATTTGGAATACTTGCAACTCGTTTTGGAGTATTTCAAAGATCATTTTATTTACACCCTGTAAAAGTACAGAAGGTTGTTCTAGCTTGTTGCTATCTTCATGATTTCTTGAGAAAATCCACATATTTTTCTTACAAGTTAATTCCTAATGAAGATGTAGATACCGGGACTGTACATCCACCAGCCGAGAAAATAACTGTGTTGACTCCCTTGGAAAGTTGTAACCAGAAAAATTCGCTACAGATTGCTAAGCGAGCAAGGGACGACTACTGTGAATATTTTAACAACGAGGGTGCAGTTTACTGGCAGGATAAATTTGTTACTATGTAATTACATACTTTTCGAATAAAATGTTATAAACATACCGTGTTTTGTTCCACATCATCTTCAACAGAATTTTGTGTGTCAGAATTTAGGGTAATATCCATAGAAGATTCAGAGTCACACGCCATTTCTTGATCATGTAAAAAGTTCATGTCACTGTAGTACCACAACGTTGGTTCATATATAGAATCAACACTTGCCCCAGATTTCATAGAATCCATGTATTTTTTTAATTCTTTCCGATAGTTTGTTCTCAGAGCATAACATTTTTTTTTTTCAAGTCGTCTTTATTTGCTTTAGGAAACATCTCTTGGTACTTGCTAAGTAACAAATCATAAGCCATACTCTTTTTGTCCCGGTCATGGTACAATTTACTTTTTACATTCCACAAAGCAGGTAAATCACGATATAATTGAATGCACTCGATAATGAATTCTCGTTCCTTTTCTTTCGCTGAAATTTTTTGTGCCATTTTCGCTGCAAAAATACACGCGTGCGTGCGCGACCGCTCTGAACTGTAGACTAAAAAATATTGGGCAATATACCATACACAAGACACAATAAATAAATATTGTGCAATAAAATTTAAAAGTCCTCAATCTTTTGCTCAATCATTGCGCAATCTTCAATACTACCCCTATATGTTCAATAATATTGTGCAATCATCAACATTGCGCAATATTATTGAAGGTGTATGGGTCGCCTAACACTGTTTTTGCAGTGGGCAATGTTCTCACTCCTATGTTCACGCAAGTTCGGGAATCATTGCCCACTTGTTGTAATGGTCTCAAAATAGCATAGAAAAGAAGCGTGATACTTATTATTACTTTAATATTGAAATAAGTTAGCTGAGTGATGTCGTACGCTGACAATATGTAAAAACGTAAAACAAGATTTTGGCACCACCTCGCACTAGTCTTGCTTCCAACATGTCTCGCCGACAACTGAGTGAACGTAACTAATATTTAGTGTTACCAAAAAAATATTCAAATTTACGCTAAATATTAAATAATGTTGTCAGCTACATAAATTTATTTACAATTCAAGATTTTAGTTATTTTTCGTGTTCGGGTAAAGATATCCGCTAAGGGCAATGTTGGCCGGTTTCACGGTACTACGCGGAGAGTTTAATGTTATTATTCGTATCAATTCTTGCGACATTGAGTTCGTTTACAGGTGTAGTTTTTTTATTGATAGGCTCATTTTTGGTTGAAAGCCGGGCTTTTCTGCTTTAGTGAAAGGAACGCCCCTGATGAAAACGCATATTCATCGAGATAGCGTCACTGTACATTCAGCTACCTTCAGTAACTCGGGGAATTATCTCATCGTAGTGGTGTTGATCAATTTCTGCAATCTCCTGATCATACTCTTCGAAAGAGCATTTTTAGGTAGAATGCCTGGAAAAATAATAGTCATAATAATTATTTTCATATATGAAAAGGCATATTCATCGTGATAGCGTCACTGTACATTCAGCTACATTCAGTAACTCGGGGAATTATCTCATCGTAGTGGTGTTGGTCAATTTCCGCAATCCTCCTGATCATACTTTTCGGAAGAGCATGTTCAGGTAGAATGCCTGGAAAAATAATGGTCATAATAATAATTTTAATGTATGAAAAGGCATATTTATCGTGATAGCGTCACTGTATATTCAGCTAAATTTTGTAACTAGGGGAATTATATCATCGTAGTGGTGTTGGTCAATTTCCGCAATCTCCTGATCATACTTTTCGGAAGAGCATTTTCAGGTAGAATGCCGGGAAAAATAATAGTCATAATAATTATTTTCATGTATGAAAAGGCATATTCATCGTGATAGCGTCACTGTACATTCAGCTACCTTCAGTGACGCGGGGAATTATCTCATCGTAGTGGTGTTGATCAATTTCTGCAATCTCCTGATCATACTCTTCGAAAGAGCATTTTTAGGTAGAATGCCTGGAAAAATAATAGTCATAATAATTATTTTCATGTATGAAAAGGCAGGCATATTCATCGTGATAGCGTCACTGTACATTCAGCTACCTTCAGTAACGCGGGGAATTATCTCATCG
This sequence comes from Dryobota labecula, assembly GCA_947523025.1. Classification (NCBI taxonomy): domain Eukaryota; kingdom Metazoa; phylum Arthropoda; class Insecta; order Lepidoptera; family Noctuidae; genus Dryobota; species Dryobota labecula. The sequence goes on from OX383306.1 coordinate 8,258,348, forward strand.
TAGTGGTGTTGATCAATTTCTGCAATCTCCTGATCATACTCTTCGAAAGAGCATTTTTAGGTAGAATGCCTGGAAAAATAATAGTCATAATAATTATTTTAATGTATGAAAAGGCATATTTATCGTGATAGCGTCACTGTATATTCAGCTAAATTTAGTAACTCGGGGAATTATCTCATTGTAGTGGTGTTGGTCAATTTCCGCAATCTCCTGATCATACTTTTCGGAAGAGCATTTTCAGGTAGAATGCCGGGAAAAATAATAGTCATAATAATTATTTTCATGTACGAAAAGGCATTTTTATCGTGATAGCGTTACTGTACATTCAGCTACATTTAATAACTCGGGGAATTATCTCATCGTAGTGGTGTTGGTCAATTTCCGCAATCTCCTGATCATACTTTACGGAAGAGCATTTTCAGGTAGAATGCCTAGAAAAATAATAGTCATAATAATTATTTTAATGTATGAAAAGGCATATTTATCGTGATAGCGTTACTGTACATTCAGCTAAATTTAGTAACTCGGGGAATTATCTCATCGTAGTGGTGTTGGTCAATTTCCGCAATCTCCTGATCATACTTTTCGGAAGAGCATTTTCAGGTAGAATGCCTAGAAAAATAATAGTCATAATAATTATTTTAATGAATGAAAAGGCATATTTATCGTGATAGCGTTACTGTACATTCAGCTAAATTTAGTAACTCGGGGAATTATCTCATCGTAATGGTGTTGGACAATTTCTGCAACCTCCTGATCATACTCTTCGGAAGAGCATGTACTGGTAGAATGCCGGGAAAAATAATAGTCATAATAATTATTTTAATGTATGAAAAGGCATATTTATCGTGATAGCGTTACTGTACATTCAGCTACATTTAATAACTCGGGGAATTATCTCATCGTAGTGGTGTTGGTCAATTTCCGCAATCTCCTGATCATACTTTTCGGAAGAGCATTTTCAGGTAGAATGCCTAGAAAAATAATAGTCATAATAATTATTTTAATGTATGAAAAGGCATATTTATCGTGATAGCGTTACTGTACATTCAGCTAAATTTAGTAACTCGGGGAATTATCTCATCGTAGTGGTGTTGGTCAATTTCCGCAATCTCCTGATCATACTTTTCGGAAGAGCATTTTCAGGTAGAATGCCTAGAAAAATAATAGTCATAATAATTATTTTCATGTATGAAAAGGCATATTCATCGTGATAGCGTCACTGTACATTCAGCTACCTTCAGTAACGCGGGGAATTATCGTAGTGGTGTTGATCAATTTCTGCAATCTCCTGATCATACTCTTCGAAAGAGCATTTTTAGGTAGAAAGCCTGGAAAAATAATAGTCATAATAATTATTTTCATGTATGAAAAGGCATATTCATCGTGATAGCGTCACTGTACATTCAGCTACATTCAGTAACTCGGGGAATTATCTCATCGTAGTGGTGTTGGTCAATTTCCGCAATCTCCTGATCATACTTTTCGGAAGAGCATTTTCAGGTAGAATGCCTAGAAAAATAATAGTCATAATAATTATTTTAATGTTTGAAAAGGCATATTTATCGTGATAGCGTTACTGTACATTCAGCTAAATTTAGTAACTCAGGGAATTATCTCATCGTAGTGGTGTTGGTCAATTTCCGCAATCTCCTGATCATACTTTTCGGAAGAGCATTTTCAGGTAGAATGCCGGGAAAAATAATAGTCATAATAATTATTTTCATGTATGAAAAGGCATATTTATCGTGATAGCGTTACTGTACATTCAGCTACATTTAATAACTCGGGGAATTATCTCATCGTAGTGGTGTTGGTCAATTTCCGCAATCTCCTGATCATACTTTTCGGAAGAGCATTTTCAGGTAGAATGCCTAGAAAAATAATAGTCATAATAATTATTTTAATGTTTGAAAAGGCATATTTATCGTGATAGCGTTACTGTACATTCAGCTAAATTTAGTAACTCAGGGAATTATCTCATCGTAGTGGTGTTGGTCAATTTCCACAATCTCCTGATCATACTTTTCGGAAGAGCATTTTCAGGTAGAATGCCTGGAAAAATAATAGTCATAATAATTATTTTAATGTATGAAAAGGCATATTTATCGTGATAGCGTTACTGTACATTCAGCTAAATTTAGTAACTCGGGGAATTATCTAATCGTAATGGTGTTGGACAATTTCTGCAATCTCCTGATCATACTTTTCGGAAGAGCATGTACTGGTAGAATGCCGGGAAAAATAATAGTCATAATAATTATTTTAATGTATGAAAAGGCATATTTATCGTGATAGCGTTACTGTTCATTCAGCTAAATTTAGTAACTCGGGGAATTATCTAATCGTAATGGTGTTGGACAATTTCTGCAATCTCCTGATCATACTATTCTGAAGAGCATGTACTGGTAGAATGCCGGGAAAAATAATAGTCATAATAATTATTTTAATGTATGAAAAGGCATATTTATCGTGATAGCGTTACTGTACATTCAGCTACATTTAATAACTCGGGGAATTATCTCATCGTAGTGGTGTTGGTCAATTTCCGCAATCTCCTGATCATACTTTTCGGAAGAGCATTTTCAGGTAGAATGCCTAGAAAAATAATAGTCATAATAATTATTTTCAAGTATGAAAAGGCATATTCATCGTGATAGCGTCACTGTACATTCAGCTACCTTCAGTAACGCGGGGAATTATCTCATCGTAGTGGTGTTGATCAATTTCTGCAATCTCCTGATCATACTCTTCGAAAGAGCATTTTTAGGTAGAAAGCCTGGAAAAATAATAGTCATAATAATTATTTTCATGTATGAAAAGGCATATTCATCGTGATAGCGTCACTGTACATTCAGCTACATTCAGTAACTCGGGGAATTATCTCATCGTAGTGGTGTTGGTCAATTTCCGCAATCTCCTGATCATACTTTTCGGAAGAGCATTTTCAGGTAGAATGCCTAGAAAAATAATAGTCATAATAATTATTTTAATGTATGAAAAGGCATATTTATCGTGATAGCGTTACTGTACATTCAGCTAAATTTAGTAACTCGGGGAATTATCTAATCGTAATGGTGTTGGACAATTTCTGCAATCTCCTGATCATACTCTTCGGAAGACCATGTACTGGTAGAATGCCGGGAAAAATAATAGTCATAATAATTATTTTAATGTATGAAAAGGCATGTTTATCGTGATAGCGTTACTGTTCATTCAGCTAAATTTAGTAACTCGGGGAATTATCTAATCGTAATGGTGTTGGACAATTTCTGCAATCTCCTGATCATACTATTCGGAAGAGCATGTACTGGTAGAATGCCGGGAAAAATAATAGTCATAATAATTATTTTAATGTATGAAAAGGCATATTTATCGTGATAGCGTTACTGTACATTCAGCTAAATTTAGTAACTCGGGGAATTATCTAATCGTAATGGTGTTGGACAATTTCTGCAATCTCCTGATCATACTCTTCGGAAGACCATGTACTGGTAGAATGCCGGGAAAAATAATAGTCATAATAATTATTTTAATGTATGAAAAGGCATGTTTATCGTGATAGCGTTACTGTTCATTCAGCTAAATTTAGTAACTCGGGGAATTATCTAATCGTAATGGTGTTGGACAATTTCTGCAATCTCCTGATCATACTATTCGGAAGAGCATGTACTGGTAGAATGCCGGGAAAAATAATAGTCATAATAATTATTTTAATGTATGAAAAGGCATATTTATCGTGATAGCGTTACTGTACATTCAGCTACATTTAATAACTCGGGGAATTATCTCATCGTAGTGGTGTTGGTCAATTTCCGCAATCTCCTGATCATACTTTTCGGAAGAGCATTTTCAGGTAGAATGCCTAGAAAAATAATAGTCATAATAATTATTTTCAAGTATGAAAAGGCATATTCATCGTGATAGCGTCACTGTACATTCAGCTACCTTCAGTAACGCGGGGAATTATCTCATCGTAGTGGTGTTGATCAATTTCTGCAATCTCCTGATCATACTCTTCGAAAGAGCATTTTTAGGTAGAAAGCCTGGAAAAATAATAGTCATAATAATTATTTTCATGTATGAAAAGGCATATTCATCGTGATAGCGTCACTGTACATTCAGCTACATTCAGTAACTCGGGGAATTATCTCATCGTAGTGGTGTTGGTCAATTTCCGCAATCTCCTGATCATACTTTTCGGAAGAGCATTTTCAGGTAGAATGCCTAGAAAAATAATAGTTATAATAATTATTTTAATGTATGAAAAGGCATATTTATCGTGATAGCGTTACTGTACATTCAGCTACATTTAATAACTCGGGGAATTATAATTTGCACATGTAAAATAACATATGTAACCCATCCATCATTGCTTCAGCAAATATACAAGGAGAGGTCTTAATTACCTCTTTTTTTAGTTCCTGTTGTTGGTTGTTCTGAGTAAAATTTTTCTTCTACCTCTCTGTTTTGGTTTGACAAAAATGATATTGCACAGTGTGTTTTTGCCTTTGTTTTTATAACATGAACCATAAAGGCCAGCCTCAGATAAGTGAATATTTTATCCTGTTCAGATGGTTGTTTTAGGATTCTAGTGTATAGTGTTGATTAATCTCATAAAATATCCTACAATTTGTGTTGAATATCATTAAGTGACGAAAACTCTCTAACCTTTTGCTAGTGGATTCATCAACGTTAATGACTAAAAAAAAAAGGCTTTTCCAAACACATGGGAAAAATTTGTGTGAAATCCTGGAAAGGACATTGACCAAGTGACTAAGGAACCTAGTATCGGTATGAAACATGCGGTGACTCAAAGATTTATGGTTTAATTTAAAGAATGATTTTAGGGTTTTCATATGTTATTTACTATTTTATCATAAATCTCAGCATTACACAGTAATTAGGTATAAAAATCTAAGTTTCGAATCGAATCTCCTGGTTTTTTGGCACAATGTATGCTGGTAAATTCAAAATAAGAATTAGTAAAAATGACGATTGAGCATTTTTAATACTCGTTAATTTCGCTCGAGAACTCTTGGATCGAAAATGTAGTCTGTTATGAAATATAAATCGCTTTCAATGCTTACCGTTGTGTTCAACTTAATTTATATACTATTAAACAATTACCTACGTTACAACAAGGTCACAACAATAACATTAAACCGCTGAACATTTTTGGTCTAATAAATATTCAGAAAACACACAAATCACGTGTCAAAAGCATTTCATTGAGAACTGCGTTACCACTAAAACCCTTTTTTAAAGTGTATGAATATGTTCCAGTTTCTACTCACCTTTAATATGGAGGCTTCTTTTGAGGTTTTGTTTCACTTTACAAAAGAAAGGCTAAACTAGGAATGCGTAATGCAGGTTACAGACATTGTAAATTAAAACTCCAGTAAATAATATACACAAGTTCCTCTATTAAGCAAATAAGAAAATGAGCTTTGAATTCTATGGCGCGCGTTTGTTCTGTTTTCAAAGAGTTTTTAATGATGAATCAAACAGGCTAAGGTCTCGAAAATATTCTGCCTTTCTATTAACCAAAAGTTTTGCTTAGCTACTTTTAACACTTTATCAGATTGTTATTACAATGTAATAATAATAATTAGTTGTTATTAATATCTGTTCTTACTAATTATTCTAGAAGTTCAATAATCGGATGCGTAATTTAATTATTTTGCGTAAGTCAAGGTTTTATTATTTACATACTCTTTGAATGCCATGCCAATGACATGTGACAATACTTGCGTGAAAAAAAAAACTATGTATGGGTAAAATAGGAAATCGAAATAAAAACTAATACTTGTATGATGTTTTTTATGCGGAGAATTTAAGGATTCGCATTACCAGATAAAATTATTATATTTAAAAACAAGAATTATCAACATTATAAACTTACGTCACCACAGAACAAATAACGATACTAGGTCCTGTTAATCTCCTTTGTGGGAAGGATATCCCCACTGCCCGTCAGAGCTTTTGAAACTGCAGGATTCATGGAACTATGCACAGTGGCACATTAAATTTTTAGGGTTCTGTACAAAAATGGTATTTGTCATTACTTTTGAGTTGCAAAGGCTGCAGTGGCTGTTTAGAGATTCAGAGATCCTAACCATAGAGGTGGCCCTCTATGCTTAGAGAGCCACCTCTATGGTGGTCATATGCTTGGATTCAATAAAAAACCATCAAAATTATAGATGTACATTGATCAATATAGATTTTAAAATGTATGTTAGGTTAGGTTTGGACTAGTTTATTACAGGCAATTTAAAATTGAACCCTTAACTGGGCATGGGATGTTCTGATTACTTTTTTGACTCTGGTCATAATATAGAATTAAGACATGTAAGTGTATTCAGCAATGCTCGTACCAACTTACCAGTGAGGTTCGTTCATTCCTCCAATTAGTCAACACAAATTATTATATGGTGGTAACCGATGCCCCAGTGCCCCCACTAGGAGTTAAAACATTTTTTCTTGCCTTATTCAGAGCAGAAAAAAATTCAATATATTTTCGATTGCGAGAAGGATTGTTCAGCAGAGTAGTTTGTAATCATTAGGGGTTCTGAGGAAAGGGGAGTAAGAGGATGGGAGTTTAAAACAGCTTCTTGGAAATCCGGTTCTTCATCAAAATTTGTCTGACCTAAGCATGATGGAGCTTTAGTTGATGGCACTCATGTTAATAAGTTTGAGTTGCGTGATGTTATTTTGAAGACCGTAAATAATATTATTATTTATATTGTTTAGAATACCTGTTTGTTGTATGTCAATGTTAAAACTTGGGCCAAATGCTGCAACGCCGACTGGACGCAGAGGTTTAATATGTGGGCAAAGCATGGAATTTGCCGCCAATTATCCTCTCATAAAGCTGCTGTAATGTTGGCGGCGTTATCTCTGGCGATCGCGATAATTGTATGCTTAATATTCTATTCTCGCATGATTGTTTTCAGAAATTCAGTGAGATTTTTGTTTGTGTGCCTCTTGTTGTGTTATTCCACACATTTCAGTAAAGGACATCATCCATTTTGGTCCAAAAGTAAAAGAACAGGCAAAAAAAAAAAATGTGCTGTTTTCTGTTAGAACTTGTCCTCCTAAGCATTTGTTATTATGGCAAGGACATCATCCATTCTGGTCCAAAAGAAAAAGAGCCGACAAAAAAAAAAAATTGCTGTACTCTGTTAGAACTTGTCCTCCTAAGCATTTGTTATTATGGCACCAAAGCTGTGTGACCGTTGTACGAGTACTTGGTTTTATTTAAAAATATCCGACTGTTATAATAACATTTTCGATTAAATCAATTTTCTAAAACAAATGAAACGTCCTGCCATAGCATGAAATTTTGAAGAGTTTTAAGTAAGATCCAGTGATCTTAACCTGTAGTTTTTTTTTTTGAGATTTCAAAAAAAAATACTGGTGTATCTTCCGCTCAAAGATTATGAATTCTTTACAGTTTGTTTTTAAAGTCGTGACATTAAATGATGGCGCTACTGACATGCATGTAGCAACCCTATAAAGAGTGACTAAAATGATTTTGTTACTAGCAGTTCGAAAGTGAGTCAATAAATAAGACACATTATACAGTCATATTTTGTTTCTGTTTTATTTACAGTAGTTACTTCTGTTTATGAAAAGTTTTACTGAGCATTTTTAATTGAACCAGAATAAAAGTATTAAAAAAAACTAAGATTAATCACTCTCACTCATCATCGGATTCCAAATATTCAACACCAAGAAACGTTTCGTTGCCACTTTCATCAGCAGCGCTGTCGTCACTACAGCTGCTTGTCACCACTGCTGCTATCATCGCCTAAGCGAATAATCAACTCGTCTATGGCGCGATACAGGTGACGCATAGTGGGCTGAAACGGGCCGGTAAAGGACTTAGCATTAAAAAAAAAAAGTTTCTTTTTCTGAAATTTTAAATATTGTGTTGGATTTATCTATCGATTATAAGTAATTATTTCTATGAGGGTCGTTCAGATAACTTAGTATTTTCGGAGTTATAAATATCCAAAGTAATTTTTGTATGAAGCAAAAGAAAAAAATGTGAAAATCTCGAAATTCTCAAATTTTCTCAAAGAATTGACTCTATGTATGCATAGTACGTATATTTGTCCTATTTTAGCGCCTATTCTCGGGTTGGATTTTCTGCGATTTGGTCGCAATTTCAAATTTTGTTCTCTAGTCCACACCACCATAGAGGTTAAGAACTAGGCGCGTTTTTTTTTTATGTAGTGGTCTCCCCTTTAGGCCTAATCCACTAAGGACTAATTAAACAAAAACAAAAAAGGACTAAAATAACCCTAAAGCCTCATCCGGAGAAAACACAGGTTTTGTTTCTTTAACAGATATGCACTTTTTAACTTTTTTTACATCTTGGGGATTCTTTAGTAAATGTTCTAGTATTTTAGCAACCTCCTCATTCTTATCCGCTTTCAACTGCTCAAAATATGCATATTTTATTTCGTCCGAAGATAAATGAAAGTTTTCTGCACGTCTTTTTTTCTGTTTAGGTGCTAATTCACAAAAAGGTTTTCTTGGGCTTTGTTCGGTGGAGACACCGACAGAAACTTTTGATGATGATACATACTGAGTTGATGTACTCGGTGCTGGTTGATCTTCATTACTGCCTATTAAACACTTAATAAAGTTTGGCCATATTATGTTTTCTTGTAACCATTCACTATTTTTAGTTCTGAATATATTTTCTTTACGATAAGCGTTTTCCCATCTTCTATTTAAATTATAACAAAATTTTGCACAAAACAACTTTAAGGTTTAAGGTCGTGATCATCACTTAATTCGACTAAAAATTTAGACCTTATCTCACTACACAAACTGTCATTATTTTTAATACTGCCACTGTTTTTTAAAATAACGAAAAGATCAAGGTTTGTCACTAAATTTTCAAACATTTTCACAAATACAAAATAACAAATAAGTAAGTAATGAATGTGTGGGGGTAGTGCGTCTATTATGGTGGGTAATAGAACACTGAAGTACGTTTGAATGCAACCGAACATTCCGTAGATACCCTATCGTTGCATCAATCACGTTACGACACGTCATAACTTGTTGTTGCGCTCGCGCACTCTTATCTCTTGATTCCCGGAAATAAGTCTCAAAACAAATTACGTCATACCTACCTATGGTGGTGGAAAATGTCGAACATTGTTTTTTTTTTAAAGAACTAAGTAGGTATTGAGGTCTTCAGGCCGTTTAGTATACATTATTTTCAATTTCAATTTAATTAGAATAAATTGCTTAACTAAAATAACATGACTCTTCATACAAATTTGATATGGCTATATCTCCGAAAGTACTCATTAAATTAAAAAAAGTCAAAGAATAAAAACGTTTTAAATTTATGCCTAGATACCAAAAAAATACATTTGATCTCTTAAGACCCAACCTTGTAATCCCAGCCCACTGTGTGACGTCCTCGCTCGTTGTACTCTTTTTCAAGCGTCTCATCGTGATGGCAGCAGTTTTTCCATGTTTCAGGTGTGATGCTGTTGACGGCCTCTTCAGCAAGTTGCTTCACATCGCATGACCCAACATTTTGTGCTGCTACTTTTTGTTTTAGGTCAGCCCAAATGAGCTCAATAAATAGGATTCAAATTCGAAAACGTCAAAAAAACGTCAACTTTTGAACGCCAAAATTTACACGGAAATAAAATTGATTCTAGTTGCCCCTTCCAAAACGTAGTTTCGCATGGAGAAGAATGGGCAAGAAACTCCACCGTTACTCTTTTAAACTGTTTTACAATAGTTTGTATACATCAATTATATCATTACATGTGAAGACGATGTACCTAGAATAAAATTACTATACCACAACAGGTAATGACAATAACAAAATTAAGCATTGACGAATAAATTAACCATGTGTTAGATACAAGGTGCTCACATATTTACAAATATTGTATTATTTTGTACGAATAAAAAGTCAGTGTGCGAGTTAAAGCTAACATAAAAATAATGTCTTAAAAATAATACATTATACATAAATTAGCAACCGGTTTGATTTTGTCTAGACTCTACATTGTCCTATGGAGCTAAACTCAGTAAATCAATATTATTCTCTAACAGCCAGAGTTTTATCTCGTCTACGCGGGAACTAGAGGTGGGCGCCTTATTTGTCACGACGGAGTGGTAGGAAGCATTATCCAAAACTATGATTGAAGGCTCGTGAAGATTTGGTATAAGCTTTTCTTTACTCACTTGGTAAAGTTATGCGCATTCATTTCTGAGTTAGTCTTTTAGTTTATTGCTACCAGTGAATATAAGAAGGCAGTTTGGTACAAACCCCTTTTCCAGCATGGACTATGATGTAACGCTTTCTTTCCTTTGGATATGTCTTTTGTGACACCTTCGATGTTTAGAGATTGCCAACATTTTGTGACCTGGCGGGAAAATAAATAGGTTCTTATTTATTTTAAACTAGCGTTCAGCCGCGAATTCGCCAAGTATTTCATGTCCTCGTGGAATAAAAAGCCTAATATCCGTCCCTGGTTTCCCTCTACCCATATGTCAAATTTCACGCAAATCGGTCCTGTAGTTTTTGATTTATGAAGTAACAAATAGACAGACAGACAAACTCTCACATTTATAATATTAAGTAGGATAGGATGTGTTATGTGTGTGTGATAAAGGCAGATTGTGAGACTTTTATAAAAACAAAAATTATAAGTACGTACACAATAAGAACAAAAGGGCTTAGTAGGCGACTCCGCCGCTGAATCTCGCCCGATCCGGCCGAGACAGGAATTTCATTATTATTAATATTTTTGAGTGGTGTTTCGGACGAATCCTTTTTTAGAGGCAAAATAACGTCAGACACATAATGAAATAATACATATTTTAGTTTGTGGCCCTGGATAAATTATTTATTATAAATAAAATAAACATTAAGAGTAATGAGCTGACAACGACAAGGTGGTTATTGAATAATTGTTTTTATGACATTGGTGAATATATGGAATATTGTAAAAATCCAAGATCAAATGTACTTAATTTTGACGTTGATTTTAAAGTAATGACTACCTAATTATAATAATTCTTAAGCACCCCTCCTACAGTATGGGGGGTCGTAATCTCCTGTGTTTGGAATCCGGGAAGACTGAAAAATCTATAGATATCCGAGGGAAACCCTGGGTGGAAACTCATGTTAGCAAGATTCTACCATGAAGCTGACGGAGGGTTCTTTATTATTGTTATAGCATTGGATAATATTGTGGAGAGAATAACTTCCCTTCCCATATTCACAAAGGACACTAATAAAAAGCGAGAGAGCAATTGTATGTAACTGTGATATCACAATTTATTAATGGTTACCCCATTTGAGACCTGACGAGGATCATTTGTCTTATCGGTATCACCTAATTTTTTTATTATATATTTGCCCCATGTACCAAAATTGTATGCACTGTTGCCGGCATGTGATACCATGGGTATAAACTTAAATATATCTCCCTGGTCTCCACACAGTAGGCATACAATTTTTCGGTATCGATTTCATAGACTTGCTATGGCTGCAAGAATTGTCCCAAAACGATGAATAAGGTTTTCATTGAGACCAGTAATCAAGTGTTCAAGTTGTTGGTTCGTCCAGGTGTCACGTAAGTTAAGTAATTTGATATTATACCTTAATTATTGCCTGTTATGATTATGTTGTTGTGTAAAGTATATTATTGCCAATATTGGTAATGTGTTAAATTGTTTAATGGAATACTCATGTTCCTACCTTTATATTATTATAACAATGTTGCTATTAATCTGAGTAAAGGTCCAATAGATAGAATTATCTGTTTTGAGATAACGGTAATTTACGATAGAATACTTAATGCTGTTTCCGTGGAGTTTCTATTCCGTTCTTCTCCACGAAGACCTAGTTTTGGAACGGACAACTAGCTTTCTCAGTAACGTTACCTTGACAAGCCTAATTGAAATAAATGCCTAGTCTTGTCTTTCTGTGCTTTTCTTTATAAAACCCTTTCCCTACACACCATATTCATAGGGACTTTCATACATAGTAAACTACTAGTTACCATTCTGATACACAAAGCTTGCTAATAAAGTGGCTATCAATACCTATAAATGTAGTTTACATTTAGAATCTGACGTAACCTACCACAACTAAAGAATACTGCAACTATTCGAATTTAAAAAATAGAAACATCATTATAATTTCCCGGTGCAGTAGCGTGTTGCCGTGTCGCGGCCAGTTCCATTTGAATACGTTCAAATTGAGAATTTTACAACTGGCATACATAACACTAGAATGGTCATGCGATATTCTATTTTCGTATTGATGCAACGTTGCGAGAAATGGAACTGTAAAATATAATGCCCGTTTTCTTTATGTTTAGCTGTTAAAGTTTATACGAGAGACAATTTTACACAGTTGCATTGTCGAAATGTTTTATTTTCTGTACGGAGCTTTTAACGCGTTATTTTGCGAGTACCATAATAATTTAGTTTTTATGTTGTGTGATATTTTTCCATGATTCAATTTTCTACGTTTTTATTCGCTTTACCTTTGTGTGGCTCAAATAAAATACATCAAGCAGATGTGGCTAATAAAATTAGTAGCACTCTTACCCAACTTCAGCAAAGTACTCAAACAATCAAGAACACACTAATTTGCTACAGAGTTGTTCAAGGATACAATTCTAGATGCTCCAAAAATAAACAACGGCTCCATCAAAACAGTTCTGTATCGTATCATATTTATAGGTATTGATAGCCACTTTATTAGCAAGCTTTGTGTATCAAAATGGTAACTAGTAGTTTACTATGTATGAAAGTCCCTATGAATATGGTGTGTAGGGAAAGGGTTTTATAAAGAAAAGCACAGAAAGACAAGACTAGGCATTTATTTCAATTTGGGCTTGTCAAGGTAACGTTACTGAGAAAGCTAGTTGTCCGTTCCAAAACTAGTTCTTCGTGGAGAAGAATGGAATAGAAACTCCACGGAAACAGCATTAAGTATTCTATCATAAATTACAGATAATTCTATCTATTGGACCTTTACTCAGATTAATAGCAACATTATTATAATAATATAAAGGTAGGAACATGAGTATTCCATTAAACAATTTAACACATTACCAATATTGGCAATAACAATGTTGCTATTAATCTGAGTAAAGGTCCAATAGATAGAATTATCTGTTTTGAGATAACGGTAATTTATGATAGAATACTTAATGCTGTTTCCGTGGAGTTTCTATTCCGTTCTTTTCCACGAAGACCTAGTTTTGGAACGGACAACTAGCTTTCTCAGTAACGTTACCTTGACAAGCCTAATTGAAATAAATGCCTAGTCTTGTCTTTCTGTGCTTTTCTTTATAAAACCCTTTCCCTACACACCATATTCATAGGGACTTTCATACATAGTAAACTACTAGTTACCATTCTGATACACAAAGCTTGCTAATAAAGTGGCTATCAATACCTATAAATGTAGTTTACATTTAGAATCTATAAATAATGTATGTTATGATGTCAGATTCTAAATGTAAACTACATTTATAGGTATTGATAGCCACTTTATTAGCAAGCTTTGTGTATCAGAATGGTAACTAGTAGTTTACTATGTATGAAAGTCCCTAAGAATATGGTGTGTAGGGAAAGGGTTTTATAAAGAAAAGCACAGAAAGACAAGACCAGGCATTTATTTCAATTAGGCTTGTCAAGGTAACGTTACTGAGAAAGCTAGTTGTCCGTTCCAAAACTAGGTCTTCGTGGAGAAGAACGGAATAGAAACTCCACGGAAACAGCATTAAGTATTCTATCATAAATTACCGTTATCTCAAAACAGATAATTCTATCTATTGGACCTTTACTCAGATTAATAGCAACATTGTTATAATAATATAAAGGTAGGAACATGAGTATTCCATAAAACAATTTAACACATTACCAATATTGGCAATAATATACTTTACACAACAACATAATCATAACAGGCAATAATTAAGGTATAATATCAAATTACTTAACTTACGTGACACCTGGACGAACCAACCACTTGAACATCTATCGAGCAACTCGACTAGACAGCGCACTGTCCATCGCTTTTATATCCGAACGTCTAATTCAATTGATCAACTTATAAACTTATAACAAACACAAAACTAGTAGATAATAGCTTACCTTTTTAAATCACATATTAACTTACATTATATTTTAAGTGGATAATTCATAGTTTGCAATTAATATATTTTAGTTTGACTTTACAGATATTTGTAACAAACAATAATATTTCACACCGGAAGTTCCGTTAAAGAGTATTGAATCAACAGTTAAGAATTACTTTAAAACAAAGGAATATAATGTACATAATTTACTTTTGATATTAATTGATACAGTTGTTTATTTGAAATTAGTAACTGATAGTTTTAATTTTTAACAGAACAAAGGAATGGCTTGCTCTTTATAATTGTTCGTATTTTATTACATAAATATACAGAACCTGTCACGGCCATACTGACATGTACTTCGTTCTCGAAGTACAAATTACATTACATAAGATCATAAACATATATAACAGTTTGTTTAATACTTTTTCATTGTTACCGTCAATCTTCTCACATTATCAATGACGAAATAACAACGGTCACTTGTTACCGTCAATCGTCTCACATTATCAATGACGAAATAACAACGGTCACTTGTTTAATACATTTTCATTGTTACCGTCAATCTTCTCACATTACGATGACGAAATGAACATTACATAAGATCATCAACCTATATATAAATAATTTTTGTTTAATACATTTTCATTGTTACCGTCAATCTTCTCACATTAAGATGACGAAATAACAACGGTCAGTTGTTTTGGTCATCAATCAGATTCAGATTCAGAGTCAGATTCTAAATGTAAACTACATTTATAGGTATTGATAGCCACTTTATTAGCAAGCTTTGTGTATCAGAATGGTAACTAGTAGTTTACTATGTATGAAAGTCCCTATGAATATGGTGTGTAGGGAAAGGGTTTTATAAAGAAAAGCACAGAAAGACAAGACTAGGCATTTATTTCAATTAGGCTTGTCAAGGTAACGTTACTGAGAAAGCTAGTTGTCCGTTCCAAAACTAGGTCTTCGTGGAGAAGAACGGAATAGAAACTCCACGGAAACAGCATTAAGTATTCTATCATAAATTACCGTTATCTCAAAACAGATAATTCTATCTATTGGACCTTTACTCAGATTAATAGCAACATTGTTATAATAATATAAAGGTAGGAACATGAGTATTCCATTAAACAATTTAACACATTACCAATATTGGCAATAATATACTTTACACAACAACATAATCATAACAGGCAATAATTAAGGTATAATATCAAATTACTTAACTTACGTGACACTTGGACGAACAAAAAAATTAAAAAAAAATGCTCGTGCGGTATTTCCGTCATTGCTTGTACAAAATCCTGGTTTAACTTTGTCGATTATATCTTTCGTTTTTTTGAATATTTCTTTATTTTTGTCTCCACTGACTTGCCACTCACAAATGTTCATACGATAATTAATATTTAAAAGACATTCTATTGTACGAATGTGTACGCATGTAAACTAGAGATTCCAAATTGGTACATAATTATTCTCATCAGGCTATCTAACCATTGAACCACCGAATTTATTTCTTTTGATGTTGCCTTGCTGATAAAACATCTTTGAGTCAATTTATTTTCAGCTAAAACGTTACAAACTACCATCAATCGTTGAAAGAATCATCTGGTGCGTGATCGAGATGGTTACGCCTCTGACTTCACGAGAATTGGCATTAACATCCGTATTTGATTTTCAATGCCTTGGCATTCTTCTTTGATCAATGCTTCGCATTCTTTCTTATACATGAATTTGATAATTCTACAGAATCTTGGTGATGATGGCCGAGGATTTTGCCATATGACCTTCTGTTTTTACAAGTCTTATTGGAACTAAAGATATGTTAAACATATATTCGTCTGTGCTATCGGTATCTTCAAATGGGTGCTTGTACATATAAGCTATGACCCGAAGACCCATCGCATCCCCATTTGTACATCAAAGTGTAATTCAACACACTTGTATCTAATCTTTGTCCAAGAATATTTTTACATATTCTCAATGCAGTATGGTTCAAAAGAGAATCCAGTCTTCAGCCGATAATTCGGCTACTGTTATATTTTCAACAGGAGAAAAGCACTGCTTCTTCACCTGTGCCAGGTGATCATAGCATAATCGCAAAAAACGATTATTGTAGAATCAAAGTATAGTAGATATCCCACCACCACCCATGGCCCCACCGACATCAAGATATGGGCCGAATCTCAAGGAGACGGCTGCGCACATAGCCCGCCCAGTATGGATGCGCTATCACCGCAGTCGCTTCTTGACTTCTATACAAGTTATCTCGTCCAGTCCCCTTTATGCCTTTCCCCCCTTTATGGGGCGGCATACTAGCATAACCCTCTTTTGGGTCGACAGCACAATAACGGCTTCGTTGCCCGAACTTGGCAGTCTCCACTCACTCGAGTCCACTCCACACCGTATGCCACTCATGTGAGAAGTCCCGAAGCTGCCGAAAGTTGGCCTCCGTGGCCACGAGGTCGCCGTAGTACACCGGTCCCTCCTCCAGGCGAGTAACCCCATCCATCATCTTGCACCACTGCTCCTCATACATTGGGCATCGCCACAGAATGTGGTCCAAGCTTTCCTCCTCTTCCCCACAGGAGCACACGCTTTCCTCACACAGTTTCATTTCATACAATCTCTTCCGGAAACATCAATGCCCCGTCAGAATCTGGGAGACTTGATAGTCCGGCTCGACCCAAGTTGCCCTGAGTCTAGCCGCCACGTCCGGGAAGCAACGAATGAATGGTCCTCACAGTTAGGTCACTCAGTTATGGGGGTTAGTTATATTGTTTCGTTTCGGTTGAAGCGATGCGTGGAATCTGAGAATTATGTTCCCGCGCATGCCATACTCGTACCAAACATATTCATCGTGATAGCGTCACTGTTCCTTCAGTAACTTGGGGTGATATCTCCTCGTAGTGGTGTTGGTCTTTTTCTTCAATCTCCTGATCGTACTCTTCTGAAGAGCATGTTCAGGTAGAAAGGCTGAAACTATCTTGCCGTTGGGTGACATATTCCGACAAATCCTCCCAAGCCATGTTCCTCAAATGGTGTTGACAGATGCGGGCGAGAGGTGGTATGTGGAATCGATAGTAGCTCAATAGATCTGCCTTGATTGTATCGGACACAGAACGAAGTTCTAAGTTATGATAATTATTGTCAATCATACATCGTCTTGATGTGTCTGCCGCGCGCGTCAAACCTGATACAGGAAACGATTCTATTGGTGGCGCCTGTGGTGCAGGCGGATGCCATTAGCCGTAGTCAATACTCTGCCAGCATGGATGACATATCAATCTGGATCCATCAAATATTTGGGGTATGAAATTGCCGATTTATACTGCATTTTTTCCAAGATGTAACATATTTATTTATTCAAAATATTTACCCTCATTATCTACGCATTGCTGCCATCTAATCGGAAGTTCATTTATGCCCTTGCGATAGAACTCTGGAGATCTAGATTCGACAGACTGTGTGTGTCAACATTTAGTGAAAAGTATCCTTTTCTTTTTTTTTTTAAACCTAACCTAACCTATTCCTCTCCAGTCTACGCCCACTCACCTTCGGATTTGAGGGGCCGCGGTGGTCCTCTTACCCTTCCCTTTGCCCTTGGGGGCTTCGTGGACTGGGGCTGCGCACCCGATGCCGGGCCTGCTAGGGGGCGCAAGTTCCGGCTCCCTCGGCGTACGACTCTTATCCGCCGCTAGCGGCGGGCGGAGTCGCGTTTCCGGCAGGAGCCGGTCCAATCAATGCCTCCTACCGTCGGACCAGAGGCAGGAGCAGGTTGGGCGTGCCGGGCCGTGGCCTCAGCTAGCTACTGGTGCAGCTGGCTGACCTCCAGCCTCAGCCGATTCACCTTCGCCTGCAGCTGCCGCGTCTCCTCCGTGGCCGTGCGCTGCACCAGCTCCGCAACGATGCCGTGCATGCTCACGGCCCGGCACTTGAGGGCCTTCTGGAAGGCCCCTTCAAGTTTGAGGACCTGGAGGCGACCTCCAGAACATCCTCCTTGTCCTCGAACGCCATGCGCTCTAGTTCCGCCAGGGAGTGGTGGACGAACAGCACATTTGATGCACCGTAACTGGCGCTCGACCCGGCGGCTCGCGCCTTCTGCTCATTGGCAGCCACCTTCTCCTCCAGGTCCTGCTGGAGCTGCACCCTCTTGGCTA
Organism: Dryobota labecula; assembly: GCA_947523025.1. Classification (NCBI taxonomy): domain Eukaryota; kingdom Metazoa; phylum Arthropoda; class Insecta; order Lepidoptera; family Noctuidae; genus Dryobota; species Dryobota labecula. The sequence goes on from OX383306.1 coordinate 8,276,661, forward strand.
GGCCTAGCTGACGCCTGGCGTCCAGCAGGCCCACATCGTGTGTAGAAGTCGAAGGAGAGATCGAAGCCTCTTTTGACTTCGGATTCTTCTTCGACCCGCCAACTGACTCCGAGGAGCCAACGTTCGGCGGCCAAAAGTGGCAGTGGCGAGGTCCTCCGTCCAATGATGAACGATTGCGTCTCTCGCCTCTTGCCGCACGGCCTCCCGCTCCTCCGGGGCTGGGTGTTTCCCTCTCGCCCTCCGCCCCGCCGTAGATTCGCACACTCTGGTCAGCACCCATGCCTCGAGCTCCCAAGGAGGGGTGCCGGCCAGAGCGCGCGCCGCCGAGAAGCCCACTGTGCGGTAGGCTCTCGCCACCCGCTGGGCTATGGCCCTTTGGGGTGCCCACAATGCGGCGGCGTTCTCCCTCCTGCGGAGGGAGTCCTCCCAGATAGGGGCCCCGTAAAGGGCCATGCTCCTCAAGATGCCGGCGTAGAGTTGCCGGCATCGCGCTTTGGGTCACCCCAAGTTAGGGAGCAGCCACGAGTGGACGCCCGCGGTCTTTAGCAGGCGCGTCGACAGCCCGCTAAAATGCGGACCGAAACGCCACCTGCTGTCGAGTACAAGGCCCAGATATTTCAACTGGGCCTTCACCTCAACTCGGACGCCTACGAAAACGTGGGCGTCAGGTGGGGGGCGCTGCCGAGGCCCGTGGAAGAACACTGCCTCAGTCTTGTGCAGCGCTACCGTCAATCCTAGGCGGCGGATCCTCCCTGCGACTACGGATCCGCCCGCCGAGGCCAAGTTGGCCGCCTCCTGGAGAAGGGCGACGTCGATCCTGAGCTGGCGGCACACCGCTGGAAGCTCCTTCGTTGCCAGCGCCGACCCAGCAAGGTTGAGCTGCCCGATTCTGGTAGCGTGCTTATCCATAGTTAGTCCTTTGCTCCGCATGCAACCTTGCCGGGCAGTCCCTGGAGGCGGTTTGGTGTTCCGCCGCCTCCTTCTTCCCAAGGCACTTGCAAGTGGCGCAATTGGTGACGCTAGCCGTGCACGCCTCACCTCGATGGCCTATCACTCCACAGCGGTTGCACGTGGCCTCCGATGACCGGCATAGACGCTCCGGGTGGCCATACTGCTGGCATTTGCTGCAGCAGGTGACATTGATGTAGTCGGTCACCTCTACAGCCTCCCAACCTACATAGACCCGCCCTTTCCCCAGTAACGACGCACGCAGGGCTGCCGAGCACGTGAACACGGCCGCCGTCGCTTTAGCCCCGCCCCGCGACCGGTCCTTTTTGAAGGCGCCCACCGCCTCCTTCTGTATCCGTTCTAGCGGCCAAAGTGGGTCGTCCCTGTAGTTTTGTTCGTGCAGGGCCTCTGTGATTTCCTCGAAGGACGGGTCGCCATCCAGCCTGTTCAGGCACACCAACGGCCGCCGCATTTTCGGGTCGGCCACCCTGAGCGTGGCCGGTATTGCCGCCCGTAGCCTTGTTGCCGCCGCGTCTGTCGTTGTTTGGACGATAACTCCCGCGTTGCCGACCTTGCGCACCTTCGTGACTTGCACCCACAGCTTGGCAGGGTCGACCGCCTTCTTAAGTTCCGCCTTGGTGTCGTCCGCCGTCTTTATGGCGCCATTCTCCTCCGCCGGGTAGAACGCCATGGTTGGGCCTGGCGTATTTTTGATCCGAACTGGCTCCGAGTGCCGCAGCAGGCGCAGCGCCGAGGCGTACGACGTTGTTGTTGGCGGCTGTGTTGCCGCTGCTGCCATTAGCGCGCCGCTACGACACTCCTCAACCATCCGCTCCGTAGCGCTCGCCCGGCTCTCCGCAGCTGCCAGGCGCAAGGAAAGGTGGACCACCACCGCCGATAGCCTTTCCGTGTGGAGCCCTATTGCTGCGACCTCATCCTTGTTTAGCCGCGAGGTTTTCGAGCGCACTGCCTCCATAATTCCCCGTGTCGAAGCCGTAGCCAGCCCCGCCAGGGACTCCACCGGTGCCGTCGACAGTGGGTCGACACCATCCAAACCCTTCACGCCGTCATCATTGGTTTCCATCCGCTCAGTGGCCACAGAAACCGCAGGAGAATCCTCTCGTGGTGGCTCCGCCACCACCGCACTCGCTGACCCCTGGTCCCGCTGCTGCAGCGGGGTTGAACCGAACCGCAGACCACTCACCGGCGGCACCTCCCGCTTCTTCCCTAGCTTGCGCTTTACAGCCTCCTGCACTTCCTCGGGTGAGGCAAGCGCGCGCTTCGCGTGTGTCGGTGGCACCGGTGGTGGCTGTGGCTGAAGCGGTACCTGGCCTCCCAGGTCAATGGGGGGCGACGATGATAAGTCCAGCAGAACCCTTGCCGGCGAGAACGTGGAAGATGCCTGGGGGGGGGGGTGCGTGCCAACGACTGGCGTGGCGTAAACAGCCCGCCACCCTCACGCCTTAGCTCGTCCAGCGCCTGCCGCTCCTCTTCTTTTTCCCTGATCGAGTCGTCCAGCAGCCGCTGCTGGAGACGTTGGGCGTCCTCGTCCGCCAGTATGGCGGCTCCAAATTTACGCGGTCAGATGTACGCGCACACAATGTTATCACAGGTGAAATAAAACAGTCAGAAAAATAAAATAATAAAAGTACAAAAGTTTCTAAAAATATTCTAAGTCCAAAGTCACAAAGTTTCTAAAAATTTTTTAAGTCCCGCACAGTACTAGACCAACCGATTGCACCGACTGGACTGTTGATATACACATAGGTCACACATGTGTGTGTGACCGTCGACTCCAACACACCGATAAAACCGCCCAAGTTCCTGTTTGGGAAATCTTTACTATACAGTACTCACTGGAAAATCCCCGGTGTTCCGGAAAATCCGGAAAATCGGAAAATCCGGAAATCACTGAACGCGATCACTGATGGAACCTTAAAGTCACTAAAGTACAGAAAAATATTTCTCGGAAAATCCGGAAAATGGAAAATTCCCAAAAAAAAAAAAAAATACTTACCTAATCTAATTCTAAATGTCACTGGTTAAACTAACTCTAATTGTCACTGTCACTATTTTGCAAAACGTCACTTTCGTTGAACCGTCACTATCGCGGGGGAGGGGGTAAATGTCACTTTCGAAACGTCACTATCGCGGGGGGGGTAAATGTCACTTTCGAAACGTCACTATCGCGGGGGGGGTAAATGTCACTTAAACGTCACTGTCGCTAACGCCACTGGTCACTCGCGGGGGGGCAACTGTCACTGTCACCGTCACACCGAGGTTAGGCACCGCCTACCAGACACTCGCGCTCACTCCGATTCCAAAATGGCCGCGGGCCCTTATGGCAACTTGCCCAAGATAGAACGGGCGCCACCGAGTTTTGGCTTCAACCAATCACAGCTCGCGAAAGAAATAAAATTAAAAATACTCAGAGCAGAGCGTCCGCACGTCCGCACTCAACAAGAGTCGACGGCGTAGTAGTCCACCGTGAGAACAGTCGGACTTGGAGGGACACGTGGCTCGGTCGTGGCCCGGCGCGAAGCACTTGAAGCATCGGTTCGGCTGGTCCTCAAGCGGCCGGACCACAGCCGAGCTGAAGCCCATGAGCAGCCGTCCCTTGGTAGCCTTAAGAGCGGCCGCAGCCGCGGCAACTGGGCACTCGACGCGGATGGTGCCCATGCCGCGGCGGCCTAGCCTGATGGCTCCCCCTTCACTGAGCCAGTGTCGCAGCCTCCAGCCGCCGCAACGGCCGCCTCCACATCCTCTTTGGTGACCGAATCATCGAGATCGGCCACCTCCAAGGCTGCAGTCTTCACGGGTCTGGCGACCGTTGCCGCATCCGCGATGACCTCCCGCAACTTGGTCGCGAAGAAGTCCGCGTTTGCGCCGCGCTGCTCCCCACCGAACTCAAAAATTCGGGCTCCGCAGCAGGCGCTCCCTCCGTGCCAGCGGCAAGGGTCTGAGGGGTGGTCCTCTTACCCTTTCCTTTGCCCTTGGAGGGCTTCGGGGCCTGGGGCTGCGCACCCGATGCCGGGCCTGCTACAGGCGCAGGTTCCGGCTCCTTCGGCGTACGACCCTTGTCCGCCGTTAGCGGCGGGCGGAGCCGTCTCAGCAGGATCCGGTCCTCAATGCCTGCGAAGCAGGCTCTGGTGAAGGCCCTCTCCTCCATGACAACCTTTCGGATAACATCCTCAAGGTTGCAAGGCGAGGAGGAGCCTCCTACCGCCGGACCAGGGGCAGGGGCAGGTTGGACGTGCCGGGCCGTGGCTTCAGCTAGCTCTCGGTGCAGCTGGCTGACCTCCAGTTGCAAGCGATCCACCTTCGCCTGCAGCTGCTGCGTCTCCTCCGTTGCCGTTGAAATCATATACCTAAAACATACACCTAATACATGGAATCCACAGAGATGATCATTGTTAGGGGGAGAGATCAATGCTTGGGATAAGAGAAACGGTATGATAGCTGATTGTCAGTGACATTATTGGATGGAACCTTGTCAAGATTGATCGGAGGAATGGATCCATTGATCATCTCTATCAGGGATTGACCCGAACGTCTTGAGTAAGCAGCTGAATTCTATCCGCTCGATCAGGAAGATTGTTAAACTCCTCTATGAACTTGGGATGAATGAGTATTTTGGAAAGCAAAAGGGTTAGGTCTTGATTCAATATGTTCATAAGTCCTTTATGAGATATTTTTAGATTCAGAAGAGAAGCAAGGGGTTTAGCCCGATTGGATAAAGGGAATACAGTGATATCTCCATTAATCCCAAAAGTAATTTTCATGAATTCTGATATAAAAGTAGAATTAGGGATGACAGCAATTTTCCCTTGTACATGAGTCTGATGTGAGCTCACTGAATCAACAGTAGGAGATGTTGTTAAAGTTGAGGCCTTTCTGGGACACGGGCGAGACATTTCCAAAGTCTTGGACTCCAGTTTCTCCGAGAATTCTGCCATTCCCCGAGTTATGCTGTTTAACTGACGCGTAAGATCCTCCTGGAATGTCCTGTCCATGTCCGATTGCTTCTTTAAAGTATATACAATGTTTGTAAATATGTGAGCACCATGTACCTATCGCATTTATTAATTTTTCTGTTATTACTTCACTTTTCATTCTTTTTACCAATTGTGGTAAGTAATTTTGATGATTTTTTTTTATATTTTTTATTTTTTTATTCTAGGTACATAGTCTTCACCTATAAATATTAATTAATGTATACAAACTATTGTTAACATTTTAAAAGAGTAAGTATGGAGTTTCTTGCCCATTCTTCTCCATACATAACTACATTTTGGAAGGCGCAACTAGAATCAATTAACTATTCATGTAATTTTTGACGTTCAAAAGTGCATCTTCGTGCCTATTTGAAATAAATTATTTGACTTTGACTTTGACTTAACATCCTTACAATTACGCAGAATGAAACCCAACATCTTAAACCCCTTAGTAGCAATTTTATCAACGTGAATATTAAACCGAAGCTTATTGTCAATATAAACTTCCAAATCACGAATAACTTCTTTCTCGTAAATAATTTGGTCATTAATTTCATAATTACGAAAATACGGTTTTTTTTTCCTAGAAAAATGTACGTGATTGCATTTGTCGGCATTAAGTATCATATTATTGTCCAAACACCACTGGGAAAAACGGTGTAAGTCTTCTTGGAGTTTATATGGATCCTGATTGCACTCAATTCGTTTTATAATTTTTAGATCATCCGCGTATATCTTCGAGTGTACAAAACAAGACGCCACGTCATTTACAAATATATTGAAAAACAACGGGCCCAGATGGGAGCCTTGGGGTACGCCTGAGGGTGTCAGAAACAGGTTTGACAAATAACCGTTAACCACAACTTTAGCTGTGCGTTTAACAAGGTAAGACTCACACCATTGCAAAAAAATTCCTGCAATTCCGATCGTGTGCAATTTGTTAACTAACATTTTGTGATCCACCTTGTTAAACGCCTTGCTAAAATCAGTGTAGATTACATCTACAGGTGAACCACGGTCTACAGCGTTGACTAAATCCGATATAAAGCACGCAAGATTGGTTCCAGTCGAACGGCCTTTCATAAAGCCGTGTTGTTCCGGCATCAATGTTTGTTTCACATGCCACGAAAGTATAGGGTATACTAAAGCTTCGAACACCTTGCCTCCACCTTTATATTATTTATATTTTCAAATTTATGATCCATACATAGATTGGGGAAATCAAAATTTGTTGTGATTTTAATTTATTTTTTTATTTAAGTTGTGTGCCCATTTTCTTCGGGAAAATTATTAATTAGAGAAGCACAGCACTCCATCCAAGTAACCATGTCAATGGTTACATAACTTAGGTTTTTTTTTACTTCGGTGTACTCCTGGAACTCGACAAACAAGTGATGCCTTTCTATTTCTTTCGCATATAAAACATTACGGCAGTTTTTGTATCACGTGATAGTGTGACCATCACACTATCACGTCGTGGAAGGAATAAGTCAAATTACAAGTCAACCTGTATACATTTTATTTATGCACGATAATATTCATTTTGCGCCCAGTGCAGCTGCTGACGCTTCTTCGGAAAATGTGCGTTTTTTTAAAACGCAGAATTGTTTCGCGCATATAAAAAATACTGTTTGCGCGATATTATGTATATTTTCAAACTTATGATCCATACATAGATTAGGGAAATTAAAATTTATTGTGATTTTAATATCATCTATTATTAATTTTTTACAAAATTTGTGCCCATTTTGTTCGGGTTAATTATTTAATAATAATTATTCATTAGAGAAGCACAGCACTCCACCCAAGTAACTATGTTATTTTTACTTCGGTGGACTCCTGGAACTCGTCAAACAAGTGATGCCTTTCTATTTCTTTCGCATATAAAACATTACGGCAGTTTTTGTATCACGTGATAGTGTGACCATCACACTATCACGTCGTGGAAGGAATAAGTTAAATTACAAGTCAACCTGTATACATTTTATTTATGCACGATAATATTCATTTTGCGCCCAGTGCAGCTGCTGACGCTTCTTCGGAAAATGTGCGTTTTTTTAAAACGCAGAATTGTTTCGCGCATATAAAAAATACTGTTTGCGCGATATTATGTATATTTTCAAACTTATGATCCATACATAGATTGGGGAAATTAAAAATTATTGTGATTTTAATATCATCTATTATTTATTTTTTACAAAATTTGTGCCCATTTTGTTCGGGTTAATTATTTAATAATAATTATTCATTAGAGAAGCACAGCCCTCCACCCATGTAACTATGTTATTTTTACTTCGGTGGACTCCTGGAACTCGTCAAACAAGTGATGCGGTTCTATTTCTTTCGCATATATAACATTACGGCAGTTTTCACAAGTTATTGGATTTTTTTTTTAGTATGAACCCACACACATATGCACATACCTGGATTTCAGCACTATCTTCATTTGCCTCAGTTATTTCATGTGGAGATTCATGTATTGCGGTAAATTCAAGTTCTGCATATAAGCGTGTGGGTTGTGAAACAGATTTTTCTTTTCAACGTTATTATCATTGTTTATCATTATTGTTGTTATCATTTTCACAATTCCCTGTCGTACCAATGTGGGACAAATTGCTCAGAACGGCTATTTTAAGACCGGCCACAAATTCACCATACTTTGGATCGGTATTAGAACCGCAGTTCCTGAAATATAACCAAAAAGGTTTTCAAGAGCGTCTTGCTGCAGTCTTCTTGTAGCCAGACTAATGCAACTGGTGACTGGTGGCAGGTGCTGGTGGTGGACTGGTGGTTGCAGGACCTTTCTAAATTCCTCCACAATCGTTCAATGGCGTTTATGGCCCATATCCAGCCTTCTTGTGATGGTGGTTTACGTGGGCTTCCAATATATTTCATGGTTGAAAATAACTTTTTCATTTCCTCAAAACATTTGAGATGTAGACCGTTGCTTCTTAAATTGGTTCCATGTGGTTTTCCTCTTCGCAAATCTGAACAATCGCTGTTCAATGTGTCAAATAGTTCGTCCATAGTGTTTATACATAAATTGTTAAATAAATAAATAAACTACTAAATTTTAACTATTAAAAAAAAAAATAAGTCCCTCATTTATTAGCACTGCAGTAGCAAATCCACTAGAAAAGAAAAGGGCAACTGGCTGTTTTATTCTCTGCCTTATTTTAGTAATCATAAATACTAAGGCATACGCAGCTATCAAAGGAGACCTTCCTTGTGAGCATGGTCTTGGTCTCCTTCAATTACATCATCCTGGAGATTGTATTGAAGGTGCTTTTTTAAGGACAGGTCAAACATCAGGGTGTGCTCATTGTTTGATGGCTTTGGCTATTGTGTGTTTTTTCATTACGTCAAAAACTGGATGATTGATATAACAACACTAAATGGTACTCTGTGTAGAGTTTTTAGTGTGTTGGTAGATGAAATAGCTTTCGTAATAAACTATAACATGTAGGTGATCTTTTAAACATTCTTAAGGCGCAATGATCCGCCGCTCGAGCCAATTTGAGGGGGTGAGGTGCGGGGCAATCTGCGGGGTGCCGCCCGCGCGTCCTACTCGTAGAGTATGTTAGCGCGCCATTAAAGTTAGGGCGGCTGTGCTGCCCGAACTATTAATGGGTTTAAGTTTTTAAACTGTCATGGTCACATATTATTATTAACACAAACGGGATATTTACCATGTTTACTATTTGATTTGAGTTCCCGATATTTCGGCGCTGTTGCAAGCACCATAATCACGGATAAACTGAAGTCACTGCGGGTGGGTGTTTATGAGCAGACAAAACGGTCTACCCTCTTTCATGTTCGTTTTTTGCGCTCAATACCGCTACCTATATCTACCTTATTATGTTTGCATGCGCCCATTCACACGAACTCTAAGCTCATATTTCTTTATGACAATTGGAGTAATATGTTATTTACTGCGGCACTTTTATGTTCGTCCAAGAGTGACCAAGACTATGAGGACTATTATTATTAACATATAAAAAACTTTCTTGCTGTGGGGAAATAGCTTCAATAATATATTGACCACTGACCGATTGTAAAAAACACACACTGATCGATTTTTCGCCATAATCAAGTTTGTCAATAGAATCAAGTCTATAAACGTATATGAACATGCTGCTGTACTGTTATTTTCGGTGTTCACTTCTTCTTCATGATCTAGTAACAGTGGAAGGTCTCTTTCAGTTTCTATAGTAATGTAGGTCTCTTGGTGTGTACCTACGGGATTTGCCACGGGAATTACCACGACACTTGATTGTATAAATAAAGACACTGGCTTGACTACTGTTGTATACTTATTTATTTCCGAAAAAGGTCCCACGAGTAAACAGGAGCACACGGATCGGCCAGGGCGCAGTAACTGGCGATCGCCTATACATACTTCTCTTTCATACTACAAACCGCTGACGCATAACATTCATACTTACATTGTCCCTACATTCCCCCAGATTTTACATATTTTTTTTAATTTTTAAAATCTTAACACTAACATGTCCTTTAAATAATTGTACCACCTGGTCACATTATCATTTACTACGTTACAATATTGTTTACTAAGTTGCACTGTTCACTGGCTTATCTTGAGTCATGGAATTCTATCACACTGTTCCATGAATGAGTGTCACGCCTCTGGTTATGCATAACTAGCTTGCTGTGGCTGCGGGCGTTGTGCTGCATTCCAAGCATTTGTCGTCATCATTTTATTTATTTATTTATTTATTTATTTAATACTTTAGCACAAAAAAACATGTACAGAGGCGGACTTAATGCCATAGGCATTTTCTACCAGTCAACCTTTGGGTGGAGCAGAGACAAACAGAGGTAGGTGCAATTATGAAATTGGAGGAATAATTGTATACATATAGGAATATCCTTAGATATACCTATACCATAACTATAAATAAGATAAATATACCTAATTATATATAAATATAAGAACAAATAAATACATATAAATACACAAATATACTAAAACTAATTAAACAAACAATGGGATAACATTTCCGTTGTTATGATACTGCCAGCTTCTTACGAATGTGCTCGCGAACTTTAACCTTAAAGGATAATCGGTTGGTTACCATCCTGATTTCCTGGGGGAGCGCATTCCACAGAGAGATAGATTGAATGAAGAAAGAAGAGTGAATGAAGTCAGTGCGGTGTGTAGGACATTGAAGAAGACGATTGTGTGATGAACGTAGATTTCTATTGTGGTTGGCGCAAATGTACTGAAAATGGGGAGCTAGATAACTAGGGGAAGAGGGAGAGTCAAGGAATGAAAACAAAGTGGTCAGCGCCCTTTGCTCTCTACGCTGGCGTATGGGCAACCACTTTAGAAGCGACCGATGCGCAGAGACATGATCGTATTTACGCAAATTGAAAACGAATCGAATGCAGTTATTGAGAAGACGGTCGAGTTTGTCGAGGAGATCTGCATTCAGGTCATAGTAGCACACATCACCATAATCGATGATAGGGAAAATTAAGGACTGCACAAGCATTGTCTTGGTACTTGATGGTAACAAATTTTTGATACGATTGCGACAGTACGTGACGACCCCAAAGAATATTATAACGACCGCCGCTCGCGGCGAACAATAGGCCACGCCAGCCGGAGCTTCCTTCTCAGGGGGAAGACGCCCATTTGCCATCCACCACCCGAGTCAACCAGCAGGGGTGGACGAAGGTGGCCAAAAAGGGCAAACGAGCGGAGAGGACGGCGGCTGCCTCAGCCGCCCCTGCCACCACCCCTCCCGGCCTGTCCCAGACAACAGGCAAAAGTAAGGGGAAGGGGAAGACGTCGGTCCCCAAGCCCACTGCTGCTGCTCCCGCCGCTGCTCCTGCCGTTAATGGGGCCCCCGCTAGGCCCAAGAGGAAGTTGGTCCCTCCCAAGACCGCGGCCGTAGTGGTGACGCTCACCGCTGAGGCTGCGGAGCGGGGAGACACATATCTCTCAATTTTGATGCGGGCACGTGCAAACGTGGATCCTACCCAACTGGGGATCGGCGCAGTCACGTGTCGCCGAACCCAGGCCGGGGCTCGAATTTTCGAGTTCCCGGGGGCTCAGGGTGGCGTCAGCGCGGACCTCTTCGCAACTAAGTTGCAGGAGGTCATCGCTGACGCGGCCAAGATCACCAGGCCCGTGAAGTCTGTGGCCTTGGAGGTGACCGACCTAGACGACTCGGTCACCAAGGAGGAGGTGGTGGCGGCGGTCGCAGCGGTGCAAGGTCGGGTCATCAGGCCCGGCCCTGGTGGCATGGGCACCATTCGACTTGAGTGCCCAGTCGCCGCAGCTATAGCCGTCCTTGCCAAGGGACGGCTTGCCGTAGGATTCAGCTCGGGTGTGGTCCGGGCGCTTGCAGCCAAGCCTCTGCGCTGCTACAAGTGCCTTGGCATTGGACACACTCGGGCCCTTTGTCCGTCTGAGGTCGACAGGGCGGACTTGTGCTTCCGTTGTGGCAAGGACGGGCACAAGTCCGCCTCCTGCGAGGTTGCCACGCCGCACTGCGCGGTTTGTGCCGCCAGTGGCTGCCCGGCAGGCCACGTAATGATGGGGAGGAAATGCAATCCTCCCCCTAAGAGGGGCAAGGAGCAGGCGCGGATCCGGCCTGTCGCTGCCACCGCCGTCCCTGAGGCTGGGACTTTGGCGGCTGAGGAGGGGGGTGCGATGTCTGATTGATGGGTAGGGTCAGACATCGCATCCTTGTGTCGCGATCTTCCACGGACTCCCCTCCCCTCTCGCTCTTAGAGAGGGGACCGGGATACGTGGCCGCCGCGTGGGGGAGAAGGCGATCTCGCCTTCTGCCTCCTGATGGTGAACAGCGGAAGATAGGCGCGGGGGCGCCTTCTCCTGCATTGCACTGTTCACCAGCCGCACTGCCCCTCCCCGACAGGAGGGGTGCGCCGGGCCCGCTGTAAAGGCGGGCGAGCGTCGGCGGGGGACTAGATGGAAAGGCTCTGCCAGATTCCCAGTCTCCCTCCATACAGACGATGCGGGAGCGCCGCTGGATTTTTTAGTGGGTATACCGGTACTCTACCGGGGAGTCCCACATACCCCTCTCGTCCCCCGACGGGAGAGTATGCGTAATGCATTTTTACCAGGGAAAAAAAAAAAAAAAGGTACGTCACTGGCTCACCTGTATATTTACTTTTCCCACGATAATCCTCTTCTGTGAAATGAGCAATACACAATCTTGCAGTGCTACTTGCCTTAAAGTTTTTAATACGTAACGCCAATTCCCATTGTTTTCTGCGCTTACTTTCTTTAGAAAAAAAATGTAATCCTCTGTTTTTACAATTTAACGCTCTACATTGTGGTATTTTGGACAAAATTACGAAAAATAGGAAAGCTAAACTTAGTGTATTGCAAAAATCCATACGATTTGACAGCTAATATATCAAGGTACACTCCCTCCAACCTTCCCATGGCCCTACCAACGTAAACGTTATACGGGCCGAATCGTGGGGCGGCTGCGGACATAGCACCCTTGGCAATCTTGTCAGTCCGCAGGCGCTTCTTGGTCCCTTACAAGTTTTAACCATGTGTGTCCCTAATAGCAACTCTCCCAATTGCGTATGCACGAAACACAACAACAGCTTCGCCGCCGGTGCGCCTGTGAACAAAGCTGTTAGTTAATATATACTTAAATACTTACATAGATATGTTGCGTCTTTCTTTTCGCTCTTGGTGGCGTCATTCTTTTCGCCGTTAGGCGATATTCTTTTCGCCTACAGTCACTCAAGAAACCCCATTGCCCATTGTCCCCCAAGATGGCGTCTTTCTTTTCGCCTTGACTGATTGTCTTAATAAAAATGGTAATGAGGCGTCTTTCTTTTCGCCATTTGGGCACCGTTCTTATTGCCTCTTTTTTTTTAACACCCACTCCCTCAATCTCCCTCTCTCTCTCTCTCTCTCTCTCTCTCTCTCTCTCTCTCTCTCTCTCAATCCTCCCTTAACCCTCTCTGTTTTCAACTTTGTGGCGTAGATGTAGGTGTAGTAGCCTCCTCTCGCTCCAGTTTGCACCGAGCCGCATGCCACGTGTGCGCGTATTCTCGTAGCCTGGCAAAGTCCGCGCTGCGAACAACGTGGAGTGTCGCCCTTTTGTACCAACAAGCAGTAGCATACGTGATCGTGGCGACGAAAGTGCCCCTGTAGAGGACACGCAGTCCGGGATATCGAATGCCCCAAGACGATGCCGACACTCTTGACATATTCCCGAAACATTTGGCCGCGCGTTCCCCTATCGATACCGCATGCTGCGCAAAGGACTGATTTGCATCGAGCGCCTAACACCGTCGTCGAGGTGACACTCCCGACCGAGTCCCCGACCAGCTCGACCGTGGGGGCCCGCTGGAACTTCCCCCTGATCGTCATCATAGATGACTGCAGGGGAGAAGCCCAGCCTGCTTCTAGCCCCCCAAGTCGCAACCAGGTCCAAAGTAACCCTAGTCGCCGCCTCTATCCCAGACCGATATTGGGACTCGATCAGGATGGTCACATCATCCGCGTAAGCGACCATGCGGACGCCATCAGGCAGTGGCAGTCGAAGCAGATCGTCCAGGAGCAGGTTCCATAATGGTGGACCCAGGACGGATCCCGGGGGGCAGCCCATCGCGGACACCTTCCACTCCGCCTGGCCCCCGATGAAAAGCCCGACTCGCCGGCGGGCAAAGTAGTCCGCCAGCATCTCAAAGATGTTAGGCGGACACCCTCCCCGCTTGACTTTCGTCAGGATCATTGGCCACCAGGCGTTGTCGAAGGCGCCCGCGATGTCCAGAAATATGGCCTGCACATACTTGCCCGAGCCCTCCCTCGCGGCACGCAGGATATCATTGAGTGCCGTGACGGTAGACTTATCCGTAGAGAACCCGTGCTGGGCGGCAGAGATTTGGTTGCCAATCGTGGGAGCGCACTTCAACATTACGCGTTCTAAAACTTTACCGAGCACAGGTAGCAGCGTAATCGACGTGTAGGCCTTAGGGTCGGTAAGCGGCTTGCCATTGCCCTTCGGCAGGACGAGCAGCCAGCCCTCCTTCTATACATCCGGGAACACTCCATCCGATACACACTTGCCGTACACCGCGGAGACCTCCGCAGGCACAGCGTACCAAACATTCTGAACCATTCGCGCGCTGATTCCGTCCAGTCCCGGTGCTGTGTTGGGCAGGCTCCTGATAATGCCCCCCCGACTATCACGTGACAGAGGAGGCGCAGCCCGGCCCGACGGGGTGAGCAAGGCAGCGACGCGTATCTGCCTGTGGTATGGCGTGTCCCGGGACGGATCATCGTCCGGGCACAGCGCGTGCAGAAGACCCGTCGCTGCGTCGCCCACAGTGCTGGCATAGCCCTCCGCCAGTTTAGTACCGTTAATGACCGGGAGGGTGGCTTTAGTCTGCCGCTTGCAGCACGATAGGCCAACCCCCACGGGTCAGCGTTGCCTGATTCGGCGATCTTTCTGAAGAGCTCGAGCTCCGCCTCCTCCATTGCCTCTCGGTATCTCGCTCGTACCTCATGAAACACTGCTTTCAGTCTCTCTTCTCTCAAGCTCCCATCCTTTCTTGATCCCTGCCATTTAAACCTTGCTTTACCGTTGAGTCTCCGAAGCTTCTCAAGCTTCGGACTCCACTATTCGTACCCCGCGTCCTTTGGTGGCCCTTTCACACCTAGAGTCTGGCATGCCGTATCCACGATCACTCTCGTAAAATCCCTGCAGACAAAGGACACGGGCTTGCTGAAGTCCAGCCTTCCCATTCGCTCATGGATAGCCTGCTGGAAGCGCGGCCAGTCCACACCTTGGTCCCGAAAGCGCACCGGCTCCCTGTCCGGCCCAGCGCAATGGCGATTAACGGCATCCACCTGGAAGGTAATGAGTCGGTGGTCGCTGCTGCTGGCTCCATCTTGCACTGCCCACTCCTTTAGCCTGAGGCTTCTGGTGCTCAACGTAATGTCAATATTGGACTCACCGTTTGGGCCACTGAAAGTGAATGGCTGGCCCTCCACGTTATTAACGGTGAGTCCATATGTGGCGATAAAACCCTCTAGCCCCACCCGCCGGTACTCCGCAGTGTGGCCCCGGCCAGTGTAGTGGCGGGGCGCACTATGCCACATCGGCGAGTGGGTGTTGGCGTCAGCGCAGATGAGCACACGCCTTCCGCGTAGTGCCTCCATAATACCTTCCAGATGGTGCAGGTGGCGATCAATGGTGCAGGTGGCGATCAATGGGCTCGGCAAACTGGAAGTAGGCCGAGACCAAGTGCAGGTCGCACTCCTCCAGGTGGACCACGATACAGTGGTCGGTCGTGAGGTGCTGGAGCACCGCGCAGGCCAAGCCACGGCGGTGAATGTATACGCCCGCCTTTGCACTCGCTCCCTGATGCAGGATGTCGTTGTTGTTGGCCTGCGCGTATTATTCCTGGAGAAGCACGACGTCGATGTTCAGTTGGCGGCACATCGCGGGGAGCTCCCGCGTTGCTAGCGTGGACCCAGCGAGGTTGAGCTGCCCAAACCTTAGAGCGTGTCTATCCATAGTGGGTCATAGACACGCTCCTCTGCTCCGCATGAAGCCTCGCTGGGCAGTCCCTGGAGGCGGTCTTGTGATCCGCCGCCCCCTTCTTCCCTAAGCGCTTGCACGTCGCGCAGCTGGTCACGCTGGACGTGCACTCCTCACCGCGATGGCCGACACCGCCGCAGCGGTGACACATGGTCTCCGCCGTTTTGCAATAGCGCTTAGGGTGGCCGTACTGCTGACACTTGTTGCAGCAGGTGACGTCAATGTAGTCCGTCACCTCGACGGCCTACCACCCTACGTAGACCCGCCCCTTAGCCAGCAGCGACGCTCGCAGCGCCGCTGAGCAGGCAAACACGGCCGCAGTGGCCTTGGCTGCACCCCGGGAGCGGTTCTTTTTGAAGGCGCCAGACATCTCCTTGGAAAGGCGCTTCAAGGGCCATTGCTCGTCCTCCCTGTAATTCTGCTCGTGGAGCGCCGCAACTATATCTTCGAAGGACGGGTTTCCGTCCAGCCTGTTCAGGCAGACAAGTGGTTGCTGCATCTTGGGCTCAGTTACCCTGAGCGTTGCTGGAATCGCTGCCCGGAGTCTTGTTGCCGCCGCATCACTGGTGGTCTGGACAATGACGCCCGCGTTGCCCACCTTTCGCACCTTGGAGACCTGTACCCACAGCTTAGCTGGGTCGACAGCCTTCTTCAGCTCCGCCTTGGTCTCTTCTGCAGTCTTGATGGCGCCATTGTCCTCCGCCGGGTAGAAAGCCAACGATGGGCCGGGCGTATTCTTGATTTGCACGGGCTCTGAGTGCCTCGGCAAACGCAGCTCCGAAGCGTACGACTCCGTTGGTGGCTGTGTTGCCGCTGCTGCCAGTAGCCCACCCCTCCGACACTCACCAATGATCCGTTCCGTCGCGCACGCCCGGCTCTCCGCAGCTGCTAGGCGCAGCGTTAGGTGCACCACCGCCGCTGACAGCCGCTCCGTGTGGGCACCTATAGCCGCAACCTCATCTTTATTAAGCTTGGAGGTCTTCGAGCGCACTGCCTCCATTATCCCCCTTGTCGACGCTGTCGCCAGCCCCGCTAGGAACTCCACCGGTGCCGTCGACAGTGGGTCAACACCCACCAAATCCGCATTGGCGCCGTCGTTGCACTACATCCTCACCAGAGAAGCCGCGGGAGCCTCTTCTTGGGGCGGCTCCGCCACCGCCGCACTCGCCGAACCCTGGTCCCGCTGCTGCGGGGGGGTTGAGCCAAACCGCAGACCACCTACTGGTGGCACCTCCCGCTTTTTACCAATTTTGCGCCTTACCGCCTCCTGCACTTTCTCAGGTAAGGCAAGCGCGCGCTTTGCGTGACTCTGCGGTTGTTGCGGCTGCTGTGGTTGAAGCGGTTCCCGGCCCACCACGTTCGCGGGGGGCGATGACGACAGGTCCAGTAGCACAGTCGCCGGCGAGACCGTTGACGATGCCTGGGGGGGGGTGCGTGCCAATGACTGGCGCGGCGTGAAGAGCCCGCCCCCCCCCCCTCTCGCCTCAACTCGTCGAGCGCCTGCAGCTCCTCCTCCTTTTCACGGATGGACTCATCCAGTAGCCGCTGCTGGAGGCGTTCAGCGTCCTCGTCCGCCACGTATTGTCCCAAAGTAAAAATAAATAATGCACGAACAGAGTTACTGATTATAAAGTCTTATAATGGCGATTGCGTCAACCGGCACTTATACACTTACATGTACGCACACATGTACATAAATAGAAGTCCCGAAAAATGAAAGTCTAAAAATTTACAATTTCCCCAAGCACTTACCGGGGTTCCGGAAAACTGGAAACCGCCTGAAAAATCGGAAAATTCCGAAAATCCGGAAAAATCCGAACTTGCTGAAAATCCCGTAAAATTCACTATAACTAAAACTATGAACGTCACTATCGCGTAATGTCACTGTCACTTATTACTACCTGTCACTTATTACTGTCACTGTCATCACTCTGTCACTTTCCAAATGTCACTGTCATTGATTTCGATCCAAGTGTCACTGTCACTGTAGGATGTCACTTCACACAGAGGGGGGGGGGGGTAAATGTCACTATACCCGTCACCGCACTGACGTCGCGTACCGCGAGGGGGGTTATACGTCACCCAAGCCGTCAAGCGAAGACAGGCTCCGCCCAGGCGTCACTCGCGCTCGCTCCGATTCCAAAATGGCCGCGGGCCCTTATGGCAACTTGCCCAAGATAGTACGGGAGCCACCGAGTTTTGGCTACAATCAATCACAGCTCGCGAAAAAATAAAATTTAATAAATCTCAAAACTGAGCGTCCGCACGTCTGCACTCTACGAGAGCCGACGACGAAGTAATATCAAGGTACACTCCCTCCAACCTTCCCATGGCCCTGCCAACGTAAACGTTATACGGGCCGAATCGTGGGGCGGCTGCGGACATAGCGCCTTGGCAATCTTGTCAGTCCGCAGGCGCTTCTTGATCCCTTACAAACCATGTGTGTCCCTAATTGCAACTCTCCCAAATGGCTTGCTACGACACACGACGAGTAGAGCTGACTACGCCGCCGGTGACCCTGGGGACAAACGATTAGTCGTCGCAGAACGATCTTTTAGTTGTTGTTTAGAGTATTTTCTTTTTTCTCTCTTCTTCTTTTTTTTTTTTCTTTTTAATAAAATCTTCCTTTTCTTTTTAGTATTGATGGCGCCATTCTTTTCGCCTTGTAAAGTATTAGAATTAATTGGCCTTTTCTTTTGCCTGGTGGCGCCTTATTTTTTTTTTCAACCACACACAAACAAGAACATATAGGACAGCCCAGTGGATATGTACATATATATATATTTACGCCGACTCCTCTCGCTCCAGCTTACTCCGAGCCGCGTGCCAGGTGTGCGTGTACTCCCGCAGCCTATCAAAGTTCGCCGGTGAACTTACGAGATCGCCGTAGTAGATCGGGCCGACCTCCGCGCGGCTGATCCTATCCATCATCTTCCATCTAGCTTCCTCGTACAGGGGGCAGACCCACAGCACGTGGTGCAGGTTTTCCTCATCCATGCCGCAGTAGCATACGCTCTCCTCACATAACGTCATATCATGCAGCCTTTTCCTGAAACACCCATGTCCCGTGAGAATCTGGGACAGCTGGTGGTCCGGCACGACCCAGTGCGACCTGATGCGTGCTACCACATCCGGGAAAAAACGGAACAGCTCCCGTCCTTTCTCCTCACTCACCCATCTCCTTTGCCATGCATCCATCGCCTCATCTATCATCTCACGCCTACGTCGGGCCAGCACCTGTCTCCGCAAGCCCAGCTCGACCTGTGCCACGGCCGCGCTCTGACGCTCCTCATCAAACCGCCCCGCACGGATTACCTCCAGGTCCGCCGGGAGAACGCCGGCCAACACTGCCAGCGCAGCCGTACTGGTAGACCTGTACGCCTTCGTCAGCAGTATCAGACTCGTTCTCTGGCACCTAAGCAACGCGCTGCGAACAACGTGGAGTGTCGCCCTTTGGTACCAACAAGCAGCAGCATACGTTATCGTGGCAACGAAAGTGCCCCTGTAGAGGACGCGCAGTCCGGGGTATCGAATGCCCCAGGACGATGCCGACACTCTTGACATCTTCCCGAAGCATTTGGCCGCGCGCTCCCCTATCGATGCCGCATGCTGCACGAACGACTGATTTGCGTCGAGCACCACGCCCAACACCGTCGTCGAGGTGACACTCCTGACCGAATCCCCGGCCAGCTTGACAGTGGGGGCCCGCTGGAATTTCCCCCTGATCGTCATCGTAGATGACTTTGCAGGGGAAAATCCCAGCCTGTTCCTGGCGCCCCAAGTCGCAGCCAAGTCAAGTGAGGTCTTGGCCGCCGCCTTAATCCCAGCAAGGGATTGGGATTCGATCAGGATGGTCACATCGTCCACGTATGCAACCATACGGACGCCGTCAGGCAGTGGCAGCCGAAGCAAATCGTCTAGGAGCAGGTTCCATAAAGGTGGACCCAGGACGGACCCCTGGGGGCAACCCATGGTAGACACCTTCCACTCCACCCGGTCCCCGATGAAAAGCCCGACTCGTCGGCGGACAAAGTAGTCCGCCAGCATCTCAAAGATGTTGGGCGGACACCCTCCCCGCTTGACTTTCGTCAGGATAATCGGCCACCAAGCGTTGTCGAAGGCGCCCGCGATGTCCAGAAATATGGCCTGCACATACTTGCCCGAGCCCTCCCTCGCGGCACGCAGGATATCGTTGAATGCCGTGACGGTGGACTTACCCGTAGAGAACCCGTGCTGGGCGGCCGAGATCTGGTTGCCGATCGTGGGAGCGCACTTCAAAATTACGCGTTCCAAAATTTTGCCGAGCACAGGTAGAAGCGTTATCGGCCTGTAGGCCTTAGGGTCGGTAAGCGGCTTGCCGTTGCCCTTTGGCAGGACAAGCAGCCGGCCCTCCTTCCACACATCCGGAAACACTCCAGCCGTTACACACCTGGCGTACACCGCGGTGACTTCCGCGGGTACGACGCTCCAGACATTCCTCACTATTCGCGCGCTGATCCCGTCTAGTCCCGGTGCTGTGTTAGGCAAGCTCCTGATGATGGCCCCCAGACTGTTACGTGGCAGAGGAGGCGCAGCCTGACCCGACGGGGTGAGCGAGGCAGCGAATCGTACCTGCCTGTGATACGGCGTGTCCCCAGACGGATCATCGTCCGGGCACAGCGCGCGCAGGAGACCGGTCGACGCCTCGCCCACGGTACTGGCAAAGCCGTCCGCCAGTTTTGTGCCATTGATGACCCGTGAGGGCGGCCTGAGCCTGCCGCTAGCGGCACGATAGGCCAGCCCCCACGGATCAGCGTTGCCTGAATCGGCGATTTGGCGAAAGTGTTCAAGCTCCGCCTCCTCCATTGCCTTTCGATATCTTGATCGTACGTCATGAAACACCTCTGTCTTTCCTCTCTCAGTCCCCCGCCCTTTCTCGATCCCTGCCATTTACACCTTGCTCTACCATTCGCTTTCCGGAGCTTCTCGAGCGCCGGATTCCACCATTCATACCCCGCGTCCTTTGGTGGCCCTTTCACTCCCAATGTCTGACATGCCGTATCCACAATCACCTTCGTAAAGTCCCTGCAGACAAAGGACGCTTGCTTGCCGAAGTCAAGCCTACCCATCCGCTCGTGGACAGCCTGCTGGAAGCGCGGCCAGTCCACCCCTTGATCCCGGAAGCGCACCGGCTCCTTGTCCGGCTCAGCGCTGTGTCGGGTCCTGGTTGCATCCACCTGGAAGGTGATGAGGCGGTGGTCGCTGCTGCTGGCCCCATCATGCACCTCCCAATTCCTGATGGTTATGCTCCTGGTGCCGAGGGAGATGTCGATGTTGGACTCACCGTTCGGGCCACTAAAAGTGAAAGGCTGGCCCTCCACGTTATGAACGGTGAGCCCGTGTGTTGCAATGAATGCCTCTAACGCCACCCGCCGGTACTCCGCAGTGTGGCCTCGTCCAGTATAGTGGCGAGGCGCACTATGCCACATCGGCGAGTGGGTGTTGGCGTCGGCACAAATCAGCACTCGCTTGCCGCGCAGTGCAGCCATGATACCCTCCAGGTGGTGCAGATGGTGGTCGATCGGCTCGGAGTACTGAAAGTAGGCTGTGACCACGTGCAGGTCGCACTCCTCCAGGTGGGCCACCAGACAGTGATCGGTGGAGAGGTGGTACAGCACAGCGCAGGCCGTGACACACAATTTGGTAATGTCGGTAGAATGTGCCGAGCTCCCTTCGACAAGCGAGCGCGATGATACGGTCGGCTCAAGTGCACATTCCTTTCGCCTCGGCTTATCAGCTAGCTTAGTGTGCGCGGGCGCGCGGTGGCGATCGGCCGTATGCGCTCCTCTCAGTGTATGTCTTACGTAAGTATGAGCTGCTACATCATTCCCCCGCTGTTGAAACGTACACAGGGCTTCGAAGTCCTTCCTGCTCTTGTGACGTATGCGTACGTATCTGTGACTGGTGCTTCTGACTCAGTGTTGATCCGGAAAGCTGGCTTTAGTCTGTCAACAGTGATATTGGTGCATCTTTTGCGTAACTGGATAGTCAAATACTTGTCCGTACGACTGATCACTTCGTACGGGCCAGTGTAGGTCGGCGTCAGAGGCTTTCTTGATGCGTCATTGCGTAGGTAAACATGCGAACATTTAAGTAGGTCATCGTGAATAAATGTCGCTTGGGATTGGTTCGATTTCCGTTGCGCCTGGGCCTTCTTTAACGCTCCATTCAACTTATTCATGAAGTTTGAAATCGTTCGGCACATTCTACCGACATTACCAAATTGTGTTTGTTCTATGTTTAATAATATACCCTTTTTATTTAGTTTTCTCTCGACAAATACTGTATATAAGCAGCCCTTTCCAATAAATGACACAGATCGTTATTCGTCTTCTTATTTATAACATATACCTCCAAAGTGGTGACCCCGCGTTCAAAATGACTACGCCCATAATCAGAGAAGACATGACTACGACGCCTGAAGACGTCGAAGCAGTCAGTGTCCAGTCGCGAATACCTAAATTCTGGAGCAACAGACCTAAGCTTTGGCTCGCCCAATTTGAGGTTATTATACAGGGTGTCCAAGAACCTGGCGTCCAACTGGATTCCCACGATGCCCCAAGTTCTAACAGTACTCAGAAAAATATTTTAAAAAATCCACCCCATGTACTTACAGAATTATACTGATTTAAAAAAAAAAGGGGAAATGAGCACCCTGTGACATACTTTTGAATGCTGTGACTGCTAATGCTGATAATTTCGATATTTCTTGGAGGTTTTGTAATCTAGGGTATTGCTGTGTCTAAATAGAATGTAAAAATAATGTACTTATTGTACCATTTTAAAATAAAATATTATTTTAACTAAAGGTGATATGGAAAACTATTGAATTTCGCAACTTTGACCGACTGTAGTGTAAAAAAAATGTACCAAAATAGTATGGCAAGTGACGTCAAATTTTGACGCGTTTATTCCTCTTTTTAAAAAGGTATAATACTTACACATTAATTTGAAAAAAAAAATTTTGATAATATTTTTACTCAACAACCCAATTTTTACGAAGTGCCTACCTACTAACGGTAACTGTCGGACCCTTTCTTATCTTAGAAACTGTTATGTTACTACTATTATTTACTTCGGTTCCAAGAGTGAGCAAGAAGGAAATACACACAGGTAGATGGGTTCCCAGTAGAATAAAAGCAAAGAATGTTAGTTTAAAGATATTTTATTACAATAAATGTTCAAAATGTTGACCACCCGCGGCAATACAAGCTCTCACTCTCCTTAAAAAGGACCGCTTTATGTTTCGCGAGTAACTTTTTTGACGTATCACCTGCACTGCTTGTGTTATCTTCTCACGAAGGTCAGCGATGTCATTAATGGGCTTCGCATAAACGAGCTCCTTCATAGTTCCCCAGAAAAAAAAATCCAGCGGATTTAAGTCAGGTGAGCGGGCTGGCCACGGGATTGTTCCTGATCGCCCAATCCACCTGTTCGGGTATTGCTCGTCCAAAAACTCTCTAACGGATACGCGAAAATGTGCTGGACAGCCGTCGTGTTGGAACCACATATCTGGTGGGGTCTCTTCTAGTAAGTTTGGCAAATCATTTTGAAGAAAATTTAAATATGATTCGCCAGTCAAATTCTCGGGCATCTCAAATGGACCAATAATATTCCCACAGAGAATACCGGTCCACATGTTCACTTTGAACCGGTACTGGGATCTATCTTCTCGCATCAAGTGCGGATTTTCCACATGCCACTCGTGCAAGTTGTGTAGGTTCATGTAGCCATCCTTCTTAAATGTTGATTCATCTGACCACAAAATTTTGTCGATAAAGTTTTCGTCTTCTCGATGTTTTTGCAGGATTGTTTCACAAAACGCGACTCGGCTCGGATAGTCTCGAGGTAAAAGACTTTGCACTCGCTGTACGTGGTACGGATGATATTCTTCTTTTTGGAGAATACTGTGTGCTGTGCTCTTCGGTATCCCCGTATCAGCTTCTATTCCTCGCACAGAGATGCTTGGATTTGCCGACACCGCCTCTAAAACTTCATCGCGTATGAAGTCATTTACGGGTCGTCCTTCACCAGCTACTTGATTGGGGAACCGCCCGTCACATAGTGATCTGTGCACATTAATGAAAACTCGATGGTCGGGATATCGCGTAGCCCTCGGATACCTTTCTCTGTAAAGTCTCGCTGCAGCTCGTCCATTACCTCTACATTCTCCATAAATGTAGTGCATATTTGCGTATTCTTGCGGAGTGTAGGTCGCCATGGTAGCACACACAAAACACAAACTGTCCAAACACAGGCAAAGGTCGTCGTAAAGAGTTCGTTTCAAAGTCCAGAGCACAAAGAGTAATCGAGTCCAATAAACAAAGCTTTAAATCGTAGTACGTGATCAATGGTAACAATAAGAGAGAGGTGCGTAGTAACGGCAGGAGGCAGTGACGCGTACTGACCGTACTGTTATCCTAAATAGCACGATCCCAGATAGCGTCACTATCTATCTCACTCGCACCTCTAACCTTTTTCTCCCTCACTCTTACCTGAATAATGGGGTACCATAAAGAAGAACCAGCAAATCGCAAAGATAGTTTCTGTCTTGCTCCCTCCTGTTGTAATAACGAATCACTATGGTGAGATGCATGCACATACCGTCCCTTACGGTCTAACCTGTTTTTTGAGAGGCCTGTTGTTATTTTTATGAGCATACAATAGTAATTCTTTAGAGGTTAGATTCAATTCGTCGTAAATTTTTCTTTCTAAGAATTCTGTAAGACATCGTAAAAATTGGGTTGTTGAGTAAAAATATTATCAAAAATTTTTTTTTTCAAATTAATGTGTAAGTATTATACCTTTTTAAAAAGAGGAATAAACGCGTCAAAATTTGACGTCACTTGCCATACTATTTTGGTACATTTTTTTTACACTACAGTCGGTCAAAGTTGCGAAATTCAATAGTTTTCCATATCACCTTTAGTTAAAATAATATTTTATTTTAAAATGGTACAATAAGTACATTATTTTTACATTCTATTTAGACACAGCAATACCCTAGATTACAAAACCTCCAAGAAATATCGAAATTATCAGCATTAGCAGTCACAGCATTCAAAAGTATGTCACAGGGTGCTCATTTCCCCTTTTTTTTTGAAATCAGTATAATTCTGTAAGTACATGGGGTGGATTTTTTAAAATATTTTTCTGAGTACTGTTAGAACTTGGGGCATTGTGGGAATCCAGTTGGACGCCAGGTTCTTGGACACCCTGTATATAACCAGAAGCTCGGCGATGAAGGCAAGTTCGCGCTTGTTGTTGCTCAGCTGGAAATCAAGGACGTCGACCAAATCAGCGATATCATCTTGTCACCGGCCAACTCCGGCCGATACGATGCTGCAAAAAGAAGACTGTTGGAGGTTTACGAAGATAGCGAGGGTATTCAGTTACAAAAACTACTGAATGAAATGGAGCTCGGCGATCAACGACCATCGCAGTTGCTTCGCCGAATGCGGAACCTTGCGGGGAAAAAGATGCCAGATGAAACCTTGTAAATGTTGTGGCAAGGACACCTACCTGCTTCTACCCGCACAGTGTTGGCAGTTAGTGAAGAATCCAAGCTGGACTCGTTGGCTGCCATGGCAGACAGGATGCAGGAACAGCTGAAAGAGGTAAACGCCGTGTGTTCCTGCCAGTGTCAACCTTCCACGTCAAAGGCCCCAGTGACAGCAGCGCCAGCCGAAATAGCGGCGACATCTGAATCTGCAGACCAGAAACTCTACTGCATGATTGAAGCTTTGACCAAGGAGGTTGCTGCGCTGAAAACTAATCAAGCCCGCAAATTTCAACGCCGTCCTCACAATTTTAGAAGCCGTTCCCGCTCGAAATCTGGGGACAGAAGGAATGCCGTCTGCTATTTTCACAAGAAGTTCGGAAAGGCAGCATACCGATGCAGAAGTCCGTGCAGTTTTAAAGGTATTTTAAGTGAGAAGCCGGAAAACTAAGGGGACCGAAGCCGTGGCGGCGGCCGAAGTCGACGATTTATCCTCATACCGCCTATTTTTATACGACAAATCTACCGGAAAAAAATTCCTGATCGACACGGGTGCAAATGTTTCCGTTTTACCCGCCACTGCACAGGATAAACAGCGGACTCCAACCAACTATCTGTATGCAGCAAATGGTTCACAAATACCCTCATACGGCGAGCGAACCATTGTTCTCAACATCGGATTGCGACGTGCCTACAGTTGGCGATTTATGGTTGCAACAGTCAGTCGGCCGATATTAGGCGCTGATTTTTTGCACCACCATGCACTTATGGTGGATCTCCATGGATGAAGATTGGTGGATAAAAGAACCAATTTATCGGCACGAGGTTTCCTGTCACCCGCAGCTGAAGGAAGCATCCGAACCATCGATGACAAGCTTCCCTACCACGACCTATTGGCCAAGTACCCAGACATCACGAGACCAAACTTAAAGAAGCTGGGAAATAGTGAAGTCGAACACTATATTGAAACCACCGGCCCGCCGATATTTACAAATGTGAGACCACTACCGCCGCATAAATACAACGCAGCAAAACAAGAATTCCAACTCATGATGAGCCAAGGAATTTGTCGACCGTCTAATAGCCCATGGGCGAGTCCATTACACATGGTTTTGAAAAAGGATGGTACCTACAGATCCTGTGGTGATTACCGTAGACTCAATGCAGTAACCACACCCGATCGATACCCGATACCAAGACTTCATGACTTCACACATAACCTCAAAGACAAGAAGATTTTTTCAAAAATTGATCTTCAGAAGGCCTACTACCAAATTAAAAACAGAAGATGATGTGAAGAAGACAGCCGTGATTACTCCTTTTGGTTTGTATGAGTTCAATAGGATGTGTTTTGGTTTAATGAACGCCGGCCAGACATTCCAACGTCACATGGACAACGTGTTGCGCGGCCTACCTGTTTTTCCATTCGTCGACGACATTCTTGTAGCTTCAGAGACCCAAGAAGTACACAGAAGAGAGCTTCAAGAAGTGTTTAAGCGACTCAGCGACAGTGGTTTACAAATAAACGTCGCTAAGTGTATCTTCGGCCAGTCAAAACTAAATTTCCTGGGATACGTACTCCATTGACTAATTTGTATAACAATGTTCAGACACCGAATCCTATTAGCAACAATTCTTTTTCGGATTCACAAATTACTCCATACCTGCCAAATGATCAACCTGGGCCAAGTAGGATTATGCAATCTCCCGTAAGTGATTCAGTATCAGAAGAAAGTACAGGCATTCTCCATTCCAAGATTTCAAACAATATAGTAATATCGGAGTCGGATATATTATCCTCTGAGGATGACGACGATAGTTGTTCCAACTCCATACCTGATAGTGAAAATGACTTCTCGCCTGACGATACAGATAATGACCCGGATTTTTTACTACGCGAAGATCTTGCAGTGTCATCATCTTCGGAGGATGAAACCACTACAGTTATTGAAATCCAAGAAAATACAGTTCAAGACGGAAATGAGAAAGCGAAGAAGGGCAGAAAAAGAAAAGCTGTACCGCAAGAATGGAGAAAAAATAAAGCTAAGCTATTAAGAAATTGTGGAAAGGCGTATATATCGACATCGAAGTCACAAAAACCAATGCCAGAAAGACAAATGAAACCAACATGTACTGAAAAATGTAAACTGAAATGTTATAACAAGATTAGTGAGGAGAAGAGGCAACTTATTTTTATGAATTTTTGGGCAATGGGCGATTTAGATAAGCAACGTCAATTTATCAATAAACATGTAACTGCAATTAAACCGAAGTACAGATATATTCGCGAAGGAAGTACAAGAAAAGATTATAACCATGCATTTAATTTTGAAGTTGACAGAGAGATAATTCGAGTGTGTAAGACTTTTTTTAAAAATACTCTGGGTATATCCGACAGACCGATAAGGACAGTAATTTCAATGCAAAACTCTATAGTTGGGGGTTTTCTGAAAGATGACAAAAGAGGGAAGCATGGTAAACACAATAAGCTTGATACTACAATTATTGATGGGATTAAAGAACATATCAATTCTATAGCTAGAATTGATAGTCATTACTGTCGAGCTAGTACGAGCCGGGAATATATTAATAATAATAATAATTTATTTAATCAAATAACAATGTTAACATTAAATTAATAATATCGTATGCAGGTACACTTGACTTATGCTAGTTACCAAGACAGGTAGGTGTTGCAACCAGCACCCTTACTAAGTTATATAATAACTTGTATTAAGGGCACTGGTATATACATCCCATACATATTTCAGTATCTCAAAAAAAATTGCAGGCAGAACAAGTGTTAAAATAGAAACTATAAAAACTAGAGTTAACATATTATATATTATAACCATAATTGCAGAATTCGAAAATTACAAATTATAATTTTATTTATTTGACATTTGTATAAATCGTATATGTGTATATGTGTGTGTGCGTGTGTATGTGAGGGTGTGTTGTGTATGCGTGAGTGTGTGTAATGATGAAGTTTTCAGGGTGGGTTATAATCAGAAAAAAGCAGGCGTTCTGTATCCAGGTAGTTATTTGTAAGTAGAAAGTTGGTAACAGATTTTCTGAGGGACAAGGTTGACAGAGAGTAAAGTCTCAATTTCCTATTGAGTTTATTATATAATTGTGGCCCTTGGAAGCAAAGAAATCGTTTGGTAAATGAGTATTTACACCTGTAATTCCGACAAACTAAATCTTTACGTCTTTTAGTGATTGTCGCGTAGGGGGTGTCTTGGTGTTGTAATAGGACTGTATTAAGAACAAAGAGTTGTCTGACAGAAAGCACTTTGCAACTTCTAAATAGATCTTCTGTTGGGAAAAGTATCGGGCGAAATGTGCTCACCTTTAACACGGCTCTTTGTGCTCTCTCCAATTTAAGCATTGTGGTCTTAGGAGCACCACCCCAAACGGAAACACAATATGATAGTAGTGATTGACAGAGGGCAAGGTAGACCCTTTTGACAATCTGTGCTTCTGCCACATGACGAAGAGTCTTAAAGACGAATATTAGTTTTCTAACCCTTGCAGTCAGTAGATCTATGTGGGCTGAGAAACTCAGATTGTCATCAAGAGTCACCCCGAGGTATTTGATTGTGGGGGTACGTGCGAGTTTAGGGCAAGTGCAAGCTGCGGTGCCTGGACAGATGGTTGAGTGAGCGATAAGGGAATATGAGTTAGGCGGCTGTGTAGATTGGCGCAGGGTAAAGCAGACTATTTTTGTTTTATCCGTATTGAGGGTTAGTTGATTATCACTAAGCCAATTTAGAACTTGATCTAATCCTCTTTGCGCCGCGTCAAAAGCTTCGTGCCACGTATCGCCAGTAAAAGTAAGGGCAGTGTCATCAGCAAAGGCCGTAATTTTTCCATTTTGGAGAAGCAGATTACACAGCTGATTTACGTACACCAAAAAAAGTGTGGGACCAACCACACTTCCCTGAGGAACCCCAAAAGTAACAGGAAGCTCCCCACTCAGGTAATTATAAATTTTAACGCACTGAGTCCTATTGCTCAGGTAGTCGTCAAGAATTTGGAGAGGGAGGCCACGTATTCCCAGATCCTCCAGTTTCAACATTAGGTTGGGAACAGAGACTGTGTCAAAAGCTTTTTTTAGATCCAAGAAAACTGACACTACCTTCTTTTTTGCATCAATGTTTTTGACAATGTGACCCGTTAAATTTAAAACAGCATCATTCGTCGACTTGTTTCGTCGGAATCCAAATTGAATGGGAGATAAGAGCGTTTTTTCTTCAAGGTATTTAATGAGTCTCTTGTTTATAATGCGTTCTAGGATTTTAGATATTGAAGGTAGTACAGCAATGGGACGGTAATTATTAACACAGTTTCTGCTCCCTCCCTTATGTATAGGATGCACAATGGCTTTTTTAAAGTATAAGGGGAATACACCGGTGCTGAGACAAAGATTGAATAAGTACGTTAGTGGGGGGACAAGCAACTTTTTATAATGTTTTAAAAACTTAGTAGAGATGCTGTCCCATCCAATAGCAGCATCAGTTTTTAGAGACGTGAGCAGCATTTCAACCTCACTCTCATCAGTGTCAACCATCACAAAAGAGAGTAGTGGCGCAAATGCGGCGTTAGTGACAAGCGGTGGGCTTCGGATAACACTATGGTGAGTAAAAACGCTCGCAAGATTTTTGCCTATGTCGACAAAAAACTCGTTAACGGAGTCCACCGACTGTTGGGGAGAAACAGAAGGAACGAGTAAGTGGGTATTGGGATTTTTGGAATTTCCATGTTTGTGACCCTCTTTATAATTTTCCAAATTTTTTTATTATCGTTGGCAGCCTCAGTCATCTCCGCCCTGTCATACTCCCTCCTAAGACTTTTAATAATTTTAGTGCAGTAGTTCCTATACCTTTTATAAGTTATTTTTAGTACAAGATTTTCCGGTGATCGCTTCAGTTTTTTATGCATTAAATCTCTGTTACGCATGCAGCGAAGCATGCCAATAGTCATCCATGGTTTAAGTAAACGTTTGTGATTTGGGAGTCTGACTATAGTTGTGTGAGAGCGTATAATATTGACAATAGTGGTGATAAAATAATTAGTGGCTTGATTAGCATCAGTATATTCATACATCGGTTGGAAATCCATACAATTCATTTCAGAGTCCAAAGAATTGTAATTAACTCTTGAAATGATTTTGACCCCAGTATTCGATTGTTTACTTTGTCTGAGACAAAGCAAGACTGAGTTATGGTCTGTAACACAAGAGTCAATAACCACTGTGAGCGCTACTAAGTTCGACTTGAGCATGACATGGTCCAGACAAGCGGACTCGCGAGTAGGGTAAGTGTGGGCAGGAAGAAGACCATGAAAGGTTATTAAGTTGAGATAGTCAGAAATACGATTAGGGCTCGGGGTACTGCTGATGTCAAGGTTTACATCTCCAAGAATAGCTATATTTTTATATGATGAGAGATCAATTAAAAGAGAATTTAAAGATTGTAAGAAGGTACTGATGTCTAATGTAGAGGGTGACCGGTATTGAAGGAGGTCTCTCTATTGCACAATTACATAGAGACTATGTTACAAAATGTCGTACAGAAAATGTTCCTCATGCTGATTATCAAATATACTACAACATATTTACCAAAGAGTTCAATATTTCATTTTGGTCTCCAAAGAAGGATCAATGTGAGGATTGCGCAACTTATAATAATGCAGAAGATAAAGAGCCATTGAAAACCAAATATGATTCTCATCTAGAAGAAAAAGATTTAGTAAGAAAAGAAAAAGACTTGGATAAAGAAAATACCAATGGAAAATGCATAACTGCCGTCTATGATTTGCAAGCCGTGATGCCGTGTCCAAGAGGTGATGTTTCAAACTTTACTATTTATGAACTTGGATCCAAAGACGTAAACTGTTACGTTTGGCATGAAGGTGAAGGCGGAAGAGGAGTCAATTAAATGTGTCCCTTCGTGCAGCATACTCACCATGGAATCCTGATATTTCATGAATGTCAAAAAACTGTTCTGAAATAGTGCTAAATAGTGCCCAAAGGAAAAAAATAGTGCTCTTGTACTTGCGAAGTTATAGCCATAGTTCGATGAGTATGCTGGACGAAGGTTTCGCCCAGCATACTCACCTCCGTCCGGAGAATCTGTATACGCTTCAAACATAATTCATACTTCAAAAAATAGTTCCCAAATAGTGCCAAACGGTGCCCAAAAAGAAAAAACAGTGCTCGAATAACTTCGGAGTTATAGGCTTCGTTCAGTGAGTATGCTGGGCGTAGGTTCTACGCCCAGCATACTCACCTCAGTGCGCGAATATCGAACGAGCTATAGGTACAATTTACGTCTCAAAAAATTGTGCTTGAAATAGTGCCCAATATCAGTCCAATTTTTGCTTGACTTTTGACTTAGAAAACCATTAAATTTTAATGTAAACTTCTACATACTAACGTAAAATGGGGTACAGTCGTCGACACATGTTTTTGGACAAAAATATTAAACTTTCTAATTGTAGACTTCATGTTATTGGAAATAATTATGGTATTTTCTCACATGTCAAAAACTTTCGATTAAATGCATTATTATATATTTTATAAATAATAATAAATGAATGAAACTTTAAGCGTAAATGAAGTCTATTACTTCATTGCATTGTGTGTTTGTCTGAATAAAAACAGTCATTTGCAGCCAATAAAATTAATATCTTGAAAAATTGTAAAAAGGAAATTATACAGTTTCTTTTTGTATATATGTTGCAGGCAAAACTTATAACCAGTCAAAACTAGTACTGTGACATAGTTATACAAATTTTTAAAACTCTTTCCAATAGTTTCATCAATGAAAGGTTTAGAATATATAAGAATATATCCTCGAAGAAGTGAGAGTGCAGTAACCTTCTCTTGGCACAATCTTTGTATCCATACAGTATTATCACTGTAAAAACTAACATCACTTCTAATTCGGGAAATTCTTAAGTAATCTCTATCCTTACATAGGATAATATCATCTTTAAAGACTTTTACATGGAAGATTTCTTCCTTAATGAAGTTTACTTTTATAGTCTTAATGGTCTCAATTGCACTGAGATCCATGGGTTGCTCTTTATTATTTTCGAGATTACTAGTAGCAATATCTTCATCAACAAAGTCACTTGAGTGACTTGACTTCAACTGATTTCTTGAATGACTTCTCAAATTATAAGGATTCTTCCTTTTCTTATTTCTAGCTTTTAAAGGTGATTTTGTTATTGAATCTTCACCTATTATCTTCTGAATTTCGTTAGAGGTTGCATCTCTTACGATTTCTACATTAGAGGTTATTTCCTCTGTAGTTTCCATGGCAATAGGGCGTGTTCTGCGGCTAGGTAGAGGAGCCCCTTCATCATCTTCGTTCCATAGAATGGGAACATTGCCTTTCTTATTGTAGTGCACGCGATCAATAATCATCTTAGGTGCTTGTACTTTTTCACAAACATCGGTGCTACCACGTTTCAGAGATATATCAATAATTCTGCTAGATAGAGGGTAAATGAAACAATCATCATTTTCTTCTTTAATACTTTCCTGAATATTGTAAACTGGGAGGTCGTTAGGGATCGGTAAAACAAAATTTTCATTATAAATATTTTCATACACTAATTTGAATCGATCCATTAATTTTAAATTCTTAGAAGTTTCAAGTTTACGAATGAGATCAAACATAAGTAGTTGATCTTCAATAGAGAAGTCCTTATATACATATGGGAGGAAGTCCATTTCTTCTACTAGGTCCAAATCGTTAAAGTCAACGCAGATAACCATTGTGCGCGCAGTTGTCGTCGGTAGGATTTGAGTTGCGAGAACTTGGGTCTGATATCAGTATCCCTAAAATCGAAAAAATTAAACATTTTAATGATATTTCGGATAGACTTTCTAAAATTAATTTACATTCGGCATTCACCCTCATCAGATACTGCTGTTTCGGTCCAAATTTTATGTATTTTCTCCGCTCTTCCTCTCTATGGAAGAAGCCACACCTTTTAGACAAAATCGATCAAATTATTAGAAGTACTCTTACATCTATTTTAAATGTGGCATTGGACGACCGTGCCTGGCTGCAAGCTACACTACCCATTCGGTTTGGTGGTCTCGGCGTCCGCAAAATTTCTAGTTTAAGCTTACCGGCGTTCCTGTCCTCGGTCCACAGCACCGAAAAGTTAACCACAAGAATTTTAGCCCCTTCTCAGGTTGACTCTGAAGTGCCGTGTTTGACTGATGCAGTGAACGCCTGGAAAGTGGCTTGTCCGAATACGGTACAGCCCGAAAACCCGTCTTCCCAGAGACAGTGGGATGAGCCGCTCTGCAGGTTGGTACGGAATAACCTCATTAATACGTCCACCAATACTGCTGAGCGTGCACGCCTGCTGGCTGTGGGAGAATGGGAGTCGGGCCTTTGGCTTCAGGCACTACCGTCACCCAACATAGGCACTATGCTGGGTGACGCCACTTTCCGGCTCGCTACAAGTCTGCGTCTGGGCGCTCCTTGCGTGGCTCCGCATCGCTGTCAGTGCGGTGAAGCAGTCGACCGCCTCGGACACCATGGCTTATCCTGCAGCAAGAGCGCTGGTCGGTTAGCACGACACGCCAGTATTAATGACATTATCCGTCGGGCTCTTGTCACCGCCGGGGTGCCTGCTGTTTTAGAACCCAGTGGCTTGGCACGTGACGATGGGAAGAGGCCAGACGGAATGACCATAATGCCTTGGAAGTTGGGTAGGCCTTTGGTGTGGGATGCAACCTGTGTCGACACCCTCGCGCCATCCCATCTTCCTAGCACGGCGGGTTTTGCTGGGGCGGCTGCTGCAGGTGCAGAAAACCTCAAACGGCGCAAATATAACAACCTTATAGGGAGTTATATTTTTGAGCCGTTTGGGGTTGAAACATTAGGTCCGTGGGGTCCGAGTGCTCATCGTGTATATCGGGACATCGCCAAGCGGTTGGTCGACTCTTCACGTGACCAGAGGTCTGGCCTATTTTTAGGCCAAAGAATCAGCGTTGCCATCCAACGTGGCAACGCTGCCAGCCTTTTGGGCACTTTTTCCACTGACGGCGATGCGGAAGAATTTTTTGATGCCCAATGAGCACTTTCCCCTTTTTTCTTTTTCTTTTTTTTTTCGTGTAGGTTTAGAGTATAAATATTTTATTTTTAGTTTGTATGTTGTATCTTTGCAAATAAAGAAAGTGATGAGTAAAAAAAAAAAAAAAAAAAAAAAAAAAAAAAATGAAAGGTTTAGCAATAAAAAACATTTTTAATTACTTACGTTATTTATTACTATTTAAAGGGCCAAAGTAATCAGAATTCTAGTTAACTAGTTCACAGCTTTTGTTAACATTCATAATATAATCAATGTAAATAGAAAAAATTGTAGTTTTAATATTGTATATAATATACATATAAAAAAATGTTTAGCCAAATATTGGTAAAACTTTCTAAAATATAACACGTAGGTACTTGTACTTTGTTTTACTGCTACAACGTTTTAATCACAATAAAATTATCTTACAAATAAGTATAAATTGAGCAATCACAGTTTATAATCACGTTTTTTTTATTAATATTAAATACCCTATAGTAATTACAAATTAACAATCACAGTTTATAATCACATTTCTGTAAGTTATTAATAAAATAACTTTTACAAGAACAAAAAAAAAACAAACAAACAATAACAAAATAGGAACTAACAAGTTAGGACCGATCTTCATCTTACATTCGCGTATAAATAATGCAGTGTGGTACAGTATATTGGGAATTACTACAAACTTTTTTACTAAGGTCATCATAGCAGTTCCAAGTTCTCTTTAGCAATCGATAGCACTTTGACTTGTAATGCCCCATGCGTCCTGATTCACCATTTGTAAAATCTATTACCGACAGAATTTTAAAGGTGTCACCGTTTATTATGATCTCTTTAGGAATTTCATCAATTTCTATTTCAATTGAAGTATTAATTTCAATAAATACGAAGTCTAGTACTTCATATTTGTATGCGTTTTTACCGTTACATAATTGGTATTTACATTTCCTTTCAGTATCATTTACTAATAGAGCTTCATTAAGGGCTCCAATACCTTGAGTCGTCAATATGTTTACATTTATTGGAATCCAACTACATTTTGTGCCAGAACCTTTATTGATTTCACAGTTCTGGTTTGTACAATTTAAGTATCTATTAGCACTATAAAAACCATAACTTTGTATGTTATCTATTATAAAAGTTACATTACACTCACAATTTTTGCAACTACTAAAATCGGATTCCACAGTATCATATATTTTAGCCAATACCTTAGAACGAGTAGTGTAAATATCTTTTGGTTTTCTAGCCTTCTTAGTGATTTTCTTTAGATTGTCATACGTGATCAAACTTCTGGTCAGTTGTGAAAGATCGTTTTTTTTATCATTGATATATTTTCTAATATTAGGTCTATCTAAATATGCAATTGAAAAACTTTGGACCACGGAATCAAAAGCACACGTATTAATAAACGTGAATCTGTATGTTCCTGAAGTAGAAACACTGCCGTTTTGTAAAATATGTAATTTTGTACGACGATTGATTCGTTTTTTATTTTTCTTCTGTTTAGACACCAGTCCCCGCCAGTCTTCAATATAATTTGGTTCGCTCCTAAAAATTGAGTTTTCATAAAATGATTCATCATTGACGAGAGTATTTATTTGTGGTGTGTTATGGTCACTTATTTCATTTTTTTCATCGACAATATTTTCAGTTCCTTCTTGAACATCAATCAAGTCACTTTTGGCTAAGCGTATGGAACCGGTTATCAAAGGCTCGTGTTTAATAATAAACTCATCTACGCGGTACTTATTTGAATTTGTTTTAAAAAATAACTTTTTTACGTCTTTCATATAACTTTCTACATTTGAACTGGTTGGAGTACAATAATTACTGTTAAAATAAGTCATCATTATATTTCCCCATAGTGGAAGTTTTTTAAGAATCCTAATCAAAGTGTCCTTTATTTCCGGCAAGTAATAAATATTTTCGATTTCAGTTTCTTGATCACACAATTGTTTAATTAAATCTTCTTTCTCCTCAAGATCTTTATACATTTTCAGAAGCGGGTTTTCTTCTTTATCTAATCCCTCCCATAAAGAATGTTTAATTGGAACGTGATTTTCCGAATCTACATTTTGTATTTCACATTCCTGCAAATTAGTTTTGATCCGGTTTTTTAATTCTAAAATCGCCGTTTCACACCGTGTTAAATTTCCATTTCTACTGCCGCGGTGTTTATTATTTGCTATAATATAAACATTTTCTATAATTTTCTTTACCTCTCCGTATGAAACACATTTTTTAATCAGAATCATACAATCAACAAAAAATTTTGTTACTCTAGTGTCTATATTTTTGAAAATACTTTGATTGTACAATGTTTTTATGAAATGCGAAGTATCAAGGCGAACATAACAGGTTGGAATTTTTTTGGTTCTATTTTCTAAAATATTAAAACATGTATTTAAGTAGTCAGAGGTGGATTTATAACCACAAAATACTTTTACCACCGCACCTACTAAAGCTGCGGAATCATCAGTTACTACTTCATTTGGAGGTTTTCCATTAGCCAACCAAGATTGTAACCAGCTAGCAATAGTATCTAAAGAGTGACTTTTTGATATACACTGTGAAATTGGCACGCTACTTTTAACGGTTGTATCTGTCATCATAACATACAAAAATATAGGACTTTGCGACTCTTGAGATAGTTGTGTGTGTTCATTGACGACAGGCCGAAGATTTTTATTAAATATAGAACCTGTTGCGTCTATAGAAACTCTAATATAATTAAACTCTTTTTGGCATTTTTTATAATAATTCTTTTGATCGTCCGTCCAGTAAAATGTATAAAATGGAAAAGCAGAAACATATCTAACACATTTATCAAAAGGTGGTGAAACACACATACAAGTAAGTGACAATATTGGGTTGGGATGGAAAACATCAACTTTTTTATTTTCATGTTTAATTCGATGTAGTGTTTGTAATTTTGGCAATACTGGAGGTTCCTTGTCATTTTTCTTCATTAAAGTTGAGGCTAATTTATATCTTATAGAAGCTGCTGCTTCGTGTTGTAATTTTTCACCTAATTCCCTTATTTGGTAATACCGTAATCGGTTTTTTTTACTGGTGTTATGAGAGTACTTTTTATTTTCATTAATTATGCAACATTCTAGTTTAATTAAATTTTCCGTTTCTAAGTTAGTTGTTATAATTATTTTTGCGTGACATTGATTACAATATCCTGTGCATTTGATTTCGTAATTGTCTTTCACAATATTATTTTTAAAACACCAAGTGCATAAAGATCTTATTTCTTTCCATAGATGCATTTGAATTACATTAGTCCATTGGTTTGGTTTTAATTTACGTCTGACATTATACAGACTACCAGGGGCGATTTTGCTATTTCGGTGATAAAAATACCTTTGAGGCTTAATACTATCCCAAGTTATTGTATCCATATAAAATGTATGCGTACTGGTGTTCTCCGAAACACTATTAATGCTTTCGTTTGATGACGATGTAGACTTTTGATTTATCAAATTAGAATCATTATTACGAATTATTTCTTTTTTATCAACACCAAAAAAGTATTCGTAATTTCGTTTTATGCTTAATATGATTGATTTAATACTCATTTTGTAATTTAACCGTGTTTGAATTTGTTTATAAATTGAGTCATTTGCGGAAGGAATATTTTTAAAAAAGTCATCTTTGAATTCTGAAATTACTAATTTTTGCGTTTCTAATGAAACCTTTGGTTTAGGCCCTCGTTTTCCTTGCTGATCCATGTCGTTAGATTCACAAGAATTATCACAAATTATTATGCCATTTGTTTTCAATATTAACATAATATGAAATAACAACTAACTAACTAACATATAAATCAACATCAATAACATTATGAACACTTGTGTACTTATACTACCTATATTACCTGAAAATACCAACTATAGATGTAAAAAACATAACGGGCCCCACCGCTCACGCAGTACGAGTCAGAAAAAGTTGTCTTCTAACGTGGTAAACATTGTGTCTTCAAGATAATCTGAAAATAACACGTATTTAAATAATTTAATATAGGTATGACAGGCTCCAGCCTTCCTCTAAAGGTACTTAAGCACTTACGTGTTTTCCATTATTTTAGCGTGATTTCTATTATAAATAGCGAAGGGGCAAAACACGAGGCTGAAGACGATTTCCCGAAGTCACAACTCCCATAGAAAATGTGATGAATAGGTTGACGACACTTAAAAGTTTAAGTGCATTCGCCGGATGACAATCGGTAATAGTCTTCACTTCACGTCATATTATCTAAAAAATACATCTGTGTTAATTCTATAGTTACGTTTATACTTACTACCGACGCTCGCGCTGACTGATTCTACCTATTTCGATGAAATGTAACTAACGTGAACTTAAGACGAGAACAGATCCTGACGGGTAACGAGGACAAGCTTGTAATAAAAAAATTGAAGAAAAGTAAATTATATCCTAGCAAATAAGACAGTGTTTCATTTCCAGTAGAATTGGAGGATAAAACCAGGCCTCCGCAGAAGTAGGTATATAAATAGGTATTTGAGATCCAATTAGATAAACAAACAAGTTACATTACGTTATTATGTGTGTACCTACCTACATCAAACCTTTAAAAAAGTAACTAAGTAGGTACCCATTTTTAAAACTTCTTAAGCATGTCCTTAATTTTAAGTGTACAGTGTCATATTCAACGAAAAAATGAACGTGTTTTTGTAAAAAACAACTCGCTTGCTACCTAGTTTTACAGTGCAATTAATGAATGAGTGTAAAATCAATTTAGTTAAATGCCACTATTATAAATTGAAATATACTTACTGATTTGGGTGCAGCTCCTATATTGATTACGTACTAGATACACAATTTTATATAGGTAAATAATGACATCACCAACACATTGTTTGGTTTTGCAACCCACTATGTAGTCAAACTCAAAAGCCGGCGTTATTATAATAAGTAAACAAACAAAGAAACTGAGAAGCGCTTGTTCGTTTCGATTGCTTTGTGACACAAAATGGACCCTTATCACCTTCAAAATACAGATCAGTCTTGTCTAATAATCGTAAGATGTTAGGGCAGCGCCATCTAGTATTTAAACATAAACATATTCATTTGCGTCGCGGGCGCCGCGCGTCGCTTTGTGACACAAAATGGACCCTTATCACCTTCAAAATACAGATCAGTCTTGTCTAATAATCGTAAGATGTTAGGGCAGCGCCATCTAGTATTTAAACATAAACATATTCATTTGCGTCGCGGGCGCCGCGCGTCGTAAGCCCCATACCTATTGACCGTACGTGCATCCATTACTGCCACACTATATTGAACTTTATCACATGAAGAATACAGGTCAATTCCATAAACGTTGTGGTACCGTCCTTGATCCGGAAAATGATTATTTTGAATAATTTTGTCAGTTGTAATGTAAGCATTAATAACAGCAACTTTATTTTTCATGCATGATTTACTTCATTTGATATCTTAATCCTTCAAGCGCCGTGATCTAGACAAAATATATAAAATCATTGTTCCTAGCTACCGGGGTCCCATGCGACGCGCGAAGGCTTAATCATATTATTATAAAGTATTATTAAAATAATGTGTAATTAATAATATTGCGATTCTAAAGTAAATACTCCCTTACATAGACAATTAATAATTTACACAAGACAAAAATTGTTAGAAAGAAAGTTAATAATATTGTATTCGACTGTACTCAATGTAATGTATGTAGAAGTTTACAATCAAATTTAATGGTTTTCTAGGTCAAAAGTCAAGCAAAAATTGGACTGATATTGGGCACTATTTCAAGCACAATTTTTTGAGACGTAAATTGTACCTATAGCTCGTTCGATATTTGCGCACTGAGGTGAGTATGCTGGGCGTAGAACCTACGCCCAGCATACTCACTGAACGAAGCCTATAACTCCGAAGTTATTCGAGCACTGTTTTTTCTTTTTGGGCACCGTTTGGCACTATTTGGGAACTATTTTTTGAAGTATGAATTATGTTTGAAGCGTATACAGATTCTCCGGACGGAGGTGAGTATGCTGGGCGAAACCTTCGTCCAGCATACTCATCGAACTATGGCTATAACTTCGCAAGTACAAGAGCACTATTTTTTTCCTTTGGGCACTATTTAGCACTATTTCAGAACAGTTTTTTGACATTCATGAAATATCAGGATTCCATGGTGAGTATGCTGGACGAAGGGACACAATTAAATAGGATCCTGCG
This sequence comes from Dryobota labecula, assembly GCA_947523025.1. Taxonomy (NCBI): domain Eukaryota; kingdom Metazoa; phylum Arthropoda; class Insecta; order Lepidoptera; family Noctuidae; genus Dryobota; species Dryobota labecula. Next base: position 8,317,034 of record OX383306.1, read on the forward strand.
TTTTAAGTTATTTAAGAAGCCTACAAGAAAATATTAAGGATGATTTTGAAGCTATATTTTATAGTGACAATTGCTGTGGACAACAAAAAAATAAATTTATGATTGCAATGTATATTTACGCAGTCACTAATTTAGAAAATTTGACGGCAATTACCCACAAATTTTTAATAAAGGGACACTCACAGAACGAGGGAGATTCCGCACATTCTGTGATAGAGCGTAATATTTCAAGATCCTTGAAATCTGCTCCTATTTACGTCCCGGAACAATACATAACTTTGATTAGAACCGCAAAAAAAAAAGGAAATCCATACAGAGTCCATGAACTAAATCATGAAAGTTTCTTTGACATTAAAAAAATCGCAGACGGTGTTGGATCAAATTACTCTATTAACCTATTGACCGCTTGGTTTTATATCAATTGCCGTGCCCCCAGCGCCCGGCTCATAAATCTACAAATAAATATCTACGACAAATATGGTCGTGCAATGATATAAAAAGCACAAAACGAACATAGGTTCTCAGTCGTATAAATGTGGGAGTGATTAGTTAGGTTGTCATTTAAAATATTGTGGAATGTTTTAGTAAGTTAGTTTAATTTGTTAGTAGTCTATGGTTGAGTTTAAAAAAATGGAACGTAACGTCGATGGAGGGATAGTCTGTGGTGTGTCAGACGAGAGGACGATCTTAGAGATAATACTGTAATGGACGTTTATTTAAACAGTAAATAAAATTCAAGTTTTTCCTGCGAATCGGTGTTTGTTCTTAAGCCCTATTGAGCATATCAAAACCACAATTTGGGGGCTCGTCCGGGATGCTCAATATTTTCGAAAAGGCTAATACGACGGGCTATTTCGAAACTAAGACGGGGCGAGGAAAAACGTATTGACGACGTGGTGTGGCTGGGGTTTTATTCCCGCTACGCTGTTACGAAGAGAAACGACGGACGACGTGATATTTCTATAAAGACGAGATGGGCGGACAAAATCGCCGTAACAGCCGCCAACCAGACTACGATGACGACGATGGGCGCATGGCAACCGCATCTGCAAGGGAAAGTATGAGACGCGAGCAAGCTACTTGGAACGTGGAAGGCCTTGTTTCTACGTTCAGCGGGCAGGATAAAACTTATGCAGTAACGAAATGGGCTCAAGATTTGGATGATAATGCAGAAATCTTTCAGTGGGCGCCGCTGAAACACTCATTGTGGCGAGGCGATCATTGGTGGGAACTGCAGCCCTATGGTTGAGGTGTAAAAAACCATACAAAAGCTGGAAAGAACTAAAGGCGGCGTTGATTAAGGAATTTTCTGATACCATCGACGTGAAGGCGGTGCATGAAATGATGAGCGCGCGTAAGAAGAAAAATAGTGAGTTTTGTCTAGATTATATGTTGACAATGAAAGAACTGGGCAAACGCGGTAAGATGGCAGACTATGTGGCAATAAAATATATCATTGGTTGGGGTGAAGATGAGTAACAAAGAGGATTTAGAAATGTATGACTTGCTGAAGCAAGAAAATATTGATAATTACATAGAAGCAATAGAAGACCTTAGAGTGCAGGCTAAACAGCAGATCTTGAAAATTCAGGATGAAACTCTGAAAACTTATAACAAGAAACGGAAGGCGAGTCGACAATACTCACTTGGAGATGTTGTTGCTATCCGAAGAACTCAGTTTGGTGTGGGCATGAAGCTCAAACCTAAGTTTTTAGGTCCCTACGAGATCACAAAGGTGAAAGGTAAAGATAGGTACGAGATGGAGCCGGGCGTGGACCTGACGTGCTATGCGGACGACACGCTGGTCACGGCCCGGGGGAGTTCGCACAGGGAGGCAGCGTTGCTGGCGACGGCGGCGGTCTCACAGGTGGTGAGCCGCATACGGTGCCTCGGCCTGGAGGTGGCCCTCAACAAGTCGGAGGCCATGGCGTTCCATGGTCCCCGGCGGGCGCCGCCAGCCGGATCACACATCGTGGTCGGTGGGGTTCAGATTGCTGTCGAGTCCACCATGAAGTACCTAGGATTGGTGCTCGACAGCCGGTGGGACTTTGGACCCCACTTCCGGCGGCTGGCGCCCAAGTTGATGGGCGCGGCTGGGGCGCTGTCAACGCTGCTTCCCAATCTGGGGGGCCCGAGCATCGCCTGTAGGCGGCTTTACGTGGGGATCGTGCGATCGATGGCCTTGTACGGGGCCCCGATCTGGGCGGCTGACCTGACGGCCGGCAGCATCGCTGTCCTGCGGAGACCGCAGAGAGCAATGGCCGTCAGAGTCATCAGGAGGTATCGCACGATCTCCTACGAGGCGGCTTGCGCACTGGCCGGATCCCCGCCCTGGGACCTGGAGGCAAAAGTACTCGCGTCATTGTATCGGTGGCGCGAGGAAGCGAGGGCGCGGGGCGAGTGGCTGATGCAGCGACATGTGGATCTGCGTCGGTCACAGCTTCGCGAGGTCCTGGTGGCGGAATGGCGGGACAGGCTTTCACGCCCTACCGCCGGCCTCGGTACGATCGAGGCGGTCCGGCCGGTGCTCGACCTTTGGCTCGGGAGGAGGCACGGCTCCCTGTCGTTTCGGGTGACGCAGGTGCTCTCGGGGCATGGTTGCTTCGGGAAGTACCTGTGTCGCATAAACAGGGAGCCGGACGCCCGGTGTCACCACTGCGTCGACTGTCGGGAGGACACGGCGTGGCATACGCTGGCAGAGTGTGCCGCTTGGGAGGAGCCGCGCCGTGCCCTCATCTCTGGAGTAGGCAGTAACCTCTCGCTGCCGGCCGTCGCTCGTTCGATGGTCGGCGGCGAGGAGTCCTGGGACGCGGTGGTTTCCTTCTGCGAGACAGTAATTTCGCAGAAGGAGGCTGCGGAACGGGAAAGGGAGATCTCGTCCACTAACCCGGCCCGCAGCAGGCGCACCGGGCGTCGGCGGAGGGCGGACAACGCCCTCTTCCAGCCCCCCTAAATGGGTCCAGGGACGACGGACTAGGGGACGTCCGTCGCCCCCCATATATCGGACCCGAGGTGGCGGCGCGTAGTGTTCCACGCGCGCCCCTCTGAGACGTCGCGGGGGGAGTCAAACACCTCACTCCCCCCCCTCGACCGGAGGAGAGGCCTGCAGTGGCGGGCCGGCACCAGTCGGGGGTCGCGGAAGTATGTTCGTTCCCGTGACCCCCGGCGTAGGTGTGAGACGGAACACCGGGGTGGTTTTTAGTCAGTAAGAGTCTGACAGACCCCTCCGCCCACCCCAGGGCGGAGGACATCCATGAGGATTTTCCACCCCGGAACAAAAAAAAAAAAAAAGGTACGAGATGGAGAAGTTAGATGGGTTGCAGGAGGGTCCCAGAAGGACTAGCTCAGCAGCAGACTTCATGAAGCCATGGCCAGCTGATGGTGTTGAACCGTAAGTAGCACTTCTACTGTCCATGTTGTGATATGGGTATTTGGGTGTACATTGCAGGGTGTGTCTAATCGTTTTTATGATTTTAGCCATTCCATCACATTTAAAATCTGTTGTTGCCAACCTATTTGTGGTAGAGTGTACTTATCTGGTTATTCCACATAAAAGTATTATGTTATGTTTTTCCTATATTTAAAATAAGGTGTGTTACGGTGACCACTATTGGTCAAAATTTTGTACCTAACTGTTGATAGTTTATTAAGTAAGAATGTAAGAATTAGTATTTAACTGTAAGATTCATTAAACATTTTATTTGTTTCACTTTTGCTAAAGATGTTAGCAAGGTTGTGTTCCAACGTTGTGATGACGTACTTATTATAGTTGTTTTAAGTTAATTGTTTTTATAATTTCAAATTAGCTTTGCTGTAACTTAACTTGTGTACAACTTAGACTCTGTTGGATTTGTAATTCTGTGTAACGGATGTGTGAGTGTAGTGTTCAGGCTGAGGGCAGTCTGAATGCAGGATGGCCGAGTGTGGGAGTGATTAGTTAGGTTGTCATTTAAAATATTGTGGAATGTTTTAGTAAGTTAGTTTAATTTGTTAGTAGTCTATGGTTGAGTTTAAAAAAATGGAACGTAACGTCGATGGAGGGATAGTCTGTGGTGTGTCAGACGAGAGGACGATCTTAGACAGAATTCAAGTTTTTCCTGCGAATCGGTGTTTGTTCTTAAGCCCTATTGAGCATATCAAAACCACATAAATACGACTGAGGCGGTACGGGCACGAAAAAATTTGTCGTATTAATCCGACCGGGGCGGTTAAAAGGTTAATGAAAATAGAGAAAAGGTAAAAATGGGGGATATTAAAGTTATTAGAATAGAGAAAATTCACAATGATCGATTCTTTTATAAGTGTTCTTATAAAGAAGATAGCTTCAAAACTGTACTGGTGAAAACTCGAACTAGCAAGATGAAAAAGAATTTGAATTCAGAATTACAACCACTGTATTCAACAAAATTACCTATATCTGACAATAAGAAAGCAGGTATACTTACACTTATAGATAAAAATATAATACCTAGATTTTATAAAAACTTCTATGAGAATCTGTGACTTCATTGATTTTTGATGTTTTTCTTTTTTACCACTTATTGTTATTTTTTCTAGAAGAGTTTTGATTTTTAGACTACTTTTAATTATGAAGAGATGTTTTAAGTTAATGTTGTAGTTCTATATTCATTGGTAGTGTTTTTTTTTTTTTTTAATGTATCTAAAAATAAAATAGTGTACCTCTATTTGATTTTTAGATACAACTTTTAATTAATAGAAGACATTTTTTTTAAACAATTTACTGAAAAAAATATTTCATTTCTATTTACAATTTTATTTTGTTTATGTTAATAAAATAGCTTTAAGTTTAAGCGCATTGATCTCAATAATATTCTAGCCATTGATTTATCTAATAAGACAGTGTTAATTTTTAGATAGGGCTTTTTTAAGGAATCTTATTTCATTATAAGTAATTTTAAGTGGATGTGCTATCCTATAAAAATCTCTAATTGTAAAAGAAACTGACTTAATAAAACAATTTTTCATTATGAAGTTATTTATTTTAGAAAATCCGTGCATGTTATATATAGTTTTTTATGTAGAAAAAAGACACTTGTTGCTAAAAATTGATTCTAATTCAAAAATAGATAATTAAATAACTCATCACTTAAATCCCCATGTAAATACCTTTTAAATGATATATGACACATAGATGTAAAAATAACACTTTATAGAAAAACGAATTTTAATTAAATTAAAAACTTCAAAGGCTTGTACTATAAAATTTGTACTTTCTGAATTACGTCATTTTTCTATTTAACCGACGATATAATTAGAAAAGGCTTTACCAGGATGCGGAATTTGTGAAGGCTGTAGGTTTTTCTTTGAAAAAGAAAATTTACACTCTTCTGAAGGTATATGTTACGTCAAACACAAGAATGGCTGCCAGTTCATTTTGGCTACCACCAAAAATATGAGCTGGGATACGAAGATTTCGTGCTACCACTTCTTCTCTGGTTATATGATTTAAACCCAGGTAACGTGGAACAAAATTTTCAGTTACGCATTCTCTCGCTATTTTTAACTTCCTCTCTAAAGTTCTTCTAGATATTTTGAATTTCGTAGCTAAGCGCTCATCAGATTGACCAGTTCTTAATTTAGCCAAATAAATTCCTAAAATGGTAGCAGGACGATCAGATCTGTTACGAAGAGACGGTGTTTTTTTTTTCTAAAATAGTCGTAAATAGATTTTTAGTTAAAGCTGTCCAAAAATGGAAGTGATTGTCATCAATTGTTTCAATATTTTCAAAATCCATTTCAGACGGCTTAGTCCATGTTCAACCACCACAAACTTTACCTCCGACCATGTTGAACCCCTAAATGTTTCCATATTCAACCCCTGGGTGTTGAACACGGATTTCAATACATTGGTCATCTTTTCTTTGTCCATATTCAACCCATTCAGATTTCACATTTTTATACGACGGAAATTTTTTGATAGTATCATCACTTGCGTCCTTTAAAGAAATTACAGCTTTACGATATACGGAAGGAAAGGAATAGTCTTCTTGAAATCTTCGGTAACTTTTGTTTTGCAAATCGAAATATTACTCCGTTTTTTGCATAACTTGCTGGGCAAATGTGCACTGTTGATTTAATAATGCCTTGTTGATTTAATAATTTGACTTTGTATTTCCATAATAGTCAGTAACGCCAGTAAGTAGAGCCATTATTTTATTAAACCGCTACTCTTCGACGGACTCCCAGCCATAATCAGAAATACAGTAACTGTCACTGTCAAAGTCACTTCAATATATCCCTTTTATAAGTAACTATTAATAAAGTTATGCACTTGTAACAACCGGCCAACTACTAATGAGATTGAATAAACTCATATGTATTTCAAAGTAACTGCAGAAATATAGGGCAAATACAGGATAGGCAGACTTTAAAAATGTAGCTAATAGTAATAAAACTTTTTGTGTTTTACTGTCTATTGAGGGTTGAACGTGGATTAAAGACATTAAAAAATAAAAGTACACACATGTTCAACCCCCCAGTGGTTGAACATGGACACCATTTAGGGGTTCAACATGGTCGGGGGTTAAAATTGTAGGGGTTGAACATGGACTAAACCTTTCAGACCTGCTTTCTAATCCCCATTTATACAAGTTGATTATGTCAAGTACACGAGCATTATTAAAGCTTTCATGTGTTGTCGGGGTATTCACAAGTTCTTTCCAATAATTTTGAACTGAGGATGGCAAATTCATGCAAGTTCCGGTACACACAAATTGTGATTGTGCAACAAATAGAACTTGGCGTAGGTTGGCACACGATGTGTAGTCATACCTCTGCAGTTTTGCATTCAATGGTCGATTAAGTTTTGAAATATACAGCATCTCGATGTATCAAATACACTGAGACGCTGTAATTTCAAAACATAATCGACCATTGAAGCCCCCGCACATTGAGCAGTGGCTCAATGTGCGGGGGCTCTTAGGAATATGTCCGCCTCCGGTAGCTGGCGACAAGCTGTTTACATGATTTTTAAAACGTTTTGTATGGAATCGCCGCACACGTGTAGCGAGTGGCAACCATTCGCGACTCAGTGGCCGCGACAGGCTACCACCGGTGGCGGCCACTTGCGACTTACCGCGACACGCGACCGGTGAATTTTAACTGCCTAAATACCGACCACTCGTAGCAGCCACTGACCACCTTCGTTTTCGCGCTACCAAAGGACATGGCGCGCGACAGCCACCGGTAGCCCGTTTGCGCGAAGCCTAAGAACGCGTATGTTACAAGTCTTTAAAATGCTGCACAAAAGAAAGTTTTTTAAGAACTTCAGCCAGGGACATGTTATCGTAATTGTCCAAAATAGTTTTCAATGCTATCGACGTGTTCTCAGCTTTAGTGGTAAATTAAATTTGGAATGCTTCAATTTCCAATTTATATGATCAGCCACATTTTTAAGAGTATCAAGAAACTGAAGCATTTTAGGTTTTCTTTTACCCATCTTGTTGTTCAAACGTTTATGCCATGCTTCTGCTTGATTTATTGTCCTATGACGAGCCCCATGTACATTCCAAATAAACTCTATACTAGTGTTTTCTAACCACTGGGCTACAAAATAGTCGTTGAATTTTGTGACTGCATCGTTCTGTGGAGCATTTTCCATGATGTGCAACCAAGCGTCTTCAATGTCCTATTTCTTTATATGGGCCAATGCAACACACATGGCTAAGTGTCTCTTCAATGTCATTCAATTGTAAGGCATGAGCTTTTTTGGCTAGTGCTTGTTTGAAGTGGAAGTTACATCCAAGTGGATTAAAATCAGGAAAAAAAAATATGACATTTATCACAGCAATTTCAAAGTCAACAATCATTGTAAGCGGTGTCCAATTGGGTAAATTTTGCATCAGTGATGTAAAAAGTCGTTCTTAAGACCGTTCCTGCTTATAAGGCATAAGAACGTAGATAAGTGGGACTATGTTCGAATTGTTGTCTTCGCTATTCACGTCTCCATGTATATGTCGGTTCAGGACAGCCGGGAGGGGTCATGCTTCCGTCCTCTGACATTGTTGAGGGCACTTTGTGGGTGGATCTCAGGCAATTTAAAGATGATAACAGCTTCTTACGATTAGTTTCTATGGTTACACAAATCACAAATAACAACTAATGCCCTAATTAATCTCGTCCAATAATAATAATAATAAGAGAAATAAAATAATAAAACTTTGGAAGAATAATGTGCGCACGCGTCTCTTGAACGTATGACAGTTCCTAGGGCTGAAGAGTGACTGGCGCTCCTGTTGATTCCCGCGCCCTCGCCCGTCGGTCCTTAGACTCCGTCATAGCGCACCGACTGAGAGTACTTCAGTCAGCAACACTGTATTTCATGCGACACGGCCATCCTGTGCGACACACTTCCTGGTGTGTTCATCCTGAAACAATATTGCACAGAGCACAGTACATCACTTTTACGCTCGGCAATCCTGCCACAAATAAGATACTTATTTGGCTTCTTGATTTGACAAGAATGTTTTTTTTTTTTCAGACTCAAAATAAAGTTCAACATTTCGACATTAGGAATCACTATAGCGTCACAGAATTCTATAACATAATACAACGATTTCAAGTTGCATTATCAAACAATTTAAACAAACAATTAAAACAATCCGCAGCGGGTCCAAACGTAATAAGAACCAGTTCACTTCCTGACGGCTACACATAGCTCAGCAATAACCATTGCTTACGTGAACCTGCGCACAGGACCACCGAGTCGTCACATGACTCTACGGTACAGCCAGAGCCACCAGGGTACCGCGTATCCACGGTGTACCCACACAGTGGGACATGCCGACTTCTAACGGACTACGGCTACAGCGTGACCTCTGCCGTGGCCAATTCGGTCGTGAACTCTGAACGGACCCCGGAGGTCCCGGACTCTCGCTCGGTATCCGCGTTATCTTCATTCATCTCTTCAATGACTCTTTGGTTATCCAGCATTTTTCTAACTCTGTCATGAGCATACTTGTATGTTGTATGATGTACGTTTTGAATCTAATGCCATTAATTTATAACGGTCTCCTGGTAGAGTTTCAATTATTTTAAAAGGACCTTTAAACTTTGAGTCTAGCTTAGTCTGATTACGTTCCTCATTTTCAATTAAAACAAAATAACCTATTGAAAATTTGATAAGTTTTGCCTTAAGAGAAATGCAGTCGGTTACTACGGTAAATTTCTTATCGTGTAGGTATTGACGGAAATGCTTAATTGCGTTAACGACGGCAAGTGCTTCTAACTCGTATGAGTGGTATCGTGATTCAGCTGGCGATGTTCGCTTGTTATAGTATGCAATGACGCATCAATTGCCATCTATAATATGAAAAAAATCCCGCCATAACCTTCACCACTCGCATCGGTATGTAACTCTACTGGGTACTGAGGATCGAAGATCATGAGGACGGGCTCTTCAGTCAGTATAGAGAAAAAAATTGACGAATTTCTTAGTGATATGTTTGCCAGACAAGTATGCATTTTTACGATGTCATTTTATGGAAGGGTGCCATTAGTCACGAAAACCCAGGCCTATAAACTGCCTCAGTTTCGTTGTTGTGTGTGGTGGTGTGTGGTGGATGTAAAGTTGTTATGGCTTCAATTCTTCGTCGATTGAGTTGAATTTGACCAGTTTTTACTTCATAGCCTAGGAACTGGATTTGTGTTTTAAGAAAGAAACACTTCTTCAGATTCAGTGAAAATCCTGCTTTTAATAAGCATTAGACAAATAACGACTAAATATTGACAGTTATTGTGTAATATTGTTGAAATTACTGCACTTTTAAGTTATTTTTTTAATGTAAATGGTAAATAGGTTACAGTGCTTTCTATTTATCGTGAAATAACGGAGTTTATTAAACGTTTACATCGAAATAACGAAAGGGTGAGAATAGTTATTTGTCTAATGTTATAATAAATGGAGTATAGGATAGTACGGAGCTTCTCTAGCCCTTGTTCTACGGTTTCCGATAGGATCAGAATGTCATCAACGTATACTACTGCATACGTATGTATGTGCGAGGTTGCCTAGAGCATTAATAATCGCTCGTTGAAAAACAGAGATGGCATTACGTAAACGGAATGACGATGCCTTTTACATGCACAAGTATTACGAGAGTTGACTTTTGGAGTCAATATATAAAATGGCCTATAGCGTTTAAATGTGGCAAATGAAATCTTTCCGCCTTCTGACTTATTTAAAGTTGTTTTAATGTTCCCAATAAATATATTTTTGTCTTGTTTGTTTCGTATATGTTTTGACTTCCTTTTTCCCTGCTGTCGCTACGCTTATATCGTCTCTTTCGAAAAAGTTTTTTAAATGATTTAATATTGAAAAGTTTATTTTTTTTTACATAAATATGACGTATTTTTCCTTTGAGACCAAAGAATGAACTTATTTTGGTTTTCATTTTGTATTTTTTGGCGATATGAGTACTTTTTTTTTACTGTCTAAATTAGATTTTTCATAACGTTCCTTTATTGTATCTGCTAAAACGTTCTGTTCTAATAATCTTTTCTTTACTTTCTCTCTTTCTTCAAGGGAAATGTTTGGCAAATTTTCTTCTATAAAATATTAGCTCTAGTGCATGGAGTATGTATTTCTTCTTATTGATTATTAGAATTAGGTTTCAGTTGTAACTTTTCTATTAAAATATTTTGTGGTGTATTAAATCGAGTAACTGTTTGTTTTTCTTAACATTTGGTTAATGTTCCCTTTAAGTTCGCCATTTTTTTTTTTCACTTTTCATGCTCTGAAAGTTCGTCTTTATGTTGTGTGTAGGCGACATAAACTCGCTTTTTATGCTCTAGAGCATAAAGTAAAATCTTCGTCGAAGACCAAGGTAATCGGTCCAACAGCCACACGAACAACTTCGACTTCATGGAATAACCTCTTTAATTCGTTTCGTCAGTATTCTAACAACAAGGCAAGGATACCAACAGCCAAAATACCTACACAATAAAACTTCATGAAATAAACTCATATTTTTTACTTCGTAATTTTTTTTTTTATATTAGTTTTTTATATTACTTAATCAATATATTTAAACTATAACTAAGTTATCATAGATATCAAAACAAAATGTTTTTATAACAGCAGCAACAGCAGTATGTAATGACCTAAGTCAGGTGTTATGTCACATTCCTTCAGAAAAAAAAAAAAGTTAATTGGCGGGACCCATAATTAGTTCTAAATTTTAATTATATTTACATATAATAAATTGCGTAACGCATTTACATGTAGGTTATAAATACCTACTGCCAAAAGTAGATCTTTAAAAAAAAATCATGACGGAGGCATTCCTCTGTAATGATCACAATCATCGACTTCCTCAAGCTTGTTTTTATATTTTTTATATGACGTGTAAAAGTGATTCCGATATCCTATTTACAGAATAAACGATTTCATTTCATCAGTTAACATAGCACTGGTATCAATCAATCCCTATGAACTGTACATAGCCTTGTTGTTATAAATTGGCGGACACATTCCATTAAAATGTTCATGACCAACGGGAAAAAAAAAATATTTAAAAAGAAATCATGACGGAGTCGTTCCATAGTAATTGCTCACAATCAATATTTTATAGCACTGGGATTAGTCCCTATTAACTGTAACTGCGGAACGATTCAAATTTAAAATGTTTACGACCAACATACATTTGTATAATTTCACTGTAATTTGTTATTTAATTTGTACTTACCCAAGATTTTTGACGAATCTTGCGAAGATGAGCGGTGTCGATGTCTTTTCTTCAACTTTTTCTCGATCTTCCTCATTTTTCGATTTACGTAGGCCTCAATATCTTCATCACTATACCGTTTTTTCGGCATAATGTTAAGTATACTATACGTTACGTTGTTTACGATGTAGTACGTTTACACAACTTATCCAAAAAACACTTGACACTATTTAAATTATTTCATATTTGAGAGGAATGAAAAAACGTGGCGGATAGCGGAAGTACTAAAACGCGAAATGAGTTACCGAGAGAGGGCACTACTAGTTGTTTATATTTTTTGCTTGTCTTGTTGATTTCAAAAGTGGTTGGATAACTGTACCTGCTGCATAAGGGACATCAATTATATAGCTACCATAATATACTACGAACGGTTTGACAAGGTTCCTATATTTATGAAGTGAATATGTTTTCTTTTGGTATGCATAATTGCTACTCTTCTGAACATGAATATATGTTTCATCCGTTATAACAATTGCCTTTTTTCCTCCATATTAGTCCCAGGGTTTTCGTACAAAGACTCGGGAATATTAAGGTTTCTTGCCGCAACTTCTTCTCTACTTATATGTTGTAACCCTAAATGTGCTGGCACAAATCATTCCACCATAACCTCTCATGCTTTAGAAACAAGTCTTGAGAGAGTACTTTTTCCAATATTTAATACTGAAGAGATTCCTTTATCTGAATTTCCTGTTCTGAGCTTCAGTAAATAAGCGCCAACTGATGTAGCACGTTTTTGAAAATCCGGGAGTTCTGCTTCGAGTTCTCGGAATTGCTCTTTCGTGCGTCCCAGCCAATACCACACTAGATGATCATCCATTTGCTCAATGTTTTCAAAGTCTAAAGTATTGTTATCATTTTTCAATAACTCACAAAAGTCTTCTATGTGAGCTGCCGTGAAACTTCGGTTAAAATTTTCAACATGGAAGGGTTCTGACCATAACTGCCTTGCCAAATGCATTTCACATATCGATGGGTCCTATGTATAAGGGTCAATGTGCAAATTGTCAATTTTTCAATAGAGGCTCTCAAAGTTTCAATTTGGTATATTTTTTAGATGCTTCAACTGATGTTTGTGAAACTTTGCATAGTTACTATGAAACATTTATGTTCGGCTTTCTACATACATCGATTTATTTGTATATATATGAAGCGATACTTTAAGCCTGGACAGCTTTTAACCCTTTACAAAGCACAAGTCCGTTCCTGCATGGAGTATTGCAGCCACCTTTGGGATGGCTCTGCAAAGTACCAACTTGCTGCGCTTGACTCGGTGGAACGCAGAGCTAAGAGGCTCATTGGCGATGTAAAACTGGTGGATGCCAAGCTTCACAGCTTAGCAGCTCATCGCCGCAAGGTTGCCTGCTTGTCGGTCTTCTACTGATTGTACTTCGGCGAGTGTGCCCATGAACTCCACGACCTCATTCCACCGGCCCCCTTCTACCATCGGACATCTAGATGCACTGCAAGTTACTACCCCTACCTATTTGATATTCCACCAACTCGCACTAAGCGTTTTCAAACGTCTTTTATAATGCGCACAGCAAAGGAGTGGAACTCTGCCTGCGTCTGTGTTTCCGAACGCATACAACCCTAATCTATTCAAAGTGAGAGTGAACAGGCTTCTTCTGGGTAAGCTCACTCCATCGTAGACTTCGTCTCTGTCACCCAGACCTAGACCAAAGTCAAGAGCAAATCCATAGTAAAAAAAAAAAAAACATGTTTTTTAATTAATGTAGATATGCCTATATACGTATTTTTTTATTTTAATTATGATGAAAAACTAGTAAAAAGGCTAAAGTGTCACTTTAGACGATTTACTTGGCATAAGCTAATTAAGAAAAAAAAAACGTATTTTAATACTTTTGAATAATCCATTATTTATAGAAATTATTTAAAATAAATAAATAACTTAAACAAGCAATAATAATATAATTATTTTATGACATAATTCACATTGACACTTATACGTTATCTTACTTGGTGACTAATATTCTCAAACATCAGTTAGGTTACAAAAATAAAAACAATTATAAAACAATTTGACTTCTTTATTTGTTTTCTAATGAATTGTCGAAGTTTCTGTAATGGAAAGGCAGTCAAATAATCAATACTTAATTTTAACCTCCTCACTGAACTTGTACTACCCACAGAACATAAAACAACAAAAAAATCTTGCAAGTTAAATATTCACGTCGCGTCAAATAAAAAACCGTAGCGACATCTATTGAAGATTGTTCTTGTTATAGAAAATAGTTTGACAGCTCAACTGAAAGTCAATTCTGCAAAAATGGCTTCCAGGTCCAGACGCATCGAATCGCGCTCGGGCAATGGTAAGTTCAATCTTTTGGAATATTTTATAAATGTTGCTATTTCTATAAAAAATATATTCAAATTACGTTTTCTAGTAGTAGATTTAGTTTTATTTGTCAATATTTATGCCAATTCCGCCATGATTTTATTTTCATTCGAGATAAAAGTTTTATGTCCTGTAATTAGGAATTATGCAGACTACTACTTTTGAATTAATATTATTATAAAAGGGAATGATGTAAATGATATTTTATTTGCTGTTTGTTTTAGCCTGTTCTGACGATATCGTCTTAGCATTACTGGAAGAATCTGATGTCGATTTTAGCAGCGACGATGATCACCAAGATCCCACATATAATGAACCCACAGAAATCACTACACAAGAGCGTCGAAGGTATGATTCTAGTGATACTTCTATAAATTCAGACTCCCATGATGTTGTTGAGCCACCATCGCCGGCTTTATCGAGTGGTTCTATAATACGCCAGGCTACTGGCTCTGGTTTACGCCGAGGAAGATCTTCTCGTCGCCCTCGAAGGTCAGCTCAGCCGACCTACAGACAAATATCGTCTCAATCTCAACCTGATGTTGTGGATTTATGGGCTGGAAATTTTGAACCTCTCGAAATAAATCAATAAATCTGTATGAACCAACATTTAAGCCAAGTTTCGACCATGGATGGTCATACGAACAGTTCCTTGAAGGTTATATAGATGAACAAATACTCTTACAAATTGTAGATTGTACAAACAGAACAGCAGTTCATGTAAAAGGTAGATCACTTACAGTCAGGTCTTACAGTTAAAGAATTAAAAGTTTATATTGGAGTGACGATGATTATGGCTTCATTACAATATCCTCAAATACGAGGGCTGCACTAAAAGTATCGGGAATGGAATATTTCTACTGTTCCTGTCATATTAAAATCTTTTTAATTGAAAACTCCTTGGTTTTAAAAATCGAATACCATTTATTTATTTATAAAAAGATTCTCGGTCTTGTCACAAGGTTTTGTCAAACTTGTTTAGTCGTTGAGAAAATGGAATTGACTCGAGAAAATTCAAGAGCGATAATTTATTATGACTTTCGAAGTGGTTTAACACAAAAACAGTGTGTTGACCGGATGATTTCTGCATTTGGTGATGAAGCCCCATCCAAAACCACAATTTATCGCTGGTTTGCTGAATTTCAACGTGGACGTGTCAAGCTCAGTGATGATCCCCGTCAAGGTCGTCCAAAAACTGCAGTCACCCAAGAAAACGTTGATGCTGTGCGTAAGCTGATTGAGGAAGATCGACATGTGACATACCGCGAAATTCAGGCAACTTTAGACATTGGCATGAGTCAAATACAAATAATCTTGCATGAACAATTAGGTGTAAAAAATTTGTTTTCCCGATGGATACCGCATTCGCTCTGTGAAGAGCAAAAAGCGGCTCGCGTTACTTGGTGCGTCAGAACTCTCAAAAGATTCCACGCAGGATCCTCAAATGCTGTATACAACATCGTATCAGGTGACGAATCCTGGATATATGCGTACGAACCCGAAACAAAAAACCAGTCAGGAGTTTGGGTGTTCGAAAATGAGTTAATGCCAACAAAAATTGTTCGTTCACGGAGTGTTGCAAAAAAAATGGTGGCCCCGTTTGTCTCCAAAACCGGCCATGTTACGACTATTCCACTTGAGGGACAAAGAACGGTTAATGCAGAATGGTATGCTAGCATTTGTTTGCCACAGGTCGTTTCTGAACTCCGTAAAGAGAACTGCAACCGCCGCATCATCCTCCATCACGACAATGCGAGTTCTCACACCGCGCACAGAACAAAAGAGTTTTTAGAGCAAGAAAACAGAATTATTAGACCATCCGCCGTACAGCCCCGACCGAAGCCCTAATGATTTCTATACTTTCCCTAAAATAAAGAATAAATTGCGTGGACAGAGATTTTCATCACCTGAAGAAGCTGTGGACGCCTACAAAACGGCCATTTTGGAGACCCCAACTTCCGAATGGAATGGTTGCTTCAATGATTGGTTCCATCGTATGGAAAAATGTGTCAAATTTCGCGGAGAATACTTCGAAAAGCAATAAATACATTTTTAAATAGTAATGTTGTGTCTCTTCCTTGATTCCCGAAATTTTCAGTGCCGCCCTCGTAGACATGTATTGGTCGTCTAAATGGAAACAGCCTATCATAACATCAGCCATGACTCGTTTGCGTTTTTACGCAATTAGAACGTCGTTAAAAGTGGTTTATGATCTTGATGTTACCGTCGAAGAGCGTCAAAAAGATAAGATTTGGAAAGTGCGTCTACTTTTCGAGAAAGTACGACAAGGATATTTAGTTCAACCTCGCACACCAAAAATGTCTATTGATGAAATGATCATTCCGTTTACTGGTCAATGTTGTATTCGTCAATATAACCCTAACAAACCTAATCCCTTAGGGTTAAAAGTATTTGTTTTAGATTAACTAATACAATATTTTTATCCTGGCACTTTTTACTTTTTCACGGTTATTTTATAAGCTACACTGTCACTGGTATATTGGATGCACACTTTTACACTATTCGTATTGGACTATCGCTATTCCATCGCCTTTGATATCTTGGTCTTGATCTTTCCATTTCTGCGACCTTGCAGCTCAGTTTCGCTATTTCGGCCATAATTAACTGCGTATCCTTTGATGTTGAGGGTTGCTGCTGTGGTTTCTGTGCCACTTCATATATACTATTTGTAGTCCGCGTGGTTTTATAGACGTTGTCCGCTATTGTTGCTAAACTGTCCAAAGATTTAGTGTCCGACACTGCCAAAACTGCCCGGATCGAACTCGGCAAATGACTGCCATAAAATTTGCATTGTATCATCTGGTATTTTATCTTTGGCCAGCTCCCGCATGCGTCGAAGAAGCTGTGACGGCTTCTGGTCGCCAAGTTCTATTTCACTTATTAGCTTCTGTAACTGCCTGTTTTTAGACTCTTCGAATACTGTTAATAAGCGATTCTTCAGCGCGTCGTATTTCTTTGCAGCTGGCGGCTCAATGAAGATATCCGTTACTTGTTAGACTACATCTTTGGTCAACTTTGATTCAACTAAGTCAAATCTAGCGTCATCTGATAGTTTTTGTGGAGCCAACGTTGCTTCGGCTCTATTGAACCATATCCTCGGTTGGTCTGTCCAAAAATCCGATATTTTTGAGGTAAGAGAGATCGCAGCCAATTCAGCTACTGGAACTGGTGTAGTTGCCATATTTATTGTCTTTGATGGTGTTACACTTCAAGTCACTTTGTGTTCAGTTTTTCTTGTCGGAGTCACCACTTAGGAGTGATGATTCAATGAATCAATAGATTACCAAAACCACATGTATTCACTAATTAATTGACACGTCTACACACTAGAAAGATCGCGTACGAGTGGGGGCGTCTCTTGTGCGCCTTATATTATAAAGTATTATCTTACATACTAGATAAGTACTTACGTACGGTCGACTGCAAAAATCCATGGACAGTACAGAAACAAAATCGTGTGAAGCGAAAAGTGAAAGCTAGTTCTATTATCGAAAATTTGAACTCAAACGTTCACTGGAAAATAGACACTAAGGTATCCATGCAATTTTGCAGGTGAGTGTACATACTGTCACTCGTCCCTACAACCTCATCTAACTCGTCGCTGAACGTGGTGTTTTCGTCGGTCTGGGAGTGTCTGTTTCTTCCAAAAACAACATGTGGTCGTAGTACCACCGTTTAGGTACATGTACTTAATCAGCACCAGCACCAAAACGCATTGAGAGTTTCACCTAAAAATATTTAAAATATGATTCGTTGTTACAATAAGATTAATCACTCTGTTATTAAACACAAAATAATTAATGAATACCTAATGACTTGAATAAATAAATGTACACACCATACCTTATTCAATTCCTTTTTGAATGCCCCTCTCAAAGACGCTAAAGTTTTGTGAACTGTATCCTTATTTGAGTTGGCGTCGACTTTTTTAAATAAATGTAATAGCTGTTCCATAGCAGTAGTATTACGTTTATTTTTGTCGTGATAATCACTGTGAGTTATTTGCCAGAGGCATGGTAATTTTCTGTAAATTTCTATTACCTCTACAACAAACTCTTTTCCTGACATTATAATTAAGAATTTAACAACAAAACACAGAATCATCCGTTCGTTACCGCAGCGCAAGGCCAAATGGCGGCAATTTGGATTCTGGTTTGACCACTCACGAGCAGCGCGGCGCGGAGTTGTGCCACGCCGCGCAACGATTCGTCATTCACGATGAGTTGGACTGCGGCTGTTCGAGTCGCGACGCATTGGATTTTGGATCGTTTGGAAATCCAACACCTGGAGTGATGCTACGAAATTCACGTGGTTTTAAACATTCACGACGAGTTATTGCATTATTTTGGAGTTTTGGTGTGGAGCGCTTCCAGATGGAGTGCCCGTGAATGGCCAGCTTAAAAGCTCATAGTAAACCCCCTATACGTGTTAAACTTTGCCAAGTCAATTTCATAGCCAGAAGCGATGGCTGCAAGAACTGTACTGAGATGGAAGAGCAGATTTTCGTCAAGACCGGTGATACGAGCAGTTTCTTTATATTTGTGAAAAAACTTTCTTGCGGTATTTCCATCGTTGCTCGTTCCAAAACCCGGCTTAACTTTGTCTTTATTGAGACCGATTTCTTTAAATTTTGTCTTGATTTCTTCTTTGTAAAAAACAAAGAAGAAATCAAGACAAAATTTAAGACTTCTTTGTTTTTATCTCCCCTAACTTGCCACTGACATAATCATTCGGTAAGCAACATTTAATAAGCATTCCATTGTGCGAATGTAAGCATGGAGGCTAGATATCCCAAACCGATATATAGTTTGATTACTCTTGCAATTGAACTCGAATTCATCTCTTTGGAGGTAGCTTTGCATATCCCTTTATAACTCATTAAAATATTATTTAATAAAATGTAGCAGTTAGGATAGGATTTCGTAAATAAGAAAACACGTATTTTTTTTTATTTTCAAAATTTTTAATATTTACTTCACAAAATGAAAAAAAAGGGAGTGTGCCATTACGGGTACATTGCTGCAATGTGTTCCACTAGGAAGTATGGAATGATTTAAAACAATTGTTTTGTTTGTTGTTGCATAATGCAACTCCGCACTTTTCACAAATGGTCTGTGATTTGCCGGAGCATTTAGGGAACTTGCAGCGGATACGTTTTTCGACCCATACTGGCCAGTGACCTACTTGGTCTTGGCGCACAGCTGCTGGAGGCATAAATTGAGCTGGACCCTTGCGTTTTTTCGCCTGGATGTCTGGTTCAATGCTTCGGCGTTGTACGTGTGCTTTTATCCCCATCTTACAGATCACCGTACCAATCTCTTCACGAAAATCAGCAGAAGACAGCAGTGGTTCATTCGTACTCTTAGTCTTATAAACCCTTTTGTACAGTAACCAGGCATTGGACATGGCAAGGTCCAGAAAATGGTAAAACATTCGAACCTGCCATCTCTTGCTTCGTAGTTTTATTTTATATCTACCCATTATACTGTCAATGAGATCGACACCGCCCATGTGGCGGTTGTATTCTCCTACCACGTTTGGTCTATCAATGGTCACATACCTCTTGTGGGGCTTGTCGTATCTAGATACTTGTGACTTGGGTAGTTCACCCACAAAACTGGAGGCAAGTGTGACTATTTTATTGTCTTCCCAGGCCACTGTAGAAATGTCTGTTCCTTCAACACAGGCAACGTTCTCAACTGAATAGCCACGTTCTTTTTTTGAGATTTCTTTTTCTGAGGGTAGTTTGCAATCAGGTATTCGGTTGCGTCGAATGGTTCCTAAGCTCAATATTCCTTGTTTTGCAAAATATTCAAGGATGTGAAGTAGTTGTCAAAATATAGGCGGTAATTTTGATTACGTGGTATTTCACGAGCTAGCCTGACGACGACATTTGCAGCAGCACCCAGGTTCGGCTCATTGGGGCCAACTACATTTTCAGCTCCAGTTTCTGGCTCAAACTTGTACGCAAACCCGCTCACACCGCTCAGGACATAGATTTTGTAGCCCCATTTATGGGGTTTCTTAGGATTATATCTCTTGAGGTTGTGTCTAGCTTTCGTGGAACAAATCTGTTCATCCACGCAGAGATACTTCTCAAATGGGACATCGAGGTAAGTTTCATTTAATTTCGACACAATTGGCCTGATTTTGTAGAGCCGGTCATGGTCTGCGTGATCGCGAGGAACCATGTTCGAGTTGTCGTTGAAGTGAATAAATCTTCTGATTTTTTCAAATTTATTTACCGGCATTGTGTCTTTTACAAGAGGTGTTCCTAAACTACCACTCCAATGTTTCGTCACTCTTGGTAGATGCACTAACGACATAATGAAAACCAGACCAATAAATTGCTGGATATCTGTCTCTGTGACCCGGAATGGCATGTTAGTGTCTTTCTGTACGATATAAAGGTTAGTTTGGTTGGCAATTTCTATAAAAAGTTCCTTGGGAAATATTTTGTAAAAGAACTGTATCGGACTATCAAGTTCTAGAAACTCTGCTGGCAAGTCTTCGTCACCTGTAAAGCAGAGTTGCTGCTCATTTAGCTGAAGGTTCTTTTTTTTCAAACGTAAATTCAATTTCTTTTTTTTGGTTTGACTGCCTCCTGATAATCCAGGTTGAGGAACGGTTTCAGACAAAGTTGGCGGTTCGGAAACACTACTTGAATTCTCAGTAATTTCAATGATTGTGTCAATATTTACTCCATCAACCTCTTCAAAATCATCCACTTCTAATGGCACCTCCAAATCCGGAACAAAATCAGGATCTGCGATGCTGTCGTCATCACCGTCGAATCCATCTTCACTCTCTGCATAATCAAAGAGAAACTCCTCTATTTGTTCGTCTCCTAAACCTCTGGATGCCATCCTGTCGCAACAATAAAAAGTGCTCAATGTACGTCACTAAATGTACATTTTAACACAATGTACCAGAACTGGCACAAACATAAAACGACAATTATTTTCAACAAAATACGGAAAATTATTCAATGTCTACAATAAATAGCAAAGAACACACACTTACCTAGTAAATTCACAACACAAACAAACAGTTGTCACAGTTACAATATTTTTCGTCTAATATCAAAACTTTGTAAAAAAAACGTATTCTACGAAACACCAAACTGTTCGATTCAAATTCGTTTTTCTTAAAAAAGCGCCATCTGTTGGCTATAAATTATACTAAATATTGAAGCGCGCTATGTTCCCGAACGAGAACTCTGTTCTATTACGGAAAAAATATTTTGCTTTGGATTTTATATGGAAAAATTTGGTATGTTCCAGTACTGTCCCACGGTTGTATAAAGGGATATGAAACTCGTTTTAGTAGCCTTGTTTTCGACGAGCACGTTACGCACTTTGCCGTTTATCATCGACAAAATCAATTCGTGTTTTACCGATATAGCAACTCCATCTATATTAATATTATTGCTCAGTTGCTCGTTCCATGATTGAGTTGTCTGTGAACCTGACGTCGTGGAGATATTATTCGACACGTCGCCGACGTTGTGGAGTGTGGCCCGCTTGTGTTGGTCTTAGAGGGCCTGCTGGTGGTGGACTTTCCAAGATAATTTCCTCTTCTACTTGAGCTTAGTAGGATTTGGTGGTTGGTGATGGTTGAGGTAAGGGTGATGTGACGTAGGATGATCCAGCTTCATCCCATGTATGAATATCCACTGAAATAGAAAATGATAGTTATATGACTGTCGGACTGCCAAGTAATCAATTTTGAACCAAAGACAATACTTATATCAATAACTGGACTTTCTTCATCAATTACTGCAACCTTATGATTGGCAGCCACCACAGGTGGTGTTAGTGACAGAGTTGCAGTTCTGTTCGGACTGTCGATTTGGTTCTGAAACATCATAGAAGTAAATTTAAATAATATGGTGGAAAATTGGAAAAACCTACTTAGAAACCTATATTTTATTGCAGTTAGTAAATAATCATATGAAAGCACCATAACCAACCTGAGGAAAGCCCGCTTCCCTAACACCTGTTAAGTCTGTAGCTGCCCGAGGTAAAATTATATTCAGGACACGTGGTTCCAAATCAGTCAGCTGTATATTAAGTGCAGGCCCACCACCAGTACCATTAACACTCCTATTTATATTGGCTGCCTTTTTCTTTGTGTTATTTTTTAAATCGCTCATAACCTTTGAAAGACAACATTACCATTGTAGTATGTATAATGAATTAATAAGTATGGTCAAATATAAAAATATCCTAAGTATATTTGGGTGTACATTAAACCACAAATATGTATAGGTACATAAGATTTACACTGCAGGTACATACCTTCTTCCATTTCTCTGTATTCTTAATTTCTCCAATGGGATCACTAGTCAACAAATTTTTTAGGCGTTCCCAATTCTGGATCGTGTTTATTCTACCTTTTGCGTTTTTATTTAGTTTGATTATATCCCCGTGTCTGTAAATTTTAGAGAAAAGATTTTTTTTTTTAAAGGGACACAACTGTAAAAGCTATGTTTATAATTTCAATATTAAGCTCAAGTGTACAACTTACTATTCCACGTAGTTAACCAACATTTCAAACTGTGATGCACTGGTCTTCATCCATACTAATATTATAAATGTGAAAGTAACTCTGTCTGTCTGTCTGTCTGTTACCTTTTCACGCCTAAACCGCTGAACCGATCGCCATGAAATTTGACAGAGATATAGCCTGGGATATGGAGACGGACATAGGCTACTTTTTTACGCGATAACCGACATCCACGCGGGCGGAGCCGCGGGCAAAAGCTATTTATTAATAAATTAGAATCGAAATAGAGTAATGCAATACTAAAGCGCGAAAAGCTTTGAAAGTTGGAATGGCATGGCACAGGCGAAAGGAATTTTAAGTAGACGCTTGCCACTTCACCTCACCATCTCCCTCACTCACTACACGTTAAAACGAAATAGGAACATCTCATTCATAAAAAATATTACTCTTCTAAATTACGTAGGGCATGCATAACGCTTGTTAGCATGGTTGCGGTAAGATTTGTATATTAGTCGTGTTATTTCGCTGAAGTCATTCTAAGTTCAATGTAGATACGAGCTGATGTTCGTTTGACATACTTCAACTCAAACTCGCACGTTTTTTCAAATACCATCGCTCATTAGTTTCGGCAAGAAACTTACTCTCGAGCTTCTGTTGTATAGTCTTATACGTAAGTATTCACAGAGAAATGATGCTGATCTTCCGGGGTATGCGGCCGGCCGGGATTTGGAAACGGAGATTCCCAGCATTATCACTAGGGTTACGCATTAAATTAAAAAGGCTTTAGTTGTAATTATATCAACTGCAGTGCTCCATAACATCTAACGGCAGCAAGGAGAAGAAGTTCCACCTGATGATCCGGAACTGTTGCTTCCAGCGCCTTGGCAAGTAATCTTACAAGACGGGCTGATGGAGAATGGTTCACCTAGAACGTCTCAGCGTCATACAGCTAGAGACTTTCTTATAAACAATTATTTTCGAAATTTGATGTAAATAAAAACACTTGATTAATAAAATTGTATATTTTAATAAAACAAAAATTTAATTATTATTTTTTATTTTTTCCCTCTCTCTTTGCATTTATTATATTTTGTATCCTCAATAATCTCGTTTTCAGTTTCTCTTGTATGAGGATCTCTTTTTGTTTTTCATCATGTATTTCAAACATTTTTTTTGTGTCCTCTCGTTCAGTTTATGCAAATTTCATTTGCATTTCCAAAGCTTTAATTTTTTTCTTTTGCAATTCTTCCATTACTGCAGAACATGATGCTGGATGTGTTGGCCGACGTTTAGAGGTTGGCCTTTAACTTTGGTGTTTTATTCAAAATATCGTCCTCATCGGGTAACGGGCAGACACTGGTTTCCTTGATGTGAAACCGGAGAGAAGAAGATTTATTAATTTATTTATTATTTTAAACATTTTGTAGACTTTACAGGTCAACCCAAAGCGTCTACAAACAAGTAACATTTTGTAATATATATGTACGCGTACATTTATAATTAGTTGTTAACCATGCTATACAATTATTGGATAGTAGAGATAAACTACGATAACATGGCGCGCCCCTCCAAAATTCAAAACGTTTGAAAGTATTTACAATGCACCACCAAGATTCACAACGCATGTGTGCGTAATGAGACGGCCGTCAAACAAAAACAAATCCACGGATTTGTTGCTCGACTAGTCACGCTCTAATCGCTCATTATTATTAGTAATGGCGCTGCACTGACATATTCTATGAAAACGACACGTGCGTTGTCTTGGGCGCTCGGCAACTTATGATTAGTTGACCAACAAATCTGGTAATAAGTGAGATATTACGAGTACTGATTGCAAAAAAACTATGAATTAATTTTATTGTGTTCAAATATTGAAATGTAATTTACTCTATATCTTGCATGTTTAATGTTTTCAATAAAATGAAACCTTTATAATGTATTTATAACACATTTATTTTTAGTGACTAAGACATCAAAATCATTTACAAAAATACGTAATCATAATTTATTTTTTATTATAAGAAAGTTTATAATATGTTACGAGCCAAGTGATAACAAAGGCATTATTCATACTGCCCGGGCATTAATAATAATATCCTCATTAATCACTTGGCCCACAACATTAATAAAACATAAATCAAACAAACTTAAATCTTATTGATCTCTATTGGCACTGAAACTAAAATTTTCTTCATCGCTGTCAAAGAAGCTTGATGTGTCATTTTCAGAATCGGATTCTCCTACGTGAATAATAAATTCTTGCTCGTCGTCGTAGTTTTTCCAGTATTTGGATTCAGTCTCCTCCACATGTCTGCAAGTGTTGGTCCACATCGTGCAATCGATCATGTGTAGACGTTCATGAAGTAATTTCATGATGGATGTGTAGTTTTGGTCTACATTTTTGTTTGCGACATAGTTTTTTAACACTCCCCAAATTTTCTCAATCGGGTTTAAGTCGGGATGATATGGAGGAAGTCTTAAAATATCGCAATTATATTTTTTTGCTTCGCCATCAACGGCGTAATTTCTAGAATTATCTTTATTTTTTAGAATGAGATCATAGAGTTCGATTTTCTTCATGTCTTCCTCGAAGTCGATGTGTTTATTCACCAGCCAATTTTTCATGGCTGCTTTGTTGCTGTTGGAGGTGGGAACTTTTTCTGTAAATGTGTTATGGTAGGAGGCGTTATCCATAACAATTACGGACTTTTCTGGTAGGTTAGGCAGTAGTTGTGTTATGAACCACTTCTTGTAATTGTCATGGTTCATATTGTCGTGGTAGTCGCCTGTCTTCGAACTGGCCTTGTAAATTAAACAAGCATTGGGGACAAAACCATTTCTTCCACCAGCGTGGACTATACGCGTAACCCTTTAGAATTTTTTTTCTTTGCTACAGTTCCTTGTTGAGTACCCCATGACTTATTTTGTACATGTGTGGTATGAATGTAGCTTTCGTCAGTATAAACAATATTCCTCCCTTCTTCTCTAAATTTCTTCAATTGTTTTAAATATTTATAGCGAAGGAACTGCACATCATGTTTTTCAACAAGTGCTTGACGATTGTCTTCAGTAGTTTTCCACTCATAACCTAAATCAAGAAGTATACGCCGTAATGTCTCCAAATATCCGTCAAAATTTATCTTTTCAGTAAGCACCCTTTTCAGAGCTTTTAATGTTGGATATTGTTTATACTCTCTATGAAAGTTACTGACAGTACGCCTTATTACTCCCTTGTCAAATTCATCAATGTTACGCTTTAAACGTTTGCGAGGATTTTTGTTTTTACGCGGTGAACTCATTTGTGTGCCAGTTGCATCACATTTTGCTTTTTCTTTGAGAATTCTTGTTACAGTCCTTTCACTAACCCCCACAGCTCTTGAAGTTCTCCATCTAGCGTCTGTCAAGCGCTCCACTCCATTTTCAGCCTCGTACTTCATATGTTGGTATACTGTAGCTATCACTTCTCGTGCCTAAAATATATAGAAAAGATTTTACATTAATTAATTAATAGACATAAAAGTCAATCAAAACATTACATAAACTTATTTCACAAACAAACAAAATTACCTGACTCCGCATCATTTTTTTTCTTGAATTTTCCATGACTAACTTGTTTTGCAATCAGTACTTTCGTATTACTGAGCGACGTAGAATTAATAACTTGACTGTCTCAGACCGCTGCCGGCCTGCTACTAAAGACGAATACGTACAACTACATACAAACTCCTTCGTAAGGATGTTACTACACACATTGAAACAGTAATTTGGAGGGGCGCGCCATGTTATCGTAGTTTATCTTTACCCACTAACATATAATTAGAAATCGGAATATTGGCGATCATTACAGGGTAGAACCTGGAATGTTTTTGGTAGATATGGAGTAGTCATTCAAGTGATAAATCATTTTTCCAGATACGGCTCCGAAATGACGCACAGTGGAACGAATGTATGGGAGCGGTTGGACGTAGACATGTCCGAAAAATAAGAGTAAAATTATGACAAACTAATGATGCCATCTTATTCGATTACTTAATGCCTTCATAAATTGTGGTGATGAATTTCTTCATAACTCCCATATTTCGGGAGTAATTTGAGAAAATGTGAA
Source organism: Dryobota labecula (assembly GCA_947523025.1). Classification (NCBI taxonomy): domain Eukaryota; kingdom Metazoa; phylum Arthropoda; class Insecta; order Lepidoptera; family Noctuidae; genus Dryobota; species Dryobota labecula. Next base: position 8,343,768 of record OX383306.1, read on the forward strand.
ATTTTACTATGAAAATGAGTGTATCGAGCTCTCTCCCTCCTGATTCCGGGCTTGTTTCAAGTAGCGGTCTCTAATATCGTAATGCTATTACTAAGAGCTATATTTAATACTAAGACACATAGTGCGCCAAATGTGCACTTTCTGGGATAAAAGGAAATGAAAATTTAAAAAAAAAAACGTTTTTTCCCCATTTGTATTTACTTTAAACCGCAGACAGACTTATTAAGAGGTCTATAAATATATTATATATATACAGAAATATATATTAACAAAAATATTCACAAGAACTGATGAGAGTATGACTTTTAAGTAAGTTGATAATAAATTACCTAGTTTCATTAAAAGTACAATAAATAATTAAGATGTAAGCTCTAATTTACTAAGTTACACATTTTAAAACAATAACATCATTTAATTATCTTCGTCATCATCATCATCATCAATTAATTCAAATTCAGAATCGATGTCCGCTAAATCATTTATGTTAACAAATTCGATATCACTTTTCTCAGAATCCGTAAGCTCATAAAATTCCTTAAAAGAAGATTTTTTTACAAACTTATTTCCTTTTGGACGGATACTTGTAACAAGTGGATCAGAAGACAGTAAAAGATTGTGCATAATATCTTCATTGCATGAGATACTGCTATGCTTTCGAGAATGCCCCTCTCTATATTTTCTAAAATCTTTATTTCTAGCCTCAGATGCCTCTTCGGATAGAAAACCAATGGGCACAATTGACATGTTCTGAACTATGTCTGGCCCATGCATTAAAATTTTATGAAGTGAAGAAGGCATATAATACCATGGGTATAACTCCACGTAAAGCTTAGCAGTATCAAAGCAGAACTCTCGGAATTTAGTTACGTTGATCTTCTCTCCTGATGAAATACACTGCAAGATCACACAGATTTTTCTTAAAAGCATAGCATCTATTCCGGTCAGTTCAGCAGATTTAGTGTAGTTTTCAAAAAATCTCCTTGCCGAGTTGCCATTGTTGGTGGATCCACTGCCTTGTTTCACAACATCGAGAAGTAAGCCCGTTTCTCTTCTTACAGCCTCTTGAACTCTTTTCTTCCTGTCATCAACTTGCCTTTTTGCTATATCACCCCTTACTTGCCATGATTTTATGTCTAATTTGTAGGAAATGTGTAATAAGCATTCCATTGAGCGAATCCAAGCGTGAAGGGTGCTTAAGCTATATTTATACATGTCCTCGTTTGCGTGTTTATCTTTGATTAACTCTAAATTATTCATTTCTTTAGGACAAGCCTTGCATATGTCACACACTGAAGCTGCTGTATTGGATATAATGGAATGAATTTTACCATCAATCATTGTCAACAGCAGTTGGTGTTTGACACTAATTCCATCAGTGATGGTGGATGGAGTTAAGGCTTCAATCTCTGCTTCGATTTCAGCCATCTCTCTCTGCACATTTTCTTTGGTTTCCTTTATAAACTTAAACAATATTGGCCGGCAAAATGAAGTGGAAGATGGTCGCTCGTTTTCCCAAATTGTTACACCTTTTGAGACGAGCCGCAGTGGTACAAGACTAATCATAAAATTACTAGCAAGATCGATTTGCTCATCTTCACTCGTCCTTTGATGATAAATGCTTTGGCTAGATGATCCGTCAAAACCCCATTTGCTGGTCAATACGAGCTGTTGATTGGGATCAACAGGGGTTTCTAACGACCTAATAAGTCTTCTTGAGGTTAAATCCATCAAGGCTTGTAATTTGATTTTTGCAGAGCTCTCTGTAACTGTGAGATCTTCTTTGGCCGGATAGCACTTAATTTTTTCTTTAACCAACATGTAGTAACTCGGGTATTGAAGAGCTCCTTCTTGAGTGTTGAAATCCCGAAGAGTGTTATAGCGCCATTTCGATAAGTTCATCGATACATAAAGAGCCAATGCCTTCAAAGGGGATATTTCCCGTACCTGAATTGATTTACCTTCAATGAAGGCTTTGATTTTTGAGGCCTCTTCTGGATTCTCCGTCAAGTATTTCATAACATAAGCTGTATCGCTTTGTCCTGCCTTTTGAAGCGCCCTTTCGGCCGAAAACATAATTTCAGCGCTGCTACTGCTGCATGAAAGACTATCTTCAGTGCGTCTTCTTTTTTGCCGGTTACTAAGGTCCTCAAAAGATTTACGAGGACTAGGATGTGTACAAGTTGAAGCATCAGATTTAGCAGGAGAAATTATGGGCTCGATGACGTCACTTATATTTTCTGTAGAAGGTTCCATATTTTCATTCTGTAATTCCGGCCATTGAATTGCAGCCTGTAGCCAAATCTCATGTTTCTTCCGAAACTTATCTGTGCTTCTTCCAGACTGTGTCCATTTTGCATAAATGCGGTAGCAAAATCGACGACACCAGTCTTTTAAACTTGTTTCAGCACTTTCACATAACTGAACACAACTGTTATCTTTTAAAACACTGAACAAATAGTTAAAGTCGCGTAAATCTTTATGTGCGCGTGCGCATAAAGCAACGTGAATATCAAGATTTGTATTAAAATTTGGAAAATACATTGCGAGATTAGCTGGGATACAACGAGGTGTAAATCAACACTGATTTTAAAGTTACTAATAGTGACCTATTTATATAAAATCCAGGTATCCCAGGTATCCTTTGTTAAATATTGCAAGGTAATTAGTTATTGTGATAATTAGTAAATGATGCATGCTAAATTAGTGTATTAAGAGCCATTTAGTAATTAAATAATAGCAATGTTCTTATCAGTAATCATTAGTGCATCAGTTTTATATGTAAACCTTAAGTCCCTAATTATATATCCTAATTAGCTTATATCTTCTCTAATTGGCTGCTCAGAAATGTTATTGTAATAAGGTAAACCTTTAGAAAAACGGTTTTAATCAACAAAATAAACAAAAAATAAAAAAATTGTGTTATAAAATAAACATCACTCTTTATCCCAGAAAGTGCACATTTGGCGCACTATGTGTCTTAGTATTAAATATAGCTCTTAGTATTAGCATTATGATATTAGAGACCGCTACTTGAAACAAGCCCGGAATCAGGAGGGAGAGAGCTCGATACACTCATTTTCATAGTAAAATTTCACAATTTCTCAAATTACTCCCGAAATATGGGAGTTATGAAGAAATTCATCACCACAAGTTATGAAGGCATTAAGTAATCGAATAAGATGGCATCATTAGTTTGGCATAATTTTACTCTTTTTTTTCGGACATGTCTACGTCCAACCGCTCCCATACATTCGTTCCACTGTGTGACGCCCAGACTCCGATCTCTGCCCATAATAAATACAACTGCCTAGTTACGTCGATAGGATAAGTTAACTTTTATGACAGTGTGTGAGGTGGACATTTGCCGCTGATAGGTAAGAACGCTGGTGCTAAGATACTGGGGTTTGCAGCATTTCGGTGGTGTAGCCTCCCCAATCCTGCAGTAAATAAGGTAATGAATACTTGATCAAATTAAATTATTTGGTGTAGGGGTATGGCACAGGCCATATTTAGGTGCCTCACCAGATGGCCTACTGGGACACGACACAATTATCGAAGTGAAATGTCCGTATTCCACCAGGGATGCAATGATCACACCAGCAACTGTCCCCTATCTGGTTAATGATATAAAAAATCATAGTTTAATGTTAAAAAAAACTAGCCCCTATTATTATCAGATACAGGGCCAACTATATTGTACTAATAGAACATTCTGTAATTTCATTGTATATATTTAGAGGTATGAGGAACAGGGTGTAAAGTTCACTCATACTCTATATAGTAATGGGAGGATCCTCCGACCAGACGGGTATTGCGTCTGGTGGGCAACTGCCCAACGGTTGATGTCGGGATGTTGTATATATGCTAGTCGCGCGGTAAACTCTAATAGCGCGATGCAGGATTTGTGACGTCAGGTCTTTGATGCGTAGTTCGCATGTGGCGTTGTTCATACCGCCACATATACATTCAAGGCCCTAGAAGTAATATATGTTTCAAGAGATGAGGAATTTATTTCAGAGATGTTAGAAAAAGTTGATAACTTCTTTAACAATTATTTTAAACAAGCAATTTTGAATAAATGTTTATACAAAAATTATGATTTAATCAAAAAAACAAATGAATAATAAATAAGCTGGACCTGTATTTTTGTTATTTTCTTTAGTAAAATAAATTATTAGTTATTAGGGTGTGAAAATGAAACTTATGAAAATAATTATTTGAATTTCTTTTTATTATTCACAATCCTTTCTCTAAAATTACACAACATTAAACAAATAAAAAATATCTCAGAGGCCAAAGGCACATAAAATGAGACTAAAGGTGCCTGCAAAATTTTATAAGTTTTTGTTAAGCCTATTAATCTTTCTATGTGTACTCTTTGACTAGCAAGTCTCTGATCACGCTTTAATACAAACCCTGGCAACTGTGATCTGCCTTTCAAGAAAGCAGGTATATTGATTGACACATTTTTCACTGCAAATAAGTCCTGGACATTAAACCCTCTATCAGCCATGACACTATCACCTTTCTTCACACAAATTAATCAATAAGCTGCGTTCAATCATCTGCCTGTCACTTGTTGCTCCTTCATAACCTTGTGAACAATAAGACAAGAGTCCACCTGGTGTTGACCCCACCAAAAACTTAATGGTGTTTGTGTTTTTATATGTGCTGTATGTGGCTCTCTGAGATATTGGATTACTTGGCTTAGCAATAGATACTTCTGTTGCATCAATAATAACTCTAGTTTTGTTATTATGTTCTTTGAATATCTCAGGCATGTAATAATCCACTAAATCACGTCGGGGCCAAATATTTATGAGGGACCACACATCATATATAAAGAGAATCCAAGTTACTAATATATTTGAAACTACTGTTTTGCTTACATTGAACATTTTAGCTATTTCATAATCTAGTTTATTGCGTCTGAGCTTTATCAACAACATTAGGAACTGGTCTTCAACCGACGTACCTACTACTTGACTCCAGCGGAAATTTAAATGATTTGCCATTGGTAAAAGAGTATTGAGCACTAGATTTAATTTTAAATACGATTCTAATCCAGTGTAAAACATAACTGCCTCATCATCTGTGAACAATAAATCTTTACAAAAGATTCTTAGAGTAGCACTTGTCTGTGTTCCTGATGACTTATGTTGAGTTGGGTTAGGGATTGTTTTCTCTAGTTCTTCAGTTAACTCTGTTTCTACGTATTGTTCACAGGCAATATCCGGTGTGTTTGTGTGATGATCTTGGGTAAAAATGTATACATTATCAGGAAGACTCAAATCTTCTGAACTGGGCCTCAAGTCTGCTATTACAATAGTGTCAGAATGGTCTCTTCATTGTGAGTTTTTGACAGATTTGCCATACAAACACTGTCAAATACTCACAATGGCGAGACCATTCTGACACTATTGTAATAGCAGACTTGGGGCCCTGGTAGTTTGTACAGCTGATGTTTCAAAGAGGGTCTTTCTAATATTTCTGTTTAATATCCGCTCTTCTCGAGCTTGCGCTTCTTGTGAGAGTTTTAGTAGTCCACGGAAACACTGTTGGGACTGCTGTTTTCTTCAGGTAACGGTGCTTACTTGTAACCAAAAACGATAAAGAACACATTTTCATTATGATGCTGAATATTTTTAGAACAAAATTATTATTAAATACTAGTTTTATGGTAATCTGTTTCCAAGAAATGTTTACGACATAACCTAGATTTTTTTTCCGGCTTGAAGTTTTGTCTCCTTATGGCTTTTAGCCACTTCTTTCTCATTGCTGAATCTTTAAGAAACTGATGCGCACCGATTTCCTTACAAAAATGTACTTCACAGATCTTTGGCATTGTGAAAATAATTAAAATAACAAATATTCCATACAAAGTTCTATTTTGGTTAAAGGTATGCTAGCGCCACTTTGACAGTTGCCAACCCCATTGACGCAGAATATGTAGTACTTTATTTTTACTTATTGTAATTTTGTCTTATTATATTGACAAACGAAAAAGAATGAAACGTGTTCATTGTAGATAGAAGTTTTTATTTGATAAAATTGTGTTTATTTGGAATATAATGGACGCTGAATCAAGATATTTATGGCTTAAATTAGGTTTACTTTACGATTTTTTCCGTGAAAACTCAAGGAATTTAAAGAAATTCTAGAACTCCAATAAACAAGTAAAACATTCAACTTATCTTTTAGTAATTTTAGCTTTTATAAGAATTGAATGTAAGAATGTGAATTTGAGCGTCAAAGATCCATCGCCGACGGTTTTTCTTGCAAACTGAATTCGTAAAATATTTATAGTAAATTACACGAAAAGAAAAATGAAAATGTGTAAGTCCAACTTACAAGAAAGAGAATGGCACTATCGCTACTCATAATCAAATAATTAAAATATCTTACTGCTGCTGAATATAACAGCGTCAAAAATCGTGAATTTGCGTAAAAAATGTAATAGTCCTTTAGTTTATCGACTGAGTCTTATTACTAAAGGCTAGAAAAAAACTCTCGTCTTCTTACCAAACTTAGGTGCGCATGAGTGGCGATAAGGGAATATTGAAAATGTGTATTGAGTAGCTAGGAATTGTAGGTAACGTCAGTTGTTCTACAAGTTCAGAAAATGTGATATTATAGCCAGATATCCATTATAGGATCGTCTTATCTTTAGTACAGTATAATCTCACTAATCCGGCACTTCGATAGATCGGCACGTCCAATAATCCGGCACCCTCCGCCCACGCCTCCCTCACCCCTCTATACCTGTGCCAGTCCATGCCGACTTCCTAACAGAAAATGCGCACAATAGCGGTACCTTGTTTGTCTCTTTCTTCTCATATAAATTGTATCACTATCTCTTTCGCATTGAAATTTTTGTATCAAGATGGTCGTCTGTTTAAATAGTTCATAGTCTGTGACCTGTGCGCTTCGGTCGCTGCGTCGTCGGCTAGCAGTCTAACCTCAAAACTTATCACGTGCACATGCTTACGTATTTGTTTTTTTCAAGTGAGAATAGTTTATAGTTAAAAATGTCGAATAAACGCAAACACAAGACACTAGATTTGAATAATAAAATGGAGATTTTAAAGAAGTTAGATAGTGGAGAAAACATGTGCAAATTGGCAAAAGAATATGGTGTTGGGCGTGCTACTATACACGATCTTAAGAAAAAAAGGCAAAAGATAGAAGACCACATCAAGACAATGGAATCGGGGCCAAGAAAGCGTAAAACACTAAAAGTTGGCGATTGTCCAAAGATGGAAAACGCTCTTTACATGTGGTTCATACAACGGCGTTTTAAACACACTCCTATATCTGGAGAAATTCTGAAAGCCAAAGCAATCGATTTTTTTTTTTAAAATTCCCACAAAGATGATTTTCGTGCCAGCGATGGATGGCTGGATAAATTTAAAAAACGATTTGGTATCCGTCTATTAACCATATCTGGTGAGAAATTATCAAGCGACGAATCTGCAGTACAGCCATTTATTCAGCATTTTAAAAACAAAGTAGAAGAACTGGGTCTTCTTCCTGACCAAATCTATAACGCAGACGAGAGTGGCCTGTTCTGGAGACTGTTGCCCAATAAAACATTCGTATCTTCTAAAGAAGCAAGTGCACCAGGTCGTAAAGTGAGTAAAGATAGAATCACATTCATGCCGTGTTCAAATGCTACTGGAACGCACAAATTGGATTTATTAGTGATTGGCAAAGCAGAAAATCCCAGAGCTTTCAAGAACATTTGTCTCCCAGTCTGCTACAAGAACCAAATTAGAAGTTGGGTCACGAGAGAGGTATTTAGCGAATGGTTTCATAAAGACTTTGTCCCAGAAGTCAAGAAGTTTATGAAAAGATCCAACTTGCCCATAAAAGCTTTACTCGTACTTGACAATGCTCCAGGCCACCCAAATGAACAAGAACTTAAATCAAGTGATGGGAATATCCAAACCATCTTCCTACCACCAAACTGCACACCTTTACTGCAGCCGATGGATCAAAAAGTTATCCAAAAAATAAAATCTTTGTATAAAAATAAATTGCTGGTCCATATTATATCTCAGGATGGTGATATAACGCAGAGCCTTAAAGGATTGAATTTGAAGGATGTTGTATTCTCTCTTGCTCATGCTTGGAAGTCTGTTTCATCTAAGTTAATCCAATCTTCATGGAAAAAGTTATGGCCTACAATGAATGATATGTCAGAAATAGAAGAAACAGATGAATGGGATCCTGAAGATAATGTGCCTATTACCGATTGGTTACAAAATCTATCAGAAAAAGGATTGGAGACAAGTGAAGTAAATTTAAATTCTTGGTTTGAAGGAATCGAAGAAACAGAGCAAATTATGACAGATGAAGAAATTGTATGTGAAGCAGTACAAGAAGAAAGCTTTGTAGAAATATTAGAGCCACCAACTACTACAACTGCTGTAAGAGTTAAACCAGATAATGCATTGATTTGTTTCAATACCTGCATAACATGGGCAGAAGAAAACGGCATTCCGCCAAAGATATTATAATTCTTCGCAACATGCGAGAAAAGGTTTTTAAGCAAGGACTACAAGTTGCACAAAAGCAGACCTCAATTAAGGATTATTTTAAAACTAGTTAGTTACATTATGTACCTACATGTTAATTTAATACATTACATACATACATTTATTCCCTCTATGAAATGACTTTTTATTTTAATAATTACCTATGACTTTTTCAGTATAATCCAGTAATCCGAACATTCCAATAATCCGGCACCCTCCGGTTTTTAATAGTGCCGGATTAGTGAGATTGCACATGTGTAACCATTGGGTATAAAATAAAGATAAGCATCCTGCATAATTTACCTCCTCTACGGTCGACGATAGTTGTTGAACTTCTGCGGATGTGATGATGTCTTCTATGATCTGTTTTGCTGATTCTGTTGAGGGGCAGTCTGCCGCGACTTCTGTGTTGTTGCCGGCGGTTTCCGGTTCGGAGCCTTGAGGCCCAGAGGTTGTAATATGTTGCAGTCGACTGGCCAACTCTTTGTGTATTTCTGGCCCATAATGTTCTTTTTTGGCAGGGTCATCTTTGAGAATTTCCAGTATTTCTGTGTCAAGGGCAATGTCCTCATCCTCTTTGTTTTGTATCTGACTTGAGGGTTGATCCTTGTTTGTTACGTCTAAATCAGAAATTACTTCAGTGTTTGACGAAGGCGGAGGTATTTCTATTGTCTCCGGAAGGATTCTAGAGAAGGAACATCATCATATTTTTGTGGGCTCTGCCATCAATTCTTCCAATAAGTTGTCTGGAATGTTTTATAGCCGTATGAGTATTGAAAATCCCTATAGGTAGGTAGGACCTACCTAAAAAACATAATTTATGTGAACAATACTGTCCGAGCGCACACACGGTGCCGCGGGAGATGTACGCGGGGTGCGGGAGACGCACGGGACGGCGGGGCGGCGCGAACCAATCAGCGCCGACCGACGCCGGCGTTCGTCACTTCAAGAAATCTCACTAGCGAACGGTCATGTTCGCTCCGATTTAAAATATTTTATAGTATTACTTTTTACAATATACCTATTTAAATTATACAGTCCACTCGTCTTTTTATTACATTCAACCAACAATATACCTCAAACATTGGTCCTTCCACCGGCAAAGAAGAATCGTCGTGCCGAGATAATACTGTAAAACATATAAGTCGGGTGACGCGGACTTTGACCCGAGACACAGGCGCCAATCTATTGTGCCGTGTCATCGCTGTCTACAAGTGAAGATATTGAAAAAATTGGAGTCACCATCACCAGTGGATTACACGTGCGCCTATCTATTGCGCCGTGATATCGCTGTTAAAGTGAAGATTTTGGAAAGAATATCCAGTGGATTATTTGGATAAGAACGGGCGTGTTGTGAGTTCGTTCCAATTTTTCCTTTATTCCACACTTCTGTGCGTCTATTGCATTAGTCTTTTTATTTCAATTCAATTGTCTTCCCTTTATTTGAGTTGGCTCAAGCTAATCACTTCGCATGTAATTTCATTTCGCTCTGCTAGTGGCGATCGCATTGACGCCATTTTGATTCATAAATTCATATTGCGATTATCACATGTGGGACAGATAACGGCTAAGTTATAGGCATTTAATTAGCTGTTAGACCGCATAACGCATTATCTGTGTGCATCAGCTGTGTGCCTGTGCGCCGCCTATTCATTACCTTCTCGGATTCGTGTTATGCTCATTATTTTAAGTGCTTAAACTTTTCATTGTTTGCCTTTTCCTATTGCAAGATGGCTGACAAACTAATTAAAAAACGCAGTTCGATGAAGGCTAAAGTTACTAATTTTACCAATTATCTCAACGCTTTGGAAAACAGTGATCGATTGACCGACCTGCAGGTACTCGATCTAGAAAGCCGGTTTAGCAAATTTGAACTATTGTATGACGAATTTAATTAATTGCAGGCCGAGATTGAGCTGTTATCGGACCACCCCGATGATGCATACGCTGATCGCTACAAGTTTGAAGAAAGTTATCACACCTTGGTTGCCATGGCGCGGAAGGTTATTTCTGCTGAGCATCAACGGCAGGTCAAGGCTTCTGCAGGTTCCGTATCAGGCTCCGAGGTGACAGGTGGGACAAAAAACAACTTTATACGTTTGCCTAAAATCGATTTACCTCGTTTTGATGGTAGCTATCAGTGTTGGCTGGAATATAGGGACACTTTTCTATCCTTGATCCACAATAATAATAGCATTGATAACATTAACAAATTTCATTACCTACGTGCTTCCCTAAAGGGACAAGCAACTGAAATTATAAAAAATATAGATTTTAGAAATGAAAATTATGGATTAGCTTGGGACTTATTATGTGAGCGGTATGATAATAGCCGCCTATTAATAAACAATCATGTCAAGGCACTATTTAACGCAGAGCCTATTACCAATGAATCCAGTGCTGCTTTACGACGCCTTGTTGATGTTACAAATAAAAATATAAGAGCGTTAACATTATTGAATGAGCCTACACGGGATACTCTCATTATCTATTTAATGACATTAAAAATAGATAGTATTACCAGTAGGGATTGGGAAGAGTACCGTATCACTTTACCGAACTCACCTACTTTGCTTCAGTTTTGTACATTTATGAACAATAAGGCCGATCTATTAGAAACATTAGAGGAAAATAAAAAACTAGATAAAGTGCAATCAAACAGTAGTAATAAATCTAAAAGTTTTATTGTCACATCACAAAAACAAGAAACAAAGAACAATGAGAAAGACACAAGTAAAATTACTTGTCCACTTTGTTCTCAAAATCATTTTCTTTATTCATGTGAAGCTTTTAGAAAATTAACAGTACAAGAAAGAGTACAGAAAGCAAATGAATTCAAAGTATGCATGAATTGTTTACGTGTCATGTAGAAAAGCGTTGTAGATTTTCACGCTGTAAGTACTGTAAAAACCGTCATAATACCTTATTACATTTAGATCAACCCGAGACTCAAGTAGTAAATAACCCTATGCCTACTCCGTCTTTTAATAATGTATCACTTTCTGCAGATATACAGCCTACTTCTCAGACACACATTTTGCTGTCCACAGCTGTGGTGAAGGTGGTGAGTGACAAAGGCGAAAGGTACAACGCCAGAGTCCTACTCGACAGCGGTAGCACAGCCAACTTCATCACTGACAAGCTTAGCAGTGATCTGGGTTTGTCTCGAGTTGGTACCGGCTCCAGGGTCACAGGTATAAATAGTTTGACCAGTAACAGTACACATTCTTGCAACCTCACTATTGAGTCCTCATACGAATATTATTCGTTTAATATTACCTGTCTCATTCTGCCTGAAATTACTAGGAGATTGCCAGCATCCTACATAAATATCGATAATGTACCAATTCCTTCAGGATTAGTATTAGCGGACCCATCTTTTAATATTCCATCAGACATCGATATTCTGTTAGGAGCCGAACTATTTTGGGATGTTATTCAGGCCAATCACATCAATTTAGGAAAAAACTTACCAAAGTTGTGTGAAAGCAAATTAGGATGGTTGATTTCGGGTACTGTGCCTACTAGCTCGCAAATACAAACATATGTTTGTAATTATTCAGAAATAAATACAAGTCCTGATTTAAATAAGTTTTGGGAACTTGATACAATATCACCTAGGCATTGCCTTTCATTAGAGGAACGCGCTTGCGAAGAAAGTTTTCATTTAAATACTGTCCGTGGCTCGAGCGGCCAGTTTGTTGTTACTATGTCACTTAAGGCGGATCCCAGCGCTCTCGGTGACTCATACGCTGCGGCTAAACGTAGGTTTTTATCATTAGAAAAACGCTTTGAACGCGATCCAATTTATAAAAGCATGTATATTGATTTCATGAATGAATATCAAACGTTAGGTCATATGACTGAGGACAGCGATTTATCAGTTATTTATAAAAACAATATTAGTTATTTCTTGCCACACCATGGCGTTTTACGGGAATCCAGTAAAACGACGAAGTTGCGAACAGTCTTCGATGCATCAGCAAAGTCAACTTCGGGATTATCACTAAATGACATTCAATATGTAGGCCCGACTGTACAGAATGACCTACTATCGATCTTACTTAGAGTTAGACAACACAAATATGTAATCTCAGGGGATATCGAAAAAATGTATCGAGCTGTCGACATAAATCCCAGTCAACGATCGCTACAACGCATTCTATTCAGGAAAGATCCATCTGAGCCTCTCAAAACTTATACTTTGAATACAGTCACATATGGGACGGCGTCTGCACCTTATCTTGCGACCAAATGCCTTGTGAGCCTCGGTGATATTACTGATGATCAGCACGTAAAAAGTAGCATCCAACGTGATTTTTACGTAGACGATTTAATGAGTGGTTCAGACACTATACGCGGCGCAATAGAACTTTGCCAGAAAATAAAAACTATATTAGCTTCAGCTAACTTTAACATAAGAAAATGGCAGTCAAATAGTACTCAAATTCTAAAAGAGATAGTAGACGTAGAGGATGATTCTTGCTTGGATTTAGATTTATCTGATAATTACACATCAAAAACTTTAGGGTTACTATGGCTATGCAAATCAGATGTTTTGTCATTTTCCATTAATATTGACATTCACAAAACAATAACAAAAAGACACATTTTATCTATAATAAGCCAAATTTTTTACCCATTGGGGTTAATTGGTCCATGTGTTGTCGAAGCAAAAATTATAATGCAAAAATTGTGGGTCTATAAGTGCGACTGGGATGATGAGGTTCCTCAGGATATAGCAGATCAATGGTCCACATTCGCAAATGCATTAAAAAAATTAAATTGTTTAAATGTTCCCAGGTGGATTTTATGTGAAAACTCTGTCACTAATGAAATACATACATTCACAGATAGCAGTGAGAAGGCATACGGCGCTTGTATTTGTATACGCAGTATTGATAGCACTAATGCAGTCATGGTACGCTTATTAGCTTCTAAAAATCGTATAGCTCCGATAAAGCCAACAACGATGCCTAGGTTGGAGCTATGTGGGGCGCTTTTAGGTGCAAGATTGTGTACAAAGGTAAAAGAATCTCTTACCATACCTGTTAGCCGATGCGTCTTTTGGTGTGACTCAACGATAGTGTTGAGCTGGTTATCCACACCATCAACTCAACTTAAGCCTTTCGTTAGGCATCGTGTTAACGAAATACAGGAGACCACCCTTGGATCTGTATGGAACTATGTGCCAACTCGAGACAATCCCGCAGATCTCGTTTCTCGAGGGGTGAAGGCTGATCATATCAGCGATTCTAGCTTATGGTGGGCAGGTCCATCATATTTGTCTCAGGATGAATGTCTGTGGCCGAAACCACCAAACGATGTTGTGAAACAGGACCTGCCTGAACTAACTTATTTTGTAAATCGATCGGATAATCCAGTTAATCAAACTGTAATACAACAATTAATTCATAAATATTCAGATTTTAATCATTTACAAAGAATTGTTGCCTACATTAAAAGGTACATTTACAATTTAAAAAATACAAATAATAGGTTGGTAGGCTGTCTGTCTAATCAAGAAATCCAATCATCATTAAAATGTGTATTACGCAATGCACAAATTGAAATATTTCCTGATGAATATTCTATTTTAAAATTAGGAAAGACTTTGCCTCATAAAAATCGACTCATATCTTTATCTCCTTTTTTAGATTCTGATGATATTATTCGTGTTGGAGGCAGACTAAATAACTCTCCATATGATTATAACGTGAAACATCCCATACTCTTGTGCAGTAAGCATCATGTAACTAAAATCTTATTTCAAACTGTTCACAGAAAACTGTTACATGCGGGACCTCAGTTGCTCTTGGCCAATATTCGTCAAAACTATTGGCCCTTAGGGGGCAGAAACTTATCTAGATTCACTGTTCAAAAATGTGTAGTGTGTTTTAGGCATAAGGCACAAAATGTACAACCAATAATGGGACAACTTCCAAAATCACGAAGTAATTTAGAATTCCCGTTCTTAAATTCAAGTGTCGAGCAAGTGTCAAGTGCCCAATACTGATCGCTGACCGGAAGGGAAGAGGTTGCAGACTTATAAAGTCGTACATATGTATCTTTGTCTGCCTCGCTGTCAAGGCCGTTCACCTGGAGCTTGTCACGGACCTTACAAAGGAAGCATACATGGCTGCCTTAAATAGATTCATTGCGCGCCGTGGCAAGCCTCGTAGTATATTGTCCGATAACGGCACAAATTTTGTGGGTTCTTGTAATCAATTACGTCTTTTCTTACAGAATTCAAATATTGCATACGATGTAGCTCAGGAGGGAATTGAATTCAATTTTGTGCCTGCCTACACCCCCCATTTCAATGGCGTTGCCGAGGCCGCCGTACGCTCCACAAAACATCACTTAAAGAGGCTGCTTAAACTGACGCACTTCACGTACGAAGAGATGGCAACGTGCCTAACTCAAATAGAGGCTATTCTCAATTCCCGACCCCTTACTCCTTGTTCTCCTGATCCACTTGATTTCTGTGCCCTAAGGGCTATTACGCACTGTCGACTAGTCGCCGGCGACTCAGTCCCTCGGCGACCGAAACATGGAAAACAGGGCCGGAGACCGAGCCGAGCGACAGTATTCCAAGTACATTCGTGCAGAATGGACGTTGAAGAACTTGCAATAGTAGCGGCGCTACTAATTATAAAAAGAAAGAAAAATAAAAAAAAATCAAAAGAGTATTGGGTGCATCCTTTGATAGAAGAACGGAGGTCAAAGGGAATGTTTAAAAAATTTTATGAAGACGTTAGAAAATATCCTCGTAAATTTTTTAATTATGCAAGAATGTCTATGAGTTCGTTTGATGACTTATTGTGTCTTCTAAAACCACATATAACTGGCATAGATACAAATATGCGACCATGTATTTCTCCGGAAGAAAAACTTTTTATAACACTAAGGTAAGTGACAATTCAAATAAAATTCATTCCTAACATTTATTTTTTACGGGATTTTAACACAATTTACATTACATTCCCGGACACATCTATCGGCCAAACCTAGTGTTTAAAGTGTTGACAATCCCTAGCTAAAAATAAATGTTAAGTGGTGCAATAAGTTTTTATGCAGTTTTTTACGAAAACGATGGCCAGTAAATCAGCTTCACACCTGCAAAAACTTATTGCTCCTCCTAACATTTATTTTTAGCTGGTCTCCAGTCAAAACTTAAAACTCAAGGTGGGCCGATAGATGTGTCCGGGAGTGTGTTTAGAGTTACAGATAATGCCATCCACGAAGACGCGCGATTAAATTTAAATAGAGCATCTTTCGTGCTGTTCATAATACTCTTTCCTGATTAGTCAATTTCTATTAGTGTGCGTTTGCATTCATCGATAATTAGCGTGTATCGACAGATGTTTAACACATGCGGAAGATAGCACACATGCATTTGAACAAAGAGTGGGGCGCGTCTTCGTGGATGGCACTATCTGTAAGTCTACTCTTCGATGACATAATTTAAAAATATACGGTAAATAATTATAAAACATGTATTTTTTTAAAGTACTTAATGAAATCAATATTATAAACGAACGCACAACAAAAGGAAATATTCAAAATAGATCCAAAATGTCAGAATCTTGTGAGGTATTTGAAGTGACAGTAGAAAATCGCGACTCTGGGCGTTCACGTTCTGAAGGAGTTGAAGTTGGTAGCGTATAATAATGTTGTGCTTCAGGGCGTGATTGTTGACTTGGTGCTGTTGAACGCCCGGCCTCCGGTGTGAAGTAACCACGCTCATACTCGTACTCATTAAAATTTCGCCACATTGTGTTTGGATATATATTATTTTGAGTAGAGGATCGGAATGATTCGATTACACTGATTAATTGAATTTTCGCAGCTGACTTTTTGTGCTCCGGAATTGCCCTAAATGATGATAATAGGGACATCAGGAACATTCTGTCCTCATCTTGTTCCAAAATATCCTCCTTATTTTTGCGAGTTTCAATACACTTGTTTAATGTGGTTAACAGTTCGCTTGTGCCATCATCTGACGTTTTTTTCTTTTTTCTTCCGACTATATTTTCTCTCGAGTAAGGTCCTAAAGGTTCTTGATCATTTGTCAAATGTTCTTGTTCAGCAATGTTACTCTCTGTGTTCAAATTACCAACGGTATTCTTCAAAAATAACAGCTGATTATAATAAATATAGGGAGTTTTATGGGAAGCAGCAGATCCGCTTTTAGTATTTTTTAATCTTCGTACTTCTCGCGAAAAGCAGCTTCTTATATTTTTCCATTTCTTTTGAAGTGAATGACCTGTAAATAATGTATATATTAAAATTATTTTTTAATTCCAGATATCTTGGAAGCGGTTGTAAATTTGTAGATTTACATTACTCATACAGACTTGGGATTTCAACTATAGCTGAAATAATAAGAGAAGTTTGTCATTTTATATGGGTTGTACTAAAAGACATGTGTTTACCGCAACCGACAAAAGAAAATTGGTTAAAAATCGCAAAAGATTTTCATTTACGGGCCAATTTTCCAAATTGCATAGGTGCCGTAGATGGTAAGCATGTAAGAATTATAAAACCATACAACAGTGGATCATTGTGTTATAATTACAAACACTTCTTTTCTGTAATTTTGCTTGCCATTTGTGACTCTGACTATAAGTTCATATACATAGACGTTGGTTCCTATGGAAAGGATTGCGATTCAACTATATTTACAAATTCAACGTTTTATCAAAAGCTAATGAACAATGATTTGCAAATACCCGAACCTAAGCCCATTTCATCAACAAACCCTATACCAGTACCGTTTATTATTGTGGGTGACGAAGCATTTGGACAAACTGACAAAATTATGCGACCGTTCGGTGGATCAAATTTAACAACAAAGAAAAAAATATTTAATTATAGGCTTTCTCGTGCACGACGCCATATTGAATGTTCGTTCGGCATATTAGCAAACAAGTGGCAGATTTTTCACAGACCTATCAACGTGAATTTAGATCTAGTATCATGCATCATCAAAACATGTTGCGCTCTTCACAACTATGTCCGAGAAAGAGACGGATATAAATTTGAAGATACCCTGAGCATTCCTGGCTTTGAAGAAGTCCCAAACGGTTTCCAAAGAGCTACGCGACGTGGTGCATCATACAGAGATGTATTTGCTGATTACTTTACAACTGAGGGTCAATTATCTTGGCAGATGAGCAGTATTAATTAATAAAAAATAAATGGCATTTCTTACTTACCTGAGTTTTTTTTTTCTTCGTCTGATAATTCTTCACCTCCAAATAACTCCACTATTTCTTCCCACTGTTTTTTCTTCAAATCCCGATTAGCATATTCCTCACTTTGTAAATCCCAAATAGCTTTTCGGGATTGTATTTCCGATATAAATTTATCCGTGTCAAAACTCATTGTGCGCGGCCGTCCGGTCGTTACGACAGTTGCTCGCAGTGTGAATGCTTTCATTTGAAACCGTGCTCCTATTGGTCGCCGGCGACCGGCAGTTGCCTGTGCGTCGCCACTGCGCGGCGAGTCGCCGAGTCGCCCGGGCAACCGGTGACTAGTGCGTAAACACCTATTTAAACTATACAATATTACAGTCGTCGACAACTGAGTCGCCGGCGACTAGTCGACAGTGCGTAATAGCTCTAACTCCTTCTCACTTTTTAATTGGAAGGTCACTCACGTCCGTTCCGCATCCACAGATGACTAACAGCGGAAACATCAGTCGACTCGAGCGATTCCAAAGGGTGGAATACATCAAGCAGCACTTTTGGACAAGGTTTATATCTGAATACGTATCTCTGCTGCAGCAGAAGACCAAGTGGTCTACAACATCGGGAGACATCAATTTGGGGAGCCTCGTCCTGATAAAGGATAAGGCGCTCCCTCCTCTCTGCTGGCTGCTGGGTCGCGTCGTGCAAGTGTTCCCGGGCTCCGACGGCGTCGTGAGGGTCGCCGAGCTGAAGACCAGGAAAGGGACGATTCGGCGAGCCTTCAATAACATTTGCCCGCTACCACTATCTTGAAGCTACCACTTCAACCCGGGGAGCATGTCCGAGCGCACACACGGTGCCGCGGGAGATGTACGCGGGGTGCGGGAGACGCACGGGACGGCGGGGCGGCGCGAACCAATCAGCGCCGACCGACGCCGGCGTTCGTCACTTCAAGAAATCTCACTAGCGAACGGTCATGTTCGCTCCGATTTAAAATATTTTATAGTATTACTTTTTACAATATACCTATTTAAATTATACAGTCCACTCGTCTTTTTATTACATTCAACCAACAATATACCTCAAACAATACTTTATACCCTAACTAGGAGTAGGTAGGTATAATTGTGCATTGGAAAAACCCATAGTGGGCGTCCACACTGAACGCGCGGTGACTAGGGCCTGTGGCGGGCGCGGCGGCGGAGGCGTGCGGTGGCCACAGTGACGCGCTAGCTCTTGTAGCGGTTTGACGTATTTCAGGGGTTGCGAACTATGGACGAGGATTTGATATTTTTTACTAGACAGTCCGATCCTGAGATGGGAGGTGATGAACACTAGAGATGGTGTACACGAAATAAATAAAAACAGAAGTATGTGGTGACATTTTTAAATTAATATGAAGAACTGAGATTATACCCTACAAAATTCTTTGAGTACACTCGAATGCCCGTATCAACATTTGACTACATCCTAAGTTTTATTATATTCAGTATTCACCGCCATTTTAAAACAAACAATATACAGACGCGCATACGCCGAGCGACAAGACCGAACTGGTTTGATACCCCCGCCAACCGCGCATTAGGTCGCTTGCGGACTAGGCCCGTAGTGCGGCCATAACGCGTGGATAGGAACGTTTGAAAACTACGCGCGCTATCTCGCTCGAGCCCGTCGCGCTAGGCGCCCGCCTTAGTCACTACACTATGCACGCAAGCGGCGGTTTCATATGTTTGATATTTCGCGCCCGTCGTCGCAACCGCGCTAGGCCGGCAGTGTGGACGCACACATAGGCAGATCCGATCACTTATTATGATTGCACAGTTTAAACAAATTACCAAGTACAATATTTTTAGTTTAAACAAATTACCAAGTACAATATTTTTTTAGAATGCAGTGTGACAGTCCAAGGAACAGCCTGTTATAGATAATGAGTCTATGACATATTAAAAAGAAATTGTCGTTTCTATGACTACTATGTTGTTATCCTTAGGGAGACGTCAATGAAAAAAGAAAAGGCAAATTTAATAAATGTTTAATTTAAATAAATAGTTCTATGTATAATAGATTTTTACTCCATAATAGGTTATGGGCATATAAAAAAAACGTGAGTAAAAATGAATATACATATTGAACCACTAAAAAGGGAAAATTATGACACATGCCGAATACACGCAAAAGCCCTTCTATTAAAAAAGGCCTTTGGAGTTACACAAACAATAAAAAAGCCGACTTGTGAAGGTGATGAACTAAATAAATATTTAGAAAAAAAAGACTTGACTCTAGCAGAATTATTTCTGATAATTTCACCTAGTGAACTGAAACAAGTGAAGAACTGTCAAACTAGCAAAGATGTCTGGGACACACTTGAGGGTATTTACTACAGCAAAGGTCCTGCACGAAAGGCAAGTCTTTTAAAAGAACTAATATTGAGAAAAATTTTAGAAAGCGATAATATAGTGGACCATTTGAACAAATTTATGGACATAATCGATAAGCTTGCAGATATGGACATAGAAATTAATAAAGATCTACTGAGCATCATGATGCTCTATAGTTTGTCTCAATCTTTTAAAAAAAATCGGATTGCAGTAGAATCCAGGGATGATTTACCAGATCCTCAAATCTTAAAGATAAAAATTATTGAAGAAGCTGAAGCAAGAAGAAATTTGTATAGTACAAGTGAACAAAATTCTACACAAGAAGCACTATATAGTAGACAGCGCAGAAGAAACAAAAATTATATTGTTGAATGTTATAAATGTAAAAAAAGAGGACATAAAGCCAATGAATGCTGGTCAAAAGTAACACAAGATAATAATAAAATTTCAAATCTATGTTGTTTTGAAGAAACATGTCTAAATACAAATGATAGTAAAGAAAAACTAAACAAGTGGTGCCTTGACAGTGGTTGCACGTCACATGACATATGAATTCGAAAGATTCCGAAATCTTGATAAGGATGAGAGCAAACACTTAAAGTTAGCATCTGAGAACTGTACAGCACAAATTGAAGGCCGTGGTACAGCAAAAATTAACATCAAAGAAAGACCTGATCTACAACTGACCGAAGCTTTATATGTACCATCACTAACTACAAACCTAATGTCAGTAGGAAAAATTACAGATAAAGGTGCAACAGTTTTATTTAAACAGAAAAATGCAACTGTAAAGCATAATGGTCAAATACTATTAAGAGCAGAAATAAATGAAGATGGCTTATATTATGTTAAGGAAAATATACAAGAAAAAGCAAGATTTTGCGAAGCAAATAAAATGCAACAATGGCATAGAAAACTAGCTCATCTCAATGAGGGACAAATGCGAATAGCACTAGATACTGTTACATAAAAGATTTTATCCCTCTAGAGGTAATGGAACAAAGCCTTCATGCAAGGTGGTTACGTATCGAAATACAAAGAAACAATAAACTGTTTGAAATAACATATATTTAAAAAGAATACTCCTTAAAACAATATACGGTAGCCTTTAAGGGTCTACCGCATTAATAATTAATTACTTATTTCCAAAACATAAACTAAGTTAACCTCTATAATAAGAATGTGACGAACTGTCACTTATTAATGCCAGCCAGCTCAAACTTCAGCTTAAAGAACTAAGGTCGTGGGGAGTTGGAGATTAAGCCAGTACTGTTCCGATTTTAAGTTAAGATTAAAATATAATAAAAGATTGAATTAGAAAGGTGTAACCTTCCAATTATTTTGTAAATAAACAATTAGTAAATGGGCGCCAGGGATTTAGAAAACCCCGGATCCCAGAGCCGACGAAGATGTCCAATATTCTTCCAGATTCAGATAACTGAGGATGTCGAACTCGGGGTCCTTAATTTAAAGAACAAAGGCGAACTCCCGAACAAATTTTTGTTGACATTTTTTATTGCGTTTACTTATGAAAAATATGTTAAAGTATAGATTTTGAATTCCTGAACAGTTTTATCTTCAGTTATACTTTTATAGGAAGTCAGGAATTAAAGATATTCCAGTTTGAAGTTCTAGAGGTTATGTCTTGTCAACAACAAAGTAATCGAAAAAGAAATACCTACTTACCACTTAAAATATCATTGATAGAAATGCATTTTTACGACAAAATAAGATACGGAGTACGTATTCAGAAAGGTATAGATATATTATATGGTAAATTACATGGTAGAGGTAGGTCACGGGTATAGAAAAAAAAAATACTTTTTTATAAAATATTTATTCCTCGTCTTCTCTTAATACAATGTCATCAAAAAAACCTGCAGGTGCTGAGATATTTTGTTGATGTCTAGCCCATCCTAGATACCACACCATTGTATGTGCGCAACATCCAACAGTTCGTTATTATTTCATTTGCCATTATTTTTCCCGGTATCATCGCATTTTATTGACACATATTTTGCAGTTGACACACATGATGCGTGTAGGCTTTACACGGTTACCCATCGTGATAAACAAATCGATGCACACACAACAAAATCCAAGGTATCAGCCAGAATTGGAATCCAGAGTCACAGAAAAATGTCGTCGTATAGGCAAACAATCAGAATTCTTAGGCAAGCACTAGTCACACAGGGAACATTAAATCTCAGAGTCCATAAGCAAAAGCAATTGATGAAGTAGAAAATCACGGAAAATCCATGGAAAACTAAATAACGAGACGCACGCGTAAACAACAAGTTGTCAATACGGTACATGTCAATATGCGTTGACAACTTAAATGTTTTACTTTTTTTTTTCGATTTTGCCATACTCGAATAAATTGCACTACGAGGGTGTGTATTAATTTAAACAATTATGACCGCTATATTCTTAGCACAAACAATGATTTTTATTTTCACATTTATTTTCTGTTGCAGAAATGTATTTCATAAGTATATTAATACAATACGAAAAGCAAGCATTTTATGTAATTTGAACAAGATTTATATTGCATGGCAACATTAAACGTTCAGCTTAGCAAAAAGTCATGAAGCTAAGCCAAAAAAAAGTAACGAAGCCATGATTATTTATCATCATCATTAATCTAGTCAATTCAGTTTTCAATTATGACGATTTTTTTTCCAGAGTTTAATAGGTGATAAGCTTGATTTGATAAAACTTAGTGAATTCTTTCGTCGGTACCTATCACGGTAATATATGTAGACGCTTAATAATTTCATCAACAATTTTCTCGCCATTGTTCTTTCTGATACAGGGGGCCTATTACGAACTTTAAAAAAACCAGGCAAGTTCCAGGCAATTCATTTCACTGGCTGGTTAAATTTCGTATTACGACATTCCTAATTCTAACCGACTTCACGCTGGGTAGTTTGTCTATGGCTGGCTTGTAATTCTCTGCCGTAACGTTCAGAAACATAATTAAATATTTATCGGTAAGTTACGGTTTTATTTAATCACATATTTTGTGATAAAAATAAGCAATTTATATTAATCTAGTTACTTTAGTATAAAAATAGGTGAAAATACGAACGCAGTGTATATTATGCTACTTAAATAATTCATTCATATTACAATTTTCTGAGTTTGTAAATTGTAACGCGAGATTAAGTTTCCGAACGAATTCCACTTGAAGGTCAGCGGGGAATTCGACCACATGGAAGAGTATTGTTTCATTGTTTCACAAACTACTATGAACACTATCTTATTGTTTGTTTAATACTTCCATTCGTAAGAATTTTCGGGGTATTAACAAAAATATGGCGTAAGCTCGTTATTGAGTATTTTCTTAATCAGTGTAAGAAAGTTCTTAGATATGATATTATAGAGTTGTATCCGATAAATCCGTGAATTTTGTATGACAGTCCCTGACATGTCTCAACTCCTCACTTGATTAAGTTGATAACGTTCAATGAATTGCACAGCATCCATGTGGAACGCATTAAGGCTCTTGATACAGGCGCGACACGCGACGCGACACAAAGGAACCGCGTGTCGCGCGACGAGCGGTGCCTTTGTTTCGCGTCGCGTGTCGCGCCTGTTTGTAGGAGTCTTTAATTTGATCACGAAGTCGTCTCCTTTTGTTCCTAGATTCGTTATTTTGATCAGAAAAGTCACTTTGCAGGAACTCAAACAGTTCATATTCGTCGCACATAATATTTTCTTTTGTTATTTATTTATTACTCGAGTAACTTCGGCAAATAAACCCAAAACAATTCAATAAAAGCTCCTCTGAAGTAGCGTAAACTGAAAGGATTGTGAGGTTACTTTTTGACAAGTTGTTATATGAAAAGAAATGTCAAATGAACGTTCGTAATACGGTATTGCCAGGCAATATTCGGGCAGAAGTCGGCCAGGGTGTCACGTGACCGCTGACTGGCTTGTTTGACGAGTTCATAATACGAAATTGCAAGGCAGTTCTGTTTACGCTGTAAACTGCCTGGAAATAAGAGTTCATAATAGGGCCCCAGACCGGGTTACCAATATTCAAAACCGGACAAAAGTAATATACCGGTTTATATGTATACCGTATTAAAATGAATAAAAATAGATGTAAGGGTAAAAAAAAAAAAACCGTCCCGCCTGCGCTAACGCTAGGCGGACTTGACCAGCCCCACAGTCGTCTCCGCAAGAGGCTTAGAGCTGTCTCGAGGAACGGGTCTCGCGTCCAGGCCCCAGACGCCACTCTAGATCCTGGCGGCGAGACGAATCACTCCAGGTGCCTCACCTGGAATTGACAATACGGAGACCCAATAATATCATGAGAATAAAAAGCTGACCATTGTTTGTATACATAGGTACCTCCATTTTAAATTTAATTGTATTAATTAATTTTATCATGCTTTAACATATTTTAATTCTTTAATTCTTATAATAAATAATATATTTCGCTTAATAAAGTATTAATCATTATTTTCTATTTTTAAACATGTATTGTAATTTATTTATTTGTATTTTAATTATTTTTAATGCCCTTCCAGGGTACATGTTTGAAACTTATAATTATCTTCATCCAACCCTTGATGTTTGCAATAAACTGATTTAATTTTATTTGATAATACATTTTAATATCCAAGGACAAAAAACCTTGGTGTTTTATTTAGGAATACTGGTAAAAAAAAATTGTAATTTTTTAAAAGCAGCACAATGTGCAGTAAATAAAATTAAATAAAAGTGTATAAAACAGTACAAACATATAAACATTAACAAAGAATTCCGCGCGACGGTTTTTTTTCTCTTAAAATTAGAATAACTGGAAGGTTATAGAAACAGTACTCTGGCTTGTAAGGTACAGCAAAAGACGTAACCTCTTTCTCCAACTAATACACACGTTGGTCGCCACTGTTACATAAATGATTTTATCCCTCTAGAGGTAATGGAACAAAGCCTTCATGCAAGGTGGTTACGTATCGAAATACAAGAAAACAATAAACTGTTTGAAATAACATATATTTAAAAAGAATACTCCTTCTTAAAACAATATACGGTAGCCTTTAAGGGTCTACCGCATTAATAATTAATTACTTATTTCCAACACATAAACTAAGTTAACCTCTATAATAAGAATGTGACGAACTGTCACTTATTAATGCCAGCCAGCTCAAACTTCAGCTTAAAGAACTAAGGTCGTGGGGAGTTGGAGATTAAGCCAGTACTGTTCCGATTTTAAGTTAAGATTAAAATATAATAAAAGATTGAATTAGAAAGGTGTAACCTTCCAATTATTTTATAAATAAACAATTAGTAAATGGGCGCCAGGGATTTAGAAAATCCCGGATCCCAGAGCCGACGAAGATGTCCAATATTCTTCCAGATTCAGATAACTGAGGATGTCGAACTCGGGGTCTTTAATTTAAATTTCTGATACAGACCGGGTTCCCAATATTGAAACCCGGACAAAAGTAATATACCGGTTTATATGTATACCGTATTAAAATGAATAAATATAGATGTAAGGGTAAAAAAAAAAAACCGTCCCGCCTGCGCTAACGCTAGGCGGACTTGACCAGCCGCACAGTCGTCTCCGCAAGAGGCTTAGAGCTGTCTCGAGGAACGGGTCTCGCGTCCAGGCCCCAGACGCCACTCTAGATCCTGGCGGCGAGACGAATCACTCGAGGTGCCTCACCTGGAATTGACAATACGGAGACCCAATAATATAATGAGAATCTAATTTACTTTACTTGAGGTGACCGAGCTAGGAAATCTAGAAGGCTAAAACATTAGCCGGTTAACATAGCCTGTTGCAAACACAACATAATGAGCTCCGACTTCTGTTTGCCTTATCCTGAGTGGTGGGACAATAGGAATAAGAATTACCCACGCGGCGTCCATCAACTTCACAGAAAAACCTCAATACACTGCCTTGAACATTCTAATCCAATACCATGAGTAACCTCCTATGGCATATCTATTGTAAATAGTCAGCTGGTGAAATACTCACGGTTGGTTTAAGGAGAAAACACTCGACTGCAATATCTTCGACCGGCCGGAAAGCAACCTGCGTAGACGCAGCTAAGAATCCTGTAATAAATATCAAATACTTCACAACGATTCCCTTTATATATAACCGGGAAGGACTCACAGATTTCTTCCAAACACTATTTAACAACGAAGCTCACCTTTTAGAAGTGGTAATTAATTGCAGTCACTTCTCACGCGTGTTCAAGGGCGAATGGACGCTCAACTCGGCAAATATTTATGGCCTAGAAGCCAACCGGAACTGGACGAGAGCATTCAGAAAATCTCCCTTACTTCAGGCAAAACTATTACCAGTTCACGGAAGATATCCACATCACTTACGACACTTAACTCTTGAAAATCACTAACAACTATCCAACATGACGTTTGAACGCTGAAACACTAAAAATCCTTCAGATCCAGAATTATAAACTAATTAAAACAAATCTTTGGCAGTCTACAATGCCAAAATTTGTTTAGAATGGGGTAATTTACCCATAATATTAATTAGGGAGAATTAGAATAATTACCAGAAACATTACGTCAAAGACACTTCACAGATTAAATATGTATTCATTTGACAATGAAAGTTCTAGAAAAAAGTTTATAATGAAAAAATTAATTCATTTCCGTTTTCGGTTATTTAGTTTATTATTAATTTTATTACCGTAAGCCGAAAATAATTAAGGACTGGTCACTGGATATTATTTTGATGCTTACCAATCAATATGTTAAAATGAACTAGTATCGATTAAAACTACAACCATGAATCGGCGACAACAGATGTCGCTTATAACTGACAGAAGCTGACGTTTGATTGAATGACATTTGTGTTGTTATTCTATTTTGCAATCAAACTTATTTACAATATTTGGTCTAATTAATTGTGCAAACCTGTTTAGAAAAGTGATTACTTTACAGAAAGTGAAACTACAAAGTCCAGTGACGAAATACAGTTTAAGGAATGGATCATTAGTAGTGTATAATTGGGGTTCCTGGATCAAAGATCCAGGAACCCCAATTATACATTTGATATAAACTAGACAATCAGTCAATCAATCAATATTTGTCCATACATTTCATTCATTTATTTTAAGGTTGTATTCAGAATGAGTGTTCAGAAATCATCTATTCAAAGAGATTAATTTCAATAAAATCTATTTATACTTTTTGTGGTTGTGTGTTTGTGCGTGTGTTGTCTTTGGTATCATGATAAAAGAAATAAAGAATGCTGTCAACTAAGTAAACACATTTTATTATTATTTCACAAAAAGCCTGAGAAGAATAAATAATCAATTACAAAACATTTGATTTCTTGATCCACAATTGACATTTCATCATAGACATTTTCTACAATTGCATAGGCTTCAGACAATGTTTTCACTTGAGCGAGCTTGAATCGCTTTCTAAAGAAATTCATACGGGTCTCATAGTAACCTTTTACCCTTGTTAAGTAACGTAAACGTGAATCAAGACAATTCAGTAAATATTTCAGACACCACCACTCTTCACAACAGAGAACGATCGATTTTGTTCCAATGTCAATTATGATGAATTTTTTTCTTCCTTCTTGTTCATGTTCAGACAGGTTTATATACTTGATCACAAATTGTTGTTCTCGCTGCCGCTGCTTTGGTAAAGGAATTGAACTAGATGTGAAGAATCCTGATATTTCAGAGGCGTTTTCCATAAATATCATGTCCCACTCGTCTCTAGTAAATGTTATCCGATTAGCGATATCAATGCACTCTTCAAGTAATCCATTGATTCGATCTGATGGCTTCAAATATGTTTTAATGTATGGAATCGTGGAGCTGGAAACTTGATACATATACTTGCAAACTTCAAAATGCAAGGGTGGAATCGACGGAGTATATGATGATTGTATAAACGGATACATGTTGTCGTTTAAAGTGTTGATGATTAACTGCTCGCTTGACTACTATGACAGCGAGTTTATGAAGTAATTTTTTTAACAGCTTTTGTAAGAATACTATATTTGAAGAGAGAGTCATTTATGAACCCCGGAACATTTAAATAAAAGGAATTTCATCTTCCGGTAGAATCTGGTAGCATATAATGTCTTCTGAATCAGGTACCACTAAATCACGCATTACGTTCCTCATTGATGATGTCCTGATGTACCGACACTTTGCTGTACCAGCTTTCAATTTTTCGGGACCAATCTGCATATCGTTAACTCGAGAGAATGTTAGCTCTCTATTACCACTTCTAAAGACAAGTTCTTGAATTTTTCCCGAATTTAATGCATCATGCATGTTTTGATAGAATAAATCTTACGCTAACAGCATTTAGTAGCTTATTCAGCAGACAATCAATCAATCCTCCTCCACTTCAGAATAATTTTATATTTTTGTTTCTTTAAAAAATAGACGTTTTAATTTGTCAACATAATCTATTCCTTTTACGGCATTTAAATAAAAGCAATGTGGGAAAAATATAGCATGTTGCATCCAAGGATCATCGTAATACTCCCAATCTTCGATGCCACCTCCACACGAAAAGCACATAACTTTGTCATCTAAACCACTTCCACAGTAAAAAAAACCTGCATCAGCCATTTCCATCACCAATCTTCGTTTTGAATCTGCTGTAGCCCAATAATGTCGAAATGAACATAATCGAATTTTATGTTTATTATATATTTCATAGCGCGGGCTGAAATAATTTTGAATCATTTTTAAGGTCTCGATACGCGTATATAGAAAATAATAATGAAGTCTTGTATCTGGTGTTCTCAATTTATAGAGATGTGATGATTTTGCTTTTGGTAACTTTTAAATTATATTTCGCTGTCGTATTCTTATTGTTATGAAATAAAACAAGAAAACATTTACAAAAAAACATTTATTCTGATACATATAATATTGTTAAGATATAAACTGCTAACAAATTACTTAACTTATATTTTTTCAAGGTAGCCCTTACCTTCTAAATTATAAACAATCAAAAGATATTTTTATTATCAATCCACTTTTTTAAACATGTCACATTTTTTAAAGCACATACATTCGAATGATACATGCAGCTAAATATATTACTAGACATTCCATAATCATCAAATAATTTTTGCAAACTAGGACAGTTCTTATCTTCTAAATTATACACTTTATTATGTTTTACAATGTTTCTTAGCCACAACACTTTTTCACATCCTTTAACAAAAATGTTTTTATCTTTCAGATAAGGTTCAATATATCGTGCTAAGTTTAAGTATGGTATAAAACCCTCCTTCCAGAAAATTTTTCTGTTTCTCTCTATCCAATTTACCTGCAATTTTTCTTTTTTTGTAAGATTGTAAAATGGACATGGTGGTTTGATTAATAATACCATAATTTGATTTCTGCATGCTATTGCTATTTCTTTCACGATAAACTCGTTACTTTCGGTCTTAAACCCTTGCACATCCACTATGGCGTTCATAATAATTTCCTTACGATACTGCTTAAGGGTTTATATTCAATCAGACGATCGTTGATGATTAGACAATAAGCAGATGTATTTTCTGGTATATCCTCAGAACTTTCAATTTCTAATCTCACATCTACAGCTCCAGTTTTCAAGGCTTCATTCTGTCTTGAGCAATCAATTACAAATAAAGGAGCCTTTTCTTTAAATTCACGCAAATCGAGCATCGGTTCAGACCGGGTGCTATAATAAGACTGACGAAATTGGGTAAACATTTCATATAATATATAATACTTATCTTCAGAAAATTTTGCATTAACCGATTCGTATGGATAATATTGCGAATTTAAAAAAAGAGTAACATTAGTTATTTTACCATGGTCAAATATTGAACAGTCTCTAGTTTTCATATTTTTTCTATTGGTCTGCAAACCAAAGATGACATACCTTGGTTTTTCGAGTTGTGACGCAGTCTTCACAACCCAGGAATGTTTTGTAGTTCTAGGTAATAAAGGGTATTCGTACAAGTCCCAATTTCTAAAAGCTATTTGAATAGGACGATCCTTTTGTAAATATTTAAGTAAAGTTAATCTTTCTCGATCTGAAACTTTTATATGAGGCACACGCCATTGCAGTCTCTCTATATTTACTTCAATGGAGTCATTATTATTGTCAAGTGTAACACCGCTGACTTTCGAACTGCTTCTATTGAGTATAAGTTCATGTTTACAGTTAATGATAATTTTATTATAATCTTCCGCAAATCCTAAAACTTTGTTCAGTGGTATAAGGGCACTAAAAATACCATTATTATCTTTATCCCCATTTAAATTCCAACCCCAAATAGCAGCAGCTTTACTTTCCCCCTCACTCATAGACACATATGATTTTAGAGTGGTAGTAATTCCTGCATTTTTTATGCGGTCTATCTCAACACCGTTAATTTCATATCGAATATCTTGAAATAGGAATGATATATGATTATTAGTAAAATTTACATTCTTTCGTGTTATTTTTCCTGCTGCATCTTTCGAAACCACTGTGGCTCGACCTTCAATGTAAATGTAGCTGGCTGAAGGTAATACATACAAATCTTGCTGGTGTATGGGTATACGTATTTCATCATTTTCATTGAAACTGTTGCTATATGGATTATAAGTATGAATTTCATAACTCACTATAGAGTTATCGATTTGTGGTAAGTCATTTACCTGTAGAATACTCATAATTTAAATCCCAAAGCTCGAAGAAATAATTTGTTATCTTTAGTTAGTTTTTTTATGGTTCGTATATGTCTTTGTCTTCTGACGGTACGAGAACGAGTAAAGCTATTTACTTTGGCGGATGATTTTATATTATAAACTATCATTATTATTATTATTATATTTTTTTTTCTCACTCTAATCTTATCGACATTCGTCTCTTGTAACAGATAATGTTAAAGTGTTGTCTTATGTAGACGACACCTAACATTTAAACCATTTTCAAGTACGTAATGATTTGATAAAGCCTTGCTTTTTCCAAAACTCTTTCAGAAATTTAATGCATAAATGTCCGCAATTGAATAAGTTATTATTTTGTAAATTATTGTAATTATAATTGATATTGTCAGAACCTACATAGCAAACAAATTCTATTGGAGGTTTCAAGTTGCCGTAACTGTCAAAGTATTCAATATATTCATTTAAAATTACATAGGCTACCCAATGTGTACCAGAATTTTTAGAATTATCTAAATTTATGATTCCACACTCTTTTAAAAACGGAGACTTCGGTAAGGTATCCCTCATATACACTCCGCGAAAATATGGAACGTCTTTAGTAAAATATATGATATCTATATTAGTAAGAGCACGATTAGGTAGCCTGCTATTTAGTTTTTTTTCTTTAAATCTGTATATATTCCAAGTCCATTTTTATAATGGTTTAGCCGCAGTCCATTTCCAATACATACACCTTCTGCATTCTTATTATGACTTTTTATTTCTTTTAAACGCTTTTTTGCAAGTCTATATTCGTTTATGGTTTTGACGATTCCAGCAATTCCACTTGCAATACTGCCAGCAGCAGACAAACCAGCAAATATCGGTATTAAAGGTAGAACACCGCCAGACTTAGGAATTGGTATGATACGTGGTACCCTGGCAGATGAATCACGATTCAACTCTCTAGCAGCAGCGTAGGCCAATTCTATTAGCTTTTTCCTACACTTCGGTTTAATTTTTTTAATGCACTTTTTGGTATGGGTCACTATACTTTTAAAGTTTTTTTTTAGTCCAGCTCCAGAACTTATTTTTGTTAGCATTATATTATTAACTAAATTGGCAGCAAGTTTTTCTCCTGTGCTTGCATTAGAAGATAAAGCACGCTTTTTTGCCATTTTTAATAAAATTGTATCTGCTTTGTGACGATCTTTCAAACTTTTGGAATTATTATATGCAATATCGTGATGTTTACAATATTCATCTAATTTGTTTATACCCCTATCACCTCGAGCCAATCTTTCAAGTAATCTAGTTCCTGGACCACAATAATTATATCCCGGTAAATGGAGCTCAAATGGTAAATTATTAATTAAATTATTGACAAGTCCTTCTCCCTTCATGTATACAAACAGAATGAAACCATTATCATAGAGGATTATGTTATATTGATAAAGCACTCATAAAACATTTGTATCACTGATCCAACTATTTTCACAGGATGATAACCCCAACCATTTCACGAAAACTTTTCTGCCTTTTCGTTTTAAAACTTTTTCTACAAGGTAAATGTCAGGATGTTTAGTTTTTTGTAATTCTTGATCATAAAATGCTCCTAAAATAGGTTGTTCTTTAACATCTTGTAATAAATATGTAACAGGATTTGTGTTTTGAACTTTACTGATCTTAAATACCTCTGTAGACCAATTAGGAGTGTAACCTTTTTCAAAACAACCTTTATGTTTACTTATTCGAACAAAATCACCTGTCTTAAATTTACGATATGTTGTTTTAGTTTGATTTTGATTGAAATATCTCTGCAGTAGTTTAATTTTATTGCTATGATTCACTTGAATGGGGGGTAAACCAATTGTTCTGTGTGTGGTATGATTATATCTATTAATGATATTTGCAAGTGTCCCATCCGTCCATTTATAATTCCCTTTGAAACTAAATTACTTGTAAAGCTTACTTTTTATCGTCCTTATTAACCGTTCTACAATTGAAGCCTTTTTCGTTGAATAAGTGCAGTAGTGGTTGATAGAATTATTTAATAATATTTTTTTAAAACTTTTATTGTAAAATTCTTTTCCTAGATCTGTTTGCAAGTTTCTAGGGATACGTTTTTCTCTACTCAATAAAGTATTGAAAGCCTCAGATACAGTTTGTTTATTTTTTTGTTTTAGTGGAATAGCCCAAGCATACTTAGAGAATCCATCAATGACGACTAAAATATATTTGCAGTTATTGTTAAATTTGGAGAAACTTTGCATATCCATTAAATCAGCTTGCCAAAGATCATCAATATCTTTTAATATTACATGTCTTCGAGGAAAATTTATTCTTGCACTTCTATGAATTTCGTTTATAATTTCTCTTTTCACTTTGCTCATTTTATCAACTGTTACTTTTGAATTACAAAATTAGACTAAGTAACAGTTTATATGATAAGCCCTTTTATTCTTGTATTACGCCCGCTTCTTTTAGCTCTTCAGTAATTGATAAAATTTCATTGTCAAGATTAGTATTACCTGCAGTTTTAGATGCGATCAAAAGTTTAAGCCTGTCCACTAATTCATTAGGATCATCCCAATAAATAAGTTCAGTATTTTTTTTATATTTTTTAAGATACGGTAGACCTGCACCTCTTTTTTGCCTAGATTTAACTTCTGTAGGTTCTTGTAAGTGTTTACAAGACTCAGAAAATAACGGTTTGATCACTTGAGAATATTTTAGACCTTTATCACCTTTAATTTGACCTGCAGGGTCAAAGTCTCTTTTATGAGCATTCGTTGTGACGAGTATTTCCTTGTACACCGATTTATCTTTTAAATTGACCAAACTTAAATCAGGCTTTTTGCGAAGCAATAGTTCTTTTAGACCAGGTGTTATTTTATACTGTTTATTAGCTACGCAAATTTTATACACTTTACCAGAGTTTGCATGAGTGGTAGAGAAATTAACTATTGTATTTCCGATCATATGTTTGTTTTTGTCACTACGTACACCAAATGGTATATTCATATCATCATATATTTCAATGATATCTTCTTTTTTCAACGACGCATTATTATCATTTTCTGATTCAGATGTGTTACCTCCTTCATCTTCTGAATAAAAAATTTCTGATAAGCTTGACTCATTAGATGATTCATGTTCATACAAATCATTAGATTTATCATGCAAAAATGTTTTTGAACCTATATCAGTGTGTTTAATTTGGTCATCATAAGTATCTTCATTTTTTATTGTAGAAATTTGCTTGTTAGCTACTATTGCATTAAGAGGGCCTGCGAGAGGCTTAAAAAAATACTTAAGATGAGAGTCAGTGTTAAACTCATCATGTTTCATTTGTTTCACTTTTTCCTTTATAGCGTCCGCAGACTTTATCAATTTATCTGTAATGTTATCCATTATACGACTTATACTGAGAAGTATTTATGGATAAATGATATTTTTTTTTGCAGTCATTAATTATATAACCATCAATCAAAATAAATAAAGTTGTCAAATGATTGTCTATATCTGCCTTTGTTTAATTCACAATCCTTATTAATAGTCAAAAAATCATAAGGATGTATCCAGATTTTAGAACACAGATCTTTGAACTTAGACCACTCCATATCAGAGCTAACATGTTCATCGTATATATGTTTCATGTTAACTTCATCTTGCTTGAAAATTATCAAAAAGTTAACATTGTCACGTAATAGCTGTTTTGGTATTTTGGAATACGTTTGAGATAAATAAAAACAATCTATACTTCTGTGTCTGCCCATCGTAAAATAATTTCGTATGTTAATTTGCTTTTCACAAACTACATCATCAAAAATAATAACAGATTTTGGTAATGCATCGTTAGGATGAATAACTTCATCATCAAAATTAAATATAAAAAATTTTACTTCTGGCACTCTTTTTAAAATCTGTTTCAAAAATCTATATTTTGGTTGAAAGCTAGTCTTGGAATACAAATAAACATTTTTAAACTTTAAACCATTTTCGTGAATTAACAAACTAATCATGACGTTCGTTTTCCCGCAATTCGAAGGACCACATATTATACATCTTATATTATTAGGCAGAAGAACGCTATGCTTAGCGTGTAGCTTATTTTCCTCTACCTCAATATTTTTAACTTCTAATGAAACTGGTTGCTTGACCCACTTCATGTTTGTATCTGTCAGAAAAGTAATATGTTCTAGTATTTATAATGCTTATTTATAATTATAATCCCACAAATAATTAAATCATAGTTATTTTAGCTTTGATTTCGTCGAATAAGGTTACAAATAAATAAAATTATCGTCTACACTTATTACACTTAGTATCTGCACAGGTAATGTTAACAAAGGTTTACAAATCAAAACAGCAAATACAAGTAAATATGTGTGTATTAAATAAAAACATCATTATAAAATTTTATATAATAATTGAGAATTATCATATTTAAATTTATCATAAAAGTTTGCAATTAATTTTAGGTTTTAGTCCTC
The DNA here is from genome assembly GCA_947523025.1 of Dryobota labecula. NCBI lineage: Eukaryota > Metazoa > Arthropoda > Insecta > Lepidoptera > Noctuidae > Dryobota > Dryobota labecula. Next base: position 8,379,019 of record OX383306.1, read on the forward strand.
GAAAGGAGTCAATTTTTCTGGGTCCACTTCATGTTTATGTCTAATGTAGGTATAATTTATATGCTCTTAAAAAAAAATATATATATAAAAAATTGGTGAGGTTAAAAGTCAATTTATTTTAGAATTATAAACACAGAATATTCAGTATACAGTCTTACATAAAAAATATACATAAAGCAATGATGTAAAAAAATACTAAATTAACATATGTAATCACAATGTCCCCAAGGTACAGTATCTATTTGATTTCCCAGAATATGCCTTTTATCGTCTATCCTGTTTAAAACTACTTTATTTACTTCTTGTGAGAACAACACATGCTTAATTGATTTTATCATATTCATCTTACGTTTTAATGTTAAGTTTTTAAATAAAACATCTTTATAATTAGATGATTTTAAACATTTTGTAATAGGTTTTGATACGCCTTTAGCTTTGTTTATTTGTGTATTTAATGATTTAATGCAATATAACTTTGCTCTTAAGCCTGTAAATTCGGTAATTGGATCACCTCCTAACTCATCCTTAAATAAACCAGGAATTTTTTCGTTCACCTTAGGAATAAACTAAAGATTATTAGTTTCAAAATTACTTGTATCGAATTCTGATAAATTATCCCGCATGTCTTTATAAAAGTCTTTAGTATGTATTAAATACAACAAACTATCAGTATCAGTGTAGCATAATTTAGCTTTATCATCATATTTATTTTTAATAAAATTATAATGATAATTGTACAAATGCCACTTAGAGAATTCTAGCACCGCAAATCCAACATATATCGGTCTATCTAAAACAAGTTTCATGGGACTCAGTTGTATGGCTATAAAGTTTTCATTAAAGATAGAAACACTTTTTAAATTAGGTTTTGAGATTAATTTCTCAGCACCTACAATTTTATTCGTTTTATTCAAATCATCACTCCATTTGGTTACTAATTTGACCTCCACTTGCTTACGTTTATTTTCAATAGTTTTGCCAAATATTGAGTTATTTAAAAGCTTAAAAAAATCTCTTTCGAATGACGTTGAAGCTGCTTGTCTTAAGCTAGTATTCAAGTCTATATACTTTTTCAAAAAACATTCTTGTTTAAAATAAAGGATTCTATGAATTTTTTTTAAAACAAGGCCATTTTTAAGACATGCTTTTAAATGAACATAGTGAATAATGTAGTTATATTTATCATACAAACTTGCAATTAGTTTTGGTGTTTTCCCTCCAATAGGTATGAATTTCTCGGGAGCAAAAGGCAAATCGCTGTGTAAATTATGTAAATGATTTGGATATGCTAAATCTACTTCTAAAATGTAACCGTACTCGCCATTATCAGGAACATCAAACAAATTAAAAAATTTGATTTCATTATTTTTCATAAATTTAAACTCTGATATCGGTAATTTTTTAGTCATAGCATATCCGTAAAGATTATTACAGTCTAAATATATCAGATATGAGGATGGTTTAGAACTATCGAAATGAGGTAAATAAATGTTATTGGCTTCAGCATATCGGTGAGAGCACTGAGCTAATCCTCCACGTATTCCTTTTTCCAACATTTTATAAATTTCTATATCATTAATCAATTCTAGCTGAACACCTGTGTAAAGGAGCATAGCGTCCCAACTCAATCCAGGTGAAGTCACATAATAAGCAGGGTCGAGTTTATAGTGCTGGAGACAAATTTTTCTAAAATTTTCAAATATATCACATAATAATAGTACATCACACTTTAAATATAAGTCAGTATATTCACCAAGAGAACTAATATCAAAACATTTCCACACATTTTTGGCATGTTGATATTCAGTATCTGTTATATGTTTCATTTGTAAAGTGTTATAAAAATGATTCTTTGCTGGAAGTTGTGTTTCATTATATTTTTGCCATGAACAAATGTACTCATACGGATATATACCTTTACTTTGCAGTAAATTTAATTGGCCTTTATCAGGGAACTGTGATGATAAATGAATAAAATCGTTCTCCGTTAAACTTTTACTCAAATTGTCAAGACTTGAACTAAGAAATTGAAATGAATCTATAAATTTAATCTGTATAGGTTTACATCCTGTACCGGTTTTGATTATTTTAGTTATGCTTAAATATTTTTCTTTTGTTTTTGGTATAATTTTTATCTCACCATCATATTTCGATAATTCCGTAATAAATATATGAGAATCATAACCAGATAAGTTATGAAAAATAACAGGTATAAATGAACACACTCTATAAATTAAATTGCAATGCGAATGCGCTGCGCCTCTGTACTCGGATGTAATATGATCATGATCACAAACTTTATCATCAAATAATAAATGATTACAGATATGGCATGTAGTTGCTTTGCTATAATTATCAGTTTGCTCCCTCGTCATAGATCTCATGGGTTTCTTAGTCATTACAATTTTGTGAATTAACTTCGCTTCTTTAATTAATCTCTTAACAAACACTTCTACACAGTCAGGTCCTCTATATGTTACGAATTTATTCAAGCTACTATCATGTGAGCAACATACATAATAAGCAAAACAAGACGGTAGATGTAGTTTATTTTTTATCGTACATTTATCATTATGTTTTTCTCTATAATTTAATAGTATACTTTCAAAGTCAGCATAAATCACAAAGTTAATTTTTTGCTTTCGCTCATAATTTTTGAATTGTAATGTATTGTTTTTATCAGGAAGTATGGTTAAAATTTTGGAACAACTATGAGAATGATACATCTTTTCACTACTAAAAAATTGCAAACACGTTTCACATAAATGCATTTGACCTTTATGGCATGAAACTTGTCGTCGCACTAAGCGTAAAAGGTTTTTTATCAAACAATAATGACCTTTGTTTTGTTTTTCATAATACAGTAAGTTAATATGTTTATCTTTCTTACAATTCGTCACATAAAGAGGACCAGTTACAGTACAACGTTCATCTAATCCGTAAATATTAATACTGAACTCACAATTATTCTTTTCAAACAACTTGATATCTTTAGGTAAAGGTGGAAATGAAATTCCTTTTATATTAAATATTGAACTAAAGTGTGGATAGGAGTTTGTTCTACAGACATTATTTTTTGCTGGAAATAATGAGGCAACAATACTCCATAAAAAACAGTATTCATCATTATTATGTATATTCAAACAACTCTTTGTGTTTTTTATTACTTCTGGTAGCTCTAAATAAGTACCACCCCGCATGGGGGAATATTTATTTATATTTATTTCTAAATGATTTATACAGACAAATGACCATCCAGATTCACAATGCTCGAATTCAGTAAGTTTTCTTTTGAATATTTCTATTATATTGGAATATATATTATTAAAATCAGTACTGCTGTATATAGTTTTATATTTCGTATTAAATGACTTGAGCTGCTGCTCACTTAGTTGTGGTAGTAAAAAGTAAGCAAACAGTTCGAAGTTAACTTTAATACAGGTATGTTCCATTAATGATAACTCAATGATTTTCAAAACATCTTTTCGCTTATCACCCAAGAACGCCTCTAGTATGAGGTACTCGTCTTCTATTGAAGGGTTTAAGCGATAAGTCATGATTCTATTTTTAAATGCTGTAGCTACAATATCAATATTTTCAAACTTTGACTTTATTAAACAATTCGATTTATGCATATTCGTTCTCTTATGATATCTATATTTATGTTCTGGGATCTCAATTTTGCATTTATCACAATGAATATACTTTGATAAACAATTTCGCTCATAAACATTTGTATCGTATTCATTTTCTGGGATATCAATTTGGCATTTATTGTATTCATTTTCTGGGATATCAATTTGGAATTTATTGTATTCATTTTCTGGGATATCAATTTGGCATTTATTGTATTCATTTTCTGGGATATCAATTTGGCATTTATTGTATTCATTTTCTGGGATATCAATTTGGCATTTATCGTATTCATTTTCTGGGATATCAATTTGGCATTTATTGTATTCATTTTCTGGGATATCAATTTGGCATTTATCGTATTCATTTTCTGGGATATCAATTCGGCATTTATTGTATTCATTTTCTGGGATATCAACTTGACATTTATCATTATTAATATCAGAATTTGTTGATGAGCCATCACCGGGGTGTATAACTGGAAACAAAAGACAACATTTTTTATCGTATAGTTTAATTATTGGGATTAATTGCGGTTACAAAAATACTATCTTAAAATAAACTCTATGTAAGTATATAATGATTATATGTGTTATAACATAGACCTCTTAATGTAAACTATTGGTAAGACTATTAATAAGAGCTTATAAAAGTAGGAGCACATTTTTTGAACTCCTTCCTGGCGCTTGTTATATAGGCGTTTAGGTGACGCCAGGACTCTGAAACCTCGTCAGATTTGTTTTTAATTGTGATCACCGAGTGCCGCCACCTATTTACTGGTTGGACCCGCTCTATTTCATCACATTTATACACTTTGAGTTCTATATAGAACTCACCTCTTTTTTGCTCGTTCATTTGTCGCGAAAATCCGTTCGCCAGTCTCCTCGTGATGTACGAGTATATCGGGGGAGTCTTTTTATCCGCAACAACATCGATTTCATCGTCGTCACTGTCGCTCCCGAACAACTCGCGAGCCGTTGATTTTGTGACAGGAGTCATTGGCTTAGTTTTCTTACTCGTAGACGGCTGGGAGTTGCTCGTTGACGAAGGCTTGCGCTTTTTGTTCTCCTTTGGCTTGGTTTTCACCGGTGCATGCTCCTCGTCTGCCGATTCGTTCTCCGAAGGGAAAATATGGTCAGCCGTGTTCTTGGACCTGTGATAAATAAAAACAATGAATTAGTATAGTAACAGTTAAATTCGTTTTAATCATGTAGACGACACTAAGTGCATGAATTTATTACTTGAATGAATGAATATCAAAAATTATGAATCACTGAACAGTTTGATTGTTATAAGTAGATGAAGACTCGCTAACTGATCTGAACGATTGAAGAGGTAAATGAATAGCTATAATACTTGAATGATTGAATAGTGAATGTACTATATTTTCTTATCCACTTAATTCTTTCTTGTAAAACTTTTACAGAAAACACAAGGTAAATTACATTGAAAATTGAGTAGATACTTACATTTTAGAAGATTGACGTTGCTTGGGTGGTTTTGTGTAAGATGTAACTGCACCTAGCTGAAGTGTTGATGTGATCCAGCTTCTGCAGGATGCACTCTTAAATAGTGGTAAATCCACGTCACGATATCCCATATAAGGAATTAGGGCAAGCGTTACTAAAAATGCTTTATCAGACCTAACACCCAAATATGTAATAGTTTACGTTGCAGAAAAATATCTTGCGAAATATCGAGATCATGCAATTTGAACTTTATCTTCATCATGTAAAGATGCTTAAATTTGCTAAGTCGATGGGTGGTCCGGATCAGATGTCTATTAGGTGCCGCTCTGGATGATGCCGCTTTCTGTGTGTATTGACTTTTAAGTCACCAGTTCACAGATAGCGATGCAGTGCGGTAGCGTTGCGGTGACGTTTTGTATTATTCAAATCAGTATGAGAGCGACCACACATGATGTGAAGCAGTGTTCAGGCATTCCCTAACATTTAAACACCACCGCGACGCTATCGCATAGCACCGCCGTCTATATGCCTGTGGCGTTATATTATGGTATGCAAATAATTGTAATCTGAAACGGTGTAGCGTCGTATTGTCTCAGCTAATATTTTCACAGCAATTTTGAACTTTATAACCATTGAAAATTATTTATTAGATTCCTATATAAAGGATAAATTATCTTGAAAATTTAAATATTATTTAGTTTCTTAGCAGCAAGCGCGAGTAATCAACGAGTAATAATTATGTCGGTGAGTATTCATTTAATTATTTTATTTTATATTTGATTTTATTACAAAATTTAATTTGATTTAATGATAGAATATTTTATTTTAATTATAATATTTTATAATTTCAGGATTCGGAAGAGCTGTTTAACTTCATACCTTTAGAAAAGGCTCCTGCTCAAATACACGCAGTAAATCAAAAATATTTGGGTCTTGCTGAAGCATCTCGCAAAATATCAAAGAATAAGCGAATGGTATATTCGTACATAAAAAAGCCTGTTACAAGACCTTCGAAAATCATAAGAATACAAATTATCGATGCAGAAAACTTCGAGCAGAAGGATAGTTCAATCTGTAATCATTATTGTGAAGCAGAGGTTTGTGCTCAACACGTCGTTAAGAGCATTTTAATGGATGACATATTGTGTAGCACTAAGGAGTTAATAAATAAAATTCAGGAAAACATGGAGAACCCATAGTTAATAAAGCTAAATATGTTTTAATGTTAGTATGTAATCCTATCAAATGCTATAATATTGGTGACTACCTGTTTGAGACTATTTAGTTAGTATAACCAAATATGTTTTACTATGGTTAGCATATAATACGAGTATAATCAAATGCTGTAAATGGTGTTATGTGACTATCTGTTTGGGACTACTAGGAATTACCTACTTTGTACCCTTTCTGTTTTATTGTATGTAATTAGAAGAATGTTGTAGTCTCTTAAAATACACGGACTTAAAATATTTTATAACTAATGTGTATTTTGCTAGAATGTATAACGTGTGTAATTGCGTTGTCTCCTAAAAACGTATTTAAATTATGTTTTATATTTAATTGCTATAAATAAATGCATATTTGTAACCATTAAATTGCTTTTTATTTGACGTCCTTGTCATTTAAATTCACTGAAATTAAAAAAATGTAAAGTACTCTAGTAATAGATTCTTACACGTCTACACAAACATAAACAATCACAAATACACACGTAGGTACCTATCATCTGAACATATAGGGGAGCGGTCGGTGTGGGGGGATAAAAGTGATGCGTTGTGTAGCGCATCCGCACTATCTCGACAGCATCACACCACAATGAATGGTAGATATTTAGAATACTCGAATAATCGTATTGTAATGAAAATATGATCTAGGTATTTATAATCATATTTCGAATACTTAAATGTAGAACCTAAATAAATTAATGAATGAAATGTATGGACAAATATTGATTGATTGACTGATTGTCTAGTCCATATCAAGTGTGGAATTGGGGTTCCTGGATCTTTGATCCAGGAACCCCAATTATACACTACTATCATTCATTGTAAAATAACCCTGTGAGAAACTTTATAATTGACTACGTATGTTTTCAGGTAAATGCCACTTTATTTATTAAGGATTTAGATGTGCGAAACCAATTAGTGGTAGGCACAAAAAATACAACGTAACAATACAAAGATCATGGAAGGATTGGAATTCAATAAAAATGACACAGTTAAAGACTGTGAAGTGTGTGCTAAAGGCAAAGCAACAAAACTACCCTTTAATACACCCAAAAATGAAGAAAGAACAAATGAAAAATTACAAATAGTGCATACGGATGTATGTGGTCCAATGAGACAATTATCAAAAGCGGGTTCCAAATACTTCATCACATATACAGATGATTACTCAAGCTATACACGAGTATATACAATGAAAACTAAGGATGAAGCTCTATCAAAATTTAAAGAATTTAAAAATAAGGCAGAAAGATTTACTAAACAAAAGATAGTTGTTTACAAAGTGACAACGGTACGGAATACATAAACCATGAATTTGACAGATACCTTAAAGACAACGGTATCAAAAGAAGGCTATCTGCACCATATACACCTGAACAAAATGGGTTAGCAGAGAGAAAAAATAGAACATTACTTGATAAAGCTAGATGTATGTTAATTGACGCTAATATGAAAGAAGTTTTTTGGGCCGAAGCCATTAATACAGCTAACTACTTGGCAAACCGTAGCCCTTGCAGCAGCTTTAATAATAAGACTCCATTCGAAAAATGGGTGAATAGAGTTCCATCTGTAAGGCATTTCCACATTTTTGGGACTAAGGCGTTCGTTCTTAAAAAAGGAAATCGAAACGGAAAATTTGAAGCCAGATCAACTGTTGGTATATTTCTAGGATATTCGGAAAATCACAAAGCTTACCGCATATTTAATCCAAAATCAGACAAAGTGATAATAAGTAGAGATGTCAAAGTACTGGATAAAATGTTCTACGAAAATGAGACTAGAGAAGAACAAAAAAGAGATGTAGTTGATAAAAATGAAATAGCAGTCGTACTTTTTCCAGAAGAAGAAAATGAAGACTTTAATAGACATGAAATTAATGATTTAGATAATGAACTAGACGTAAATGATATATTTGTGGATGCAACTACAGAAATTGATGAAATAGATAATGAAGTCAATGAAGACAGACAAGAAATATGTACAGATAATGAAATTAAAACTACTACTTCAAGTAATGAAAAGCGACAGAGAAAACCACCAGTTTGGCAGAAGGATTATGAGATGGATGCTGAACAATCATTCCTCTGTGATATAGATGAGAATAGTGATGAATGGGAAGATGCAATAATGAGCGAAATTGAATCTCACCTAAAAAACAATACTTGGAAAGTTGTACATAAGAATGAAAGTAAAAATCTGATAGATAATAAAATGATTTTAAAATATAAATATAATGCACTTGGAGAAATAGACAGACGAAAGGCGCGACTAGTAGCTCGTGGGTTCAACCAGAGAGAAGGAATTGACTATACTGAAACATTTGCACCAGTAGCAAAAATGAGTACAATAAGACTATTGATTACATATGCAATAGAAAATAATATGAAACTAAATCAGCTGGATGTCTGTACAGCATTTTTAAACGGTGATATAGACGAACAAAATATGAAGAAACCAAAAAACAGGCAGGAAGGCAGTGGTATTTAAAATTACACAAAAAAATATTGGTAAATTAGTTTTAAAAATGCTACAGTGGATCCTTGTTATACATATTTGAAAAAAGAGGCGAAAAACTGTTTGCTAACATTTATGTTGACGATTTGATCCTGGCATACAAATCAGAAGATTTATTGAAGGAAGTTAAATCCAAATTGGAAAAAGCATTTGATTTAAGAGACATGGGTTCTCTTCATCATTGCTTGGGTATACGATTCACGCATGTAGGGGGAGAGATGACGCTATCCCAAGAAACTTACATTGATAATTTGATTGAAAGATTTAACATGGGAGAATGTAAACCCGTGTCTACACCAATGGAACCAGCTCTGAAGTTAGAGAAAAATAAAAATGAAGATGAGAAGGACAATTTTCCTTATCAAAAACTGATTGATTCATTAATGTACCTAGCTATCGCAACAAGACCAGACATAATGTTTGCAGTAAGTTACTTAAGCCAGTACAACAACTGTTATGACCAAAGACACTGGCAAGCAGCAAAAAGAGTTATACGTTACCTAAAAGGAACTAAGAACATATGTTTAACATATAAGAAAACAGAAACATTAACGGCACTTACGGGCATGGCCGACGCAGACTGGGCGGCATGTACTATCGATCGCCGGTCATATACAGGATATATATTTAAGTATGGTGGTGGTCTAATTAGTTACGAAACAAAGAAACAGAGAGTGGTAGCATTGTCAACAGCAGAAGCCGAATACATGGCAATGACAGAAGCGGCTAAGGAGGCTTTACATTTGAAACAATTGCTAGAAAACATTGGAGTGCCACAACAAACAGTCGTTATTTTTAATGATAATATGGCTGCACAAAAATTTGCAAACAATATGATTACAGGAAAAAGGTCAAAACATATTAGCATAAAGGAACATTTTATAAGAGATTGTGTGACACGAGAGTTTTCGTCCATATCGTGATAATCAGCAAGAAGAAAACTCATAAACTGTAACGGGATAGTAACCGACTCCAACAGTCTTATTACAAAAAACTAAATAAACCTTGGTTTAAACCTGTCCTATCAAGTCCAGGCTTATCTGCAGAACCATGGTCTAAATTTGTCCGTATTACAAATCTTTAAAAAACCGTGGTCTTCTTAGTACCGGCATTTGAACCATCTTCTTTATATCAACCACAGATTAATACAAATATTATTCGTTCACCATGATATCATTCTATTGCAACGTTCCGTATGCTCAGAAAAGAAACCTTTTTGTTGGTAAGCTAATGATTATTATGATGTTTACGAGTGTTAAAAATATAGAGATTGTTATCTTGCATGGTACAATAGTTATTTCGTCGTTTGCGTTTTGTTTAGGTTTAAGCACATTACTTAATGTCGTATTAATTACTTACTAATAATACGTCTAAGACGTGTAACGAAACGTAACATTCTCGCACGTTATATGAAACCATAACAATAACAAAACCATCGCAGACGCAAGTTAAACAAAGTTCATTTAGCATTGTAATTTTTAATTTATCGAAGTCTCAAATAGAACAATTGCCTGTTTGTTAATAGTATTACCTTCTTTAGTAATTTTAATATTATATTGTGATGGACCAACAAAAGAAAAAACGATCTGAGAATTGGAGTACCGAGGAAAAAGTAAGTAAACATAAATTACTTCGGCGTGTCGTTCCCAACAACTCAGCGGCTTCAATATCCTCAATATCAATTAAATCGACCATGTTAATATCCATTTTCGGGTAAAAACAACACAACACAATGAAAAAGATGCTTTAACATAAAAGTGAAATTTTGACAGATACGATTTAGACCATCGTTTGATTGTTTAAACTAGGGGTCGCCGCGGTTTAGTGTTAGACCATGATATGGTCTATGGTTTTTCGAAAAACCATGATTTGTAATAATATTTTTGTTTAAACCGTAGTTTGCAGAGGTTTAAACCTGGGTTTTTTATTAAACCGCTTTTTGTAATAAGACTGTAACAGTCTTATTACAAAAAACTAAATAAACCTTGGTTTAAACCTGTCCTATCAAGTCCAGGCTTATCTGAAGAACCATCAGTCTTATTACAAAAAGCGGTTTAATTAAAAACCCCGGTTTAAACCTCTATAAACTACGGTTTACACAAAAATGATATTACAAATCGTGGTTTTTCGAAAAACCATAGACCATATCATGGTCTAACGCTAAACCGCGGCGGCCCCTAGTTTAACGATCAAACGATGGTATAAATCGTATCTGTCAGTTTCTCTTTTAGGTTAAAGCATCTTTTTCTTGTGTTGTGTTGTTTTACCCGAAAATGGATATTAACATGGTCGATTTAATTGACATTGAGGATATTGAAGCCGCTGAGTTGTTGGGAACGCCATGCCGACACAACATAAATCGTGTTCGAATCAATCCCTTCATGGAATTATCGGATGAAGATTTCAGGCAAAAGTATAGGTTTAATAAACGTTAGGTATGCGATGAAAATAGTGGACTTATTAAGAGAAGATTTAACCAGAGATGCTCGAGGATGCCCTGTGTCTCCGGAAATACAAGTGGTTTGCGCATTACGAAGCTGGGCTCGACATGAAGTAGTCTCACAGCTTATATTGCATTTATCAAAACATTGGTACCTAGCAATTTATACTAAATTATGTCCTAAGTTCCAAACTAATATTTTGTTATTGTTTTAATAGATCCAGGATGACACAGCCGATTTGCATGGAGTCTCACAACCTTTTATAAGTCAGATATGCAAAAAAATTGCAGAAGCCATAGCCCGAATATCACATAGATTTATACAAATGCCTGCTACATTGACAGAACAAGAGGAAGCAATGAAAATTTTTCGCAGAATCGCAAATTTCTCTAGTCATTGGTGCAATTGACTGTTCTCATATCAAAATAATAAAGTTAAGTGAAGATGGTGGTCAACTGTATATTAACCGCAAAGGATTTCCATCAATTAATGTCCAGGTATTTACTTTACATTCATATTTTTCTTCCAAAATAAAGTAACAATGACTTTTTCCACAGCCCCATCTCTGATGAGTCTAACGTACTACAGGGTTCCGGGTGTCCATGTGTAGTGTGATTGCTATACAATCAATAATAACAACCCGCTCTGGCTTCGCATGAATTATGGATGTAGTGGAAAAGTATAACAGGGATGTTTTGTGCGTACAAAACGTTCTTAAAAAATATTTAAATAACACTGAAAACCATTTTAAAATCTAGTGGTTTAGAAGTGATAGGACAACAAACAGAAGTGGACAGTGACTTTGTTCTATAATATGTAGTGATAGTGAATAGTCATGCTTATTTATATGAGTAAGAGATACTAAAATATTTAACTATTGTTCCAGGTAGTTTGCGATGCAGATTTAAAAATCATGGACATTGTTACTAGGTGGCGTGGGAGTGTTCATGACTCACGAATATTTAGAGAAAGTCGTTTGAAACAGCGATTTGAGGCTGGTGCATTCTCAGGCATATTGCTAGGAGACAGCGGCTATGCTTGCACACACTATCTGTTTACTCCATTACTGAATACTACAACACCTCAAGAGGAACGATACAATAGTGCTCACATTAGCACCAGAAATACAGTGGAAAGATGTTTTGGGTTGTGGAAGCAGAGGTTCCGCTGTTTATTAAGAGGCCTTTACTGCAACATTGAAACTGCAAAAAAAACTATAGTGGCATGTGCTGTTTTGCACAATATTGCCATAGATATGAAGGAAGATGTGTTTCATAGTGGGTTTGATGACAATGAACAAACATCTGAAGCAGTAGTTTTACCAGTGGTAAACAATGTACGTGGAAATATTAGAAGACGGCAATTCATTGAAAGACACTTTTAATTAAAATAATATATTTTAAACCTTAAATAATTTACAATAAACATTTTACACTTAACATTTTACAATAAAATTTCCTTCAACCATAAGTTTCTCTTGTTAAGAAATAACATTTTTTAACTTCACTATAGGATCTGAAAATAAATATTAGGTCATAAATATAATGCGTGTAACTCTTATAGAATTATAGTGTAGATTTTATTTATTGACCAATTATTATTTGTTCATAAAATTATTGGTTTTTGACATTTGTATTTTTAATAATATTGTGAAGTGAAATCTCCCTAATGCACACACGTGTTGGTATTATGTATAATAATATTAAATAGTAATTATAAATAAGTATAATATAAGATAATAATAGTATTGTAAATAATTTTATTTTTCTGATTTTAATCTGTAGGTACATATATTTTATTGGAGTAGAAAATATAAAGATTTAAATTTTTGAAGAAAATAAGTATGTTAAAACAAAATTTCACTCACCATTTAATATTTACTAAGTACTAGAGTTCTTTCTATTTTCTATTTTTTTATTTTCAATTCAGCAATTTTAATATTGTACTGATGCTCCACTTCTAGCATATCTAGTTGCTTTTTTTTAAATTGAGTGTTGCTCTTCAATATTTTTTCTTGTATTGTTTCTTTTCTATAAAATATTTAGATTCCCTTTATATTTTATACTAAGCAAGTAATAAGATATATTCTAAGGTAATTTTGCTTACTTGTTTTGAGAACCCTTTTTTCTATGAATGTTCTCTTTTTTTGTAGTAGTAGTAGTTTCCACATTATTATTTGAGGTACCTGAAAGTATTTTAATTATTATGTATATAGACTGCAGAAAGAAAATAAAATCCTTCAATTCAATTCATGTTATATATTTTTTGAATATTTAATTAAAGAAGAATTATTATTTTTACCTTGGTCCATTATAACTTCTAACACATCATTGGATTCAGGAGGTATGATTATTGGAGAAAAGGTTTCTGTACTAGGCCCAGCTGTTATTTCAATGTCTTCTGCGGGGTTTAATTCAACCTACAAGTATTGATTATTAAATATATTATATAATAATTTAAACAGTGTTTTATAATAATAAATAAATAACAGTATTATGCTAACCACGGCTTTTATTGCATCACTGTCGTAGTCATTGAATTCCACAACAAAATCGAGTGGAGCAATAGCCATAATCGCCATCTGCTTGAGATGGCGACTTGGGCTTTTCGCCACCCCCTGTCTGCATCTGACATTGCCTATGAATGGACAAGTTAGCTTTGGCTGCAAGCTTCATCCTCTTCCACGCCAATTTAACTTCCCCATCAGACCTATTTTTTCCCATGAGTTCATTAATTCTGAAAATATTTCATTAATATTGTTAATTTGTGTTGATAACGGTTCACATAATAATAAAAAAAACTAAACACTTCTTTGCTATATTCTTCCACTCTTGAGCCTTTTTATTATTGGAGGAAGCTTTCGTGCTTTTGTCCTCGATTATGTGGCGTGATTGTGCAATTATCTCGCGTAGTATATCCTAAAATTTTGGTTAGCTTAAAATCTATAAATTAAAGACGGATTTCAAGTTCATCGACGTAATTTATGTTTACTTACTTTTTCCACGGTACTCCAATTCTCAGATCGTTTTTTCTTTTGATCCATCACAATATAATATTAAAATTACTAAAGAATGTAATACTCGTACTGTTAATAAACAGGCAATTGTTCTATTATAGACTTCGAAAAATTACAACGCTAAATGAACTTTGTTAACTTGCGATGATTTTGTTAATGTTATGGTTTCATAGAACGCGCCAGAATGTTACGTTTCGTTACACGTCTAAGATGTATTATTAGTAAGTAATTAATACGACATTAAGTAATGTGTTTAAACCTAAATAAAACTGCAAACGACGAAATAACTAATGTTCCATGCAAGATAACAGTCTCAATATTTTTAACACTCCTAAACATCATAATAATCATTAGCTTACCAACAAAAAGTTTTATTTTCTGAGCATACGGAACGTTGCAATAGAATGATATCATGGTGAACGATAGTATTTGTATTAATCAGTGGTTGATATAAAGATAATGGTTCAAATGACTGTACTAAGAAAACCACGGTTTTTTAAAGATTTGTAATACAGACAAATTAAGACCATGGTTCTTCAGATAAGCCTGGACTTGATAGTTTTTTAAATTTTTTTATTAAAAAAATACAAAACTGAAACTATTTACTTGAAACAAAACGGGAGATCGCATCACGGGAAGACGCAATAAAAATTCACGCTTTGTACACCATCAATTGTCGGCAATTTTTTTTAACAAATTGATCAAATACGCGTGGTTTGCCTCAAATTGTCAGACGAGCGAGAATTATTCGACAACGTCAACAATGTACATATGTTTCCCGGGTGATCATCTACTGCCACAATGCAAAATGTTGATAAAATGTAGCCGGTGCAGACAATGTCTGTGTTTTGTGTGCTTTTACTACGAATTCCATCCAAAAATTTGTAAGGATGTTAAGAATGTATGAAAAATATACATTTATACGATAATTTTTTTTTTTTTTTTTTTCACAATTTTATAATTATTTATTTTCGTTCCCTAACGCCTCAATTTTCATATTAAAAAGCTGATAAATGGGGGAGAGCGAGAAAGAGAGGAAATCGTGAAAAAAAGCAAAATAATTTATAATTCTGCGTAAAATTATGAAAAAAAAAAAAATAACTTTACACAATATTGTGATAATTTAAAAAAGTTGTCGGCCCTCGAAACCGAGACCATAGATACCGCAGGCGAGCACGTTACCACGAGGCTACCGCTAGCTAGCGTTTCAAGTGAGAATTTAGTACATAAATTACCCATCCAACTTTGACCCTTAATATCTTTTTAACGAGGGCCCAGTTGACCCTAATATCTGATAGTTGTGATACCCTCGGGCCCCTCTACCACTTCACCAAAAATCATGGAAATCCCCGACCCACACGTCTGAGGGTCTGCTTGTAAGCTAAATTTGCCTATTTACCTAATGCACGTAACAGGGGCTTTCTATATGGAGACATAAAAGGAGATGTGTATGTTAGTTTACCATACGGGGAAATAATAATATTGTAAAGTTAAATAAGTCATTATATGGATTGAAAAGTTCACCTAACTGTTGGAATATTAAACTAAATTATGTAATAACTAAAGAAGGCTTTTTAAGGTCAAAGTGTGACTCATGTTTGTATACAAGGTATATATGTATATCAGCTCTACTACTGTACTGCATTGAAAATTTCAATATACCAGAGATTAACCAATAGTATTTTGAACCTGGGCACAGTCAAATGGAAGCAGATAACATACACGCAACTATTGAACTAGCTAAGAAGAATATACCTTTATTTCATCCATCTGGATTCTATACAATTATAAGAAAAGCTTCCCTAAAAAATCCGTATGACGTCCATGAAATGGGAACAGAAGACTTCGTAGATATTAAATACCTAAAAACTATATTAGTTAAGAATGCTAAGGTGGACTGTGATGGCAATGCTGTCAACTGGCTAAAAATAAGATGGCTGCAGTATCGTAAAGAAGACAATAAACATATATATTCTGGAGGATGATGATTTTAAAATGATTAAGATTATCAGAAGAAGCGAAAGACTACCTGTGGAACAAATTGTGTTGAAAAATGCATATGACAAATCCTTACCCATTTCTAGTGAAAAATATGACGATTTACAAGACTTATGCAGACAAAGCATCATTCCAACGCAATACCATGATTTTTATAGAGGGTTTTCAGTTGGAACTCCAACAACAGATGACGAAGATAATTAATATTTTTCTAAACGCTGATATGCTGATTACAGGTTTTATTATTTAAATTGTACTATTTCAGAAGTAAATAAAGATTATTGATTTATTACCTATTTTATTACTCATTTTATCAAGAAAGAAAAATAGGTTTATTTGTCACAGAAACACGTGCATACAAAAAGATAATTAACTTGAGTAGATGGTATACAGAAAAATAAAAAAAATAAAACTAAATAGATCTACATTCCAATCACGAGCACAAAACAAAATAGTCGGCAGCTGCACGTCATGACTGTGACAAGAAGGCTTCCACTCAGCATGATGCTGTGCTATGAGGGACCCACAGCACAGCGCTGATTTTCAGTGGTTACCCGGAAAGGACATACGGAAACCAAGTCAGGTTTAAAGAAATGAACATAAATAGGCAACTAGATAAAATAAAACAAACAGTACTCAGAATATAATCTAACTATACAACCTGATATACCAGTAAATATTATTAGATAAAAATAAAACACAAAATAATCCGCAGGCATCACGCGCTTAGAAATAAATAAATAAAGTAGGTATCCGCTAAAACATACTATTACGCAAGAATATAATTATGTCTCGCTCACACCCCCACCTTCGCGTCGCCTGCGCGCGCGCTCACAATCACATTATACAATCAAAATACCGTTGCATTCCTCCATTTCTCTATTGCGTCTATGAGCGTGATGACGTACTGTGAGTCATCGAGCCGGGCGCCCGGCTCGCGCGCCTCGGCTCAGCGGTGCACGGTGGTGGTGGCCGCGGCCGGCGGCGGCGCGCGCGGCGAGGCCTGTGAGGTCACGTGCACGTCGCGCGTGACTACGAATATAGCGAGTTCCCACCGGAAAGAGATACCGCACGTTTGATAATAAACCGGAATAAGACAAAATTTCACTTTTTTGGGAAATCGCAGTCAAAGTTTTATGTCCGTTTCAACCGCGCGGCCACCTCATAGTATTTGATGAAACTTTGCCAGGAATTAGTGTTAATTTGTTACTTTACACACTTCTTTTCGTGAATTTGTTACAAAAAAAACTAAGACGCTATGACAAAAAATAGTTGGCCGCTAGAACCGCCACTTGCCGTAATCATCGCCCGTGATTACACAGAAACTATATAATGCAGATAGACGAATGATGGATCAAAAGAAAGGCCATAATTTGTTCAATTTGTTACAAAAATAAAAAACGTCAAAACGTAAATAAACAAAAAGTTATGCAATATTTAGTTTTCAGGTTATGAGTAGGTAGTTATGTCACCATAAATATCAAATTAATAGAGGCTAATGTGTATGGAGAATTAGTTACTAATTTGTTACAGCGAATAAACAGAAAAAATATATTAGAAAGTAGGTTCAATAATTTGTTAGAGTCGATTTTAGTTGGCCGCTCGGACGGCAATATGCCTAAAATACAATGGCGTTTATCTCGTTATTAAAAGTAGGTTTAAGCTTAGTTAAAGTACTAAGCGACGGGTAACGTAACCTAGTTTGGATAAATACGGCGAATATAACTGCAGCATTCATATTTTAAAAGATATTTACAAAAAACAGTAGTATGAAACCGTATGAGAGTAGGGTGACCATGATCACATTAGTACAAAGGCATGTTTTTAATGTTGTACTCTGTTTGAACGAATATGCGGTACGTTTTGCGGCCATATTGATGTCTATTGTTCTTAATTCTTTGAAGTATTTACTGATAAGATTTTCGTTTCATTGACTTTCCGCAGGTGTTTTATGATGGGAACGATTCCAGAAAAAGGATCTCTTTTGTTCCCAAACTATTGTTAAAAATATTTGTCGCACGGGGTTTAAAAAGCCATAATTTTTTGTTGTGAATATTGTCATTACTGTGCTGAATTTTGAAGTGTGTGCTCGTACGTATTTAATTCCCGTGATTTTCATACTACTAAGTTACTGAGACAATTAAAACTAAATTCAGAAGTGTCTAAAACTGCTTAGCTATGAGTTGTGCCCACTTATATATTGGATTTGTTAATGTAGAACTCACCACCAAAAAGTGTATTGCAGACTCAGAGGGATCGAAATCGACTGCGGTAAGTTTAATTTTTACAATTTTATGATGAGTTGAATAAAGTAATGAACTGTAGTACGTATCATAATATCTTCGGAAATAATTATTAAGTATCTATAAAAAGACATGAAATTCGTCTCTGCCACATTTTAATGTGATTTCACTTCACTTTACGCGTGGTCATATCGAAGAAGTCTTAAAAATATTCTTAGCTTAATAACTTACATTAATTTACCTGTATAATATAATTGTGGTAACCACACTCCTTTCGTTATTTAAAAAGTAATATTCGGCGCCAATTTCAAATCGGATAATATAGAACAGGATAAATCACGGCTTTTAAGTATTCTTTTTTTTAAACCAATGGCAGAGCTCTATTTAAAGGGCTCTTAAGTTCTGTCCAATCGCAAGCCTGCTTTTATATATGCGTTTCCCGCCAATTGTCTAGGTATAGTAAAAGAGTGACAATTCAGCCCACCCACGTTTCGTGTTTTCAAACAGTGAATACGTAAAATTTAAATTAACAAACTTATTAACTGCTATAGTGATTCCCTAGGGAAGAATTAACTGATAATTCACTTAACTGTGAACATTCTGTGTGAAAGTGCATCAACGTGCATCTTGAATCTTGAGACCTAGATCCAGGCAACCCCTAGTGACGAGCGTAATATCCAATGTAAGGATTTCTGTCTTAGGGACAGATTCTTAAGCGCTATAACTGGTCTCTACAATCCGGTGGCTGCTCCCAAATGAAAAAAATCTCCTTTTAAAATTTTTATTAATGTATTGTCGCTGTTAAATGACTATGGGGAATAAAAAAAAATGATATCGTTAATATTTACAAACATCAAAGAAATCTTTTTAAAATAACTCGCTGCATCAGTAACGTCGACTTTTCTTAATTATAGAAAGTTCTTGCCCTTAGTATGTACTTACATAGCAGTAATTGGTAGTACCTATGTATATTTTGTGTGTGATGCAGTCAACGGATGTTTGACCTTTGTATTCATATTATCAATTGTTTTATTGCAGCAAAAATGGGTAAAGCTGGACGAAAACCTATTGTTGAGAAATCAAAACAGAGAGAAGTTTTTATGAAATATGCCGACAAACTACTGGATGTTAAATTGAGAGACCCTATATTTGATACAATTGCAAGTGATTTGGATAATCTTATGACACCGGCAGCCCTTTACATGTCACTGAAAAGGAATTTCAGGGAGTTTCTAAACACTGAATGTAAGCAGCAAACTGTATGTCTGTCCTCGTCATCTTTATCATCATCCTCAAGCAATAGCCCGAGAACCTCATCCAAAATATCACATTCTCATGTCGAGTCCAACCAGCATCATAGTGAAAACGACACAAAGAACTTCAAGTTTGAATTAGATATCTATGACTGGAAAAAACTGCAACCATTAAATGTCTTGTATAAAAGAAATGACTTGAGAACATGTACTCCATTTAAAAAATATAAAATACTGCCTAAGTACAAATGGGTGGATATTTTAAGAGAAAAGATTTGGTTTATTTCTAGATTACCATGCACATGGAATTTCAAAAGTTACAAAGTGGAGTCTGAGCATCATATTTTAGTAAAAGGTCAATGCAGTCAATGTAGCGCTTTTACAAAAATAGCGTGTCAAAAAATAACAGATAATATTATTGAAGGACAATGCCAAATCACAGTCGGAGAAAAAAATAAAAAACATGATCCGAGAAAAAAATATAGAATGAATGCATTGGTCAGACGAAAATTAGCTAAAAAGCTCAAACACGATTCAGCTTCTTTGGTTCATAAACAACTGGCAGCAAAAATGTCTAAACAAGGAATTACAGATACAGCACCAGTAATCCCAACACTCAATGCATTGCGAAAAATTAAGTACGAAGAACGAAAAAGAATGTGGTTACACAATAACGTTATTCTGAGCATTCTTACGATGGCTGTGACCAAACCAATTTTTTTACGTGATATACACTTTTTTCCTCGAATTTACATTTATTACTGGACTGATGAACAACAACAATACTGCCGTGAATATCAATCTTGTTTTCAAAGATTAACTATCACATTGGATGCTACAGGTTCAATCTTTCAACCTCTTAAATTACCAAATGGTTATGAATTGAGTAAGAGACTTTTCTTATACGTAATAATATTAATAAATCAATTCGATGTGTGTGTACCTTTATGTCAGATGATAACCGATTCACATGACACTGCGTCTGTTTCTGCATGGTTATTACAGTGGTTGAAAAATGTTCGTTGTCATCCTGACGAAGTTATAACAGACGATTCTTCTGCGTTAGTAGCAGCAAATGTTAGAACATTCAGTGATTTTACATGTGTGAAAGACTATTTACTTCGTTGTTTTAGTATTTTGAATGGAAATAAAGAAGAACTACCAAAAACATTTATTAGATTAGATACCAGTCATTTTATAAAGACTCTGTATAATTTGAATTGCTTCGAAAATGTTGACACAAAAATTAAAATGTATTATATTCATTGTATCCGCTACATTAAAGAATGTCAAGACTTTGCACTTGTAAAGGAAATCATTACAAAAATGATAAAACTTTGCCTACATCAAAATGATTTTGAAAACGATGATTCAGGTTTGAAGGAGAGCAAGCAAAACCTTGACAATTTGTTAAACAGTCATAAGTATGCTGATTTTAAAAATGTGGATCAAAATGAAGAATTTGAATATGATCAAATTGTCATTGATGATGCCGGCGTTCGAGACATTGTCGCATGGTTCGATCTGTTGGTAGATAATGAAAAAAAAAGTAACCCTGCAAATTCCTATGTTGGTAAAAGTAGTTCATATTATTTACCACTTTTCATCCCTACTTTAAAAAGATTATTTATAAAACTTCCTTTGTGGAGCAACGTAATGTGCTCTTATTTCAAATCGGAAACCTTAAACGCATCGTCTTCATGTGTAGAAAGCTATTTTCGCACTTTAAAACAGTTAGTTTTTAAAACAAAAATAGCGAGACAACGAATTGACGAATATTTGCAGCATCATTACGATTATATCAAAGGAGAATTGCATTTAGCATTAAATCAATTAAAAAACTTAGGTTCCACTACTTTACTAAAATCTAAATCACGCCGAACTAGGCGTGCCATGACTAAAAATATTTATAAAAAAGAAAAGGTAAATCCTAAAAAACAAATCCAACAAAAACAAAAAGAATTATATTTTTCCAGTGATTCTATATTTAGTGATAGACCATCCTATTTGGAGAACTGGCGAGGAGAATCGAATACACATAATCGCCTGAAAAAAGATGATGAAATAGTAATTATAAGAAACGGGAATTTAGCTTTGAAGGAAAGCTCGGGTTATTTCAATACATGTGCCTTCGATTCGGCATTTTATTTAATAGGTCAAGCCTGTATTAGAAGTTCTGCTTTCAAAAGCTTTTTGAGTGAATTAAAAGGAGATTGTGTTATTAATTACATTTTTATGCTTTTGAACGGAGCACATGATATAGAGCAAATTTACAATTGTAGATCAGAAATAACAAAAACTTTTTTCCAAAATAAAGACTGCAGTTGCAATGTGGCTTACATATTTGAAAAAATATTTATAAAATATTTTACAAGTGCTCAATACTTGAAAACCTGTACAAATTGTAATTACATACAATTGAAAAGAGACCATGTATTTATTTTAATTAACCTTGATATTTTAAAGTTATTTGGAATATCAAGTTTAGAAGAAGCAATTTGTTTCGATGAAAAAATTAACACAATGTGTCAGAAATGTGACACACAGTTGAAAGGAGAACTTAAGTTAGGCGAGATCATAACATTTGATTTAAACGGAGCTGCAGACTCAGTCTTACTCACTGAGCTGCCGATTACTATTAACATTAAGGATAATTACTATTTCTTAGTTGGTACTATAGAATTTATACCAGGCACAAAAATAGGCCACTATAAATGTCATTTTTTAAATAACAATACATATTTTTGTTACGACGACAATTCTTTTAAAATCGACATAAGTACCTCTAAGAAAATTTGTCTACATTCTGTGTCATATATTCGAGTCAGTTAATTTATAAATATTATGTTAGTTTATAAAGTTTTTATATTTATCTTGTTGACTTTAATTACTTGATTGTTTTGCCTTTGTGTTGATTTTGAATAAAGAAATTTTAATCGATAACTGACTTTTACTTTTATGAAGTATGCTACAGGATGCCTTAACTTAAAATGTATTTATATAAGCACTCGCCCTAAAAAAATAAGATATAAATATCGAACATTACAACAGTCACTATTCAGTCTCACTTCATTGTGAAAATGCATGGTCACCCTACTCTCTTAAGGTTTCATACTACTGTTTTTTGTAAATATCTTTTAAAATATGAATGCTGCAGTTATATTCGCCGTATTTATCCAAACTAGGTTACGTTACCCGTCGCTTAGTACTTTAACTAAGCTTAAACCTACTTTTAATAACGAGATAAACGCCATTGTATTTTAGGCATATTGCCGTCCGAGCGGCCAACTAAAATCGACTCTAACAAATTATTGAACCTACTTTCTAATATATTTTTTCTGTTTATTCGCTGTAACAAATTAGTAACTAATTGTCCATACACATTAGCCTCTATTAATTTGATATTTATGGTGACATAACTACCTACTCATAACCTGAAAACTAAATATTGCATAACTTTTTGTTTATTTACGTTTTGACGTTTTTTATTTTTGTAACAAATTGAACAAATTATGGCCTTTCTTTTGATCCATCATTCGTCTATCTGCATTATATAGTTTCTGTGTAATCACGGGCGATGATTACGGCAAGTGGCGGTTCTAGCGGCCAACTATTTTTTGTCATAGCGTCTTAGTTTTTTTTGTAACAAATTCACGAAAAGAAGTGTGTAAAGTAACAAATTAACACTAATTCCTGGCAAAGTTTCATCAAATACTATGAGGTGGCCGCGCGGTTGAAACGGACATAAAGTTTTGAGTCTCTACCTTGTTGTAATAATTTTGATGGTTTTCACGTGTTTATGGTGTTATTTTTATTTTCTTGGTCTTAAATTGTAGAGAGATGTATAGCGAATATAACTGACATAATAGTTTAATTATACTACTTATATCAAACGAATAAATGAAGTTTATTTTCTAAAGTTTCGACTTATGTCAGTTTAGTATAAAAATTAATGATCAATTTTCAAATGTTTTGAGAACTAATGTTGAGTAATTCAGTTTAGTATTAATAAATAATATGATCTATTTAAATATATAATGCTTATTACAGTTTAAAAGTAAAGCGGAAATAAAAATACAGAAATATTTCGCAAAACACTCTTATATTTGTTAATGTAAATAACAGTTTATATTTTAAGTTTTATCGTTACTGCTTTCTTAACCTAATAACAACAGTAGTTATAATAATCAGTCGTAATAGGAACTTAATATTATAATCTTGTACTTAGTAATTAACGTATTTTTTTAACAATCACAAAATAATAAAAACTTCTTATACTTGTACTTGGTACATCTACTAACATTAATTATAATCAAGAATCAACAGAACTAAATAGGTTTTACGTAGTCTTAATCAGTCTCATAAGTTATGACTACTCTAAATATTAAATGTATTATAAAAAAAATACTACGAAAAAGATGCGTATAAAAAAGTTAAAGAATTGAGTTGTAAAAACTGGCATAATAAGATGGAATCAGCCCTTTTGCGATTAACTCTTTCAAGTCCTTCTTTTTATTAGCGCTTATCTCCTGTTTTTGCGTATATGCTGCCTTCATGGTTATTTCTGTGACTGATTTCATCTTCCTTCGCTTATTTCGCACATTAACTTCTCTGTAGTTTTCGTCCTTGTAAGATGTCTTAAAGTGAAATAGAAACGGATTTTCTTTTGTGACCTTTAACACCTTTATATCATTCCAGTTGACATTTTGGCCGCTTTCATCTGTCCCAAAATTAAAGCCCCATTCCTCTTGCAACAGTTTAAGGTCCAGAATACTGTCGAATGTTAGCTCATGGATGTTGATCGGGGGGTTACATTTTTTTGCGTTTTTAATTAGTGTTATATATTGAACTGGGGTATAGATTGGGCCGGACTTAAGATTTTTTTTAACTTCTTTTTCTATCAAACTGTGTATGTTGTCTGCTTTGTTCTGCGTATGCCCTCGGATCATGAATTTATGAGTGATGCTTTGGATGTTAACAAGATAAACTGCATACATATACATCGTCATTATAAACTTATTTTTATTCTGACCCGCACAATTATCAGAATAAAAAACAATGTTCAATGGTTCCTGTGCGTCCTTACCAATTTCCTCTAAGTATTTCCAAACGCATGTACCTATTTCGATCGCACCACGCTTCGCATCCGATTCCGTCCAAAAATAGCTATGTACAGATTCAAAAGCGCCTTTTTTATCTGTTTGAGACAACTCAGTTACTGTCAAGTTGTAACTATTGAGTTTGGACTTATAGTAGAACGCTGACGAGTCACCACGTGGGCATTGTAAAACAGCTTGCAAGTCGTAAATTACGACTTTGTTATTTTCGGTAATATTTTTTCGGTCTAGCTTTTTTTCATCTCTACTCAGTATCTTTTCCTCGTGATGTTGGTCATATTTTTCTTTAAGCCCTTGTTTTTGGTCTGCTGTTGAATTTTCGTAAGACAAACAAAGATCACACATATCTTTTTTAGGTCGAAAGAAAGATATATTGAACTCCTTTGTAAATATGTTATAATAAGTCATGTAACTCCCTGTCTCTTTCTTGTTTCGTGTTTGTATTTCTTTAAAATCATCATAAAGGTCTTTGATTGTCTTTCCCCCATCTATGTATTCTTTTGAGGTAGTAGCTCGTACGTAATGTGATTCCATTCGCGGGATAGAGTTTATGTGCTGTTTAATATCTTTTATTAATTCGGGATTTATTTTTTTATGGTTACCATGATTGCCACGTAAGTCATCTTCTATAAAGTTATTGCTGTTTGTTTTTTGCTGTGTGGTGAATATCATTCGATCCGAAATGTTCAAGGTAGCTTTGAAAAATGTTTTACAGACTCTAATTTGTTGATTGTCAATAGTGAAATAATAGGCGTTGTTTGGTTTTCGGGGATTTTCTGCGTTCGTATATTGATATCTTGGCTTGATATCTACCATAGATGATTTAACATAAGCTCTTTGTTGGTTCACGTCCCGTAATCCCCAATAAAATTTGAACAGCTCGTATCTAGAGTCATTACCAATTTGATTTGCGCATTTAAGTTTACATTTGTCCGTACACGGTGGTTGAAGACAGCGACTTGGAATTTTTTTCCCTTTTTTTGATACAGACGTGTATGACTGACCGCTGTTACGTAAACGTTTGGCTCTGTTTTGTTTCCACTTTGAAGTATCCCTTACTCGTTTTCGGCCTCTTTTTACCTCAGTATTTGAACCATCAGAGTCACAGGAACTTGATGCCGATCCAGATGGCGGAATAAAGAAGTTTCTTGGTTTATTTTTGTTTCTGTTGTCAGTCGTGTACACATAACTAGGATCATCATCACTCAGATCTACATCGCTCTCATCAGAATATAACGGAGAAATCGCATAATTTGGTATGGAATTTAGATTTTCTCCTGAGCTAGTTGGGTCCTAAAAACAATAAAAAATAATATAAATAATACTATTTTAATGCTGAATTTACATTACTTTAATTTATATTCATTTACTAGATTATTTTAAAAACATGTATTTATTATATTTAACATTAGATATGTATAGTACTTATTTATGGATATATTATGTATGTATATTTAAAAATAAGGTAATATTATAATATTAATTGTAATATTTCCTCCTCCTCTTATTTTATTATTTATAATAATATGTTATTGAATACATATTTACTGTAATTTCCAGGTGTTGTTGTTCCGGATTCAAAATTCTCTCAATGTCATTTGCCTCTTTATTAGGAACATCTACAGGTTTCTGGTTAGCTAGCTGTTGGTTGCACTCGTCAGAATCTTCAGAAGAAGAATCAGAATATGAAACTAGCAAGTTCTTGGTAATGGCATTTGCAGGCGTGTGTGATAATTTTTCTTCATTCTGAAATTGTAGGTAAATAAGTGAATTATCATAAATTATTGTACATAATAATAACAAAATAGTTTATTGTAACAATAACACGTTGCTACTTACGTTGGTATTTTTTTTAATAAGGCGTGGAGGAGTATCTTCAATGATTTCATTACTGTCACGTTCGTCATTATTACACAGTATCGGAGACGGTTTTATGGGTATACGTGAGTTATCATCAGAGCTTGGGGAAGATGAGCCTGAGGAAGATGAGTTCGAGGAAGACGAATCTGAAGATGAACTTGAAGAACTGCTTGACGATGACCTGGACTTCCTGCATGGTGGTGCTGGCGACCTGGACTTTCTGAATGGTGGTGATCTTGATATACTACGTGGTGACCTAGATTTCCTGCATGGTGAGCTGGAGACATTGTCTTCCTGTACGCCGTGCTGGATTTTATCGTCTGTTTCATTGATCAAACTCTAAAATCAATAATACACAACATTAAATAAACAGGTTTCTTAATTCAGTGAATATTACGTAAAAATGTATTATGGATACTGTACCCTGAGTGTAAGTTTGCAAAAGAGTAAACGTAACTATTTCGTTTGTGTTAAAATTTGACTGATAGATCATAATGAGAATATAAGGGTGAGAATAAAATCATAACGCAAACGCGATAAGTACGTTTACTCACTTGCAAATTTACAGTCGGGGTACTGCACTTGTAGCTACGTATACACGACGTTATTTACTTACTTTTATTTCGACTGGCGTACCATTATCCGTATCAGTACATCCAGCATTACTCGTATTACTCATCATAAGAAGTTTTAGGCACCGCTGCTTCCTAAATGTAGACGTCATCTTCAGGATTAAAACTATGGAACCAGAAATTTAACGTTTTTTATTAATGGGTGTTTAAAATAAACTTAAAGGCCATTTTGTAATAAACTGCAACAATTGCTAGAGCACTTTTAGACTTTAGGATCATTTAAAACGTAAACCGAAATAAACACAAGTATTATTTAAATCTACCGATAGTTTTGGTAATAAAGTGATATAAAACTAATTGTTTCTCGAATAAAAGTAATAATTTTATACTAAAACGCACTAATACGCAATCTTTCTTATTTATACAATTATAATTTAATGATAAACTGCAACAAGTCTAAATAGTACATGCTGTATTAGAACACCGTTTTTAACTAAAGTGAAGTAAAACGAAACATGCTAGTTTAGAAAAAAAAATAAGTGGAATGGTCTTACCTGCGTTTGAAAATAAACCGAATTATTTCAACTTATTCCACCGTAGTCACAAAACAACGACACCTTTCTCACATCACGGTCGCCGCATCACTGAATGATTCTTTATCGCATGAAATGCATTGTCGCGCGCTTTTGTAGAAAAGAGAGGGGTGATCTAACAATCGGCCATTTTGGTTTATTTTGCATGGCGGGATTGTACCTATAGATTCTTGAATCGGAGTTAGTTCGTTTTATTAACAAAAGTGGGAATCCTTAATTTTTGACATATTCCGGTTTATTATTAAGCGTGCGATACACCGTCAGTGGACCACACAGTACTTTTATTAAACGGTGGATCGTTTAGACGTGCGATGTTTTGTGTATACCACTGACGTATAAGTACCTATACAATCGCTATACGGATAGGGAGGATGTCGAGACGCATCCGACGCATCGATATGCCGCCTCGAGCCGCCTGGACATTGATAAACCTTGTCGATAGATGATAAACCTTATGTGAGTATTCATTTATAAAAAATTTGCTGCTCATATTTTTGTTTTTCTAATAGGATTTTTTTCAGATGTAACTTAAAATTTTGCTTTGTTTTCAGGGATCTTAGGGAGGTGGTAAATCATTCCAGCAGCGAGAAGCGGCATACTTGAAACATCCTCTGAAAGCTGTGGTCCTATGTCGAGGCATCGAGATCGGGTTTGACGTGGAGCGAGCAGAATAGCTGTAGTGCTCGTGCCTCCAGCTAATTTTTTTAAACAGGTATTTCGGTTTGTGTGTTTTTATGATACCGAACATTAAAACGGCTAAATGTAGTTTCCGTCGGGCAGCCATTTTTAATATATTGTGTTTATTTAAATACGGTGTGATATGATGCCTCCGGGGTATGCCAAAGCAATAACGAGCACACGCATTTTGTACACGCTGTATTAGACGCTCTGTACGGGAAAGGAGACACGGTCCGTATACAGCGTCACAGTAATTCAGTTTAGATAGTATTAGGCTATCCACCAATCTCTTCCTCATTGTGATACTAAGGAAGTCCCTCACCCTGTACAGAACCTTTAATCTATAAAAGCAGTTTTTTACCACGTCATTAATATGCCCCTCAAAACGAAGTTCCGGGTCGATGATTAGACCAAGATTACGTGCAACTTCTAGTCTTTGCATACTTTCTCCCATGATTTTTACATCTGGTTTAGCAGAAAGAATTGTTTGTATTTGATTTCTGCTCCCCATGACCATAAACTTAGATTTTTGAGGGTTCAGTACTAGTGAGTTACCCATAGACCACGAAGCAATTCTATCAAGTTCCTCATTTAGGGTACGTACGGTGGACGCTGTGTTACTGGCGTTAAACGAGACATACAATTGAGTGTCATCCGCATATACATGATATTTGCAGTTCTTAATGCACGTAGTCATGTCGGCGCTATACAGTATATAGAGAAGCGGGCCGAGCAGCGATCCCTGAGGAACGCCCCATCACTACATAGACATAATAAAACTTAACTTCACAAATGACGTATTTAAGTTTGATAACAACATAAGTTTGAAAATAATTAAGGGCCACACTAACGTATGTCAACCGAATTTAAAAAATATATAGATTGCGTCTATGTAAGCAAATATAAATAAATAATTTCTAATTTTTTCAAAGCTCTAAGAGTATGGCAATACATAGAAAACAATTTTTTTTACATACTAGTATTTTATCTGTATTAAAAAGCTGGTAAAGTTTAAAGAGCCGAATTTTCACAGTATTTTTGCTTTCCTGTAAAATTGAGAAAATGTAGATACGTTTATCTGACTCTTACACCGCGAATAGTGTTGCGTTATGTAAAATATACTATAGATATTACGTTGATCTATAAATATAATGATACAATGTTGCAAGGTTTTTGTGACCCTGATTGGGCTGGTGACCAAATTTTTGCAATTTTTTTTGTAAGTTTGTCTTCACCAGAGGCTGAATATGTGTCAATGAGTATAGCTGCTAGTGAAGCATGTGGGCTTATTAATATGTTACATGATTTTGGTTTTAAAAATGTCTGTACAGTAAACTTATACTGTGATTATTGATGATTATATCAGTCAGCAATATTAAATGCCAGCACTGAGTCTGTAAAACGATTAAAATATGTGGATATGATACCACTTTGTTAAGGATTTAATTAATAATAATAAGATCTGCATTAAGTACATAAGCACTTATAATCAGCTGGCAGACATGTAAGTCTTTAAAACACTGTGGTGTAGGAGATGCATAAGACTAAGAGCCATTATTGTCAATGTTTGTTTAGATTTTAATTTGATTTTCTTTAATGTATAACATTTAGAGGGAGTGTTGAATATGGCAATGTTTATACATGTATCTAAGGTTGGCTACTGAATTTGTCTTTAAGTTAGTAACACTATACCAAACAACGTTGCCCGCGCTTTTTGTCAACGTCTGTTGTGTGTAAACTCAAACCATTGGAAGTTAATAAACACAGTCTTTTGTTTGTTAAGATTACGTTTTTATTTAATAATCACATCATAATGTTTGTATATTTGAATACATATGTCATGCAGATCTTAGTTATTATTAAATATAAATAAATTCTAAAAACAATATTTTTTTGTTTTATTTACATATATATTTATATTTATATATACTTTATTGTACATCAGATTACACATAACAAAAGAAAAGAAAACTTATACACTACAAAATATACAATGGGCGGCCTTATCGCATACTGCGATCTCTTCCAGGCAACCTTGGCATGGACAGTGAATTTATGGACATACAATGGGGTTGTCATTGGTGCAAATATAAAAAGTATAACAGTACAATATCCTATAATCTATACACAGATATATAATAGATACATACATACTAACTAAATAAGCAAATAAAACAAATGAAGACTAGACTATTACAGTAAACAACGAGAACAAAATCACAACAACAAGTAATGTTCCTGTTATATTTTACTCTATTCACGTCAAACTAAGAAAATAATTAGCAATAAGAGCATCACGGGTCTCGTGCCGTCGCACAGGTATTTGATCTCTTTCAAGGACTTGATGAATTTGGCCATCACTTAAAATTTGCTCCCATGGGGCTGGTAAATCAAGTTCTGGATCATCTAGAGGTAAACTTTACCCTCTACGCCGTAAAATATTATGTGGAACTGCAGTGGCCACTATAATTGTCAATGCTTTTTCTAACTTCACACACATTCCATTTCCAAGTGCCAACACAGGAATTCTCTTTTCCAATTCCACACCATAACTTATTTCAATGGGATTCCTCGTTCTTATTTGTGATTCATTATAAAGTTGCTCTACTTGTGTTCTCGGGCTTCTTAATGGAGGCATCATGTATGATGTTGAGGCATATTCACTGTCAACAACCAGAATTGAATCACTGTAGCATCCATCTTCAAATTTTTCTATTGTTAAATATTGTGCTATCGTGACACGACCCTGGCCATCGTGCTACTATGTCAGTGATTTCCAAGTTAGCGTTGCATATTGTCTGCCATTTATAGAAAAGTAGCCTTTTCTGTTCCTATACAGTTCTGCTTGTTCACCTCCCATCTGACACCGGAGAGGATGACATCTTTATGTGTGTGCAATCCATGGCACCAATGAAACGTGGAAATCGAGCTATTTGGTAAAAATTGACTTGCTCCCTCCTTATCTCCTGCTGAGTAGTAGGAAATTGTATATATTCCTTGTGCAGTGCAGCAATTTTTATTAGCCGTAGGAGTACTTCAACCACAGATGTCACCAATAAACATTGGAGTAGAATTTGTTGTATGAAATCTCAAGGTTCCCTGCAACCGGTTTATCGGTGAAATGGAAACGTTGCAGAAATAAAATTATTTGGTAGATATTCTTAAGACAGTAACATATCCTATCATCATCATCTATAGAATATTGCTGTGCCAGACAAGCAGGTATATTAACCATGTACAATAACTTAAACACACTAATTAGGTAGATATTGTAGGAGATACTAATACCTACACACTTACCGGTCGGATATGTATTCCAATTTATGTTCAATTCTCGTCAGCAAAAACTTCCCCCCCCCCTAATCTCCGAAACTACTGAGCCTAAAACTCTGAAAAAAATACAGAAAATAGTTCTATACTTATACGAGTAGATTACAGAAAAATCTATAAGAAGTCTATGGTCTTAAAATAACATGGTAAATCTCTCGATATTGTGCGTACAAACTTACATTTTCAGTTGGAATATAATTTGCAATTATAATAATTATTATACAATATAATTGGGAGAACATATATTTCAACTACAATGTTAAGTTTGTTCTTGAGATAAATTCGTTCAAACTACGGAACCCTTCATTGTGCGTGGTCCGGCACGCATTTGGCCAGTTTTTTCAGATGGAACCTACCAAAACAGGAATAATATAATGGCAAATACATACCTTGTTGAATATTAGTATTGAACATGAAATTACTATCACAAAGAAGTACTTAGAGCCTGGACATACTCAAATAGAACGCGACGCAGCGATCGAAAGGAAGCTGAAAAATAGGGAGATACATTTTCCCAGCGATTATATAACTGTAACGAAGGAGGCACGGATAAATCCTTTTCCTTATGAAGGTGCTCGATTTTGTTAAGGATTACAAAAACAAATTTTAATTTCACAATTTTCAACATGTTGCTTAAGAAAATGATGTCTTATGTCAATATGCTTGGTTCTAGGTAAATAACAATCACTTGTAGAAAGTTTTATAGCACTTTGACTGTCACTAAAAATGATGAGCGGTTCATCCAGCTGATAGCTGAGCTCCCCACTAAGCTGACGCAACCACAGCGCCTCCTGCGTGGCTGAGGACATGGC
Organism: Dryobota labecula; assembly: GCA_947523025.1. Taxonomy (NCBI): domain Eukaryota; kingdom Metazoa; phylum Arthropoda; class Insecta; order Lepidoptera; family Noctuidae; genus Dryobota; species Dryobota labecula. The sequence continues at coordinate 8,411,774 of OX383306.1, forward strand.
CATGTACTCTGGCTTCCGCCGTTGACAGTACCACTGGATGCTGTTTGCGTGATGACCATGTAATAGCGCCTCCCTGCAACATAAATATGTAACCAGTGCACGACTTGCAGTTGAGCACGGCACTGGCTCCGTCTGCATCGCAACAGCCCATCATGCTCGCATTACCATCTTTGGAATATATAAGTTTGAGATACTTAGTTCCCTGTAGATATCTAAGGACTCTTAACAGAAGCTACATGTTCCGTCTCTGGTTTGTTATTATATCTACTTAATGTGTTCACAGCAAATGAAATGTCTGACCTTGTTCCTTGAGCTATGTAGAGTAAACAACCAATGACTTGTCGATAAGGATAATCGGTTCTTAATACAGCTTTCTCATCATGGCTAAGTTTTAATGGAACTTCTATAGGTGTTTTGATTGCTTGGCATTCTTACATTGATAATCTGTTCAAAACTTCAGTTATATATTTCTTTTGCTCTAACATAATTGAGTTTTCATTTCTTATTATATTGAATCCCAGACATTGACCTGCTTTTCCAAAGTCCTTCATTTCAAAGCGATGCATTAGTTCATTGTTTAAAATCTTCGTCATACTTTGTTGAGAAGTAAATATAAGTAGATCAACCCATACATCAATGTAGGTGTTCTTCTCTGCATTGTAGTATACACACGGGTCGGTTTTACATTGTTGCATTCCTATGGTCTGTAGTACATTGTTCAATTTTATGTTCCATAATCGACTAGCTTGCTTTAAGCCATATATGGATTTGTATAAATGACATACTTTTGATCCTTGCACATATAGTTCAGGCTGCACCATGTAAATATCAGTGTCTATTTCCCCTTGTAGGAATGCAGGGACTGCATCCATTTGCTCGTCAAGTTAAGTTCAGCGGCTAAACTAAACAAGAAACGTATGGTGGCATACCTCACCACTGGAGAGTAAATTTCTTCATAATCTATACCCTTCCTCTGTGCAAATCCTTTTATGACAAGCCTTGCCTTATAGCGAACTATTTTTCCAGCTTGGTCAGTTTTCGTTTTAAACACCCTCTTTGAAGGTAAAGCTCTTTTATTGGAAGGGAGATCTGTCAAGTTCCATGTGTTGTTTTTCATCAAGGAGCTGTATTCTTCATCCATAGCTTGTCTCCATTGCTCAGCATGTGGGGATGACAGGGCTTCTTGCACTGTTTGTGGGTTAGAAAAATTTGTATAAAGGCAATACAAACTATTCTCATTGTTTTGCTTGTCTTTTCTATCACGTGGCCTCAAAGTAATATTGCTGCCATAATTCTGTGAATTACATACTTGTCTGGAAGGTTGGTAAGTATCGTCTGAATCATCTGTGCCTGATTGATATTCACTAGAATCTTCATCCTGAGAATCAGTTTTGGATTTATTACCTGTTGGTATTGAGCTTTCTATTTTGACTGAATCTGACCAGGTTGGGTTGTCTTCACTGCTTTCAGCTCCGGCTGATGAACTAGTACTTTCTGTAGGCAAGCTCTTGTCACAAATATCGACTTAAACATTGTTTTCACAATTAATATTCACACTTAATACAAACGGATGGAAGTTGTATTGTTGCACTAATAAGGTTCCTTGTTTTACTATGGAATCCTAAAAAGACATGTATATGGGTGATTCTACATAAATTGGGTAACTCAATGTCATCAGTCGATAAATATTAAATAATATTATATTTCATAGATTTTTTATTTTATTTTAAAATTATGAAATCTCTTTTATTTGCTCACTCAATTTCAGATATTTACTTTAAATATCAATTTAAAAAAAAAAAAATATGCTCAAAACGTCAGTTCTTTGGCTTGTCACAAGCCCAAAAACACTCAATCAAGCGACTGTACATTAAATTGTACCATTAATTTAAGAAAACTTAATATTTAATTACACTCTTTAGTGTACGTAATAATGTATATCACGTTTTTCATAATGCAATAATCTTTACATTTAAAAAAAAAAAAAAGTAACTTTGTGTTTAGTTTCATTCGTCAGTCCTCTGTGTATTTTTTAAATTTGAAATTTGCGCCAAATAACACGGATGTGAGGGCAAATACCTGTTAAAATTGTAATGTTGGTAGTAATGTTAGCTTCGAACCGCGGCATTTGCTGGCCGCCATTACAGTGTTAGTGCTAGCGCGTCGGTTATGGCGTACTCTTGTGCCGATCCAGTCAAAAATTCAGTACTGTGGGTAAGTCGTTATTTACTTATAAATCTTAATTTTATTTTGATTTTTGATTGGTTGCTAACGAAGACCGAAGAGCACAAGAAGCAAAAAAGAGAAGCCAAAGACAGAGAAAGCTCAGAAATAAGCAATTAAAAAAGATGGAAGCTACAGTTTCAAAACTCAGAATTAAATTAAATACTCAGCGTCAAAAATATAAACGACTCAAAAAGCAATTGAAGAAAGTTATAAAGTCTGTTGAAAATACGCCAAAAACCAGAATCGAAGAAATGAGTGAAGATGTAACTAAAAAGAAGGAATTAGTGAAGAAAGCCCTTTTCGGAGAAGTTCTTAAAATTCAATTAGAAGAAAACTACAGTAACATAAAAAGTCATGAAGAAAAAACAAAGTTTAAACAAGCTATATCTGGAAAGGTAGTAGATAAGTACAAATTATGGAGAATACAAAACAAAGCACTGACATATAAGAAAACTGGACATAACCAAACGAAAAAAGCAAGGAAAGCCAAAATTAAAGTGCAAAGATTGGTTCAGGAATTTTTAGAAGATGATGCTAACAGTCGTCAAGCATCAGGAAAAAAAGAATTTGTGTCTCTTAAACAAACGAAAAAACAGAGGAGATATTTAAATGATACACTGAAAAATCTTCATGAGAAGTTTTTGAAAACCGTTCCATTTACTATCAGTTATTCCCTATTTACCAGATTCCGACCATTTTGGGTGGTACCCCCTACATTGTCAAACCGCGATACTTGTACTTGCAAAATTCACGAAAATATGGACCTTCAACTTGCTGCTCTGAAAAAGGCAAATATTTTGACAACAGTGAGTAATTATCAAAGTATGTTGAAAATGCTTTGTTGCGACCGATATTCTGAGAGATGTCTAGAGAGAACATGTGATGAGTGTTGCTCAAAAACTTTACCTTATGCGGAATTCGATAACACAAAACCGATCTTATTGCAACAGTGGGTGAGTAAGAAAGAGTCCATAATTGACTTGAAAACGAAGAAAGAACGATTTGTAACAAAATGTAAAAAAGAAACACAGGAAATTTTACCGAGAAATATCATTACAAAACTTGAAATCGATATGGATAATTTTTTTCGGCATTCTTTTAATATACTACACCAGTACAATAGCATTAAACAATTGAAAGATTATTTGTCGGAGAACGATGCCATAGTACACATGGATTTCTCAGAAATTTTTTCCACTAAATACAACCAGGAAATCCAGTCCTTTCATTACGGAGGTTCGCGCACCCAAATTTCATTACACACAGTCGTCGTTTACCTAAAAGACTCTGTTATTTCTCACTGCACTATGTCATCTAATTTGTTTCATAACGCCGGAGCAATTTGGGCTCATCTAAAACCTGTGCTGGCATCACTACCATCAAAGATCGGAAACATTCACTTTCTCAGCGATGGACCTGTAACGCAGTACAGGAATAAATCAATGTTTTATGTATTGGCCTGTAAGCTGCAAGACATGTACCCTAATTTTATACGATATACTTGGAACTTCCATGAGGCTGGCCATGGAAAGGGGGCACCCGATGGTGTGGGGGCCACTTGTAAACGAACCGCAGACCAAGTTATTGCTACAGGAGGTGATATAACTAACTTGAAAGAGTTTGCTACTGTCGTTCGCGAGAGATGTCCTGGTATAAAAGTAGATGTGATCGAAGGCAGTGAAATTGAACAGATGAACACTTTTATTAATGACAATACGTCTGAAATGGAGGCTTTTAAGGGGACGCTATTGGTGCATCAGGTGGTCGGCTCAGCTTACATTCCAAACAGTTTGACAATGAAGACACTAAGTTGTTTCTGCAACCCAGATGGATGTGATCATTTTAAGCTAGGATCTATTCATTATCAGACTGAATCGTCGGGTGAACGTACACGACTTCAAACTTCTACCGTATTTACAGACTCTGAAAATGATGATGATATACCCCTATTTACTTACGCGAGAAACCGCACTTAATTGCATAGTTCACCAATACCAGACGTTAGCGGCTATTCACTGCAACAAAGTCGTTATAACAGTGGTGATTATGTTTTGGTCAAATATGTCACAAAGAAAACAGAATACCATTATGCAGCCATCTGTTCTTCTGTTGATGATGAAGAAGGTGAATTGAGAGTGACTTTTCTTAAAATTTGTGACCAAAACGACACCCTGTTTAAATTGGATGAAAGAGACGTCTCAGATGTTCCAATGAATCAAATAATAAAAAAACTACCAGTACCAAACCTCATTACAAAAGGGAATAAAGTGTTTTACCAGTTTAAAGAAAAGATTGATGTTTTTGAAAAGTAAATCTCTAGTCTTAGACCATTTTGAATCTTAGAATATATTAGTTTTTTGCTGAGAAACGGATCTCATTTTATTTTGTTATAGTTTTGTTTCTATTGTTTATTACTTTCAAAAATAATTATTCTTAAGTATACCTACATAAAGTAGGATAAGTAGTACCTATAATATTATTAAAAATGTCTTAAGACTGCTTTTAAGACTGACGTAGTTCATTCTCATAGTATTCCACAATAATTATTATTATTTCAGCTTAAATACTAAGACAAAGGTAGTCATACTTTAATTTCTATTGTTTGTTGATTATTTATAAAATGTATACTGTTAAGTATAAGTGCCTAAAAGTAAAATAAAGTTATTAAAAATGTTAAGACTGTTATGAAGGCTGAGATAGTTTTTTACCACAGTATTACAAGATAATTTTTTATTTTTAACTTACTAAGCATTTAATACTTAAAAATAATGATTGTGCCATCATTACTTTCTAAGAGATTTAATAAATATCATATTTTTCTTATGAATTTGTGTCTTTTATCAGTACTGTGTCACCCTCGTCAGTCCTCTGGCAGCCAAATTCTGAAAAATCTAAATATTTCAGAAACTACTCTAAAAAGTGACTGGCCCGATTTGCAACAATATAGTCATTAGATTACCTATCTTAAAAACCCGAATTTGTATAAATTTAACATAAAACCTACAGAAAACAAAATATCCCTAAAAGTTACCCAACTTTTGTATATTCACCCATATCAAGTTTTTTAGTCTAATATTTTCTAAAACTTCCAAGTTTACATTTTCTAACAGGTCATTGTACTCATATATGTACATGTTTTACATAAGCGTAATATAACTTAGAATAACATACTTATATATTGTTACGTTGTATTTTTTGTGCCTACCACTAATTGGTTTTGCACATCTGAATCCCTTATAAATAAAGTGGCATTTACCTGAAAACATACGTAGTCAATTATAAAGTTTCCTACAAGGTTATTTCACAGTGAATGATTAATTCCTTAAACTGTATTTCGTCACTGGATTTTTTAGTTTCACTTTCTATAAATAAATCACTTTTATAAACAGGTTTGCACAATTAATTAGATCAATTAATTAATTAGGTACGAAAAAAAAATTGTAAATAAGTTTGATTGCAAAATAGAATAACAACACAAATGTCTTTCAATCAAACGTCAGCTTCTGTCAGTTATAAGCGACATCTGTTGTCGCCGATTCATGGTTGTAGTTTTAATCGATAATAGTTCATTTTAACATATTGATTGGTAATCATCGAAATAATATCCAGTGACCAGCCCTTAATTATTTTCGGCTTTCGGTAATAAAATTCATAATAAACGAAATAACCGAAAACGGAAATGAATTAATTTTTTCATTATAAACTTTTTTCTAGAACTTTCATTGTCAAATGAATACATATTTAATCTGTGAAGTGTCTTTGACGTAATGTTTGTGGTAATGATTCTAATTTTCCCTAATTATTATTATGGGTAAATTACCCCACTCTAGACAAATTTTGGCATTGCAGACTGCCAAAGATTTGTTTTAATATAGTTTCAGCGTTCAAACGTCATGTTGGATAGTTGTTAGTGATTTTCAAGAGTTAAGTGTCGTAAGTGATGTGGATATCTTCCGTGAACTGGAAATAGTTTTGCCTGAAGTTAGGGAGATTTTCTGAATGCTCTCGTCCAGTTACGGCTGGCTTCTAGGCCATACATATTTGCCGAGCAGTGTTGCCGTTTTAGTGACTTTGTCACTAGATCTAGTGAGTTTTTGAGGTTTATGGTGACTTTTTTTCACGATTTAGTGACAAAAAAAAGTCTGGTGACTTCTAGCGACTTTTTCATGATCAACACATCAGTACATATTATTTATCTTGTTGATGCAATCTATATTTAATAAACCAGAAAATTGTGTAGTTATTAAGTACCTAACGTGCACTGGGAACACGAAATGTTCATTTGACCCATAGACTTGTTGGGTCCATGCTCTATGTACCTATAATATGATTTGACCAACCGGGTATTCCCCTATTAACGTTCCACGTTGCAGCACGATTCGGTCGTTTATAGGCAAAGACTATATAAGCACTTGACTGCGCATACAGTGCCCCGACGCTCGAAAACTATTAGCGATTTTTCGCCTATGTATAGGCTACGATAGGAGTAACCATTGTAGTTGTAACCAAGTGTTAGACCTGTGTGCACGCTAAATAAATACAAATTTTAAAACCTTTTAATCCAATTATAACGCCTCAAAATGCCTTCATGCGCGGTGAAGTGGTGTGGGAAACATTCCAAGACATCTAGTTACAAAAAGGATGGCATAACTTTTCATCGGTAAGTATACAGAACGAAAATTAATTTTGATTTATTCAGATCATGAGTCACCGCAGGGGTCTAGCTAAAATGGTTCCTAGGTAAAAGAGCACAAAATTTGTTTTGCGCGTTGATGTCTTTTGGAAAAGTCCCTTTCTTTCATTAGACAATTGTAATGCTTTTATTCCTTTCTTTTCTTTTGTATTTTTATCGTGACAATTAGTGGTGTCCCCTTTAATAGCAGTAATAGCTGAAAATTGATATCGACAGTAATAAAATTAAAATTAATATATTTTTTATTAAATTCACATACTCTTTATGTAAGTTCCGGATTTTTTTTGTTTCTCTCTGTCGCCGACCGATCAGTCCAGGATTTACACCAATTTATTATGAAGCCATAGATAACAAAAAATAGTACAACTTTCACTTGGATTCTCAACAATTTGGCGGTGGTCTTTGATGTAAAAAAGATTTGTTCCTCTTTGTGTTTGACATACATGTTTTCATTTTAGATTTCCGAAGATTCCGGAACTAAAAGAAAAGTGGATAAATAAAGTTAATAGGGAAAATTGGTTTCCAACAAAATATAGCGCTGTTTGTTCAAGGCACTTCACCCCCGATTGTTTTGAATATTTAAAACAACGCCGCCGTCTATTTAGTTCAGCAATACCAACGATGTTTTTGCCTATTTTGGTAAGTTTTGTTTTTATTTATATAATGTTGGGAAACGTGAAATCGTAAATATAAGTAACATTCATTCTTTACAGGCTTCAACAAATAGTATGACTGACTCTAATGCTAATGTACCTGGGCCTTCGCATCACAATGTCGCCCTCGTAAGTTAATTTGTTTCGATGAAGGACCAGGGTTTAATTTTATGTAACTGCCTTTATTGATATCCGACATGCTTAATTACAGAGTTCATTATCAAATAAACAAGTGCATGCTGAGGCTAATACATCAACTGCAGACCAGGCTCCTTTGCAGAGTTTTCCATGTGATGATAATAAAATTTTAAGGCCTTCCCATGATTATGAGATTCCCGTAAGTATATTTTTTTACATTCTGATCAACTGAATATTTCTTGAAAATGCAATATTAATATTTCTTATTACCTCTTTCTTTTCTAATTTATTTTTTTCTTATGCTTTATTTTTCTTTTTCAGAGTTCAACATTAGGTAACAATAAAATAGAAGACCCTGTAATAGACCTGACTCCACGTAAACGCAAAATGAAACGACACATAGACCATCTTAAATATTCCCTTAATAAAAAAAAAGAAAGAGGTGAAGAGGCTTCAAGATAAAAATAGATCATTGGTAAAAAAAAATGCGAATCTAAAAGAAATTTTGAATACTTTGACACATAAATCTTATATTACTCAGGAAAATGAAGACATTTTAAGTCGCATAGGTGTACAAAACCAAGAAATTGTTAAACGTCAAATATTGAAATCAAAAAAAGGACATATACCTAAAATAAAATACTCACCGGAGTTACGAGCATTCTCCTTAACGTTGCATTTTTATTCCCCGAAAGCGTATAATTTCGTTAGAAAAACTTTCAGCACATGCTTACCTGCTACAAGTACTCTAAGAAGTTGGTATCAATCCATTGACGGCAAACCAGGATTTACAAAGGAGGCAATAGATACTATCAAAATGAAAGCTAGAGAATCGAAGAACAAAATTTACGCCACTATTATATTCGACGAAATGGCAATCAGAAGCGGTGTTGAATATCATCCCCAAGGCTACATTGTCCATGCTCTGATAAAGCAAATAAAATGCCAAACTTGCATTGGGGCGCTTATTGGTTTACCTAATCAAAACACCTTACAATTTCAAAAGGACACTAAAAACAAGTTATTGTACGGATCTACCACAGTAATAGAAATTTGTCGTCGTTGTGAAATTCATATTAAGAGGGCGATCAATGAGAGTGGTTCGAAAGTGCTGTCTTCGAAATATAATACGGATTATTTTATTAGATCGGTTTTAAAATCCCTGATTGGGTATAATTTATTCCCAGATATTCATTATCATCAATTTGAAATAGAGTCCACAAATCATTTAATTGAATTAACAAGAAGCGTAATTCAGAAATATGTGGACGCTCGTTTATCTTTTTTTACAAAGAATAACCAGGACCCTAAAAGTTTAATTAGAAAAACATATACCAAATTAATTAATTTTAAAAATCAATAATAACAGGATAAGTGCATATGTTTTTGTGTAATTTATTGATTTTGATTAAATATTATTTCTTTCATTTTAATTGTGTATTTTTGATAACGTTAAAATCCATTTTATCGATATCGACTATTTTCCCTTATTGAAGTAGTGCACCCCTAACGATAGCTCTACCTACGCAACTTGACCTTGAACTGACCAATTGCAGCCGCGCATTCTTCCTCGTCTCCCGGCCCGCAGTAGTGAGTCGTGTACTTAGAAGAAATCGGCCTATACGCTCTCTAGTGGTTATATTCTCTTTGTTTATAGGCATGATCGTGCATCTCGCTTTGTCACGAGAAAAATATATTGCTATCTTAACGTAAAATGTTTAAAGTATAGTCAAGTATTATATAGTTTATTTGGTCCATAGTTCTCGAATGTTATTGTTTGTAGTAACATTGATATTCTCTGAGTGAAACTGGTTTATTTTATCGTTTTGTTTTCAAGTTTGATTAAAGTTTCTGAAATGGATCTGCCTTTAAAGAAGAAGGCGTATAGTCAGAAGTTCAGAACTGAGTGGGAAAATCAAGCAGAGTTTAGAAACTGGTTAAAACCTGTTGTAAGTGATCCCACTAGAGCCTTTTGTTTATTTTGCCATAGTGAGTTTTCTGCTAGAGTAACCGATATAAGAAAACACGCAGATACCAAGAAACATAAACAGAAATGTGAAACAGTGTCAAAAAATCAGCAAATAAGTTTTGTACCAGCTCCCAAAGAAAATAGATTTGTCCAAAAGGCTGAAGGTAAACTTGCATTATTTATTGCGGAACATGGTTCTATTTCTCAAATAGACCATTTAACGGATTTGTGCAAAAATGTATTTGCAGATTCAAAATCAGCCGACCTAAGGATGCATAGAACCAAATGCACACAGATTATAAATCAGGTACTAGCACCACACTTTAGAGAAAACCTTTTAAAAGATATAGGCAACCAAAAGTACAGCATCATCATAGATGAATCTACAGACATCAGCGTGACTAAATTCATGGGAATTGTCATAAGATATTTTAGTTATGCTCAGGATGCTATTGTGTCTGCCTTTTTCTCACTGGAACCAGTAGAGCGAGCAGATGCAAGCGGCCTCGTCTCCTCGTTAGTAAAATGTTTACAATTACATAAGTTACCGATCCAAAATATGGTCGGTATAGGAACCGATAATGCTACAGTTATGACGGGACGGCACAATAGCGTATATGAAATATTGCGAACGCAGTACAATTTACCCCATTTAATTCTGATAAGATGCGTTTGCCACTCACTCCAACTAGCTGTCAGCCATGCATCACAGCAAACCATTCCGAGCCATATTGAGTTTCTAATAAAAGAAACCTACAAGTGGTTTTCTACGGAGAAGAACCACTTAAGATTCTCAAATTATGTGATACACGTTGGCTATCCATAGAACCGGCAGTAGTCCGGATTTTATCGCAATGGGAAGAGCTTAAGTTGCATTTTACAGTGACAAAAGATAAATGCCACACTGCTGATTTACTGAGTGAAATGTACAGAAATGAAGCTAATCGTTTGCATTTGCTGTATTTGAAAAGTATACTGAATGATGTACAAATTGGAATAAAAACTTTTGAAGGAGAGAACATAGATCCAGTTCAATTAATTACTTCGTTGATGACCTTATTACGATCCATATGTAATAGAATTTTGATACCTGATAGAGTCATAACCGAGAAAGACTATTTAACATTAAAAATTGAAGATCATCTAAGCCCAGTACCTCACCTAGGATACCTATTTGAATCTCATATTACTAAAACCAAATTAACAAATGAAACAGTTGCCCCTGTTAGAAAAAGCTGTATAGATTTCACTGTTAAACTTGCAAAAGAATTACAAAACCGCTTGCCCAGCAATTATGTGGCACTTCAAAAAATGACACAGTTATCAGTAAGAAACACTTTAAGGCTACTAAAGGACACTTCAATTGTTGAACTTGCTATCGAACTTGGCTTTAATGAGGACAAAATTTAAAAAATATTACAGCAATGGAATAATATTAATTTTGTCAAATGGAACGTAATTCCAAATGACGATACAATAAAATTCTGGGCGCAAGTGAACAAATACAAAAATGCTGCAGGTATTAACGCATACCAAGATTTAGCAGATTTAGCCATTGCAGTTTTGTCGCTGCCACACTCGAACGCAGAAGTAGAGCGGACGTTCAGTATAATGAACATTGTTAAATCGAAACTACGAAATAGATTAGCAACAACAACTCTGAATTCAATACTGTTGATACGGAATCAGCTAAAATGTTTAAAAGAAACCTGCAAAAGTTATGTTTTACCCAATGAAGTCTTGTCCCAAATGACGAAAACCGTTAAAAACATAAATAAGAGTAATGTGCCATCTACTTCCATATTACAATCGCAAGGTTCGACTTCCACGGCAACTACAGAGCAACCGTCCACTTCCACCATGCTGGACGAAGATGATACAGTGATAATAGATGAAGATTTAATGCAACTAATTAATTTTTAAAGTGTTTTTGGTTAATTCAAATTATTGTTCGTTGACTTTTCATATGTTTTAAAAAAATACTTTTAATCAGTAAATTTAGTGACTTCTAGTGACTTTTGAATTAAATTTTTCACCCAATCTAGTGACATTTTAGTAGAAGTTTGGTGACTTTATTTTTCCCTAAGCGGCAACACTGTTGCCGAGTTGAGCGTCCATTCGCCCTTGAACACGCTTGAGAAGTGACTGCAATTAATTAACACTTCTAAAAGGTGAGCTTCGTTGTTAAATAGCGTTTGGAAGCAATCTGTGAGTTATTTAAAGGGATTCGTTGTGAAGTATTTGATATTTATTACAGGATTCTTAGCTGCGTCTACGCAGGTTGCTTTCCGGCCGGTCGAAGATATTGCAGTAGAGTGTTTTCTCCCTAAACCAACCGTGATTATTTCACCAGCTGACTATTTACAATAGATATGCCATAGGAGGTTACTCATGGTATTGGATTAGAATGTTCAAGGCGGTGTATTGAGGTTTTGCTGTGAAGTTGATAGACGCCGCGTGGATAATTCTTATTCCTATTGCCCCACCACTCAGGATAAGGCAAACAGAAGTCGTAGCTCATTATGTTGTGTTTGCAACAGGCTATGTTAATCGGCTAATGTTTTAGCCTTCTAGATTTCCTAGCTCGGTCACCTCAAGTAAAGTAAATTAGATTCTCATTATATTATTGGGTCTTCGTATTGTCAATTCCAGGTGAGGCACCTCGAGAGATTCGTCTCGCCGCCAGGATCTAGAGTGGCGTTTGGGGCCTGGACGCGAGACCCGTTCCTCGAGTCAGCTCGAAGCCTCTTGCGGAGACGACTGTGAGGCTGGTCAAGTCCGCCTATAACATAACAAGTCGCCGTAACATATTTTTTTATTATAATCCGGTATATTACTTCTGTCCGGGTTTTAATATTGCGAACCGGTCTTTATCAGAAATTTAAATTAAGGACCCCGAGTTCGACATCCTTATTTATTTGAATCGGAAGAATATCGGACATCTTAGTCGGCTCTGGGATCCGGGATTATCGAAATCCCTGGCGCCCATTTACTAATTGTTAACTTACAAAATTATTGGAAGGTTACACCTTAATAATTTAATCTTTTATTATATTTAATATAAACTTAGAATCGGAACAGTACTGGCTTTATCTCCAACTCCCCACGCCCTTAGTTCTTTCGGCTGAAGTTCGAGCTGGCTGCTTGCTGGCTGGCATTAATAAGTGACAGTTATAGTCACCTACATATAAAGGTTAACTTAGTATAAGTGTTTGTTATAAGTAATTAATTATTAATGCGGTAGACCCTTAAAAGCTACCGTGTATTGTTTTAAGAAGGAGTATTCTTTTTAAATATATGTTATTTCAAACAGTTTATTGTTTCCTTGTATTTCAACACCTAACCACCTTACTTCTGGGCTTTGTTCCAATACCTCTGGAGGGACAAAATCTTTTATGTAACAATATATATACTCTAGATTCAGCTGTGCCTGCAAAGCCTTCAGGGGGTAAAACGTATTTCCCTAAAACAACCAGCTGTAACTAAGTCAAAAGGTACTTACATATTTATTTTATTGATTATAGTAATATAACATAATTACTTGTTGTTAAAAGTTTCAAGTCCATTTTAATTATTTTTTTAATTTCTAATGAATCAGTAAAATAACTGAACTACCTTTTGACAAGTTATTTTTTTGTTTCAGCACCAAACATAAACCGAAAAAATAACTATTAAAAAGTTACAACAAAAGAAAGATATGCCACACGACTGAAGAAAGCTTTGAAACTTTCCGAAAATACAACTTTTCAGAATTGTTTACAAAAATTTACTACATTGGCAGCCTTATTCAGTTATGCAATTTCGCGAAATATCCAAAGGAAAAATGGGAAGACAATTCACAAAAGACGAAAAAATCATGGCTCTCAGCCTTTATAAGCAAGGCCCCAAAGCATATAGATGGCTCAGTAAAAATTTTATTTTGCCTCCTGTACCACACTCAGTAGACTTATTTCTTGTTCTGGTCTACCAGGATAAAAAAAAAAAAAATACACAGCTAAAGAAAAGGGTCCAAAACATGACAGAAAATGAAAAGTTGCGCATCTTTTTATTTGATGAAATATTAATATTGCCTCATTATAGTTTTAATAGAAAAAGAGATGCAATTACTGGATCTGGACTGGATCAATAATGGACGACAAACAAAGAGAAACATTGCGGATCATGCGCTCGTTTATATGATAAGGGGATTTATCAAAAACTACAAACAACCATTGGTGTACACGTTTTGCAGAGGAACAAGTCCAAAGCAGATATTTTTTATTTTATAAAAAGTATTATAATTGAGTTGTAACAATGCGGATTGAAAATTCTTGCAACGGTCTGTGATCAAGGCACAACAAATGTCAGTGCCATAAAGGAATTAATAGAAGAAACTCAGGTTAATTATATAAGAAGAAATCAAAATTTCAATCATCATTTAATTGAAATTAATGGAAAGGAAATTATACCCTTATTTGATCACACCCACATTATACCCACATTTAATTAAAGGGATTAGGAACAATTTAATTACGAAGCATATGAAATGTATAATAGAAGACGAAGTAAAGATTGCAAAATAGGAACATTTAATAAATCTTCATCAAGAGAATCCTTCTTATAAAGGAATAAGATTGATGAAAAATCTAGGCTACTTGTCTGTGTGGAGCGGTTTGGTTGTCTGTAACTGCTTGGCTGTTGTTGTCTTGACTAGCGTTCTGGTCTTCCTGCATGCACTTGGCCGACCTTTGCTGTGACTTCTAATGTTTTTGCTTGAATTTTGGTTGTTTCCATGTATCTGGCTAACTGAACGGCTTCCTCCAGTGTTTTAGGATTCTATCCTAAGATTTTTTCTTTTATACACGCTGAAATTTTAATGGTTGTTTTTCTGCAGCGAAATGATTTTGTCTTGGTAGTACAATAGATTTATAAAAAAAGAAATAAAAAGGATTAAAAAATGGCAGATTTAGAATTGTGATAAACATAACTCGAAAGCGATCTCGAACCAATAGTACAGCGCGAACGCCCGACTGCGCGAGACAGGCGCGAGCGACGCACAGTCGTTGACCCTCGCGCTACAGCTGATAACTACCTACTCCTGAGTTAACGAAAGACAATTTGTTATTTTAATTTTACCTTCATACTTTTACGGGCTTAGGACCGTCATAAATACTTTTTTTACCAACAACTTACTGAACTCGAAACTAAAAAACAAGTTTATTATCTTACAAAAAATAATTTTCGGAATTAGATAATGAAGTATTATTGGCGTAATAAAAAAATTGGAACCAACTTATTCACAATGATTTTAATTTAGTAAGCTACTTTTAAATGTTTGCTATTTACAAAGGTACTTAACCCGGTAACGTAGTAATTGTTCGAAGTGCAAGCCACTGCGTTCGATACATAATCGAGCACGTTTTATTTCATGGTTTTCAATTTTAATAATAAAGTGTCTATGTCATGTCTTACAATATTAAAACCGTCCACTATTGCAGTTATTAACGCGTCGCGAGTTGCGTGTTCTTCACGATACACCAGGCACTTGAGCTCAGACCACAAGTAAAAGTTCAACGGAGTCATGTCCGGGCTTCGGACGCACGGCGCGCTGATAATGAGCCAGGCACCCGTCATGCTGGTAGTACAGATTGCCCACGGGCACCGTCAGCGGATCGTCTTCTAATAAGTGCGGGATAACACTACGTAGCATTTCAAGGTCACGAGCCCTAGCGTACAGTTGTACCATAGCGACGTACTCCAGATTGGAATAATTATAATGCCGATCGATTTTTGCAAGTTTCGCATCGCACGATGCACATACAGCGAGCCGGCGCGGGGCGGGGGTGCGTGGGCGCTCACCGCGTGCGTGCGGACTACATTATGCCGTATCACTACGCACAACAGCTTATTTTGCTCTGAACATTTACAAATCGTTCTTCGCTTTGCGGTTACCGATTCTCTCTCCTCCTTTGCTAGCGCGGACAAGGTTGTCTTGCTTGGCGACTTCTATATTAATATTTTAAACCAAACTGATAACAAATCAAAGCTACTGAACAATTGTATACATTGCTGCAAACTAACACAAATTGTTACTGAACCAACCCATTTCACAGATCATAGTGAAACTCTAATTGATGTTGTGTGCACTGATGCCCGTGGTCTCTGTATCACACATACCGGAGCTCGGTCACCACGCAATTATATCTGTTGAAATCAATTTTAAATTAGAGAAGCCTTCCCCTCACTGGGTTCAATATAGGCCGCTTAAAGACATCCTCCCCGATTTTTTTAGTGACGACCTCAATAAAATGGACTGGGAACATATTGAAAGTCTGGAAGATGAGAAATCCATGGTTGCAATGTTTAATCAATACCTTTTGACACTTTTTGATTTGCATGCTCCCCTTAAAAAAAATCTTAATTAAAGAAAAATCTTATCCCTGGATAACAGACACTGTTAGGGAAATGATGAGGCTGCGTGACAAATGTCATCTGAAGTCCAAAACCACAAAATCCGAACATCATATTAAATCCTACAAAGAGTTAAAATACCTTGTAAGAGCTGCTTTTGATAGTGAGAAGTGTGCATATTTTAAAACATATATTAATAATAATATTAAACAACCTAAAAAGTTATGGAGTCATATTAAATCAACTATAGCCACCTCAAAAAAACCAGAGCATAGTCTGCCACATTTCTATAACAACCCTGAATCTATCATCAATCAACACTTTTTGGGTGTACCAGGCAGTGGTAAGGTCACTACTGCTGATTTAAGTTATTTTGAGCACCATAGACACAATAACAGTCATTTCCGTCTTGAGCCTGTCCAGCAGGATGTGGTGCTGAAGATTTTGCGTGGTCTTAAGTCCAATGCGCAGGGCTCAGACCATATTTCTCTGGAGATGCTAATGTTGACACTTCCTCGTACACTCGCAGTTATCACAGCTGGGACATTTCACGTGACAGGGACAGGGAAAAAAAAGTGAGGTTCTGAAAATCGACCACATTTGGCCCATTTGTACTTCTAGTAGGTATGAATGTGTACGCAAAATATTTTATTTGTATAGTGTATATTTACCAAGTTATAGGTTTCAAAAGAATTGTCGTTGATTGGTACTACAATTTTTCGAAAGTAATTTTTCGAATATAACAAATCTACTATAAAATATTTTACATAGCGATACATATTAAAAATATACTGTTCTTTTTGACAGTAAAAAAAAAATTATAAAATTAAAAAAAAAATAATGTAAACCTTTTTTATGAAGTAAAGTTTTCAAACCAGAATTACAGTCACTTCGACCAATTTTTTTTCTTTTTTTTTTTCTTTCAAAATATAGCTTAAATGATAATGAAAGTACACTAGAAAATTTAAAATGGGATCTCTATTAGTTTAGGAGATACGTTGAATAATATACACCCGCGTCGCAAGGGGCGTCATATGTAGCGCTTGCAAGGTTGAGCAGTTTGCGCGATATTGCAACTTTATTAATATTTTATATCGTTTTAGCGTATATTTAACCTCATTTAATGATATGAAATAAGTTTTATTAATATAATATAATATAAATATAACTACATACGAGTAATACAAATATAAGTTAATAATATATTATAAAGAAAATACGTTTTTGGAGCAGTAGAAAAGTTTTATTATTTGCGAAACGTGACTAATAGCGCCATCTGTTAGTAACGTGTAGTACTTTTTTGTCTCAGATAGAGTCAAACGGTCAAACCTATCTACAAGAAAGAGATAGAAATATGACGCCTAGCGGTTTCGTAACTTAAACTTTAGTGTTGCTTTAACCGCTCAGCGACTTGTGCACGTTTTAATCTGTGACAGTTGTTATTATTAATGGCGCCGTACGGTGATCGATGTTTTAACCCATTTCACTTGGTACTTCATCGAAAATTTAAAAATTTAAGGAAAATATCTAAATGTTTAGCTCAAAAGTGGAGTTTTTCACAAGATCTTTACGTATGTGCCTCCTGCAGGAAACGACTTTTGACTGAATCTCCTCCAGTAGCTAATGAAGACATTGTGCAATGCAGTCAAACATCTAGTGAACCTTCGCAAAACATTGAAGATGAACCGTTTATTCCCGAAGATAAGTTTAAACATATTTCCACCCAAACCGACACATCCATAGAAAACGAAGAAATTTTAAAGCAGCTAAAAGAGAAATTCAATCATCCTTCTACTTCTACTTCTATGAAGACTATGATATTAACAATAGCACCCACGTCATGGAGTGAAAATAAACTTGCAGAAGAATTTGGAACGTCCAGGCGACAAGCAAGAAAAGCAAAACAACTTGTCAATCAGTTCGGTATCTTATCCTCTCCGAACCCACGCGGTGGTCGTAAACTACCAGCCGAGACGGAGAACTTGGTTAACACGTTCAATGCCGCCGACACGCCAAGCGTGTTCTTACGAATTTCTATAACTACGCCTCGAACACGCCAGGCGTGTCCTAAATGTTTCAGTGATATTTCGAAAATTAGCCAAAATTGCCTTTTGGAATTCTCAGTACATAATTCGCTAGCAATAACCTAATGATTTTTGAGGTGGCCCCCAGAAAAATCTCTTAAAAAATATATATTTTTTTAAAGTGATTATGTAATGCCGAGAACCCGCCAGGCGTGTCCATTTTAAGGAGTTGTCAACCTTTGAACAAAAATCAATAAAATATGAAGATAATTAATTGAATGTCAAGTAAGTAGAAGCCCAAGAAATAAAAAGGCGAGTAGGACTGAAAGATAACTACTGTGTGAACTCGCGTTGCCTCTGTCAGACCAATAATGTACAAAATAATTTACAGTAGGTACCTACGACCGGTAAACAAACAACTAGTATGATTAATAACCGTACTGTTAAAACCGTAGGTATTATACTGTTATTCGCTCGTTAATAATTTTAACTATTCTTCTATATGAAAAAAAAAACAAAATACAGTGTAAATTCTCATCACAGTGTAATACCATTCTCTATTACGAACAAATGTGTTCATATTTGTAGACAGTAAATATTTATTATTGGTATTATTGTTTAGGTTATGTTATCAGGTAACAAAAGACTTTGAAGCTCCGAAACATCCGAGGTCGGTCTAGCTTTTGTTATCCTTAATTGCCTTGAACACGTGCAGTATGACGCATTGTTTTCTCGGAAGTGATGGTCTTCGACCAAGCATACTGGGTACCTATCGTATTATCAGTCGTAAACCGTTGTTTTTTTGTTTGACTGGTAGTATTTTGAGAATTAAAATATGTATCTTATTTTATTATACAGGGCGTCCCACAGCTATGCCTTGAATATTGTAGATAGAACATTTTACTAAAAGAATACATTATTTGAATTTTAAAAACAATTTAAACTGCATTCATAGATATTTCAATAATTACATGGTTGAACCGTAGTTCGAACCCGTTATTTGAGAAAAATAATTACCCTATACCGATCGAAAGTTTTCATCATAAGGATTATTTATGAAATCGACACTGCGTGGGCGCGTGGCACGTCCAAGTTCTACCAAGTGTCCAGCCGGGCGGCGCGGCGGCGGCGGCCAGGGCCTGCAGTCTCGACAATAGATAGCGACAAAAATCGGTCGTAAAGTGTAATCGATGTCACATTTCTTTAATAGATTTTCAACCTTATGCATTCGAAATAAAGTTGAAAATCTATTAAAGGAATTTTACAACGATACGACTTAGCGACTGATTTTTGTCGCTATCTAATGTCGAGACTGCAGGGCCAGGATAGCTTAGAGCGAGTACGCGAGATACGCTTGATAAGATCGTTAGAAAGAATAAAAAAATATTGAACAAAACGG
Organism: Dryobota labecula; assembly: GCA_947523025.1. Taxonomy (NCBI): domain Eukaryota; kingdom Metazoa; phylum Arthropoda; class Insecta; order Lepidoptera; family Noctuidae; genus Dryobota; species Dryobota labecula. The sequence goes on from OX383306.1 coordinate 8,431,266, forward strand.
CGGGATCGCTCACGTGTTGTTTGTTATTGTTAACTTAGCTTTGACTTGAGTTTTTGAATTTGAACTTTACAGTAAGGCACTTAAGTAAGATTTTTGTAATTTGATTTATGTTAAAGCTTTTGTTGACAAATATTTTCTCACGCCGGCAGTTAAATTTGTTTAGTGCAATGTTTGAAGCTTTCGAATTAGCATGTGTGAGACGGTTCCTTCCGTAACTTACGTTTACTGGATATTGATTGATCGCTCTATCGACGACTTCGGTTCGTATTTGTGGACTGTTTGATTGCTCTCACGAAGACATCGGCTAGTGTTTCTGGACTGTTTGATTGCTCTCACGAAGACATCGGCTAGTGTTTCTGGACTGTTTGATTGCTCTTACGAAGACATCGGTTAGTGTTTCTGGACTGTATGAATGCTCTTTCTAACCGTGAACTGTGTGTTTCGAGATTGCCGCCAACAACTATAACTTAGTCTACTTTCAGTGAACTGCTATACAAAATTGGTGAGTACAATTTATTTAAAACATTTTTAATCATGATTTACCTACAAGTGTTTCTTAGGTTTGCGCGAGCACTAGACATAATAAAACAACTTTTAAATGGTTTAACTCGCCTACCACGAACGCTGAAAAGTCGAAACGTCAGGAATGTATAAATGATTAATATAGGCGAGTTAAACCGTTTAAAAGTTGTTTTATTATGTATTTTTTACCTAACATTATTTCTTTACACATAAGACAACAAAATATTTCTATTCCAATGCGATCACATTTTTTTTTCAAACATGAGCGACCCACCCTATTGTAGTGTGTGTGTGTAAGTTGTTTTATTCTTGTTATTTTTTTTTAGGTTATGGATCCCTTCGGTAATCCACTACCATCCTGCTCTTGGCAAAGCCCTAATTGGGATTTCCCTGGGATCGAAGACACTTTAGCCGCCATGGAATCTTTGAATACAACTCCGCCTTTGAACCAGCCACCCTCAGTTTTAACTGACTGTGAGCTTTTAGGAATCCTCTCTGAAAATGTCTTAGACGAGATGGATACAGATGACGACGACTGCCAAATAGATTTAAATGAGCTAGAAGAACCGGTACCTCTTGATACATTTAATGATGAATGGCAACCAGGGAATCCTGGTCAATATAGCGAACTCCCTTTTACCAAGACAACCGGTCTTCAAGAATACATAGCTGATACACCAATAAGCTATTTTAACGCCATATGTAATGAAGAACTACTTACTTTACTAGTTTAATAACTCACTCTACCAACGAGTACGGCGAATATGAAAGAGCTGCAAGCAGAAGTGCACAAAGCAGAGCTAAGTTTTGGAAACCTATAAGTTGCAGCGATATAAAATTATTCTTTGGATTACTATTACACATGGGCTTCATAAAAATTAATAGACTATCAGATTATTGGAAAACTGATTCATATTTTAATCAACCAATATTTGCAAAAGCAATGTCGCGTAATACTTTTTTATTAATTTTAAGAATGTTGTGCGTGAATATAGGAGGAACTACAAGCCATTGTAAAATAAAGCCAATAATTGACTATTTCAATAGAAGAATGTTAGAAATTTATTACCCAACAAAAAATATAGTGATTGACGAATCAATGATGTTATGGAGAGGGAGATTAAGATTTCGACAATATATGAAAGGAAAGAAAAATAAGTATGGTCTGAAGTTTTATGCACTTGCCGATCAGCTAGGGGTTGTGCTAAAATTGCATTTGTATGGTGGTGCATCTGATACGCTTGTTGGTGGAACAAACCACGTTAAAAAAGTAGTATATCATTTAATGGATGCATATATAAATGCGGGACACCATTTGGTGATAGATAATTTTTATACAAGCGTGGGTCTGTTGGAGGAGTTATATAATAAACATACTTATTGTACAGGAACTTTAAGAAAAATGAGGAAAGGCAATCCCGAAACATTATTAAAAACTAAATTAAAAAAGGGTGAGTTATGCATACTACATAAAAATAACATTTGCCTAATTAAATGGATGGATCAAAGAGAGGTGTTGGCTATCTCAACAAAATACAATGGCAATTTAGAGAGTACCAGAAATCGCAGAGGGCAAATGAAACTTAAACCCCAAATAATTAAATATTATAATCAAAATATGAGTGCCATTGATCGACATGACCAAATGCTATCATATTACTCATGTGAACACAAGACCCTCAGATGGTATAAAAAAGTTATAATCCACATTATGCAAATAATAACAATAAATTCTTTCTTCCTGTACAATAAGTACTCGGCAAATAACAAAATGACTTTATATGATTTCAGATTAAATGTAATTAAATCTATTATAGAGCCTCATTTACCTCCGGATTTGCGAATTCCATTAGGGACAAATGTTCATTGCATCATGAAATTACAAAAAGACACAAAAGGCAAAACCAAGCGAAGAAGATGCGTCCACTGCTGGACAACCAAGAAATAAAGGGTAGCAACATTGTTTGCTTGCGAGAAATGTCCCCAACAGCCAGGCTTGTGCATAGAATGCTTCAAAGCATATCACAAATATTAATAACTTAGGTTTAATTTAAAGAAAGACCATTTAAAGTATTAAAATTTTTTTATTACATAAATCAGTCTCATTATTATGTAGTGGACCACAATATGATTCATTAAGTATTAATGTTTTGAAAAACTGAAAAAACTGTATACATATATGACATAACATGTAATCACAGCCTAAATTATCGACACTGTGACATTGTTGATAAAAACTGGCTGCCCAGATTGTCCAGATTTTCATGGTTTAAGTATATCTAGATTGCTTTATATACCAAAGTTATTAAAAAAAGATGGTTACTTAATCCCTAAATTAAAGATTAGGTACTTAATATATAATTATTATAATCTTAATCACAGCCTATATTCCCGAGTCTAATTGTCTGATTGTCAGATCTCCTTTTTTGTAATCAATAAAAATGATTTTGTGTTAATCATTGTCTTTTATTTCAATCTTCATACTGTCGTATTGTGCGAATTAATTCTTCATAGCATTCCAATCGCCTGTTTGCGGGCACATTTCTAAGTCTAAAAGCAAGCATTATACCCAAATCATGCTCGAACTGGGCGTAAATTGGAGGTAGTTCGTTTTCTGTATTCAGTTCGGCTTTTAAATCTTTTGCAAACAATGCGTTAAAATATTTTTTGGCGGCACAACATGCAGGACTCGTTTTGGTTTCACTTAAAGAATCATTATTTTGTGGCATTGGCAATTTGTCTATTTTCAATTCTTTTGCAACACGTTCATCAGAATCAGTAATCTTATCAAAGCTATTGTCTGTTGATTCTGTGTCTAGACAAGTACGTGAACCTTCAAATTTCCTTTTCAATGGAAAGTTTTGTAATATTGACTGACTACATTCCGGAAAACTTTCATATTCTTTACGGTTATCTTCCAGGTGATCATCTGCTTCCGTAAATAATGCTTGACTACATTCAGGATAGTTATCATAGCATTCTTCCTGATTATCTGCAGTAAAACAAATATTATATACTAGGTATTACGATTAAGTATATAAATTACCATAATAATGTCTTAGGTTTGCGCGAGCACTAGACATAAAAATCGTTGCGAAATTTTTTCAGGGATCGTGGTCTGCTTGCGACCGCGAACACTGAAACGAAAGGAATATACGCGAGTTAAGCCGTTTAAAAATCGTTTTATTAAATAAATTACCATTTAGGAGAGTAATGTTTTGTTTGCCAAAACATCATTTGTATTAATACTGTTTTCCATAATCGTCCCCGCTCATAATATTTATTTGCTATTTTCATTTATTCTGTTACTCGCAGCCATGCAGCCGGCTGCATGTATTTCGGTTTCGTCCTCCCTTACCCCCATTTTTTTGTAGTTTTTGGCAATTCATATTTAATGAAATAAAAGTATAGGGGAGAAAATTATGGCAAACATAAGTATTTTATGAAACATTTTGTTATTGTTGTTAAATAAGTATGCTATCTTCAACTAAAATAGGTATCGTTCCGTAAACTTGTAATAATTGACTTATCTAAGTTAATATTATGAAATATTTCTAAACAACCACAAAATGTTTATGATCTCTTACAAAATTACGAAAATTACTTACCTAAACTTCTATTTTCAGCCATAATTCCAGGTAAATTCTCACTACCGTATTTCAAATCACCTGTATTCTTGCTCAGCGATTGACAAACTAACTAATACTCATCGCTAAACCGAAAAAAAAACAGATTTAGAATTTAACTCCATCGAGGTGCCACTGGACACGCCTAGCGTGTCCATGTTTAACAAGATGCAGTGCCGCCGACACGCCTGGCGTGTCCACGTGGCTTTATAGGGTGGCATCGCTATGAACTTCAAAAAAATTGTGGTGGCAGTGAACGTGTTAAAGATTTTTATCTACGAGAAGACATTAGCCGCATAATGCCTGGTAAAAAAGATTTTATATCTGTTAAATTAGACGATGGAAAAAGAACGCACATACAGAAACAGCTCCTTCTCTGTAACATTGACGAACTTTATCAGAGGTTTAAAGATGAATACCCTAACATCAAGGTAGGCTTAACAAAGTTTTTTACACTAAGACCCAAACAATGTATCCTCGCAGGCGACTCCGGAACACATATGGTATGTGTTTGTACTTACCATCAAAACGTGAAATTGATGTTGAATGGAGGAGACATTGCTAATCTTACAGCTGGGTCTGCTATGCAACTTTCATCTTATAAGGATTGCCTTCGCCAGATGATGTGTCCCAATCCAACACTGACGTGTCATTTAATGACTACTAAGACACCGCCAAATGAACGCTGTAATTCTTGTCCAGGCTTAAGTGCAATTCGAGAGCATTTAAAAATACAGTTTGATAACAATCAAGTCACAGAAGTGCAGTTTGAAAAATGGGATGGCACAGACCGCTACACGATATCTACTCGACTTTTATCTTCCGATAGTTTTGTAGATGAGTTATGTGACGCTTTGGACCTTTTGCAACCTCATGCTTACATTGCAGAGCAACAGGCGGTTTATTTTAAAACTCTTAAGGAGACTATCGATGAAGGTCAAATTCTCGTACAATGTGATTTTGCAGAAAACTATAGTTTTATTGTCCAAGATGCTGCTCAATCCTTTCATTGGAATAATGCACAGGCAACGCTTCTAACGTCAGTTTTTTACTACAGAGACGGTAATGAAGTAAAACACGGAAGCATTGTTATGATTTCTGACGACCTGAAGCATGACACAGCCACCTTTTATGCTTTCCAAAAGCTACTACACAAGCATCTTTTAGAAAAATCGATAGTTGGATCAAAAATTATATACATAACTGACGGGGCTTCCCAACATTTTAAAAATAGATTTAACTTTGTGAATCTGTTTTATTACAAAGAAGATTTTAATGCAGATGCAGAGTTGCATTTTCATGCAACATCTCACGGAAATGCGATGGTCTAGGGGGGAATCTGAAACGTTTAGCTGCGCGTGCAAGTTTACAGTTACCTCCAAGTAAAGCAATTATAACACCAATGCGATTATATGAATGGGCAAAATCATCTTTTTAAAACAAACCACCATTTATTTCTGTTCTAAAGATGATATAGAGCGTCAGAGAATTTTTTTGGAACCCCGGTTTGCGTCTACGGTCACCATTTCAGGAACCAAAAAGTTTCACAGCTTCATTCCAACAACCACAGGCCTTCTTGTAAAGAGGACCAGTTCTGCCATAGATTCCCATTGTAAAATTGTTAAAGTTACAAAATAAACAGTTCTTGTGTTGTACCAATGTTGTTTTATTATGTTTGAACTATTTTATCACAGTAATTTATACAAGCCATTTTATTTGACGCACACCAACCGATCTAAGCAAGTGTTACATATGACGCCCCTTGCGACGCGGGTGTATATTATTCAACGTATCTCCTAAACTAATAGAGATCCCATTTTAAATTTTCTAGTGTACTTTCATTATCATTTAAGCTATATTTTGAAAGAAAAAAAAATTTAAAAAAAATTGGTCTAAGTGACTGTAATTCTGGTTTGAAAAGTTTACTTAATAAAAAAGGTTTACATTATTTTATTTTTATTTTTTTTTTACTGTCAAAAAGAACAGTATATTTTTAATATGTATCGCTATGTAAAATATTTTATAGTAGATTTGTTATATTCGAAAAATTACTTTCGAAAAATTGTAGTACCAATCAACGACAATTCTTTTGAAACCTATAACTTGGTAAATATACACTATACAAATAAAATATTTTGCGTACACATTCATACCTACTAGAAGTACAAATGGGCCGAACGTGGTCGATTTTCAGAACCTCACTTTTTTGTCCCTGTCCGCTTCACGTGAAATGTCCCAGCTATCATCAATCGATCCATAGTCACCTCTTCTTTCCCTGATCTGTGGAAAATGGCAATAGTTAGACCAATCCCAAAAGTACCTAACCCCACTAGCGTGAAAGACCTCCGTCCGATAAGCCTTCTACCATGTCTGTCTAAGATTTTAGAAAGGGTTGTCTCCGACCAGCTTAGGGCATACCTCGAACTCCATAGTATTTTGCCTCTGGCACAATCTGGATTTCGCAGGGGCCACAGTACAGCGACAGCACTGCTGGATGTAGTCGGTAACATTCTTGAAGCTAGAGACCGGGGCATGGGAACCCTGCTTGTCCTACTAGATTTTTCACGTGCTTTCGACTCTATTAATACTTCACTTCTTCTTTCCAAGCTATCTTACTATGGGTGTGATGTCGAATCAGTTAAATGGTTTGAGAGTTACCTTAGCAATCGATCACAGTTTGTCCAGGTGAAATGCGACAGTGGAGATACTATGTCCTCTGGTCCAAAGCGCGTAGACAGGGGCGTACCGCAGGGATCGATCTTAGGCCCGCTTATTTTCATCCTGTACAGTGCTGACATCGTCAACTGTCTGATTAACACCAGGTTTCACCTTTACGCTGATGATTTGCAGCTGTACCTCTCCTTTCGCTCACAGGATACTGCTGAAACTATAAAAAGAATTAATGAGGAGTTGGAAAGGATCTCTGCTTGGTCCAGAAGAAACTCCTTGGTCCTGAACCCAAATAAGTCCAAGTATCTTGTGATGGGATCTAGAGATTTCCTGAACAAAATGCTTGCTTGCAACCTGGACCTCCGGATTGATGGTTGTGGTGTAGAAAGGGTTCTGGAAGCTCGTAATCTTGGGGTAGTATTTGATGGGCAGCTGCATTTCGAAACTCATATACTGGAGGCAGTGCGAAACTGCTTCTACCGACTCAAGCTTTTGTATCGTGTCCGTCCCTACATAAGTGTGGATATGCGTGTCATGCTGTGTGAGTCACTTGTCCTATCCAAGCTGAACTATGCTGACACTGTGTATGGGGCTTGCATTCTCGGTAGAAGCGAAAAACTCATCCAGCGGGTTCAGAATGCTTGTGCAAGATTCTGCTACAATGTCCCACCACGATTACACATCACTCCGTTTTTAAACAAGGGTAATTTGATGAGAATGTCAGCACGCAGAAAGCTTCACCTGGCTACCCTACTCTTTGGCACTATTCTCACAAAGAAACCAGATTATTTATATAAAAACTGTCTTGGTCGCGCGATGTTAACAAGATTAAAACTAGAGCATCTTCATACCTCATGTTAGCCTCTTCGCACAGAACTGCTGCATTCCGTGGTTGTTTCAAATTCGCTGCCTCTCGATGCTGGAACGACTTACCACCTCCTTTTCGTGCTATAAAGACAGTTGGTACATTCAGTATAATATTTAAACAGCACTTACTAAAGCTTCAAAAAGATACCACACTGTGAACGTACCCTTGATCTGCACGCAGCTGTCGATGGTGGCGTTCGTTTGGCAGCGATTGCTCACACAGACGATCACTGTACACTGAACATCAGAACAAGCACAGCAGTTTTGTATTTTTCGATATGTGTCATTGGTGAAACTTGAATATTTCATACCCTTAGTTCATACCACTCATATCTTTGCTGTTAACTGACTTCCACAGACACAGAACATAAATATACTCAGAGAGACCACAGAGCACCTTTTAATGCGTTATTCACTGATAAACTGTAGAATTAAACAGCCGTAAAGTTTTTTTATTTTATTTAATTTAGCCGAAGACCCGCAATGCCAGCGCCTGCGTCTCTTTACTTGTCAAAGCAATGCCACAGACACTAAAAGCATAGATAAGTAACTATTGTTACGTCGGGTACTGACGCGGATTACGATGATTTTTATTTTAAATATATATATATATATATATATATATTTAAAATAAAAATATACTCCATGACGTGGGTGCTATTGTTAATATCATAGTCTTCATAGAAGTAGAAGTAGAAGGATGATTGAATTTCTCTTTTAGCTGCTTTAAAATTTCTTCGTTTTCTATGGATGTGTCGGTTTGGGTGGAAATATGTTTAAACTTATCTTCGGGAATAAACGGTTCATCTTCAATGTTTTGCGAAGGTTCACTAGATGTTTGACTGCATTGCACAATGTCTTCATTAGCTACTGGAGGAGATTCAGTCAAAAGTCGTTTCCTGCAGGAGGCACATACGTAAAGATCTTGTGAAAAACTCCACTTTTGAGCTAAACATTTAGATATTTTCCTTAAATTTTTAAATTTTCGATGAAGTACCAAGCGAAATGGGTTAAAACATCGATCACCGTACGGCGCCATTAATAATAACAACTGTCACAGATTAAAACGTGCACAAGTCGCTGAGCGGTTAAAGCAACACTAAAGTTTAAGTTACGAAACCGCTAGGCGTCATATTTCTATCTCTTTCTTGTAGATAGGTTTGACCGTTTGACTCTATCTGAGACAAAAAAGTACTACACGTTACTAACAGATGGCGCTATTAGTCACGTTTCGCAAATAATAAAACTTTTCTACTGCTCCAAAAACGTATTTTCTTTATAATATATTATTAACTTATATTTGTATTACTCGTATGTAGTTATATTTATATTATATTATATTAATAAAACTTATTTCATATCATTAAATGAGGTTAAATATACGCTAAAACGATATAAAATATTAATAAAGTTGCAATATCGCGCAAACTGCTCAACCTTGCAAGCGCTACATATGACGCCCCTTGCGACGCGGGTGTATATTATTCAACGTATCTCCTAAACTAATAGAGATCCCATTTTAAATTTTCTAGTGTACTTTCATTATCATTTAAGCTATATTTTGAAAGAAAAAAAAAAAGAAAAAAAATTGGTCGAAGTGACTGTAATTCTGGTTTGAAAACTTTACTTCATAAAAAAGGTTTACATTATTTTTTTTTTAATTTTATAATTTTTTTTTTACTGTCAAAAAGAACAGTATATTTTTAATATGTATCGCTATGTAAAATATTTTATAGTAGATTTGTTATATTCGAAAAATTACTTTCGAAAAATTGTAGTACCAATCAACGACAATTCTTTTGAAACCTATAACTTGGTAAATATACACTATACAAATAAAATATTTTGCGTACACATTCATACCTACTAGAAGTACAAATGGGCCAAATGTGGTCGATTTTCAGAACCTCACTTTTTTTTCCCTGTCCGCTTCACGTGAAATGTCCCAGCTGTGATAACTGCGAGTGTACGAGGAAGTGTCAACATTAGCATCTCCAGAGAAATATGGTCTGAGCCCTGCGCATTGGACTTAAGACCACGCAAAATCTTCAGCACCACATCCTGCTGGACAGGCTCAAGACGGAAATGACTGTTATTGTGTCTATGGTGCTCAAAATAACTTAAATCAGCAGTAGTGACCTTACCACTGCCTGGTACATCCAAAAAGTGTTGATTGATGATAGATTCAGGGTTGTTATAGAAATGTGGCAGACTATGCTCTGGTTTTTTTGAGGTGGCTATAGTTGATTTAATATGACTCCATAACTTTTTAGGTTGTTTAATATTATTATTAATATATGTTTTAAAATATGCACACTTCTCACTATCAAAAGCAGCTCTTACAAGGTATTTTAACTCTTTGTAGGATTTAATATGATGTTCGGATTTTGTGGTTTTGGACTTCAGATGACATTTGTCACGCAGCCTCATCATTTCCCTAACAGTGTCTGTTATCCAGGGATAAGATTTTTCTTTAATTAAGATTTTTTTTAAGGGGAGCATGCAAATCAAAAACTCAAGTTGCATGTATTCAGTGCCTTTTGGAGTATATTACTACCGGCCCTGACCGTACAACACTTAAACAAATTCTCACCGAACGTGACAAAAAGGTGGCAATCTGCGTCGCTCATTCGCTGGGAATTGACCCTAAACAAAACAAAGGTAACACTAGAGATACCGAAAGGGGAAATAATCTATTTCGACATGAAAGCACAGAACGAAACCCAGTTCAAAGACAACTGGATTACGGAAATTCTACATCCAATGAAAACATATTTGAAAGCCCCAACAATTATGAACAACAGCGTGCTCAGTGTGAAGACGGACACGATGACATTGGAAGTGAACAGAATGCCCTTCTTGAACAAACAGGACTCAACAATAGCACAAGACGTACAAAACTTATCAGAGAAAATCAAGAACTTGTGCTTCACTTATGTAAAAACAAAGCTTTTGACGAAGGGGAAGCTACACGACTACTATGCAACACGCCTCAAGGGATTGCAGTTCAATTTAACAGAAACTTCGGAGAACGACTTACAACAGCACTACGTATCGCCAAAACACTGGTATTTGAAGAATCGCCCCAACAAAGACTACAGAGAGCAAAACAATACGAACTACAACATGACCCATCAGCAAACGAACCAACAACCATCGAACAAGGACTGGATCAACTAGTATCACTATTAGAAGACAACAACATACACCCATACACATTCGCAAAAACAACAAGGGCACATTTCCATGGCGAAACAAATAAAAAAAACAACTTATTCTTCTACGGACCACCGAGCACAGGAAAAACAATGATAATGGACACATTAGCAAGCATGCACTACAACATAACAAGACTAACAGGACTAACACCACAATCATCATTCAACTTCGCAAGCCTCATAAACACCAACGCATGCTTCATGGACGAATGTAAACTCACCGACAACCAGTTCGAACAATGGAAACTACTAGCAGCAAGACAACCAATGTCAACAGACGTCAAATACAAAACAAGACAAGACATCATAAACTGCATACTATACACAGCAAGTAACTATCCAATCTGCATGTACGTCAACGTAGCAGAAGCAAACGAAGCAGTAGAAACAAGAACAATAACATACTACTTCTCCAAACCAACAAACCACTTCAAACTTAATCCATTCATATGGGAAGCATTCTGGGAAGTATACGGAATATAAAATAAGCTAGACAATAAGTAATAATAATAATAATAAACGGTGACGGTTACTATAAACACTAGACATTAAGCATTATAATGGAACAAAAAAATAAATAAAACACAAAAAAACCGACTATCATTGCACCTGCACCCCATTACCTATAAATAACCCGACACACACACACGACGCCATAATGGAACAGACCGGCGAGAAACAAACAGGTTACACATTACCAGGCTATAAATACCTGGGACCGGGCAACGAACTAGATCAAGGAGAACCAACAAATGAACTAGACCGAATAGCACAAGAACACGACAACGAATACAATCAAATACAATTGGAATACGAAGAAGGAATAAAAACAGGAAAAAACGAACAAAACTTAAAAAAACAAGCAACAACACAAGTCAAACAAGCAGACGAAAACTTCCTAAAACAGGTCTACAATTACACACCAGAATCAAGATACGACTCACTAGCAAGAGTAGCAGCATTAACAGGAATAGGAACAAAATACCTAGGAGAACGAGTACTAGGAACAATATACCCAAGATTCAGAGCAGCAAGCACAACAACAAAAAAAAACCTCATCATGGAAAGCACAAATACAATACTACCAACCGTAGTGGCAAACGGAGTAGACAATGAAATGAACAAAAAAACCTTCAAATTCAAAAAAATGTTCAATTTCCACATAAAAAGCTCACTATGCACATACCTAAGTGAACAACCAAACGCAAACGCAGCAAACGGAAGAATTATAATCAGAACATACATACACACATTACCATGGGACAAACTATTCATGTACCTAACCCATAAAGAATACGACGACATTCTAGAAACAAATCACACAGCAACGGTAAAAAGCAACTACATCAAAATATACAATCTAGGAAACAGAACACCGTTCGTAGCATCATCAGGAAACGTCCAATACGCAAACGCAAATTCACAAACAACAATAGGAATCTGGGAAGACATGGGAAGACACGGCATGGTGAAAATGGGAGAAAACCTAAAACCAGAAACGCTATACGGGAAAAAAATAGGAAACCTCGCAATCCAAAACCAACACCGACAAATACCAGGAGAAAACCAAAGCGCGGCATGTCAAGGCAAATTCATAGACAACAGAATGGAATACTGGTATCACAACGGAATATACGACTTAACAACGGGCCAATTAAAAACAGCAAGCATAGAAAAATACTCATACCTACCAGCATTAATAGCAAGCGCAACAAAATACCTAAATGCAACAAACACAATAGGACAAATCTACGAAAAACACTACCAACCATCAGACGGAACATTTCACTTAAGCAATTACGCATGGAGATTCCTAAAATACGACTACCTAAAATCAAGAAATGCCATACACAACGTAGTACTAAGAGACGGAGTCCAATCAGCAGTAACTCATAGTGCCGCAGAACCATTAAAATACGAATACGCGACAATCGATAACCAGTTCTACAGCACCTTCCAAGACGTACCACACTTACAACATCCAACACCAATAGGAATTGGAATCATACCATTACTAAGCTCTGACGGAAACCACGAAAACAGCATATTAAACATCATGGTGGAAACAGGAATAGAAATCGAAGCAATGTCACATGGACAAAACATACTATACACAGCAATGAGAAATCCACAACCAAATCCATTAGTAATGGGATACAGAGTAATCGACCACAAAGTAAGTAACCTAATACTGGGACACCAAAAAATAACAGACTTAATCGACACCCCACAAGAAGGCCAGCCAGCACCAAACACCGAAGAAATGGAAATCACCGTTGGGCGACCACGACGAGAAGCAGTAGACACATACGATCACACAACGCTAGAAAACCGACAAACACTCATAGAAAACGAAATAAAACAACTACAAGCAGAAAACAGATTCGAAACAACCGAAATAACCGCAATTAAACAAAAACAGGAAACAGAGCTAAAAAAAATTACTGACATAGACCAACGTGCACAAACAGAACACAACGCAATAGGACAACTAAAACGAAAGGCCGAAGAAGCATACTCAGCAATACAAAGAATCGAGGCTAAAATTAATAAACCAGCAGATGCACAAACGAGACAACAACAGCCACCAGCGGCAATACCACCTGCACCAAAACCACCTGCACCAAAACCACAGGGACAGCTGCCGCCAAGACGACAACCACAACAATCTCATATTAATATTAATAAATAAAAACTTACATGTTAATAAATAAAAACTTACATGATATCAAAAGCCTTTTATTTCAACACAACACAACTGCACAGCACAAGATCAAGATGAAAACTGATTCACAATATAAACTCACAAATCCAAAGTAGTCGTTAAATCCTCAAAAGGACGCACAGGAGAGTAGTCTACCGACATTCTTGAGCGTCGAACGGGCGGACCGGTTGCAGACGGGGTGGATGTCCTTGGCGGACGCCAGATACCAGTCGAGCGAGCACGCACGGGAACCGGCACGGGGGTCGACGTCCTATGGGAGAACAAGGTCAAGCTACAGTACACCCGTCCAATATGGTCAGGTTAGGTTAGGTTAGGTAGGTAGGCGAGTAACGCTCTGGCGAGCGCCCCCCCGACGACGGCAAGCCGTCGCTCATTCCATTCACTCAGGCACTAAGGGAATACACCATCAGTTCATTACGGAGTGTGACTTAGACGGAGTAATGAACTAAACCATTCCCGCCAAAAAGGGAGGGAAAAGGGAGGAAAAAAAAAAAAAAAGGGGGAGGGGGAAAAAGACAGGGTTGACGAAGTCAAAGTGCGCAGACGGAGGAATAACCAGCTAAGGGAACACAACGCAGGTTAGTCAAGGTCAAGGTCACGTTAGGGTAGGTTAGGTTGGGGTGCATGTTGAAGAGCCTCCTCGTGGCGCACCCTGGACAACGTCGGCTCCAACTGCCCACCAGGTTTTGGTGGACACTTGGGGCTGGCGGCTAATCTTCAACACACGGGGAAGGGTCATGGTTCCAATCACCGATCATCATTGATGGGCGGTGAAGGGAACCGGGCTATACACGTCTACTCCCCCTCTGCTTACAGAGGAAGGTGAGTGGGCGTAGACCGGGGAGGATTAGGTAAGGTTAGGTTAGGATAATAAAAAAAAAAAAAAAAAAAAAAAAAATAAAAAAAAAAAAAAAAAAAAAAAAAAAAAAAACATGTGTATATAATTAGGTTAGGTTAAGTAGGGACCCAATCCTAAGCTCTGAAGCGCGGCGAGAGGATGAGTGGCTGGTGGGGGACCAGTCGCTAGCGTTTCACCTGTAGATACCTGCCGTCCTCTACAGTATATAGGCTTACCTAGGTAAAAGGCTCTGCCTAGGTGGACATATATTTCCTAAGCACTCGTGGGAACAAAATGAATACGAATAAATTAAACAATAAAAAAGATGATGAGCCTATTTTGGCGGAGGTGCCGCTTGCCGGAAACGGTAACAAGAGCCGAGGAGGCTCCAGTCCCGAAAGGGACTTGATGTGCGTTGAGAGCACACGCGGGCGCACTAGAAAACCGGAGAAGGTGCCGATCGTTTTGGTCGAGCAGATGGGTGCTAGTGCGTCCGGAAGGATTAGGTCGGCGAGCGTGGCGAGCGTAGGCTCGGGACGCTCGCAGATTGAAGAAACTGGTGGGCCTATTATGGCGGAGGTACCGCTTGCCGGCAACGGCAACAAGGGCCGAGGAGGCTCCAGTCCCGAAAGGGACATTAAGTGCAGGGAGACGACACGCGGGCGCGCCTCTAGATCTGGATCTAGATCCAGATCTCGAAAGCGCAGCCTTTCCTCAAACGAGGAAAATCCGGAGGTGGCCGCTAAGGTGGCATCGGCTCGGAGGGGCAGAGCCCGAATGGTGCCATGTGGGGCCAACGCTCGGATGCCGCCGGAGCGTGATGGGCGAGGTCGCTTTGTTGCGCCAGCTCCAGTGGAGCGCATGGAGGGCGCGGAGAGCGACCCAGGGCTGACCATGGCGGACTCGAGCGGGGGCTCCGCTATGTCCCTGCTGGGCGAAAATCGCGCGGAGGCCGCTGCCGCTAAGCGGGCGCAGCAAAGGGCTGTCGTGGCTGACGAGGTCAGTGAGTTGGCCCGGCAGGCCCGAGAGCGGCGCTCTGCCCGGATGGCCGGAGGGAGCCCTACGGCGGTGGCGCTCAGTCGCCAGGTTTTAGACGGCGTGGACGTCGTCCTGAGGGTTGCCACCAAATCGGGCAACTTGAAGGGCACGTTCACGCGCGCTCTGAAGGAGGCGGCTGAGGGCATCCGGGAGGCGGTTGAGGTCCTCGTGAAGCGCACGGGCACGGAGGAGACAGCGAAGCTGTGGGAGGAGAACGGCCGTCTCCGATCCGAGCTCGAGGACCTCAAGCGGCAGTTTGCCGCCCAGAGAATGGCTCCCGCGGCCACCGGGTCTTCTCGCGTTGCGACCCCGTCGTCGGCTCCATCGCCTGCGTCGAAGCCTGCACTTGAGGATGCGGAGGTCGAAAAGATCGTCCGCATTTGCATGATGCAGTGCGGAGATATGGTGGGTGCCCGCCTTGAGGCGATGGAGTCGAGACTCCTCCCGGAAGTGTCCGTCCGCCCTCCGCTCGCTGGGGACGGGCGAAGGAAGGAGGCGTCTGACGGGGGGAGCCCGACGGCCGTGCTGGCTAAACCTAGTCAATCCGGGGGGAAAGCCGCCAAAAAGCCCACGCCCCAGACGGCCACCTCCCGCACTGCGGCACCTCCAGCGGCACCTCTGGCGACCGCGCCTGGGCCTAGCTCGGAGACCTGGACGACGGTCGTCAAGAGGAATAAGAAGGGGAAGAAGAAGACAGCGCCGCCAGCACCAGCACCCGCTGTAGCACCCGCACCCCAGAAGGCAAAGGGACCGCCTAAGGTCAGAGCCCCACGCTCCGCGGCTGTAGTAATTACACTGCAGCCCGGAGCCGTTGAAAGGGGCGTTACGTATAAGGCGGTCCTGACGGAGGCTAAAGCCAAAGTCGCGTTCCCGGACCTTGGCACACCGTCTGGCTTCAGATTGAAGCCGGCGATGACGGGGGCGCGGCTTCTTGAGGTGTCGGGAGTCTCCAGCGGGGAAAAGGCCGACATCCTGGCCGCCAAGCTGAGGGAGGTTCTCAACCCGGAGGACGTCCGAGTGTCCAGGCCGATGAAGACCGCAGAGCTGCGCGTCGATGGCTTGGACGACTCGACGACCCCGGCTGAGGTCGTGGCGGCCGTCGCCGAGGCCGGCGGATGTCCACCCGGGGACGTGCGGACGGGCGACATTCGGGCCGACGCTTCCGGGCTCGGCACGATTTGGGTGCGGTGCCCGGTGGCGGCGGCTAGTAAGGTCGCTGAAGGGGGACGTTTGAGGGTGGGGTGGGTTGCAGCGAGGGTCAAGCTGCTGCAGCCCAGGGCTATGCGGTGCTACCGATGCCTGGACATTGGGCATGTCCGGGCGCGGTGCACTGCCGAAACGGACCGCAGCGAGCAATGTTATCGCTGCGGCCAGCCCGGCCACAAGGCGGCCCAGTGCTCCGCGGCGCCAAACTGCAGCCTCTGTACAGCTGCAGGGAGGCCCGCTGGGCACAGAGCTGGCGGAAAAGCCTGTGGCGCACCCACCCAACGGAAGAGGGGGGGTGCCAAGGCTGCCGGGGGCTCTTTACCCCCCCCTCAGCCTGGCAGCTCGTCGGCCGACTCCCGGCCTAGGAATGGTGCGGAGGGGATGGACTGCGCATAAATGGCGCTGCACCATTTCCTCCAGGGCAACCTCAACCACTCTGCTAGAGCTCAGGATCTCTTCCTCCAGAGCATGGCAGAGTGGTCGATTCATGTGGCTGTGGTCGCCGAACCGTACTTCGTCCCCCCCCGGGATAACTGGGTGGGAGACCTTGACGGTTTGGTGGCCATCATTGGCGGGGCTCTTGTCAACCCGTCCCGAGGTCACGGCTGGGTAGCCGCCCTCGCGGACGGCATTGGCACGGTTGGGGCATATTTTTCGCCCAACAAGAGTCTCGCCGACTTCGAGAGGTTCCTTGTCGAGTTGGGTGCCGTCGTGGGCCGACTCCACCCTCGCCCCGTGCTGTTGCTCGGAGATCTCAACGCCAAATCTGCGGCGTGGGGATCCCCGGTGACCGATGCTAGGGGTGAGGTGTTGGAGGAGTGGGCGGTCACGACTGGCTTGACCGTCCTAAATCGGGGCTCGGTCTACACGTGCGTGCGGCAGCGGGGCGGCTCTATAGTGGACGTCTCGTTCGCTAGCCCCGCTGTTGCGTGCCGTGTCCGCGACTGGCGGGTCGCCGTGGAGGTGGAGACGTTGTCGGATCACCGATACATCCGTTTCGACGTCTCCGCCCAGACCACTGGCGGCCGTGGTTCGCCGGCCCCGCGAACGGACGGTCCGCACTGGGCGCGTAAGCGCATCGACAGGGAGCTTCTCGAGGAGGCCGCTATTGTCCAGGCCTGGAGCCGGGAGTCGGCAACGACCGGACCCGTCGACGTCGAGCAGGAGGCGCTGTGGTTCCGCGGGGCGATGACGCAAATTTGCGACGCGTCGATGCCCCGGGTCCACGCACAGACAGGAAGGCGCCAGGTGTACTGGTGGACTGCCGAGATCGCGCAGTTGCGCGTCGCGTGCGTGGCGGTCAGACGCCAGTACACCCGATACCGGAGGAGACGTCGTCGGGTCCCTGACGAAGAAGCCGCGCTGTATGAGGTGTACCGCGCGGCGAAGGAGACTCTGGGGCTGGCCATCGGCGAGTCGAGGACGCGAGCCAGGGAGGAGATGTTGGAGACTCTAGACGGGGATCCGTGGGGGCGCCCTTATCGCGCGGTCCGAGGGAAACTTCGAGCCGCGGCGCCCCCACTTACGGAGAGTCTCCAACCCGAGCTGCTGGAGGAGGTAGTCGCAGCCCTCTTCCCGACAAGAGCGGAGCATACTCCGCCGCCGATGGCTTTGCCCACAGCCGCAGAGTCTACAGAAGAGAACGCCATCAGCGTCCCAGAGGTGACACAGGCAGAGATGAGGGCAGCCGTGATGCGGCTCCGGGCCAAAAACGTGGCTCCGGGGCCCGACGGGATCCACGGCTGCGTGTTAGCCCTCGCTCTGAAGGAGCTTGAGCCCCAACTGAGAGGACTCTACACAGCGTGTCTTGAGCGGGGCCAGTTTCCCACTTTGTGGAAATCTGGTCGTCTGGTCCTGCTCAGGAAGGCGGGGCGCCCTGCGGACTCGTCGTCCGCGTACCGGCCCATAGTGCTGCTAGACGAGGTGGGTAAGCTGTTTGAGCGGATAATCGCAGCCCGCCTCGTCGGCCACTTGTGCAGAGAGGGGCCGGACCTGGACGACAGTCAGTTCGGGTTTCGGCATGGGCGCTCTACCATCCACGCTGTGTCGCGGGTGAGGGTCCTGGCGGAGGAAGCGGTGTCTCGGGGCGGGGTGATGTTGGCGGTGTCCTTGGACATCTCTAACGCCTTCAACACCCTGCCCTGGAGTTGTATTCGGGAGGCACTGCGGTATCATCGGGTGCCTCCCTACCTCTGCCACATCGTTGGGGCTTATCTGTCCGAGAGGTGTGTCACCTACGTGGGACGTGATGGCGTTAACCAGCGCCGCATGTCGTGCGGTGTTCCACAGGGCTCGGTCGTAGGGCCGCTCCTGTGGAACATCGGGTACGACTGGGTGCTGAGGGGTGAACTCCAGCCGGGCGTGGACCTGACGTGCTATGCGGACGACACGCTGGTCACGGCCCGGGGGAGTTCGCACAGGGAGGCAGCGTTGCTGGCGACGGCGGCGGTCTCACAGGTGGTGAGCCGCATACGGCGCCTCGGCCTGGAGGTGGCCCTCAACAAGTCGGAGGCCATGGCGTTCCATGGTCCCCGGCGGGCGCCGCCAGCCGGATCACACATCGTGGTCGGTGGGGTTCAGATTGCTGTCGAGTCCACCATGAAGTACCTAGGATTGGTGCTCGACAGCCGGTGGGACTTTGGACCCCACTTCCGGCGGCTGGCGCCCAAGTTGATGGGCGCGGCAGGGGCGCTGTCAACGCTGCTTCCCAATCTGGGGGGCCCGAGCGTCGCCTGTAGGCGACTATACGTGGGGATCGTGCGATCCATGGCCCTGTACGGGGCCCCGATCTGGGCGGCTGACCTGACGGCCGGCAGCATCGCTGTTCTGCGGAGACCGCAGAGAGCAATGGCCGTCAGAGTCATCAGGGGGTATCGCACGATCTCCTACGAGGCGGCTTGCGCACTGGCCGGATCCCCGCCCTGGGACCTGGAGGCGAAAGTACTCGCGTCATTGTATCGGTGGCGCGAGGAAGCGAGGGCGCGGGGCGAGTGGCTGATGCAGCGACATGTGGAGCTGCGTCGGTCACAGCTTCGCGAGGTCCTGGTGGCGGAATGGCGGGACAGGCTTTCACGCCCTACCGCCGGCCTCGGTACGATCGAGGCGGTCCGGCCGGTGCTCGACCTTTGGCTCGGGAGGAGGCACGGCTCCCTGTCGTTTCGGGTGACGCAGGTGCTCTCGGGGCATGGTTGCTTCGGGAAGTACCTGTGTCGCATAAACAGGGAGCCGGACGCCCGGTGTCACCACTGCGTCGACTGTCGGGAGGACACGGCGTGGCATACGCTGGCAGAGTGTGCCGCTTGGGAGGAGCCGCGCCGTGCCCTCATCTCTGGAGTAGGCAGTGACCTCTCGCTGCCGGCCGTCGCTCGTTCGATGGTCGACAGCGAGGAGTCCTGGGACGCGGTGGTTTCCTTCTGCGAGACAGTAATTTCGCAGAAGGAGGCTGCGGAACGGGAAAGGGAGATCTCGTCCACTAACCCGGCCCGCAGCAGGCGCACCGGGCGTCGGCGGAGGGCGGACAACGCCCTCTTCCAGCCCCCCTAAATGGGTCCAGGGACGACGGACTAGGGGACGTCCGTCGCCCCCCATATATCGGACCCGAGGTGGCGGCGCGTAGTGTTCCACGCGCGCCCCTCTGAGACGTCGCGGGGGGAGTCAAACACCTCACTCCCCCCCTCGACCGGAGGAGAGGCCTGCAGTGGCGGGCCGGCACCAGTCGGGGGTCGCGGAAGTATGTTCGTTCCCGTGACCCCCGGCGTAGGTGTGAGACGGAACACCGGGGTGGTTTTTAGTCAGTAAGAGTCTGACAGACCCCTCCGCCCGCCCCAGGGCGGAGGACATCCATGAGGATTTTCCACCCCGGAACAAAAAAAAAAAAAAAAAAAGGTTAGGTTAGGTTCATGTCGTGCGGTGTTCCACAGGGCTCGGTCGTAGGGCCGCTCCTGTGGAACATCGGGTACGACTGGGTGCTGAGGGGTGAACTCCAGCCGGGCGTGGACCTGACGTGCTATGCGGACGACACGCTGGTCACGGCCCGGGGGAGTTCGCACAGGGAGGCAGCGTTGCTGGCGACGGCGGCGGTCTCACAGGTGGTGAGCCGCATACGGCGCCTCGGCCTGGAGGTGGCCCTCAACAAGTCGGAGGCCATGGCGTTCCATGGTCCCCGGCGGGCGCCGCCAGCCGGATCACACATCGTGGTCGGTGGGGTTCAGATTGCTGTCGAGTCCACCATGAAGTACCTAGGATTGGTGCTCGACAGCCGGTGGGACTTTGGACCCCACTTCCGGCGGCTGGCGCCCAAGTTGATGGGCGCGGCTGGGGCGCTGTCAACGCTGCTTCCCAAT